>CM053026.1:710360829-710960829 GCA_028564925.1 Lithobates sylvaticus | reverse complement strand
TGCCGGGTATAGCTGGCTGCACTGATCAGTGTATTCTGACAACAGGGAAGGCTTCCCACTGTCTGAATACAATAGTGTGTGTGGATGGGGGAATCGGGTAATTTTTTATTTTATTTTTTATTATTATAGATTCTATTCAACCAACTAGTTTATCAGTGTGAAGTCTATGCTACCAAACTGTGCCACTTAAAAAAAAAATGTTTAACTTTAGTTCTGCTTCAAAGCTTTTCTTAAAAAAAATAGAAATAGGCCTACTTTGTCATTGGTCAAGTTTTTAAAGGTGGACCATGGTATTGGGTAAATTGTCCTCTTACCATGACCCTAATTCACCCAGTATAGCCCCCAATGTGACAGGTCAGTGTAATGGTCTCTGTGGTGGGGGTACATAGGCTATTCCCACTTCAGTCTATAATGAATGCTGCTGCCAGACGTGTCCACCTTGCCAACTGCTCAGTGTCTGCCACAGTTCTCCACCAATCCCTGCACTGGCTCCCGATCGCACAGCAAATTAAATTCAAAATATTAACCACAACATACAAAGCCAGTCACAACTCTGCCCCGAGCTACATCACTGATCTTGTCTCCAAATATCACCCAAACTGTCCTCTACGCTCCTCTCAAGACCTCCTACTCTCAAGCTCCCTTGTCTCCTCCTCCCATGCTGGTATCCAGGATTTCTCCAGAGCCTCTCCCATCCTCTGGAACTCTCTACCTCAAACTGTCCGGCTTACTTTTACTCTAGCTGCCTTCAGGCAATCCCTGAAAACTCATCTCTTCAGGTAAGCCTATCACACCTCCAACTAATCTCTTAACACTTCCATCAGCTCATTCCCCACCTGTCCCACCCCATTAGATTGTAAGCTCTTCTGAGCAGGGCCCTCTTAATCTTGGATTTTATTGTATTGTAACTGTATTGTCTCCCTTTTTATATTGTAAATTGCTGCGTAAACTGTTGACGCTATTTAAACGCTGTATAATAATAATAGAAATTTTGGAGATACTGTCCACATTTTGACATACCTCTCCAATTCTTTTGAATACCCTGGAGCTGGGGTAGGCAACCTTTTGAGTGGTGAAGATCTACCTGAACAACATTAAGGAGTTCAAAGATTACCAGGGTTCAGCGCCCTTTTTTCTTTTTAGTAATAAAGTAGCAAGGTCTAACTAAGTAGTAAGGAAAACTTAGAAAAATATAATAAAACAAATGTCTATGTAAAAGTATAAACTTAGCCTACCTTAACAGTGGACAGCGTAAGTCAGTAGAGCAGTGGACAGTGTCACTAGGAAAGTGGATGGTGTCCCTTAACCGCTTCAACACCGGGCCATTTTACACCCTTCCTTACCAGAGCACTTTTTGCGATTCGGCACTGCGACGCTTTAACTGACAATTGCGCGGTCGTGCGACGTTACACCCAAACAAAATTGACGTCCTTTTTTTCCCACAAATAGAGCTTTCTTTTGGTGGTATTTGATCGCCCCTGCGGTTTTTATTTTTTGCGCTATAAACAAAAGAAGAGTGACAATTTTGAAAAAAAACACTATTTTTTACTTTTTGCTATAATAAATATCCCATTTTTTAAAAAAAAAAACGATTTTTACTCAGTTTAGGCCGATACGTATTCTTCTACATATTTTTGTTAAAAAAAATTAAGCGTATATTGATCGGTTTGCGCAAAAGTTATATCGTCTACAAAATAGGGGATAGATTTATTGCATTTTTTTTTTTTTTTTACTGGTAATGGCGGCGATCTGCGATTTTTTTTTTTTTTTTCGTGACTGCGACATTGCGGCGGACACTTCGGACACTTTTGACACATTTTGACACATTTTTGGGACCATTCACATTTACACAGCGATCGTTGCTATAAAATTGCATTGATTACTGTGTAAATGTGACTGTCAGGGAAGGGGTTAACACTAGGGGGCGCTGCAGGGGTTAATGTATTCCCTATAGGTGTGATTCTAACTGTGGGGGGAGGGGGATCAAGGGGAGGAGACCGATCATGTGTTCCTCCGTACTGGGATCACATGATCGGTCTCCTCTCCAGTGACAGGACGTGGAGCTGTGTGTTTACACACACAGCTCCACGGTCCCGCACGGTCCCGTTGTTTTAACGGGCAATCGCGGGTGCCCGGCAGACATCGCGGCCGCCAGGCACTCGCACCGTGTCCCGAGCGACGCCGCGGGCCGGGAATGGGAGGACGTCATATGACGCCCACCCAGGATGGGAGATCCACCTTGTGGGCGTCATATGACTATGGGCGGGTATTGAAGGGGTTAATAGGGTAGTGGACAGTGTCAGTGGGGCAGAGGGTGTCAATAGGACAGTAAATGGTGTTCATCGGTAGAGCAGTGGATGTGGTCAATAGGGCAATTGACGGTGTCAGTTTAAAAAAAAAGTTGTAATTGCGACCCCTGATGCTACGCCCCATGAACACACCAATTTTAACTGGTATAAATGAAGACCTTTCCTGAGTTAGTTACCTGATTCCCAGACAGTCAGTGCTGTTCCTGCTGTGGGTCCAATTGGTACCATTGAGGCAATCCCTGGAGTTTGCTACCTATTTGTATCGGGTAGAGAGGTTTTTTTTTTTTTATTGTGTTTATATAGTATATAGCTCTGGGTTTAGTGTGTCACACTGATTATTATTTTGTCTAATATCATTTTTGGTAGGTTATCCCCCCCCCCCCCCCTCTCAGAAGTACTGAGGTGGTGGTTGGGCTATTCTTCTTTGCATCCTACCTGGTTCTACAACTTGGGGTCTCTTGCTTGGACATGCATTCATCTATCTGTTTTTATTAATGCATCTTTGAAAATGTAAGTTGCTTTGTATATAAATGTTTTTCTTGCTTTTTTCTGTAATTAGGGATCTTGTTTGTTATTGGTACTTGTATGTATTTACATTCTAGAATGTATCTCTTTCCTTGTGAGGAAGACACTTTGAGTTGAAACGTATTGAGGTTATTGAGCCACCATCTGAAAGACATTGGGGGTTATTTACGAAAGGCAAATCCACTTTGCACTGAAAGTGCAGTCGCTGTAGATCCGAGGGGGACATGCAAGGAAAATAAAAAAACAGCATTTTAGCTTGCACATGATTGGATGATAAAATGAGCAGAGCTTCCACTCATTTCAGATCTACGCCTTAGATTTAGAGCGACTGCACTTCCAAGTGCACTTGAAGTGCAAAGTGGATTTGGCTTTCGTAAATAACCTCCCCTTGTGATGGATGGAATACACTTTTGATACAGATAACCAACGATGCATTTTGTTGTTTTTTACTCTTGGTGCATGGTAATCTTTTAAAATGTTAAAGTGGTTGTATACCCCTTTTTTTTTTTAAAACCACCTGCAAGACAAAGCCATAATGAGCTAGTATGACTAGCATACTAGCTCATTATGCATCACTTACCTTAGATCGGGGCCCCCAACGCCATCCTCGTCTCCCCCTCTAGCCGCAGCCATCTCTCCACAGATACAGCTGTGGCCCTGTGATTGGCCAGAGCAGCGAAGATGTCGCTCCGCACATGCACGCGGGAGACTTCAAATTGTATTGAATGCACCGTTGTCTACGTTGTAAAACTTTTTGGCAAATATCTCCTAAACCGTGTAAATTGGAAGCTGTTTGGTTTGTTTGCAGAGATGCACCATATTTTGCACTCTCCAGTCTTGGTAAGGGCATTTTCACACGGAGTTGTGGGGGCTTTGGCATCAGCGGTAAAGCGCCGCTAATTTTAGCATCGCTTTACCGTCAACCTAGAGGTGCTTTTCGGCTGCTAGTGGGATGCTTTTAACCCCCGCTGGAGGCCAAATAAAGGGTTAATTCAGCGGCGCTGCCCATTGATTGCAATGGGCAGGGGCACTTTAGGAGCAGTGTATACAAAGATTCACTGTGCCTCAAAGATGCTGCTTGCATCTTTTTTTATGTCCCGCAAGCGCACCGCTCCAGTGTGAAAGCACTCGGGTTCTCACACTGGAGTGACAGTAGAGGCGCTTTACAGGCACTATTTTTAGCGCTATAGCGCCTGTAAAGCGCCTTAGTGTGAAAGTAGCCTTAATCAACCCCTGAGTGTACACAAGACCTAAAGGAATTATACATAGTTTGCATTAATATAAATGACCGCGCAGGCTTATATTTACCAATCTCACATTTATTTTTGCTGAACAAATATCATAAAATGCAAACTGTCAGCTGTAATACAAATCCATATGTAACGTCTGTTTACTTTACTGTAATGCTGTATTGTATAATGAAGCCGTCCCTTCTGCTTGTTGAGCCATCAATTCTTATTGCCAACCTCAGTTTGAGATTAGAACCAGTCCTCCTGTATGCTGTGGAGTACCTGTCATTTTTATCAAAGTGAGAATTATAGTGCAGAGAGATCTGAACAGTTGTCGGAATCACTTTCTGTTCCTGGGACAATGATCACTTGGACAGATAGAAGGGGTGATTTCCCCAGCGAGGATGCAGATAACAATAAATTCTGACAGGAGGCCTAACTCTTCCCTATGCTAACTAACGCTACAAAAAAAAAGCAAAAAACAAAAGAGTTGTGCTTAGGATATACTGTCCTTTAAAAGGGATGAATTACAATAGACTTCACAAGTCCAGCAGGTAACATGTATTTCCTAGAATTCCCACACTGACTTTAAATTTTGTAAACCATTGCTGTTCTTTGAAAAGGAGTACACTGCTTTCCCATAAGGATATAGAAATATAAATTGGCAACTTACTGAGTACTTTTAGAATGGGCCAGCAGAGCACTGGATAGCCATAAGGATTTAGCGGAGGCCCTGGGCTGCAACAGGCAGCCACAGGACTAATGGAATGGCGCAAATTGTGGACCGCTTGTACCCAACCCAGGGGTGAATCCAGCGTCTAGTCTTGAGGGGGGCACTGCCAGGAAATATGTTTTTTTTTTTTTTTTTGTGTGGGCAATTTATCGGGGGAACTGGCTGGTGTTGGCGCTTCAATCATCATGGCACCATGGTTGTTATGGTGTCAGGATGATTGAAGCGCATTATTTATATTATTACATTGTAATATAAAATGAAATAGTTCAACTCACCATAATGCAGAATCAGTGGGAGCCTGAGTGTGTCACTTGCCACAGTCGCCTGCCACCACATGTGGATTGTCACCTGCCACACGTTGCGGATTGACACTTGCCTGCCACCAGATGCAGATTGTCACTTGCCACGTCAGCTGCCACATGTTGCGGATTGTCACTTGCCACGTCACCTGCCACACGTTGCGGATTGTCACTTGCCTGCTAAGGTGGTGTTTTGCTTATCTCTTGCTTTGTCCCACCCGGAGTCAGGCAGCAGAGAGATGATGTAATCTTTCTGCTGCCCCGCCCACTGGCTCGCTGATTGGCCAGCTGACCGCTCACACACCAAGCCACTCAGCTGACCGCCTGCTCTCAGACCGAGCCACCCGGCAGCCCTGCCCGCCCGCTCTCTCACCAGCCCACCCGCTCTCACATCGAGCAAACCGGCCGCTCGCCCGCTACTAATTTCTGAGGGGGGGATTGCCCTGTTGCCCCCGCTGGATCCGCCCCTGGCCCAACCTGCACCCCCTCGGTTGTGTGGCTCTCAGACACCAGCAGCCAGTAGTGAAAATGGGAGCATTGTTTTTTTTTTTTTTTTAAAGGGGCTGTAATGGCAGTAAACCTTTTCAGTCTCCTGCAGCATATCTCCAGTTTCTACCTGCAGCATGTCCAGTATCTGACCATTTTTTTGAACATTTACAGTCTTTTGTGGCATTACGTATACTTTATATCGGGGGTCTCTAAACTTTCAAAACAAAGAGCCTCTACAGCCGGTCCCCGGGTTACAAACAAGGTTGGGTCTTTAGGTTTGTTCTCAAGTTGAATTTGTTTGTAAGTTGGAACGGGTAAATTTTTTTAAGTGTAGCTCCAGCCAAAAGAATATTTTTTTACGTTATTTGGATAGCAAAGGAAAGGGTGCACACCCCTGTAACATTTGTTTTGCTGTTTGTGCCCTTGATCAGAAGATTTCACCTCACTTTCTGTCCCTGTGACAAATGGATTTAGAAAACTCTGGGCTGTTGTGGAAACAAGGATTGGTGATAAAGCTTCAGTGGAGACACCTTTTTCCCCATGATAACTCTTACAGGAGTGAATTTCCCTTCCTAGGGGCAGATTTCCTCTCACTTCCTGTTGTCTCCCTCCGTTTGTAAGTAGGAGTCATTTGTAAGTTGGATGTTTGTAATCCAGGAACCGCCTGTATACTGTCCTTCAGACTATGGAGGGCAGGGGGATGGACCGGACTGAGGCCAGTGGGAGTAGAAAATGTTCTGGTGTCAATGGTAGGAAAAGTGCCCCATCGTTGGTGTCAGTGGAAGGACATTTGCCCAATTGTTGGTATTAATGGGCGGACAGATACCCAATTGTTGGTGTCAGTGGGAGAAATGGTGCCCCAAGGGCCAGATAAAAGCAAGAAAAGGGCCACAGTTTGGGGACCACTGGTTCATATCATGTGTAGCGCCTTGATTATGTCAGATGCTAGAGTTGACGTTCCTTCAGTCTCATAAATCGACCACTGGCCTAAATGGACAACTGATGGTGGCTGAGTCTATAGACAATTGTATCTAAATCGGTCAGTCACTCACTGTCTGAGTGGAAAGAACCAGGCCAAGTAGACCTCCAGCAACAAATTTTTCTGTCAGTTGCTCAAACAGATCCACAACCATATGACCGATTTTTGTCACTATACAGTATTTTGACTATATTCTAGACATGTGCACAATAGAAAAATTTGTTTATTTTCGTTTCGTTTCTTTCGTTTCCGTTGATTCGTAACGATTCGTAATTTCGTAAGTCGTCGGTGTTCGTATTCATAACCATTCGTAAATTTGTAAGTCGTCGGTGTTCGTATTCGTAACGATTCGTATTTTCGTAAGAGTTATTTTTTCGTTGATTCGTTTTTCCGTTAGTTTAATTTTCGTTTATTCGAAATTCGTACGCATTCGTATTTTCGTAGATTTAGTTACATTTGTACTTTCGTTAGATTGATTTATTCGTACTTTCGTAACATTGTTTTCGTAGATTCGTAATCGAAGCATAATTCCTAATTTTATGTAATGTGTATGCAGTTATTACATTTTAGACACGGAAAATTACGAATCGAAAAAAAAAGTTACGAATGTACGAATTTTTTCGTTCAATCCATTCAAAGCACGTTAAGCAGCGCCATTGTAAGGGACACAGAAAATTACCAATTCAACAAAAAAAAAAAAGTTACGAATGTACGAATTTTTTTGTTCATTTTGATTTTCGTTGTTCCTGTTTTCGTTTTTCGGATTTTCTTCTTTCATAGTTTCGTTGTTTCTAATTTGGTTATTTTGGATTTTCGTTGTTTTTCGTATTCGTTCGATTCGAACATTCGTTAAAATTTTTAGCGAATCGTTTGTTCATTCGTACGATAACGAATGAACGAATATAACGAATTTTAACGAAAAACGAAAAAAAAAAAACGAATTGCACATGTCTACTATATTCATAATAGTAATGATGACATGCACTATATTTCCAAAGGTATGTTGACCATCACAGTTATAAGTGCTTGTTGGACATCTCATCCTAAAACCATGACCATTAATAGGAAGTTGGCAACAACTTGGTGGCTGTAACAGCATGTGCGTCTGTAGGAATTTGTGCCCATTCAACCAAAGGAGCATTCATTAAGGTTGGGTACTGATTTTGGAAATCCTGGCTCTGTTTTCCAATTCATTCCAAAAGTGTTCAGTAGGGTTGAGGTCAGGGCTACAGTTTCTCCACACCAATTTCATAAAACCATCTTCTTTATGGAGCTGGCTTTGTGCACAGGGGGCAGTGTCATGTTGAAACAGAAAAGGACCTTACCCAGACTGTTGCCATAAGGTCTTGGGACCCAATGGCCAAGTAAAGTGCCTTGAAAAAGTATTAATACCCCTTTATGTTCCACATTGTGTCATGTTACATCCAAAAACATAAATGTATTTTATTGGGATTTTATGTGATAGACCAACACAAAGCGGCACATAATTGTGAAGTGGAAGGAAAATGATAAATGTTTTTTAACATTTTTTACAAATAAATATCTGAAAAGTGTGGCGTGCATTTGTATTCAGCCCCCTTTCTGATACCCCTAACTAAATTTGAATGGAACTAATTGCCTTCAGAAGTCACCAAATTGGTAAATCGAGTCCACCTGTGTCTAATTTAATCTCCGTAGAAATACAGCTGTTCTGTGAAACCCTCAGAGTGCATGAGCATCATGGGAAATGTAGTTCCAAAACATCTGGGGTGCCAAGGCTTGCCATCACTGCTCTAGGGTCTCTGCTTAAAAAATATAATGTTTGAGGGTTCGAAGTAATATTCTAGAAAAAAATACTGATTTTTATCTTGTAAGCAACAAGTGTCAGAAAAAGACTGCCTTTAAGTGGTTAAATTGACCTAATTTGCAGACGGAAGTTCATCCCTCTAAAAGAACCAAATGATACAATGTTTCTTTTTATCTTTCAGCACTGAGCATTGTTGTGATGAACTTGGCCAGCTGCCTTTTTTGTTTGTTTGTTTTTTTGACAGCTGTGAGCAGAGAACCGCTCTGCACTTGTTACATGAATCATGGAAATGCCGGATTAAGATCATGAAGGGTGGTTAAATCGACTTTTTTAATGATTAATCGTGCAGCTCTAGCTTATACAGTATGTGTATTTTTTTTTTTTTAGTGAAAATCAAGTTTCACTTTAAATTAAAGCGGAGTTCCGCCAATTTTATTTTTATTTTTTAAAAGTCAGCAGCTACAAATACTGCAGCTGCTGACTTTTAAAGTAAAGACACTTACCTGTCCAGGGCTTCCGCGATTTTCGGCACCCGAAACCGATTTATCCCTCGGCTGACGGGTGCTGCCGCCGCCATCCTTGGTAAGGGTGTCAGAAAGTGAAGCCTTCACTTCCTGGTTCCCTACGGCGCGCACGCGCGACTCGCGCTGCGCTATCCCACTGGTCCCTGCTGTTTTATGGGTCCTGTGTGTCTCCCAGAAGACAGCGTGGTGTACCCGTGGGTGGCTCCGGTATCTATGCCCGGAAGTGGGAGCAAAATACCTGTATTAGACAGGTACCTGCTCCCCCCTCCCCCCTGAAAGGTGTAAAATGTGACACCGGGGGGGGGGGGGGACAGACCGGAAAAGAGGAAGTTCCATTTTTGGGTGGAACTTCACTTTAAGAAAATTAGGCTATTCTGATCTTAAAAGTTTGCACTTTTATTTATACAGATCTATGAGAGCTGTGAAGGAAAAGGCACAGTAAATGGCCCCAGTGGGAGTCATGGTGGTATAGATGGGCACTGGTGGCCAGGTCTTGGGTCCTGTCTGACCCACCAGCTGATGCAGTCCTCGACTACTCGCAGGCCTGTCTTGACTTCTATTAACGACAATGATTTTACAGCACGCTGCATGTTTTTATTGTTTGTAATAGTTTTAAGCTAGAGTACATGATAATATGGCACTCTAAGAACAATAGAAAACAGCCGTTCTTGCAGGGTATGCAGGGTTTGTAACCTTGCTAATCACGAGGGGTTAAACGCAAGGAGCTATGCATAGTTTCTGCAATGTGAGACCTTAGCAAGTTATATATACATATGAGTCATTTGTACTTTTCCAGCTGATCATATTTCTGTTATTATAATATGTTTTATGTGATGGAAAAAAAAATCCTCGCTATGAGGTAAGTATCATTATACTGAATTGTCTTTTCTTTATTTTAAGTGCAGTTTCCCAGATAATTTCCCACTACACCCTTGCATGCACTGTGCATTACAATTAATTTCCCTGCTGTTATATTAACTAGAATAGAAATGGTGGGAGTTTGGCCTTTGTGCCTTTAGTTGTTGTTTCTCTTGGGGGGGTTTTCTCAATTGTAGTGTGCGTTTAAAGCGCATTGCATACGTGTGCCAATTGTATCTGTCACCAAGATCCACAAACCCTCAACCTGTTCTACCACACAAAATGAGAAGATGACAGCTGCCAATGTTGTGATGTGGTCAGGAAAATCCCACTGGGCATTGACCCCTGAGATATGCCAAAAAACGAAATTCTAGGCACATATAAGGCACATTGATGCAGAACTGTATTCATTAAAGTGTTACTAAACCCACAACAGTAAAATCAGAGTGTATATGCAGTAAAGCATGCTTGTTATACTCACTGTGGAGCTTCAGAGGTTAATCCTCTGTGGTGTGTAAAAAGGCTGTTTGAGCCGGTCTTCTCTGATCCTCCCCTTCTTGCATTGCCCCCCAAACATGTCCAGATAAGACCAAGTTAGTAGAGTCAGTCTGCACATGATCAGTTTGGTGTGTATTGCTAGAGTTTTTTTTTTATAATTTATTTATTTTTTTAAATTGGGAGAGTGCATGTCCAGACAGAGGGTCAGGGGTCCTGCATCCTGATAGGACAGCCAGTGCAGTATGAAAATTCCTCTTACAAGTTTTAACCAGGCACTGATATAAGTCACACAGACTGCTTATACTGCTGACGAGAAAAGGTATTTAGTTTATATTTACTAAAATTATTGCATTTCCATGTTCTGTGTACTGTGGAAGACCAGATATTGTGAATGCAGGCTTCATGCATGTGGCTGTACAGGGGCCGTACAGCTTGTAGAACCTTTCCAGGACCTGCTGCCTCTGTGTACAGCCACCTAGTGAGATGCATTGGAACAGGCAGTGGTGCTCCAGGGATCACATAAGAGTGCGTTTGGAGCATATGTCAGTGTGCATGCTAGTGCTTTGTGCATCCCCTGGTGCATTCCACCTCTAATGCATCTTGAAAAGGTGGACATAGAAGGGGCAAAATACAAAGCAAGAACAATTTAAAAAAAAAAAGATTTATGTGTGTGTGTGTCTCTCTTTATATATATATATATATATATATATATATATATATATATATATATATATATATATATATATATATATATATATATATATATATATATATATATATATATATATATATATATATATATATATATATATATATATATAAAATCAAACATGGATCATTTACTTTCCATTTTGTTAATTGATAAAAAAAATTTGGCTATTACTGCTTCTATTTTTTTAAAGCATTCTTAATTTACAGCTTTTTCTCCAAATCTGCCTAAAACTTTTGGCTATATATATATATATATATATATATATATATATATATAATATAATATATTATATATTCTCTCTATCTATAGATATCTAGAGAGAGGCAAATGTTTTAGGCAGATTTGGAAAAAATGCTTTAAATTAAGAATGCTTTTAAAAAATAGAAGTAGTAATAGCCTATTTTTTTTTTATCAATTAACAAAATGGAAAGTAAATGAATAGAAGAGAAATCCAAATGAAATCCATATTTGATTCCCTGGCATCTTAATAGGGAATCTCTTTCACCCCAGACTTTCTCACTCCTCTGAGACCTCCAGATTCCCCCGGACTCCTCTAGCCTCCCTGACTCTCCCAGTCTTCCAGACTCGCTTACCCGCCTTGATCCTCTCAGCTCAATGGACTTGCAATCTCTTCTGCAGCATGGAGTGCTGTCTCTTGAGTGGATCACACCTGTCTACTAACAGGAGCACACACCCATCTTCAAACATGTGCCCTTAGCGGTGCCCAAGCCAAAGGCCATAAGGGGCTGGGTGCATCTGGGCACACAGCCTTCTGGTCATCAGCAAGACCTGTAAACTTGGTAGGGTTGGAGATTTTTTTTCCTCCTGCAGCACTTTGAAATCTCTAAACTCCAGAGCCCATCCAAGCATACCAAAACTTAGAAAAAGCTTGTTGCTCAAAGCTAATATTCTGGAGTCCTGCATTTGTACGAAGTCTGTGTCACTTTTACCCAATTTTTACATTGGCAGGGCCTCGGGCTATCGCATATTTATTTATATATTAAAATACCTGCAAGATTTGATTTCGTTTTTAACCTGCCTGGCATTCGGCTTTAAGGTTGACCCATGCCCTCGGCGACTTAATCAGGAACTTGCCACAACTGGGTGCTTAGTGAGCAGTTCCGACCTTTCCCAAAAGCCTCCAAACCAGGTGATGGACTCTGATTTCCACATAAGTTTTTATTGGTAAAAGGCAAGGGGCACAGCATAAAACACAAATGGCAATATTTATTGTAGAATTTCTAAAATTGTCATGGAGTCGAGTTAGTGGAAGTCTGATAAGATTATGATTGATTTGTACCTTGTTTGTATCAGTGTAGCCAAATACACAGTGTGCCTTATGTGACCTTTTTTTATTACAATGGTCTAAGGGACGTTGAACTAAGTCGATAGGTTCCAATTGACATCAGCTGCCAGCTTACATGGCAGACCAGGGAATATTTCCACTGTGACCTTCCTTCTGAATGAGTGAACTTAAACATTAACTCACTTCACTGGCGATGACCTCCAAAGAACGCATAGAGGATGAATATGTTTCCTGTGAACCCTTTGTGTTTTAAAGATGAAGTTTAAGCTGCTTATATTTTGCCTTCCCTTGTTTCCTCCACTCTGCAACATGCTAAAAAAAAAAAAAAAAAAAAAAAAAACAACAACTTTTATTTACATTACTTATCTTATATTAGATCCTGTGATATCATCGGGTCTCGGGATATCATATGCAATGCAGACAGATCATGACTAGTAGGTAGGGCCAGCAGGGTGTTTTACATGGCTTCCTGAAAACATGATAGCACCCGGCCTCAGTACTCCTCTAAAGAGCCCTCAGCCCTGATGCAAGCAGTGAGCTGGCTCCTCAGAGAAGTTATGCAAATATAAAAATTCCTTCAGGGACAGGTATCAGTCTGGAAGAGTGTGCGTTCCTAGGAAGGCAATATTTCCATGCAGACTGCCCTAGGTAGCGGCCCTATGTGATGTTGATGTTAATATATCACCTGAGCAATCAGTATTGCTAATATACATAGACTTGATACAAGAGGGCATGTTGTCTTTTCTAAAATTGAGTATCGCTGATGACTGTCACCTGCAGCTCAGAACGAGGTGTGGTTGTTTTTCTAATTAATGCGGTGAGTCAGTATGCCACCCATGCCCCATGACAACGTCATCTGTAATGAAACGCGTAGGGAGGAGCGACATGCTGACATCACCTAATTTGTGCCAGTCTACGGGCTGCATTGTGAGCCGGCCGGCTTGTTTGTTCCAATGCAATTTTATTCTCTTATTGATGTAAGTGCAATATCTATTTTTATGCATAATAAACCCTAAGATTTTACACTATGGAGGTTTATTCCTTTCTTGGAACTCCTCTGTGATCGATTCCCTGTGGGCAGTGGAGTCTTGATCAAAGGCCCCGGCTGGGTTTAGATCCACAAGTGTCTTAGACTTCCCGTAATAAGAGGTCTCAGGAGCTGATAAGTGGCCATTTTATGAGCTTTGAGTAAGCACCCGACCTTGGTGTGAAACATGAATGAATGAATGAATGAATGAATGAATGATTTGTATAGCGCTGCAACTGCGAACTGAATCGCCTCGAGGCGCTTGACTGCTCATGTTGGGATGCCATGTATTAGAAGAGGTGGGTCTTGAGTTTTTTCCTGAAGGCCTGATGGTTTTCTTCCATGCGGATGTTGTTTGGTAGAGCATTCCATAGCCGGGGTCCCTGTACTGCGAATCTTCGTTCTCCCTTCGATTTGTAGCGGGCTTTGGGGATGAGAAGGCGATTTTGGTTTGTTGATCGAAGGCTGCGATTTGGTATGTATTTTTCTATTTTCTCACAAAGGTATTGGGGCGCATTTCCTTGTGTACATTTGTGGGTGAGGCAGAGGGTCTTGAATGTGATCCTCTCTTTTACCTTGAGCCAATGGAGCATCCTTAGGGATGGGGATATGGATTCCCAGGGTTTCTTTCCGGTGACTAATCTTGCTGCTGCGTTTTGGACGACTTGTAGGCGTGCAATCTGGTTATCCGGTAATCCTATGTACAGGTACATGTAAGCTGATACCTGTAGTTCACCTTTGCATCCGGCACTTGAATAAAGAAATTGCATAGGAGTGCGGTCGTCCAACCTTCTTTTCTTCTAAGTATCTGTTTGCATACAGGGCTCGCACCCTCCATGCGGGATAGAGGCTTTTTGGAGCAGCAAGGTAATAGAAACGGCCTTAGAGCGATGTACATGTACGCAGCCATTTTATGAGGTGGAGGTTCACTTTTCTATACTGTCACAACCTTTCGTGGTGAAGTTATCCTCAGTCAAAGAATTGTTTGGAAATCATGTCACCTTATGGACTTGTTTTTGCACATCTCATATAGACTTTTTACCACCTCATTTCTAATATAATTTTTTATTTAGCGCCAATTCGTTTTTTGGCTTATGTGTTCTGTTGTGTGTATCTCACATTTGCTGCTTTGCACAGTCACATTCATTTATGACAACGTTATTCATTAGATGATTTTTGTTTATTACTCTTATTTTACCCTTATTTTAATGTGATGTTGAGCCTCCATGAATATACAGTATATACTGAGATCTAGTGAATAAAAGAGGTGGGGCCATGGAGGAAAGCGCTAGGTAATGCTGGATGTCTTCTAGCCAGGAAACAAGGCAGAGTGTAATCTGATTTTGTGCAGTTTCTAATGCACACTGTGAGAAGCCAGCTGTTTAGCATGGATGGCGGAATCGATGTGGGGCTGAACAAGAGAAATTTTACAGTGTGTGTTCAGCTTTAGGCTGGTTATAGATGAACTTGCGACAATTTCTTTTGAATCAGGTTAAATTTGAGAGGTGAGTAACCATGCAAGCACCACCTGGTTCACTAATAAAAATAAAGTTATTTGCCAAACAGTGACTGCATCCAATCAGAATCAATAATCCTTTAACAGAACCACTGTATATCCACAGCAGTGGCAATTCCTCCTTCCATGCTGCTCAGTGTAGTTGGGAGAACCAATTTCCCGTTGTTCAGCCTGTGCGCTGGAGAAAAGAAGCTCAAGCCATGGCTAGCTTTAGCACACATGTACAGGAATAATTAAGCCTTATGCCCAGTGGGCATTAACATTTTTGCTTTTAAGGGCATTTGATGGTTTTATTTCCCTGCCAATAAATGCCCCCTCCATTTTAGCCTACTTATCCAGGCACACATGGGAATTTCAGGCATTATTATTCTGGCCAATGGAATGAATGAACGCATTACGTGTCTAAATGCCTTTGCAAAACGCGGCTTTAGGTGTTTTTTTTTTTGGTGCTGCTTTTCTCTTGCCAGGAGAACAGCAATCAGAAGAGCTTGGGAAATGCCCTGTGTGCATGAGGCCTTAAAGTGGTTGTAAAGGCATAAAGGTAAAAAACCTTCTGTGTGCTGTACCTTCTGTGTCAATCACAGCCAGTGAGCCAATGAGGAGAGAGTAGCGGGTGGGCCAGAGCCAAGGCTCTATGTCTAATGGACGCATAGAGCCTGGCTCGGGAGCGAGCACACACCAGTACCCTAATTTACTAAAATCAATTAGTGCAACCACAATATACACACAAGACCTGTGCTCAAATATCTGAAATAATAATGCTGCCAGCTGACACTATATAAAGGAGAAGTACAGCCAAAACTCGTTTGGCTGTATTTCTCCTGTGGATCATAAGAGTGCAATTCGTTCTGCACTCCTGTGACTCATTTTCAGCAGACAGA
This sequence comes from Lithobates sylvaticus, assembly GCA_028564925.1. Lineage (NCBI taxonomy): Eukaryota > Metazoa > Chordata > Amphibia > Anura > Ranidae > Lithobates > Lithobates sylvaticus. The sequence continues at coordinate 710,945,158 of CM053026.1, read as the reverse complement.
GGGCTGAAGGCTAAGCTGAGCTGTTTCAAGCTCGGAAAGGATTGCGCCCACATGCCTGGACTGATACCCGACTCGGCCTCTTAGCGAGCCCCTGAGAGCCTGAGCTGGCCACTTCCACCACCTCCACAGCCCAGCACTCCAATGAGCGTGGGGTGGGCAAAACTGAGAGCTGCTGACTGACAGCTCTCTGGTCAGGAAGCTCTGAGAACTGAGCGATTAGCAGTGTTTGATCGCTCAGTTCTCAGTGTTGGAGCCGCCGGGCAACAGATGCAGCATTGGATCGATGCTGCATCCACCTAGGTAAGTATGATTCAGGAAAAACACAAACCCTTTTGTACTGAATATCAACACCAACATATCAAAAAAGTGCTATACACATCTAATGCAATTCAAATGTGCAACGAATATGATAGTTCACAAATAGACTAAATTAAAGTCCAATCGGTATATGCAATCACCACTGTAATACTGTTATCCAAATAATAGAAGTGCTCCATGTTCCACCACTATAAAAACTCTCCACTAACCTCAAGTCCATGAACCCTGCATTACCAGAAGTTCAAAGTAAGCGTTGTTCCCCTCAGGGATAATAGCTCTGACAGACTCTTGGCAGATCCTCACTCCTCTTTTCCCATAGGAAGGGTACACAGATCCTCAGACACTCAGGAACACCCAATGTGTATGGGTAGAAAAGGGAAGCACACAAGAGCTAAAGCTCTCAGTTTTAAAAGGTTTAAGAAATAAAAGAAGAATATTGCACTTACAAAATAACGCACTGCCACATATGCCTACTCTTGGCTCAGTGGTAAGATGGCCGTGAGATAACATGACATTTAAGGCTCCCATACACGTTACATCCAAAGTGAAGGACCTCTTCACTGCTACTGGTCAAAGGGGAGGAGCCAGGAGCACCGGTGGGGGGAACCGAGAAGAAGAGGATCGGGCTGCTCTGTGCAAAACCATTGCAAAGAGCAGGTAAGTATAATATGTTTATTATTTTTTTGTTTGTTTATACTGAAACTTTAAAGCGGAGTTCCACCCTAAAAAAAGTTTTTTTTTTAAAGTCAGCAGCTACTAACACTGTAGCTGCTGACTTTTAATAAAGACACTTACCTGTACAGAGAGCCTGCGATGTCGACCCCCCCCAAGGCCGATCCGTCCATTGGATCGGGTGCAGGCGCTGCCATAGTAGCTAAGGGAAACTGGCAGTGGAGCCTTCAGACTTTGCAGCCGGTTTCCTGCTGCTCATGGGCGAGTTGCGTGGTGCTTTATGAATGGCCCCGCCTTCAGGGACACACACAGGACCCAGAACGCAGCGGGGGGGAAAGAGGAGGGGCAGATTCAGAAGAGGACATGACATACCTCGCCTTGGCCAAGCTGGGACGGAAGTTCACCATTAAACTACTAAGGTAAGTGAAAAAACCTATCCAAAAACGAGGAGTGGAGGGGGGTGGTCTTTCATTTTGAAAACAAGTTCTAAAGTTGGGTGGAACTCCACTTTAATATCACTTTAAAGTTATTTTTTAATCAAATATTGGCTTTTGTTCCACTTCCCAAGCTTTTGTCTGCATTACAAAACCTCCTTTAAAGCTTTGGAACTCGCACCTGTCATATGGTGTGGCCTGCTTCCAGGTCCCTCCATCAGCTGCCTTCACTTCCAGTTAGTACCACAGCCTTAAGCTGGCCATACACTAATAAAGTTTCCAACAAATGTTCATAGAAAGATTCTCATCAGTACATTCGATGACTTGACAAATGTCATTAGAAAGTACTTCAAAGTACTGCTCATCGAGTGGTTCGGATTGTTTACTTGGATACTTTGTTAAGCTGCTGTATTATTTTTTTCCTTTTTTTTTTTTTTTGTTCTCATCTGGAATCTTTTTATTCCTTTTTGTTTCATGCCAACCATGTCAATGCTCTTTCATTGATATTGGTTTTAACATTCAATTGTAGAATGTATCTAATTTACTGAAGAAAAACGACATTCCCTGTTTGTTAAAAAAGAAAAAAAGAATTCCTTCTTATTCCTTAAAATGTTTTCATCACTGCGGCCAAAAACATTGATTTTACCCCACTAACGGATTGAAAATAAAATAAATGTCCCTGAAGCAAACTTCTTCTATACGGCCATACGCTAGAAGTATTTAATTTTAATGTTTTTTTTTTAGGAATATTTACTCGATTTTCTTTAGTGGAGTGTAATCAAAGCTTGTTTTTGATGGCAATGATGAAAAAATTTGATGGAGCAGTATTGAAAATTTCTGCATGAGAATCTTTGTATGAATGTTTGCTCGGAAATCTACTAGTGTATGGCCAGTTTAACACAGAGCTGTCCAAAGCAACAGAAGTGGCAGTAAAGATAGTGGCTGATTGGTCTTGACCAGTTCAGTTCAACTGGCAGGTAAGTATTTTGGGGCACCAAAAGGAGTTTGCAGAACACAGGCAGTACCTTTTTGAAGCTGCAGACCTAAAGCCAATGTGGCACTTACCCCTGGATGGGCCGCTGAGAATATACCCAGTTCTCCCACAATGATACAGAGGCTGCCAGACACAAGCACAGATCCATGTACACCGGCGATACAGGCTTAGTCTGGAGGATATCTTTTTGGAAGTTATTGCTATAGAACTTGAGACAGGAGAGGGGTTTAGGGTCACAGGCTACTCAAATCTATGGGAGGACAAACTTCTTGTTGAAAAAATCCCTTCAAGAGCAGGCACATACTGTACACTACAGTCCCAAATCCGGTTTTACAGTGTCCCAGGAGCTGTCTGCCACCCAGAATCCACAGCTAGATGCTTGGTGAGGAAGTTTAAAAGATCCTTCTCCAGACCAGGACTTCAGGACAGTTACCTCCAGAAAAAATCCATTAGCAATCTTCTCCAGGCCCTAAGTTCAGCTACTGCTGAGGCCTAGACTTCAGTTTCTTGTCTCAGTAGCTATCTCTTAGAGGCAGCAGCTCCAAGAGGACTGGAGCCCTCACTGAAGCAAAAAACGCTCTGCTCAGCCCTCCCAAACATTTATCACTTCTCTAGCCACCATCTGGATGCTTCCCCTAGGGATTGGCTGGAGCATAATAAAAAATATGGTGGCTATTTGAATCTCCTTGCCCTATATTCTGGAAGCTTCTTCCAGAAGCAGGTGAGAGAAATCAAACACCCAGCTCAGGGAAGTTATATTTTGTTTACTGTTCCCTTTATTATTATCTTTTATGAGTTATTAGTTGTTACTAATTTTAGGTGCAGCATTAGAATCATTTTGGTATTCATATTTGGCGCCGTTACCCTAACGCTTCCCCCCTCATTCTATGCAATGAGGTGAAAAACCTCTTGTGATGCACCAGCCCCACTGAGTCCGATCGTTCCTGCGCCGGGGACAAGTACACTCACTTCAGCCGGTGTCTCCGGTCCTGTTTGTATAGATTGGAAGCAGCACAGCCATTGGCTCCCCCTGTTGTTAATCAAATCCAATGACGTGAGAGCTGGGGGGCGGAGCTGAGTCCTACTGTTTGTGTCAATGGGACACAGGGAGAGGGAGGCAGAACCTTAGGGTTCCACCAGAGGTAGCTAGGGGTTCATTGAACATTGAGCAGCTTGTGTAGCCTCTGACCACAGTGATCTTTTAGCCATCTGTAAGGGGGGAATTCTGCTCAATGACCATCAAGGTAAAGTGCATCCTTACCAGTGACCATCAAACTAAGGCAGTGTTTCTCAACTCCAGTCCTCAAGGTGCCCCAACAGGTCATGTTTTCAGGATATCCCTCAGATGAAACAATTGTGGTAATTACTAAGGCAGTGAAACTGATCAAATCACCTGTGCAAAATAATGGAGAGCCTCAAAACATGACCTGTTGGGGTGCCTTGAGGACTGGAGTTGAGAAACATTGAACTAAGGTACATCAAGCTGTAGATTTTAGTAATTATTAGCAGGGGTTCCTGGAGTTCGAAAAGTTATTTTAAGAGGTTCCTTCATGTTGAAAAGGATAAGAAAGGCTGCTGTAGACAAAATGTAAAATCACATATTAATTTTCACATCGAATTTCGATTCATATCTATCCTACTCCTGTTATAACGAATGATCTTGAAGTTTATAAACTTTAAAACGTACTTTGTGGTGATGAATCCCATACATTTACATATTTACACATTTATGGAATTCTGTGGCTTGTATTCTCTTTTTTTCTCTTATAATAAGGTAGCTTTCATTAAGCAATTAAACAATACAAATACTGTAAACCCTTTTCCCTGTATACCTTTTTAAACAGTAAAGCCCATTATAACCATCAACAGTTTCTCCTGTTTTTGCCTGATATGGTATGGTGCTCCTGTGAGTAAAACTTGAGTGTGATAGATCAACTTTGAATACAAGGAGGATCTCAAACAGATCCATATTGGTAACAATTAGGATAAGAATCTATTTCTCTACTGTGTATACAGGGATGAGAAATTATTTCCAATCAGGCACATTAGTAATATAGTTAAATTAAATGTGCAAGCGTTGTTGCGATCTGTGGAGGCTTTGTCGAATCTCCTTCTGCAAGGTCCAAAGGCTCCATACGACCTGACCCCCTCCATGTGTACCACCCCTATACACACGATCGGAATTCTCGTCGGAAAAAACTCTGACGGTTTTTCCTACGGAATTCCGACGGAATTCCGCTCAAGCTGTGTTGCGAATTTTGCGTGTCGGAATTGCATGCACACGATCGGAAAATCCGATAGAAAGGTTTTCCGTCGGAAAAATTGAGAACAGGTTCTCAATTCAAAGTCCGTCGGAAATTCCGACAGAAAAAGACCGTTGGGCATACACACGGTCGGAAAATCCGATGAAAAGCTCCCATCGGACTGTTTCCATCGGAAATTCCGACCGTGTGTACGCCGCATTAGTGCCTGGAGGGAAGGCCTGGCCTGTGAAAGTACCCTCTGACTGCTGTATCCCCGAACACCCCCTTTGGAACAATCCCAACCTACAGCACTTTTTCGAAATTCCAGACCCTGTGGTATGGACCAAGTACCGTATTAAAGTTCTCAGACATCACCTCAGATTTTCTCCTTTGATCATTTAATGTCTCAACACAATGGCCCGCCCTCACACAAATTCAGATATCTACAGTTGTCCCATGCTTTCAGGGCTCAGTTCCCATCAGGCGAGAGGCAGCTGGTGCAATCTGACCTGGAGCAGATTTTGCGCTTTGACTGTACAGAAAAACCCACCTCCGTGCTATACGCACATCTCCTCTGAGTCTCATCTCCTGAGTTGTCCAGGCTCCATCAGCAATGGGACCGGGATGTTCCGAAGCTGGACTCCAAGGACTGGGGGGGGGGGGGGTGTGTGGGACTTCCCATTTAAAATACTTCTCAACTTGATATTCAATACAAGAATGTCCATAGGGCACATCTCACTCCCGCTCGGGTGCACAAAGACGAGGTCTTCTCTCTCCCCAGAGTACTGGCATTGTGAGCATGTTCCCGGGGACTACATTCACATCTTCTGGTCCTGCCTGGTAATTACATTTTTTGTGGTCACAAATCCTTATGAAGGTGAATGAATCTCTATTGTTCCATCCTCAAGAATATGCCTGTTGGCTGAGAGAGCCTTGTCGGGTCTCTTGCTGTTCTATGCCAGGAAATCCATCGTCCTATGCTGGAAGCGGAAGACTCCTCCCTCTGTATGTCTATGGAAAACACTTGTAAATAATGTGATACCCCTATACAAGGACACCTATATACATAGAAGCTGTCCGAAAAAATATGACAGAGTCTGGACTAAGTGGTCAGCAGAACCCTCTACCGCTGCAGCAGACTAGGAAGCCTTCCTAATATCTGATGGCCTCCCTTGAAGTCCTAATAGATCAACCCTTGATAGCACAATAGTTTAAGCGAGTTAGTTCAATATCAGCCCACCCTTGGAGCATGAGCCAGGCCAGCTCATTAATGATGGTATACTATGTTGGTCATAAATAATCTAACATTTCTTGGTACCGTAATGCTACCTTGTGACCCCTGCACGGGTCCCTTCCCTGATTATTAGCCAGATTCAGTTTTGTATTGTCTGTGTGTTTATTAATAAAAATAATAATTATATAAAAATAATAAAAAAAAAATTCATACCCTGTCCAAAACACAGAAAAAAGTTTGGATCTATAATAAGGTAAAGTCAGGGGCTGTGGCTCTCATGTTTTAAGTCCAAAAATAAATCCACTGGCTGTAGGTGACAGAGAACAATGGTCCACAACTCTTGAAACCCCCAAAACAACGGTTTGGCTATAAAACGCAGAACAATGTTTTATATATCAGGGAAAACTAGGAAAACTGTTTTCACATGACTCCCAGAGCCCCAGAATAATTGTGCTGGCTGTAAGTGACCAACAACAATGGAATTCCTTGAAGCTGGCAGGCAAACAGCTTAATATACAGAATGAAATACATATTTGAGAGCTCTTTCGCCTGCCAAAGGATTTGTATTTTTGTCCATCCATTCCTTAGAAATACACAGCCCCTCGCAGAATACAATCAAGCGGATGACACCGTTTTTTCTCACAATCAGGGACAATTTAAATCTATGCATTTTAGGAACAATGTGTTGTTGCAATGCACATTACTTATGTTGACTTATTTGAATGCATATGTGTGTTGCAACAAAAAAATTGTCAAATATCTGATTTTTTTGGGATCTTTTGCATGTGAAGCCCATTGTCCTTGCACATGCGTTAAAATACTGCACCAATCTAAATGGGGCCTTAAGAAAGACAGTAGTGTCTTCACTCCACTAGCTGTTACGATACCCACTGACAGGTAATGTGGGCTCTCCCAAAAGTTCATCCCTCTGCTAACTCTACTCTCTCCTATCAACATTTTCTTTTTCAGCACCTTTGCATGAAACATACCTCATTGGCTCCCAGTCCGGCCCCCTCTTTTAATCAGGCTGCTGTACAGGGGATTGTAATGCCGCGTACACACGGTCCGAATTTCCGATGGAAACAGTCCGATGGGAGCTTTTCAACGGATTTTCCGACCGTGTGTATGCCCATCTGTCTCTTTCTGTCGGAATTTCCGACGGACTTTGGATTGATAACCTGTTCTCAATTTTTCCAACGGAAAACCTTTCTATCGGATTTTCCGATCGTGTGTATGCAATTCCGACACGCAAAATTCCGACGCATGCTCGGAAACAATTCGACGAATGCTCGGAAGCATTAAACTTCCCTTTTTATAGTGCTGTCCAACGTGTTTTATGCCGCTGTGTTACAGACCGTCGGAATTTGGTGTGACCGTGTGTAGTCAAGACAGTTTGAGCGAAATTCCGTCGGAATTCCGACGGGAAAACCATCAGAGCTTATTCCGACGAGAATTCCGACCGTGTGTACGCGGCATAAGAGGTCCATACCCTCTATAATTCAAGTATTTAGTAATTGCATTTATTAAAATGTATTTAATCAGTTTTTAATATATACAGAGCTGCAGTATTATGTGTCTGTTTATATCTGCCTGGGGTACAGCTTTAAAATACATGGTTCTCTATTTTGGGCTCCCAGAGCAATAGGCTTCCAGTCAGATCGCTTTAGATTACTTTTCTAATGTAATAACATTGTTTATCATTTTCTTTTATTAAAAAAATAAAATAAAATCTTTTAGTGGATTGAGACCAGGGGTGGGCAGAAGGCATTATCCAGAACAATGCAAACTAAAAACAACAAAAATAGTTTACATGGGGTCAGCTTACAAAGTTGAGCAATAATTTCTGTCTGTGACAAATGGTGTTGGTGAAAAGCCACATGGCTTGTTTGCCTTTTTTGTGTTTTTTATTTTTTTTATTTACTTGTTGTGCTTATTTATTTTTCACTAAGTAAAATATTGTGTTTTTTTTTGTATTGTGTAAATAAATAACCTAATATTATCTCATAATAGATACAGAATTGTTTGTTTTTGTGACTAATTTGAAACGTGTGTCATATAACTAGGTACAAGACGGTATAAAGAATGTTATTATTTTTTGTCAATTGCTTTATTGTACTCCTACTCTAAGGTGGGGTAGATGTGTTTATCCAGATTGTCTAAATTATCGAATGTAGGCTGCAAGTCTCCAAAGAAAGACTTGTTCCCAGTGTAGAGCTACAGAAGAGAAATACCTCTTCATCGCAATAATGTTACAACAAAAACAAGAAGACCGGATTCACACGTGTTATTTTTTTGCCCTTATTGGTGACATTAACCTACAGTTGGCTTTAATCCCTTTAATATGGTGGCATCTTCTTCCCTGTCCTGCAGAAGCCAGCCAGCTTAGACCTATGGTCAAAATAAATAGTTTTCCAAACTGCTTCCTATGAGTGTCGAGGAGTTAGAACCACTATCAGTTGTTTATTACAGTCTCCATTTAGGGGGATTCTCTTTTTCTGAGGCCTCCTTCACACAAATGATAGTAAAAACAGGTGATTGAGCTGAGGTTCTCCTACCTCCCCAGCCACCCACCCAGAAACTTCAGGGCCCTTTTGCAAGATACCATGAAGGACCACCCTGACTGCCGATGCCCTTTCTATTGATCGCGGGGCCCTTTGCTTTTGATCTGTGTTTAAGTGCCATGGACTGCAATGTTACATCACAAAAGTGCAAGGAAATCGCAAGCAAGTTTGATGACTTTGGGGTTGCAGCAGTGTGAACTGAGCCATACTGTCCTGCAGCTGTCTTCCCCCTCCACTGTGGTGGAATGCCAGGGCTCAGTGGCATATGTAACTTTTGCAATCCTGGTACGCCACAGCATCTACCCATGGTCTAAAATACAGCTGGAGGGGTCTATTCAAAAATTTCGGCCTGCAAATAATTGTAAAATATATCATACGGCCCTTTTACTGCAAAGTTTGGAGACTCCTGATATGGAACACACCCTTTCTCTAGGTTGTCTTCTGTGAAAAGTTTATTAACATCACAGTAATAACATGGAAATGCCAATATAATTGTGCTGACAGTTTATGTCCTGAGGGAAGAAGGGTTAGCCCCTGGAGGTAGCACATCTATGGTGTCCTGGAGAGGTGAATGGAGTGGCAACCTCAGCCTGGCCCCTGACCAGGCCACACCCCCTGGTCGGCTGAGTCCAGGCTGTGGTTTCCACTCCATTCACCTCTCCAGGACACCATAGATGTGCGAATTCCAGGGTTACCCCTTCTTCCCTTGAACTTTCGCAGGAGCCAGGATGGGTTCCATCCAGTCAGCACTCTAGCAGCAGTTGCGGATGCATTGTCTACATACCCCCTCACTACCAAGCCTGAGCGGCACACATACTTCCCAGGTCACAGTTTATGTCCTGACTTGGTTTCTGTTCAAAAAAGAAGTATGTTTTTTTATTTTTTTTATTTTATACTTTATACTACCTAGTTAGATGCAGCATCGGTCCAATGCTTCATCCATCCCCCGGTGCCTCTAACAATGCGAACCGAGCAATCGAACACCGCCGTTCGCTCGGTTCTCACAGCTCTGTAAGCAGAGAGCTGGTGACTGTCAGTCACAGCTCTCTGCTCTGCCCCTTCTCGCTCACTGAAGTGCTGATCTGTGGAGGGTTGGCAGGCTCAGGTTCTCAGTGGCTTGCTGAGAGGCTGAGCCAGGTGCCAGTCCAGGGACCTGGGCGGATCCTGACTCCATGGTCGTGATGCGGAGCCTGGACCAATTCTGGAACATCAGCAGAGAGCGGACTTCAGCCCGATCTCTCCTGAAAATGGGTCACAGGAGTGCAAATCGAAATGCATTCCTGTGATCCATAGGAGAAGCCCAGCCAAACGAGATTTGGCTGTACTTCTTTTATGACTCAATTTAAGTTCTCAATGTGGGCCAGTCATTGTCCTTCAAGGCTTTTTGGTTTGGAGATCCTGTAAACTGGTCTTTTACTTGTAGGCTGTGGCAAGAAAGTGGCTTCTGGTGTAATAAATGGTTTCCACATACCTGAGAACCTCCAAGCAGACATTAATATTAATAGGCTCTCTTGCTGTGTTTGATGTCTCTTCTTTCATTGACTTGTGAACAGCACTCAGTGGTAGCTGCTGAGACACCCCTGAGTCCATGCAGAGTAAAGCCACGCAGGGTTCACTTAAATATTTCAAGAGTCGGGATAGAGATTAGCAGACTAACCCAGGCTTTTTATAATGTAAAATCCAAATACACTTCTCATTCAAATAACTGTGAAAGAACAGGTTTATGTACACTTTGCGTATGGGGTCCTAGGGCCACGTGTCTCATGAATATCACCCATCTTAGAAGGAGTAGCTACTGCAAATACTCTTACTGAAAGTTCTTACAAGGGTGTATAATGAATAAATAAAGTGCACCTGTCATTTTGTAGCAAATAATATTGTGCAAAGGCATTGGGTATAAAAAATACGTATTATTTTTATAAATTTTTTTAAGTAGAATCAAACAAGCCCCATGTTGCATTGCTAGGTGACATACTGTATATAACAAAGATGTAAATGCAAATCAGCTAAATGGAGCAATGCAATTGAGAACTCATTTTATTGTATTTTTTTAGGAACATTTTACCGAATTTTGGATAAAATAAATATACAGTGTGTGTATATATACCTGTGTGTGTGTGTATTTTATAATAATATATATATATATATATATATATATATATATATATATATATATATATATATATATATATATATATATATATATATATATATATATATATATATAATTGGAGCTGCACAATTAATCGTTAAAAAATCGCGATCTCGATTCAACCCCTCTGACGATCTCTATTGCAGAGTTTGACGATTCTTTTATATAACAAGTGGAGAGACTTATCTGCTCACTCAGCTGTGAAAAGAAAACATCTGGCCAGTCTGCCAAGTTTATAACATGAAACATTGTAACCAACTCTCCCTTCTTAGATCAAAGGGATACACTTCTGTGTGAATAAAAATTCCAGGCAGTCTGCCAAGTTTTCAACAAAGTGTAAATGCAGGAAGTTTACCAATTTAAAGTCTAAATCTTTTTCTGACACTTCTTAAGTTAAAATCAGTATTTTTTGCTAGAAAATTACTTGGAACCCCCAAACATTATATATATTTTAGCAGAGACCCTAGGGAATAAAATGTCAATTGCTAAAAATATTTTAGGTCACACTGCATTTGCCCAGCGGTCTTTCAAAAAAATTTTTTGGGGAAAAAAATAAATTTCAATGAATAAAAAAAAAAAAAAAACGAAACGGTAAAGTTAGCCCATTTTTTTTTTGTTTTAATGTGAAAGATGATGTTACGCCGTGAGAGAATCGTGATCTATCTTCTAAGCAATAAAATTGTGATTCTCATTTTAGCCAGAACCTCTATATATATATATATATATATATATATATATATATATATATATATATATATATATATATATATATATATATATATATACACACACACAGTATCTCACAAAAGTGATTTTTGTAAATATTTTATTATACCTTTTCATGTGACAACACTGAAGAAATTACACTTTGCTACAATGTAAAGTAGTGAGTGTACAGCTTGTATAACAGTGTAAATTTACTGTCCCCTCAAAATAACTCAACACACAGCCATTAATGTCTAAACCGCTGGCAACAAAAGTGAGTACACCCCTAAGTGAAAATGTCAAAATTGGCACAGTAGCTGTATTTGATGGGGGACAGTGGCTGCATTTGATGGCACAGTGGTGGCAATTGATGGGCACAGTGGCTGCGTTTGGCACAGTGGCTGTGTTTGATGGTACAGTAATTGATGGGCACAGTGGCTGCGTTTGGCACAGTGGCAGCAATTGATGGGCACAGTGGCTGTTTTATGGGCACAGTGACTGCGATTGGTGTGTGTGTGTGTGTGTGTGTGTATATATATATATATATATATATATATATATATATATATAATGTGTGTGTGTGTGTGTGTGTATATATATATTACAGTATAATTTTATATATATATATTACTGTTGGCGGAATATAAATCCTGTCCAAATCTTAAAATTTTTGCCTAAAGGATCAATGTTGCAAAAAAAATAATACATTCTAATACTTGTGTGGGGTTAGTTCAGGCAATAATAGAATGTTATGATTTTTGTTTCTACCTAATTGCTTTTGTTTATATTTATCCATCATAGAAAAAACACATAAATATGAGTAATGTATATTTCTGCCATCCCAAATGGGTCATTATATAGAAAAGTCTCCCCCAGCCTCCCTCGCAGCAGAATGTGACAGCGGCATTAACACTCATATTCTATTTTCATGGTTTAAATTTTAAGTAACTACAATGCAACTACTCCAGCACCCCCGGCGGTGTTATAGTTTTATCCCACAGTCACCGTCACAGTCACTTTTGCTTGACAGCTTGGTCTGCATTTAAAAAAGGAAAAATATAAACATAATATGGAAATGTCTCCCCCAGCAGGTTTTTTTCGTAGCAGAAATCGGAGAATTGGATAGTTTAAAAGGATTTTATTAGAAATTGTGAAACAACAAGTCATGCACACACATAAACACTTAAAATATAAGCTCCGGTCAGCGATATGGGTGAATGTTCAATTTTATAGTATTGCAATCATGCAACAAAATTTTAGTATCGGGGAATTTGCATTTTTAATACTAAAATATACTTAATATAGTTCATGACCTTGTTGTTTCACAATTTCTAATGAAATCCTTTTAAACTATCCAATTCTCTGATTTCTGCTGCGAAAAAACCCCAGCTGGGGAGACTTTTCCATATTATGTTTATATTTTTCCCTTTTTAAATGCAGACCAAGCTGTCAAGTAAAAGTGACTGTGACGGGGTTGGGCTAAAACTATAACACCGCCGGGGTGCCGGAGTAGTTGTATTGTAGTTTCTTAAAATTTAAACCATGAGAATAGAATATGAGTGTTAATGCCGCTGTCACATTAAGTGGACAGATTTGTCTGCATGTAAAAGTGATTTTTATGTAAATAGTATAGCAATGATAAAATGCAAGCATACAATATATGCATTTGTGTATTTTTCTTTAGGACTAGTTTGCTAGAATATATAGTATGTATTTAAGAATGAAAATTGCCCATGAATGCAAAAAAAAAGGTCAATACAGTGCAATATGCAGGTCATTAGATCTATTTCTAAATATGACAGCAATGAATGACATGCAGTGATTTAAACATAAGTGAAATGTCACCTCCTAATGAGTTGTGAGATCCCAGCTTGATGGAATGAATAAGCTCTGACTCTACTAATGACCTGTAATCTGTGTATGCAGTGTAGCCAATTGACAATTTCTGATTAGTTGATGTGGGCAGCATCTCCATATTTGTACCAATTTTTATAAATTCGCTCTTTTGAGGGAACAAAAACGAACATAAAACTGGGAACCAATCATATACTTGGCTACATATGAATCACAGTTGCTTCTTTTTTTTAGTAAATTGACCAGATTCTGAATGTTCTAAGTGTTGCTCTTATGTTTTCTGTTCTCCAGAAAGAGACTACGGCAGTGTCTGTGAGAAGCAGCCAATAGGAAGATTGCTTTTCAGACAGTATTGCGACACCCGGCGAGAGTTGAAACGGTGCATTGAGTTCTTGGATGCAGTGGTAAGCCATTTCCTACCCTTTCTCTACTCATACCTGTTTAATATGGGCTGACACAAGCCACAGCATATTAATATTTCAGACAAACCATGCCCCAACCTTACCCATCTCAGGAAAATCCACCAAATTAACTTGGTTTTAATTGGATGCTTATAAGTTCCATCACCCATCATATTATTGGAAGACCCTTCATGGAGGACTTTCGCTACAAGGTCATAGCCCACATTAAGGCCATTCAACCCACCAAACGTATCACTCTTAATCTATATCTCCTTGATCCATTGTTTTTTGTACTTGTATATTATTTATTTCTGTGGAGGAAACAATATATACCTGAAGTAAAATAAGGACATTACTTTGTTATATTAAGGACTAAAACATAACATTTTAAAAAGCATTTCATTTTTTAATAATGGGTATTAATGTTTCATATTCATTATATATGCATTATTCCCAGCCAGTGGCAGAGCTGAAGTATCCTTTTAAATCATTAACTAGGCTTACTTTGACTGCTTTGCTGAAAAACCTATTAAAGCTGAAATTGCACTGAGGAGTGATGCATCCTACTCTCCCCACTCTTTACCGCTCCATGTGAAGGTCCATCTAAAGAGAGATTCTACTGCTGTGTTCTGCAAAACCAATTGGGGGCATCCTGTATTAAATGTTTATATGTAAAATAAAGAAAAGTTTAATAAAGAATATGTAGCACCCCAGCAGGCTACTAGTTTTATGTAAATTTTGTTTAGTTTTTGGCCTTGTAACCAGGGGAAGCAGCAATCATTGTTTGTCTATCCTAGGTTCTGCTGGTGCAGGCTCAGCTGCTCTCCCCTGCATCCCACTGAGCTCTGGGATTTATTGGGTGGGAGAGCTTGGCCCCTGGCCTGCATATTCATTCCTCTTTAGCCAATTCCTGGTCAAGAGATTGAGTGACCAGCAGGTGGCTGAGAGGGGTATAAATAGGTTGGGGCCTGGAACAGCTCTCTTGTTCCTGGGGACTGAGGCATCCCTGGGACCTCAGCTGTAACATGCAAGAATCCTTTTTGGGGGTCCCAGCTTCTGCTTGGGCTGTGGGCCTTGCCTCCTGAACATATGCAGAAAGCTCATCTGAGGATCCAGGACACAGACAATTGGGTACATAAGCTGAATTTTCCTGCAGGTGGCAACACAGTATTCAGGGCACAGTGAGTACCAACCTCTTTGGACTTAAGGGACTTTCCTTTGCTTTACTCAGGAGAACTTTTCACAGTACATCCAGAAATTTACGCTGAGGAGTCTCTGTTTGGAATCATTTTAAAAAGAGTGGTTTTCACCCTGAAGGAGCGCATCAACTTTAGAGCCCTCAACTAGAGTTTGTTTGACGTTTTCTTGGAGTATCCCAAGGCTCACCCTCGCCCTATCCCAGTTCTTTCAGCAAAATAAAACTACAAAAAGACATGTACAGCCTGTTTTCTGACTCGAGTGACTGTGAACTACCATATGCCTGGCTGCTGTGCCTATCAGGGAATGGAACCTCAGACCAAACAGCCAGACCAGTCCTGAGTCCGAACTACAAATATGTATGTATATATATATGTGTGTGTGTGTGTGTGTGTGTGTGTGTGTGTATATGTGTATATATATATATATATATATATATATATATATATATATATATATATATATATATATATTATAAAATTCATATTAACATTCATTTAAATATTAACTACACTATTGTTGGGATGAAAACAATCCCCTCTGTGTGATCATTGTACATTGCAGAGATATTATCCTACTTATTTCTGCTCTGAAGAAAAAGCTGTTTTTTGTGTGCAGAGTGGATATGCATGGGAGTGACTTTTTTCATTATTAAATCATCTGATGCACTTGCAGGGTTCTAATGAGGAGAGTTGTAGAGTTTGCATCCCTTTAGAAGTAATTAATCCCTTTGGGAGAATCTCAACAAAAATTAAATGTTCTCCAAATGGTCTCCAAACTGCAGCCCGAGGGCGGGATGTGGCCCTTTGCTCACTTTCATCTGGCCCTTGGGACGCTATTCCTCCAACATATACAAGGCACTATTCCTCCCTTTGACAACAGCAATGGGGTTTTGTTCCTCCAATTGATACCGATGTTTGAGCATAAATGATTACTCTGATACCAGTGATGGGGCACTATTCCTCCCACTGACACCAGTGATGGGGCACTATTCCTCCCACTGACACCAGTGATGGGGCACTATTCCTCCCACTGATGGAGCTCTATTCCTCCCGCTGACACCAGTGATGGGGCACTATTCCTCCCGCTGACACCAGTAATGGGGTTTTGTTCCTCCAATTGATACCGATGTTTGAGCATAAATGATTACTCTGATACCAGTGATGGGGCACTATTCCTCCCACTGACACCAGTGATGGGGCACTATTCCTCCCACTGACACCAGTGATGGGGCACTATTCCTCCCACTGATGGAGCTCTATTCCTCCCGCTGACACCAGTGATGGGGCACTATTCCTCCCGCTGACACCAGTAATGGGGCACTATTTCCTCCCATTTACATCTGCAATGGGGCACTATTCCTCCCACTGACACCAATGATGGGGGCAGTATTCCTCCTCCCCACAGGGGTGTTTTTTTTTACTCCTACTGACAACCAAGCCTGGGACATTTTCTACACCCACTGGCCACAGTCCTGCCCCCTAAATCCTGAATGACAGTTAACTGGCCCCTTGATTAGAAAGTTTGTAGACCCCTGTTGTAGAGGATGCTTAAAATCTGACTTGTATCTTAGTGCAGACTTCTGGGAAAATCAGTAAGCCAATCACACGAGCAGGAACTGACATTTCTGGGGAGGTTCTGTACAACCGTGTACAGAAGGCCTCTAGAAAATTTAAAGCGGCTGCAGATTGAAAATGAAAGATACATTTTAATGATAAATTACAATATGCCCTGTGTAGAAATTGCATTGGCTATATTATTTTTTCTTATTTGCTATGTTTTTCCCACAAAG
This sequence comes from Lithobates sylvaticus, assembly GCA_028564925.1. Classification (NCBI taxonomy): domain Eukaryota; kingdom Metazoa; phylum Chordata; class Amphibia; order Anura; family Ranidae; genus Lithobates; species Lithobates sylvaticus. Next base: position 710,928,601 of record CM053026.1, on the reverse strand, counting down.
GGACAGTGACCCTTTAAATGTGCAGAAATGTTAAAGTAAAAATAAAATTTAGTTGAAAGTATTATAGTTTTACTTTAACAAAAGGTGGAGTATGACACCAATGTTGTACAGTCTGTACTTCAATGAAAACTATTCAATATTATTCAGTACTTGAAAAAATGCTTGTTTGGTTAATTCATTGCCCAGCATGTTAAATGGCCCATCCACTTCCGGGTTTAATAGCTTTTAGTGTTTTTTTTTTTCCCACTTACTATGAGCATAGGCAGTTGAGACCCTGTGCCCTGGGTATTGCCATCAGTAAGCCACCCTGGATGGGAGACTGCTACAAAGAATGGCACTCATGTCACTGCTGGAGGAGGAAGACAACCTGTCATGTGATGTCATGGAGATGCCTTGGAAAAATGGTAGGGGCGTCAAGGAATGAAAATGGGGTGCGGAGAGGCTTGGAAAAAAAGGGCTTAAAGGCAGAAAATCCACTCAATCTCCCTTTAAATTTAAGTTCTGTTATAACTCTTACAGCAAATTCATCAGTCTGTGCTGTTACAGTCCAAATTGTTGTCTCAAGATGTATGTTTTCATGATTTAGGAACTTGTTGTCATACTCGAATAAGTGTGACCAAGGAAATAGTGAGCTCATGAAAAGAAGGCAGTTGGTGGAACCAGTGTCCCGCATTTCACCAGGCCTTGGTTTATGCAAGGACACCAGCAAATATCGGAATGAGAGAAATAAGTTCAATCTGTATGCTCCCGTAAAGCCTGAGAACCAATGGGAGGGCTTAAGCGCATACAAATAGTCATATTGGGTAACATTTTTTTTTCCTAATGATACAAGGAATTACATGGTAGTGAGATCACCCACAAAAATATTTGCCCTGGGGCCCCTCAACTTATTGTTTCCCTCTGTTAAGACGCTGAGCTACATAAACATTTCATGAATGGTTATTTAATGATTCAGCATATGTTTATTAGCTTACACGAAATTGTAATTGCGCTAGTCTTAGCTGTTCTTAGCCGTTTAGGACTGGATGTTCTCCAGCAGCGTGGCTTCTTTACATAATTTTTTAGGCTATTTTTTATTTATTTTTTCACAGATAACTGTACTGTAAATTGTCTCATTTTATTTATTGAATTGTGGCATCTACAGTATATATCACGATGCATTTGTCATCACTCAGCCTGAACATGTCAAAGTTCTTATAGATGCAACCACTGAATACTTCATCTATTTATTCTAGAAGGGGATTCTTAACAGCCCAAGTTCAAATAGTTCACTCAAATAACGTGTTGTGTGAAAAATGCATGATCTCGGGGGTCTTGTACAGTGATGGTCTACTTTTTTTGATATTGGGAGCTCAAGTGCGACCCCCAACATCCCTAAAGGGCCGCACATAAAATTCAGTGAATATTCATTATCCGTGACCGCAGAAAACAAAACAGGATAAAGTCAAAGATCAAAGGCATGGTAGGTTAATTAGATCCTGTCGATAAAATTGGCCAAATATGTGTATGTTGTATGTGTATGTGTTTGTAAGCATGTCGGGACCTCACAGGGCAAGGACTGCGCTATACCACAGATGGACACCAGTGTAAAAAAGCGCCCTTCGATTCAGTTCGCATAGGTAGCGCTATACCTATAGTCATTCATTCATTCACAATAGATTAACTGCTTCAGCCCCGGAAGATTTTACCGCCTTCCTGACCAGAGCACTTTTTGCGATTCAGCACTGGGTCGCTTTACCAGACAATTTCGCGGTCGTGCAATGTTGTACCCAAACAAAATTGATGTCCTTTTTATCCCACAAATCTTTTGGTGGTATTTGATCACCTCTGCAATTTTTTATTTTTTGCTTTATAAACAAAAAAAGAGCGACAATTTTGAAAAAAAAGCAATATTTTTTACTTTTTGCTATAATAAATATCACCCAAAAATATAGAAAAAAAAAAAGTTTTTTTTTTTCCTCAGTTTAGGCCTATACGTATTCTTCTACATATTTTTGGTAAAAAAAATAGCAATAAGCGTATATTGTTTGTGCAAAAGTTATGGCGTCTACAAAATGCATGGCATTTTGTCAATTTTATTATTCATTTTTTTTTTATTAGTAATGACGGCCATCTCTGATTTTTATCTTGACTGCGATATTACAGCGGACACTTTTGACAGTATTTTGGGACCATTGTCATTTATACAGCGATCAGTGCTATAAAGATGCACTGATTACTATTTAAATGTTGCTGGCAGGGAAGGGGTTAAACACTAGGGGGAGATCAAGGGGTTAAGTCTGTCCTAGGGAGTAATTATAACTGTAGGGTGGATGGGCTACCACTGACATGACAGCAATCACTGCTCCCGATGACAGGGAGCAGTTGATCCCTGTCATGACACTAGGCAGAATGGAGAAATTCCTTGTTTTTTTTTTTTTAACAAGAAAAGAAATTCCTTGTTTACATAGGCATCTCCCCGTTCTACCTCTCCACCCCCCGCAATCGCGGGCCCCCGGCAAACATCAAGTTCCCGGGACCCGTGGGCTCGCCCCCGCGCGCGCCCGATAGGCAGAAATTTTAAAGGACGTACAGGTACGCCCATTTGCCTGCCTGTGCCATTCTGCCGACAAACATCTGTGTGCGGTGGTCGGCAAGCGGTTAACTGTCACAAACTATAGACATAGCTCATGCAATTTACTAATCCAATTTATTAAGGCCTCCTTTCATATGGGGCGGACTGCGGCTGCAATCCGCTTGCTCAGCAGGGGATCTCTCTGCTCAGCAGGCAGATGACGGGTCCGTGTCTGGGCACAGACCGCTCCCCTCTGTGGGCGGCCGAATGTAAATAGACCACTTGTCCGATTGCCATCCAATCCTGTAGATGGAAGGGGGAACTGATCCCGATCCGTCTGCTTTTGACGGATTGGATGTCAGCGGGTGTAAACGGGCACATGTCAATCGATCTTAGATTTGGTGGTTTTGAGTGATCTTTTGTTCAAAATGACCATTTGACACAGCAAAGAAAAAGAGAGATTTGGTTGAGTTCATTTGAATTTCCCTCCAGGACTGTTTGACAAGGGCAACAAGTTCCTTTGTAGGGTTGCCCATTTTGCGCAATCCATTTCTAAAGTATGCTTTGTTGTATGAGCAAGGTAACTGGAAGATGAACCTTAAGGTCCCTTTCACACTGGGGCGGTGCGGGCATCGGCGGTAAAGCATCGCTATAATTAGCGCTGCTTTACCGTAGTTTTATCGGTTTTATCGGCTTTAACCCCTAGCAGCCGAAAAAGGGATAAAAATAACCGCAAAGCGGCGCTTTGCAGGTGGGTTTGCAGCGTTGCCCCATTGCGCTCCTACAGCGCTCCAAAGATGCGGCTTGCAGGACTTTTTTGACTGTCCTGCAAGCGCACCGCTCCAGTGTGAAAGCCCACAGCATCAGCTGTTTTAGGGCGCTTTGCAGGCGCTGTTTTTAGCGCTGTAGCACCTGCAAAGCGCCCCAGTGTAAAAGGGGCCTTAGACACACAAGTCACGAAAAAACAAATAACCTAAAAATTCACACACATCTACTTCAATTATCATTTTAGGCTACCAGGTTTTATAATCTACATTATGTCCTTTATTTTTTATTTTTTTTTCTCTATGCCATTGGTTAGATTCCTTTCATTTTCTAGAATGAAATCACTTCAAAATGCGGGACATTTTCTCTTAAACAAATTGTCACTTAAACAAGGGTTCTTGGTGGAAAATCCCCCTCTGTTCTTGCTCTGGTAACCAATCTAAATAAAGACCTGAAGTGGAAATAAAACCTGACCGAGGTTTAACTCTCTTCACTAGTGTATCCAGAACTTACAAAAAAAAAAAAAAAGTTTGGGCTTTAAAGTGTTACTAAACCCAGTAATATGAAAATAGTTAATTCTTTTTTTTTTATATTAAAATACTGCCACTATATACTTTTTTGGATGATCTGTATACCACGGTTACATCATAAACTGCATAGTTTCTCCAGTGAGTTCAGAGAGTTCACTAGCCTGTATACACGCCCACATGTGTGATGTCACTATTGTGTCCTGGCTATCCTGACATGCCCCCGCTGCACAGCCATTCACTGGGAAGCACAGTGTGCTGCTGCTCCCCCCCCCCCCCCCTGCTCTTATGCAGCTGAGAACGAATGGTCTGTGATCACTTATAAAAAATTTTTTTTATAGCTATACAAAAAGTTTTTTGTGTTTTTTATTTATTTTTTAAACTGAATGGGTGGTTTAACAAGATGATTGTTTACAATCACTTTTAAAGTGTTACTAAACCCAGGGCCCTGCATTCACTATATCTGGTCTCCCACAGTACACATTTTTGTAAATATAAATTGCTAAATACCCTGACGCTCTGTCTGGACAGTGCTGAAAACGCTCTAGTAATACACACCAAACTGAGCATGTGCAGAATGCCCCCAAGGCTCTGTACTATCAGCAGATGGATTTGGGACTGTGGAAGAAGGGGAGGATCAGAGAAGACAGGATCAAACAGCCTTTTACACAATATCAGTGAGTATAACAAGCATGCATTTCTGCATATACAGACTGATTTTACTGTTGTGGGTTTAGTAACACTTTAAGTTTATATTTTTTTAGACTTCTACATGTTGAGAAGTATCTCAGTGCTATGTAAATTTACATTTTGGTGTGTGTGTGTGTGTGTGTGTATATACAGTATGGGGTTTAAAAAGTATAGTAATTATTTTTCTATTTAAACAAATTACCACGAAACGTCTTTTCTCTGAACTGGTTTCATATAAATAATTTTTTTTAGCGTTGATGGATAGATAAGTTTCCACTGACATCATGCCCAATAGTCATTCAGCAGAAAGTTACCAACTAGTGTCTTACTGCTGCCTTCTCATTAACGTGAAAACCAAGACAGTGTAATTGGCAGCATCACAAGGGTACATAAATGGGAAACCTATCAATGTTTTTGTATGCAATGATGACTCTTGCAAGGTATTTGTTAACACTATTGGTAGCTCTTTTATGTAGCGTACAAATTCTCATTTTAGTTGTAGCACCCTCTAGTGTGCTAGAAGAATAGTACATGTTTTGTGAGAGTAAGTCAATTTCCAGGCTTGGTTGGTAGCCAAACCTGGGTCTGTTTTAATCTGGGCTGGGAGTGGCTCAGGGTAGTGCTGGGTGACTCACAGGTAGGACCTCCCACTTCTTTCCAAAATGTTCTGGTGTTTTCTGGAAAGAGAGGTGGAGAGGGGAGGTTGAGCTGCCTGGGCTGTTCTGAGGAGCCCTGACCAATCCCCAGTCTGGATTGGCAGGGGGCAAGGCCTCTTTAAATACCCTGGGTCAGCCCAGCTGGGGGAGGAGTTTGTCGAGTGGAAGATGGAGATGGATCATTAGGCTGTAGGGGCCTTTGAGGGAGCACCCCAGTCTGGAGGGGGTGACATTGGGCCTGGGCTCAGGTGCCGACGGGACCCTCTTACAACCCACAGGGGTTTCCTGACCAGGAGGCGGAAACTGGCAGCTGCAGCCAGGAGGGCTGGCAATGCCTGAAGCGGTGGTACTGGGAGCAGTAGCCACAGAGACAGCTAGCTCTGGAGATTTCTATATTTTTGTTACACCATAGGGGCCCGCGGTCCCTGCCTGCAAAGGGCATCTGCTTCAGGCCTAGCTGAGCCAGTGTCAGGCCTACTTATCAGTGCTAGTTGGTCCAGGAAGTACAAGCAAGTGAAGTGCTGGAGGTGATGAGGATAGATAGTCTGCAAGCAAATGAAGTGCGAGAGAGAGAGAGAGAGGAGACTGTATATACTGTGAATGTGTATAGTTGGTCCCAATTTTGACTGTCAATTATCTGGGCATCTCATAATTTCCCCTATCCCCATCCAAGTTAAATTCCCCTAAATAAAATACAAAAAAACAAGTGCAAGGACTATTTCATGTCTCTGAATGCTTTAAACTGTGTGCCTGGCAGGATGATAGACCGACCACTACACTCAGCAGCCCCAACGGGGGTACCACTACATAGTTTTAGTGACCCTTTAATTACTACAAGGACTCAAGCTGTCTACATCACAGGGTGCTGTTCTCTTCACTGCAGATCTTGTATACATTTCTGCTGGGCAGTATTTAGCCTTCCTAAGCTAAACTTGGTTGTCTGAGCTGTGTGTAGGCCTGGGATATGTTGCGGACACCTTAATCTCTGCAGGAGTAAGACAGACGAGGCTGTCAAATATGGTGGTGGGGGGTGATAAGACTCCTTCTCTTATAACTTTGACCAAGAAAGTCCATAGAAGCTTATTTTTCAAACCTTAAATCATAAGGAGACACTTTGGTAACCCTTTTTCATATCAAAAGGATTAGTTCTCTAATACTAGCATTTTCCAATTTTTCCATCCTAAGGTAAAACAAAAAGTATCATTCGTTTTTTAAATTGTTAACCACTTCAATACTGGGCACTTTTTCCCCCTTCCTGCCCAGGCCAATTTTCAGCTTTCAGTGCTGTCACATTTTGAATGAGAATTGCACACTCATGTAACACTGTACCCAAACTACATTTTTTATCATTTTTTTTCACACAACTAGAGCGTTCTTTTGGTGGTATTTAATCACCACTGGGTTTTTATATTTTGCAAAATAAAAAGACTGACATTTTTGGGGAAAAAAACTATTTTTTTTTTAATTTCCGTTATACAATTTTGCAAATAATTAATTGTTCTTCACAAATTTAGCCCAAAATGTATTCCGCTACATTTCTTTGGTGAAAATAACCCAAATCAGTGTATATTATTTAGTCTGTAGGAAAGTTATAGAGTCCCCAACTACGGTATATATCTGAAAATTGATCAATCCTGATGTACTGACGGACTTATTTCTTGAGGCCCTAAAATGTCAGGACAGTACAAATATCTCCCAAATGACCCCTTTTTGGAAAGTAGTCAGTCCAAGGTATTTAGTAAGAGGCATAGCAGGTTTTTTGAAGTTAAAATTATTTGACATAATTTTGTTCTTGAGAAGGGATGCAGGCTGTCAGACATCCACAGAAGGCTGCAGAATGTGTAAGGATGTGGTTTGTATTTAGTTCTGGTTCCCCTTTCTTTAACCACTTCCTTGACCACCCCATGTAAATATACTGCGGCATGGCAGCCACTCTGGGCCGGATCATGTACATGGATGTTATCTTGCATTTCTGGATAGGGGCAGCATGGCCCATCTGTGCTGTGATTCGGTACAACACAAGTTGGTCAGCAGGTCCCAGCCAATGATTTATGCCTGGGACCTGCTGATCGGCTTAGATAACACAGGGCTCTGTACTGTTGTGTGCTAACAACACAAGGATCTGTACATGGAGCAGCAATGTGATGTTAACCCCTTGCCAGCCTGTGACATTAGTACAGTGACCGTGTATAGTGTTATCACTGATCACTGTATTATTGTCACTGATGATGTCGGTGTCAGTCAGTTCCCACCTATTGTCAGTTGGTGTCAGATTGCCTGCCACACAGTCCCACTATAAGTCACTGATTAATGTCATTAATGGTATTTAAAAAAAAGAAATGACAATGTACAGTTGGGTCCAGATATATTTGAACACAGGCACAATTTTAGTTTTTTTTTCAGGTATTTACGAAAACATATTCAAGCTATAGTTGTATAATGGATATGGGCTTAAAAGTGCACACTCTCAGGTTTAATTTGAGGGTATGTACATCCAAATCGGAGGAAGGGTTTAGTAATTACAGCTCTTGAGAAAAGCCATCCCTTTTTTAAGAGACCAAATGTAATTGGACAATTTAATCAAAAGCTGTTTCATGGCCAGGTGTAGGCTACTCGTTCATTATTTCTTCATCAAGGCAAAAGGTCTGGAGTTGATGTTGATTCTATATGCAGGTATATGCATTTGGAATCTATTGCTGTGAATCTACATCATGCGTTCAAAGGAGCTGTCTATGCAAGTGAAACAGGCAATTGTAAGATTTCAAAAACAAAGGAAATCCATCAGCAAGATAGCAACAACATTAGGAGTGGCCAAATCAACAGTTTGGTACATTCTGAGGAAAGAAGAATGCACTGGTGAGCTCAGCAACATAAAAAGGCCTGGTTAGACAAACAGTGGTGGATGACCGCAGGGTCCTCTCTATGGTAAAGAAAAACCCATTCACAACATCCAGAAAAGTGAAGGACACTCTCCGGGAGGTGGGCGTATCATGTTCAAAGTCTAAAATCAACAGAAGACTTCACGAGAGCAAATACAGAGGGTTCACCACAAGGTGCAAAACATTCATAAGCCTGAAGAATACAAAAGCCAGATTAGGCTTTGCCTAAAAAAACAGACCAGTTCTGGAAAAGCATTCTTTGGACAGAAGAAACTAAGATTAATCTGTACCAGAATGACGGGATGAAAAAAGCACACAACGCCAGCTGTAAAACATGGTGTGATGGCATGCATGGCTTCCAGTGGCACTGGGTCATTGGTGTTTATTGATGCTGTGACAGAAGGCATAAGCAGCTGGATGAATTCTGCAGTGTTTAGAGATATATTGTCAGCTTAGTTGATTGGACGGCACTTCACAGTACAGATGGACAATGATCCAAAACACACTGCAAAAACATTTGAAGGAAAAAAAGTGGAATATTCTAAAATGGCCGAGTCAATCGCCTGATATTAACTCAATTGAGCATGCATTTCACTTGCTAAAGGCAAAACTAAAGGCAGAAAGACCCACTAACAAAAAAACAACTGAAGACAGCTGCAGTTAGAGCCTGGCAAAGCAACAAAAAGGAGGAAACCCAGTCTTTAGTAATGTCCATGGGCTCCAGACTTCAGGCAGTCATTGCCAGTAAAGGATTCTCAACAAAATATTAAAAATTAACATTTTATTTATGATTATATTGATTTGTCCAATGACATGTGAGCCCCTGAAAATGGGGGGAATGTGTATACAAATTAACAAAACTAATTCCAGCGCACACATGCAAAACTGACATTTACCTCCAGCAAGGCTATTTAAAACACCTAGACAGACATTTTCAAAAAACATTATCAAAAAATATGGGGATTTGGCTACACCATATTGCTATATGGTGCTTAAGCCCACTTACTGCGACAAAGTACCCCATGATTAGTGGGTCCTACACTATCCATAGATCGGGAGATCCTGCTTCTCTGAACCAAGGGAGCTATACTCCTCTATATGGGAGAACATGAGGTCTCCATCCATGACACAGGTGGTCACTAATTGAGGTACTTACTGAGTGGGGTGCTATCTTTTTTGTGTATAAAAATGGTTTCAGTTCCTAAAATTTGTACTTGAGATTTATGTTCAACCCCTTGATTTAAAGCTGAAAGTCTGCACTTCAAATTAATTTGGATTGTTTCATTTTAATTTTATTGTGGTGGCATACAGAGCCAAAAGTATGAAAATTGTGTCTGTGTCCAAATATGTATGGACCCAACTGTATATACCATCATTTGTAGACGCTATAACTTTCATGCAAACCAATCGCTATACACTTATTGAGATTATTTTTTCCTCAGAGCAGAATACATTTTGCCTTAATTTTTTTAAGAAATTCGATTTTTCTATTTTTTTTATTGTATGTTTTATAGCAGAAAGTAAAAAAAATTGTGTTTTTCGTTTTATATAATAAAAAATAATAAAACCCAGTGGTGATCAAATGCCACCAAAAAGAAAGCTTTGTGTGTGAAAAAAATATTTAACTTTCATTTGCGTACAGTGTTTCCAGTTAAAGTAACGCAGTGCAACATCACAAAAAATGACATGGTCATGAAGGGGGTAAAACCTTCTGGAGCTTAGGTGGTTAAACTTCTTCCTCCATCTGTGCACATTGCTCTTGTCCATGCTGTCATCTCCGTAAACATCCCGTGAGCCTTCTGTGGATGTCAGACAGCCTGTATCCCTCCTTCCCCAAAAACTCAGTGGTGACTTCTGCTTAGAATACATTATTTTACCTGCAATGAAGAAGTTACTCTACCAGCATGAGTAATTTAAATGACCTACAGTATGCAAGTTAATAATTATGCCCACTTGTGCATTACTTTTGTTACAGCTCTCATATCTCCAATGTTTTATTACATGACTGATGTTTCTGAGTCACTAGGGGTTCCCTTGTCAAGGTTCAAACAGCCTTCAAAAATTTTGTAGTAAAAGCGATGAATGCATTTCTTCACAATTTTATACTTTTATGTTGTGTTTTTTTCTGTAAAATGATTGAAGCAATTTAATATCTTGTTATGGCAGGCAGTCGGTAAGAGTCATATGCTCTCTGTCTCAGAAGTTGCCACAATTTCTCTATATCTGTTTCCAATTTTTCAGACGGAGTATGAAGTTGCCCCAGATGAGAAGCGCAAAGACCATGGCCTCAAGATTTTGTACACCTTCTTTAAGAATGGGGTAAGTCATATTTGGGATTCGATCCAACTACCCTAGTGCTGCTAGGCGAAAGTGCTAACCACTTAGCCACTGTGCTGCCCAGACATGGTTCAGACACGAATGGAGGAAAAGAAAAGGATATGCTCAAATTTCTCTTTCTCAACTCTTATGCCCACGTGCAAATCTGACAGTCAGCATTTAGAAGATCCAATGCACACGCTTTATGGAAAATGTGTAATTAGATTTCTTGGTAAATACTTCTGCAGGAATCCTCCATAACAGAACTGTTTCTCTTAGAGATTACCCTACCTAAGTAATTGGACACTACCTCCACTTCTCATTGATTCTCAAATATCATGATACATGTAAAACAGCCCATGTGAATATTGGGTGTATTGTCATGGAGGATTGATGGGTAAAGAATTATCAATAAAACTAATTTTATATAACCAGTGTACGCTCTCTAATTACACCTGCAGGTATGTAAAAAATAGCAAAGGATATTAACCTGGGTGAAAACATGTCTCCTTTTTTTCTACAGCCACCTGGGCCATAAGATTGCATAAAAGATGTGGTTGACGAATGCATTGTTTTTAGTGGGTCAACAGACATACCGGCATTGTGAGAAGGCACAGTAAAGCAAACCAGTGTGTAGCACTATGAAGAGCAGGTCTTGAGCAAATATGACTGCCTTATATATATATATATATATATATATATATATATATATATATATATATATATATATATATATATATATATATATATATATATATATATATATATATATATATATATATATAAAATTAGACAATTAGGCTCAATGCACACTGAAGTTCATAAACGGCTGTTTTTGGGAGTTTGGGCATAAACTCCCCTCTGTTATTCTGTGTCCATGTACACACAGATGTTTTTGGATGTTTATCAGCAGTGGAGTTTATGGGCTGTTGTCTGAACACCCTAAAATTGCATTCAGGAGCTGTTTTTCTGACCACAAAAAAAACGCTTAAAAAGGTTAAACGCTGATGAACGTCGACAAATGCTCAAAAACGTGGCTCACCAGCGTTTTTTTTTTTTTTAACATTTTTGATCCATTGAAAAACGCTAAAAAGCGCTAATAAACACTATTGCAAAAACATTAAAAAGCATTGAAAGACTCACTGCACACGTCCAGTGTGCATGGAGTCTTAGGAGATCTACATAGAAACTGTTTTGAACATTAATGCAGATTGGTAGCTATAGCTTTTTTCACAGGGATAGCTAAAAATGAATAACAAATTAATGCATTAGACAGATTATAAATGTATCTTCCTTATTAAAAAAATATATATATCTATATATATATATATTACCTGTACAACTCTAACTATTGGGAATGGAAAAAGTGGAAGACCTTACAAGATCATAAAAATGGCAGATAATATGAGGGCTACCATAAATGTCTCAATCCTGGCCCCCGTTTAGGAGCCTTAGGAGACTTTGGCCTAACCTAGGAGGTAAAAATGGTGACTTCCAGGTTTTCAGAAGCCCTCACTATCGCACAAAGAATTTTTCAATTATTTCAGAAAATTTCTGTCTTGAGAAAGTCTGAGAAGTATTTGCATATGTGCCATATATCCATCAGCCTAGTTGCAGGATACATAGCATTGGGTCTTGGCGTAATCAATGGACAACATAGAAGTATCTAATTGTGATTTAGAAAACCGTTATTAGTTATAACCTCAGGAAGAAAACTTGGCAATGCGGTGTGCATTCTGTAAGCATGAACCTAAGGGTCCAAAACTGAACTTTGCATAAGACAGGGAGGTACAGTTAAATGAACTTAATATCTGTGTCAAAGAGAGTTATGATTGAAAATTGTATATTTGTGTTGGCTTAATTAAAGGCTTATCAAACTTTCCTTAGAATGGAATCAAATTGAAAGCTGTAGAATGGAGGAAGACGCATTGGGAGCAGTAAAAGCTGGAAATAAAATTTAAAATTAATGAGAAGAATATAAGGGCACTAAGAAAGGGAAGGCTAGGGAAGAGCTAAGAAGAAGCATAAGAGGAGGGAGTGGTGCACAGTGCATGAATGGGAAGGTGTGGGTGTTATAACGCTTTCCGACAAATCTCAGAAATAATAATAATTTGCAACACCTTGTAGAACCCAGGATGAAGAGAAGTTTATACTTTAAGGCTGGGTTTACAATATTGCGAATTGAATGCGGGTTTCACTGCATCCAATTCGCATTTCAGGAGACTGTGACCACCTCTAAATGGAGCTGGTTCACACAGCTCCGGGATGGCTGCAGAGCGAATTGCACAGGAGTTCTGGGCATCTTCTGGTCAATTTCAGGTCTGAATTTAGCCAATATTTGATACCTAAATCAGACCTGAAACGGTAAACTGGGACCCACCGGACCCCTGCTGTGAGCCGCTCCACACTGCAGTGTGAACCTAACCTTAGGGTTGGTTATAAAGTCACCCTTCAGAATCCAGACATTAAGGTCCTCCACTGAGTGGCCTGATTATGGGGTAGGATATCCCACGGGTTTTTATCTTTGTGTCCTGCCATTGTGTATCAACATGGAATTTGCTTTTGTAATATCTGAACTCATTCACCAATGTAATTCCACTTTGTGGATTTCCTGTTGCTTGGACAGAAAAGAAGAAATCTAATTGGTAGCTTAATAGGAAACACAGACTGTTCTTGTAATTGCTTTATAAATGAGGTCATAAAAGAAGTGCTGGAGCGTAAAGTAAACTCATGTTAGAAATAAAGAAGAGGGGAGATGCTGGAAAATATGGTTGGATGTGAAGGACTTCTTTTTAGTCTACATTTTAAAGCATACAGATTTCTCTGGAAACATTTTTTCGGTAACATGGCTTTGTATCCTTAAACAACTTCAGATGCCTTTTGCCCATTACCCATTGACAGGAAGGTCAAGAGTCCACTTTACAATAAATATTTAGTGTCTCGGCAAGTTTAACATTTTCCAGGGCTTTTTATTTTACTAAACTCTTGCAAAATGAATTCCATTAATATGCTTATAGGAGTTGACCTCATCAGTGTTCTGCTCTTCCGTTATCCAGTCAGCAAGCTGGGAGAGGAGAGGCAGAACTTCCTCCATTTCTGTAGGCACCATTGGTGATTTTTTAGGCTTGAACTGTACACATGGAGGAGGCTTTTTTACTTATGATTAAAATAAAACCTATACAGTAAGTGAGGAGTATAACTGAGATTCCGATTTTTGCTTAACGTTCTGCTATAAAGAACTTCATGAAGTACAGTTAACTTCTAAAATGGATATCTAACCTTTTAAAATGTGCCATTTTATGGTGCTGCTGCACATCTTTTAGACACATGCATGGGTTTGAATTTTAACCTCAGTGTGTGTCAACTCTTTCTCTTCAGACAGACAATGTTGACTATGTCCAAGGTAAGGAAAGAAAACTGTCAACTCTCATAATGGAGTGGATGATTTATGTACTGAGGTGGTGTGGGAGGAAGCACTAAACGGCAGATAAAGCAGAAATTCCCAGTACTTAATGTGGAATTACTACCTAAGCCTAAACCTAATCCCACCCCTTCTAAATCCTATATGAACAACTATGAAAGGAAGATGTTTATTCTTGCCTTTTCTCAGAGCACCCCAGTCCTGGCACCTGATTTTCAGGAGGAGGTTAACCCACATACTGTACTTCTCTAATGACAAATGAAGTTTAAATTGCACCCATGCCCAGACTATAGACATTAAAGTTTTTACAAGCTCTTAACAAACAGTAAAGGAGCTTTCCGCTTCTCTGTTGAAAAAAAAAAAAAAGGAAAAGAGCTTTCCGAAAAGACCTCACTAACCTCTAGAGCTGCATGTATTGTGAAGCAATTTATCCTCAATGATCAGAACAAAGGCGGTTTCTAGAAGCTTACAGCATCGGTTATTTTTTAGAAGACTGGTAGGCTGCCATGTCCCTGCATCCAGAAATAACAAGGGGAGAGAAGCCGATTCCAGTGCCTTTGTTTTAAATTATGAATTAAAATTTCTGTACAATGCATATACTGTAGCTACAGAGGGTAATGGTGCCTTGTTTTAAAGGACTTCTACTGTTTGATCAGAATATGTAAATGTTTCAGTGTGTATAGTCTGGGCATATGTTTACTTTAAAGAGAACCTGTCACATTTTGTCCACTCTTTGATACTCCTCTTGCTTCCACTTTGCCTTCTTAATGCCATTGGAGCTCTGGACGAATATATACCGATATTGAGGATGCATGTGACCTTCTCTCAGGATGTAGTGTTCAGGCCTGTGCGTCCAGTTGCCAAGCCCCAACATTGCCACATGAGGAGGGGGAGGAAAAAAGCTAACCATCGCACAAGGAGCTTACTTGAATGGCAGAGGAACTCTGGGAGTAAAAGTGAGTGGGGGAGTTGTTCTGATAAGAGAAACTGTCACATTGTCCTTTGAGGGCCAGCTTGACATACATGGTGGGACCTGATCGTTCCTAACTGAACAACTCAACACTTTGGTATTAAACGGAAAGATGCTAAACGTTATTGCTGCTTACCAATTCTTAAATTTGGTGGCTGTGTGTTTTTTTTTCCGCTTTTTTTCCCCTTCTTTATTTTCACCTAGTGATCTGGCCAGTAACACACGTACTCTCTTAGGGTGTCTCCACTCTACTGGAAAAGCAATATTGTCATTCTGGTGAGAGGGTAGTGTTGGATGCATCATTAGAATTGAATGGACTTGACGAACAACCAACCAGCGGGTTGAACGAAAAAACTGACCCAATTTCCCCATCCACACACTTATTGTGGACGGCATGGGGGAATCCTCCCCGCTGTGTCATTGTATTCTGACAGTGGGGTGACTTACCTGTCGCCAGAGTACACTGCAGGCTATTGCAGCCTTTTGATTGAGTGGAAAAATACCAAAAGGGTAGTTGAACAGAAGTTGATGACAAGCATGTCCACTGATTTGTGCATGTGTGGTGGCTCTCACAAAATATCCCACAACAGTAGACCTCTCTAATTAGCTATTTTTTTAATGACACAGATCAATAGTAAGCCTAACAAAAGTTTTCCAGCTTACCTAGTAGTGCCAGTCACCTGAGGTCTACTATGAGTTGCAGCGGAAGGGCTAATACTCCCTCTGATAAAGTGGGCTACACAGCTGAAGGTAACTGAGTAAGAGCTTAGTTGGGGAGATCTCACCACTGAATAACCCAAGATGGGTCACTGCAGTAGTAGTTTAAATGGTTAACACAAGCCAACTATAAAAAAAAAATGGGTCACTTAATAAAATATTTTTTTATAAATGCACTTTCAGCCTAATTCTCTATGCAATATTTAGGCTGGGACAGGGAAGGGGTAGCTCTAGAGACCAACCAAGTGTTTTGCATGCACATTGGCTCACAAGGAACCTGCTAATAGGGGGAATCCATGGGATGAGGGAAGGTAAATAAGCTGTGTTGCTTAACCTGACCCTGATAAGTCAGATCACCAGATTTGCCCAGCCATAATCTTTTGGCTGGTAAGACAATTGCCTTATGTTTATTTCAGTGGTGAATTTAGTGGGTTGCCTAGAGTTCCGCTTTAAAATGAACTGACCCTGAGTAATCCACCTTTTATATTTAGAACTTTAAAAGAACTGCCCCATCTGAAACCATTTTTGCCCATGTTTTACCACAGCCACCTTTGACAGAAGGGGACATGCCAACAAGCACATAACCCAAGGCCGCAGAAAGATGTCCAAATATATGTTCATCAATACAAGCTGTAAAGTCCATGTTTGGGGCAGTTTCAGAGCAGTCTCTGTTCCTCGTGGAAACTTGTGACTCTTCTCTGTAACCCATTCTTCTAGTCCTCAGAAATGCTAACCAGATGTTCTTGGCCAAGAACATCAGCAACAGGAAATGAGTTTGGAGTGTGTTTTTCAAAGCCTGGCTCTGTTTCAAAGCTCACAAACTATTACCCAAATGACAAATTACAAAGAAAATGCGGATTGCGGTAGATGTGTAGCTTGTATGTTTTTTTCTTTAAAATGTAAATGCATTTTTAACTGCCACACTTAGATAATATATTTTCCCTTGTGCTAATTGAGGCTGTAATTGCGTATGTAGGGGGTTTCTGCAGAATATGAAATATTTGCATAGAAATACCATATTGTAAACTGCATTCCAACTACAGCTCAGATGACGTCCTTTGTGCTAAGATTCTGGGTTAAAAAAAAAGAAAAAATTATTTATGTACTATTTCATATGAAGCGGCTCCAAGTTTGATCTCTGACATGGGTGAAATATAATAGTGTATAAACATTAAAAGGACTCTCCAGCCAAAACTGTTATTACAGATTTGGATACATTCTAACTGGTTCGTCCAAACACAGGCATCTAATGCACCTCTGGATCTCCAGTGGCAGGACATCTGTGCCTGAGTTTCTAGGTCCACCTTCCTGCTGCGGCCATTACTGGGGGGCGCTTATCTCCAGGTTCATACTTTTAGCCACCTTTCTCCAGTTGGGTCATGTTAGTCTGCTACCTGGAACTTTATTCAAGCTTCAATCTATGGTAATTCAGAAGATCTGTATATTGGCTGTACAGAGAATAATCTAAGGTACTGTCCAGTGGGTCAAAGTGAACGATGGGGAAAAAATTGGAGGTTCAACTCGGGTATGTTTGGCTGGAAGATATACTGTACGTATTTCAAGATAACTTATGATAGTGTAAAGCAGGCAGTAACCTTTGGTCCACCATCGTTTTATGTACTACAATTTTCGGTCTAGTCATTTTGTGGCTAGAAGGATATGCTAGGATTTGTGGTTCCCTCGCATTTCTGCTTGGGGAACCAATGAGTCAGTATTTTGGTACTGTAAAAACACATTACATAAAAATCTTCATAAGTCAATAAAAGATAAAACCACTGCATTGAAAGATGGGCAAATAAAACATGGCACAAATATATCACATGTGAGGAGGGAAAGAGACACAACAACATCTTGAAACGCCAGTCTACCTTTTTAATGTGTGCCTTGTAAAATGCAATATTTTATGGCCCTGGGAGCTGCAAGGTTTAACAGATACTTGTGTATGCTTACCTGATCTACTTAGCTTGGAAGGACCAATGTGAATAACATAGCTGGCCACCATTTTACGCCCTACTTTAAGGAACCCCATCACGTTAACTCTGCCCTGCCTGAACGCTTATTAGTTAAAGTGAGCTGTTTAAGCAGAACTGATGTTCCGCTGTAAAAAACAGCGAGCAGACAGGCTTTTATTGCAGAAGAGACGTGCACTGTCCCTTCTGCAATAAAATACCCTTTTCTGCCTGCCCGCTGTCTTCTCTGGTGCTGCAAACTACGCATTCGCAGCTCAGCTTATAGTGCCAGGCTGGGCACGAGTGCTGGGATGACTTGCTCCTGACAGGTGTACTAATTCCTCTCCACTTTATCCATAACAAAAAAAAAATGTACCTTTTATTTATACTTTAATCATTTCATCATATAGGCCAGATTTGTATTTGTGCATTGCACAATTTTAGGCACCATTCATTCGAATGAAACCCACACACATCTTGTAAATGCTGCAAAACCCACTTAAGTTGTTGCAAACCACAATGCATAAATATCTAATTTTTTTTTTTCCTAGAATGAGCTGCCTTAACACAGCGTACATTCATTTTTAAAATATGAATGTTAACGTGGCTGTGATAATTTAAGGCAAAACAACTGGAGAGCTGTGAAAGAACTAAACTATCCCTTAAATGATTCTTTAACAATAAACCTACTCTTGAACTTTGCAACATCTCTAAACTGTGCCTTACACCCTAAACTAAGCCCTAACACTAACCTCTATACGACAGTACAAGTGTCAATCCCATGTGCTGGCAGTCTGGGCTGATAGTTAATGTACCTATGCCAAAAGCATGCCAAGGCTAAGTGAATAGCCATGGAAGCAGTCCCTTTAATCGTTCAGCTGTGTATTATTTGATCTGCTACTGTCCAGCTGTATATGTAAAACATGCAGGCTATGCACAGCACAGCAGTAAATTAGACTCAAGAAAACCAGAGAAAGTAGATACACACTCGCCATCTGCTGGCTGAAGTTGGTAGTTTATTAAATATCCATATGAAGTAAAGCATATTTACCTTATTAAATAGAAATACAAAACTGTAAATATTCTTATTTCCGAACATAAGTATATATATGTAAAAACCGTACATCTTCCTTACAGTTACTAACTATATTGAAAACTATAGCAAGCAAGGCTTCTTCGTCCAGTTGTGTTCAGCTGACATACTACCCTACACTAGCTCCATAACCCTACACCCTCAAATAGTTTTTACATTGTAAAAACACTGCTTGTGGGTAAATTCAAGTCTATTTCACGCGCATGCCACATGTTTCCTTTTTTGTGTCTTTTTGCTCTGACGTGTGTGATAAACACATGGAGAGTGATTGGCGTGCATACAGAAAACACAGTGTGCTCTATTGCTTGCGACCAACATTCGTACATTTGCCCATAAACTAACCACATCCCACAGGGATGCAGGTCAATATTGACATTGAGATTATTTTAAAGTGAAGTGCTCACTCTGTTTAATTGAAGTATGATGTTTTGTAAAATGACCATCATTGCTCTAAAAGATTAAATACTGCTTTTGTGTGTGTGATGGCTGGGACCACATTTCAACTCGTACTTGTCTAGATCATGATAAATAAGTATACCAAATATACCATGAAACACCCAAGATATAGCTGGTATTTTGACAGTAGAATAATAGCACATCTAAATTCAAGTAAAAGCATTAACATGTATGGAAAATGATTTGCAGTAAATGGTATTTGTATGAGTTTTAGTTATAGTATGAAAGTGGTTGTAAACCTTTGAAATTTAAATATGGATAAAGCACATCCCTCTATAGTGTGTTTTTTAATCAATTCAAAGCACTTAGTGTCATCCCTATCTGCTCTCCTTTCTCTCTGCTATCTTATCTGTATGTAAAAATGAAAAAATGTCCCCAGTGGGGCTTTATAACAGCAGGGTAACAAAGATCAAATGGATGTACCATAGTTAAATGTCAAAATTATTTATTTGCAACATGTCCAGTATCATAGTTTAATAAATACAGTCTATACAATTTAAAATCTGGTCTAGAGAGATACACAAGATATTTTTCATAATCCAATGAACGAACACATTTATACATATTATATTATATATTGTATGTATTATATATTGAGCCCCGACGCGTTTCGACCTGTATGTGGTCTCTTCAGGGGGACAGTGAGATCTAAAAAATATTACATATATTCAAAATTAAAAAACATGTCGTTATAAATCTTATCTGTATGAGTCACTTGACTGACAACTTATTCTGACACCACAGAATGCCGGGGGCATCACCCCCCCCCCCCTCCAGCATACAGAAGGTGATTGACAGCCCCAGCTGTGCACGTTTCCCTATAAGACTTTGTAGAGGAGGGGGTGTATCTTTTCCCTTCATTCAGCTCTCAGCTTACACTCAGCTTCCTGCTCTGTGCTCTGCAGTGTGTGATGTCAGATCCCTGTCCCCTGCCTGATAGAGCTCAGAAATGTGGTGTAAAATATGTACTTTAGGAGGCTTTAGGGAAGATAGGGCTGCAGATACACAGAGATGGAACTTAAGTTCTACTAGTTTATCAAAATGACCGGTCCCCTTTGGTATAGTTATCCTGTATGTTAAATCATCCCCCTTTCCGCACATCTTTTGGGGGTTCATAAGAAGGACCTGATAAACCACTGACAGCAAGGCCATCAGCAGCCCAATAGCCTCTGATAGCACATGCGAGGCTGCAAGAAGAAAATATTAATGTGAAGGTGTAAAAACGAGCCTCCATCGAAATATTACATAGCTCCCAAACTGGCTGCCTGCCAGAGTTCTAAACCCAGTATCTTCCAAAAAAAAAAGGAGGGATAAAGAAATGAGATAAGAAAAAAAAATAGGGCGGGGGGGGGGATTGGTGAGGGGAGGAATGGGAGGCAATAGGATGCAAAGTGGGGACAGAGAAATAAAATGTGGGGGAGAATGCTCCAGTAGAAGGGAAGCTGAGATCAGCTTTAGTATATCAAATGAATGGTCATAGCCCTGACTAATACGTAACTCCACTTTTGTTGAGAAAAAAAACATTCCCCCCTGAGTGATCTATGTACACTGCAAGGATTAGAACGTATCCCTTAAGACGTGTTCCTATTGGAAATATCTCACCAAAAATTATATTTTTGTTGCAGGGGATGCCTGAAATCTGACTTGTATATTAGGCAGACTTCTGGGAAAATTGGTGAGCCAATCACACAAGCAGGAAATTATGTTTCTGGGGAGTGGTCAGTACACACTCTGTGTACAGATCAACTCCCTGTAGCCATATTGCATTGCATTTATAGAAAATGACAGCGGCTGCCGATTGAAAAGGAAAGGTCATTTTTAGTTCAATCTGATTTTATTGAAGAAAAAAATTCAAAGAAAAGTTAACACAAAATGAAAAAAAAAGCAAAAGTCTGCTTTGACAATACAACTAGAAAAAACGTTACACTCATTGATATCCAAATTCAAGATCGAGCAATCAGAAAAAAAACAAAAATGTTTTACATAGCTACTGCTAGAATTATGGATACAGCTTAACAATACAGGTGAGATACACCAGGAATAACATTGCAAGACACTCCATTGTGGAGAAAAGGGTGTCAGGAAGTACAAAGAGAACATTATTGTTTTTGAGAGAGGATTATGCTAAAGGGATCACAAGATGTCGTATATAACCATGTCAATTGACACAAAGGATGGACACACGGCCCTTGAACAATATGGCACTAGGAGGGAAATAAAAAGCCAGATGGAAGAGAGAAAGGACATAAGCAGAGAGAGAATAAAAGGAAAGGTACACTCCAACAAGGCCATCAGGGGGTGACGGCCGAACCACTCGCCGCCCAATCAAGGAACTCCGAAGAGTAGTGGAATACGGACCATGTGGTCCATGTGAGAGAAAACTGCTCTTCCCGTCCAGATTCCTGAGCCAGCAGGACGTTCCAGATCTCGTATACGGTCCACCTCAATCGCCCAGTCCCCAAGGGAAGGCACAGTCATCCAGTCTCCAGTGGCAAGGTAATAACTACCCTAGCCACAGCCAGGAAGTGTCGAAGGATGGCTTTCTTTACAGATATCAAGGATCCAGGAATCCTAGATAAGAGGGCCACCTTAGGTGAGTGTTGAATAGAAGTCGCCATCAGCTTACAGAACAGGTCAAAAATGTGTTGCCAAAATCTCCTAACGGGGGAATTCCCACCAAATGTGGAGCATGGTGCCTCTGGATAGAAGGCAATGCCAGCAAGTGTCCGGTGTAGAAGGGTTGAAACGATGGATGGTCGACATGCATCTGTACCATCTAGTTACCAGTTTAAACCCCTTTTCTTGAGTTGTAGTGGCGAGGGAGAGTTTGAGTTAAAACAAAACACTTTTGCCAATCTGCGAGGGAAATAGTGTCGTAGTTCTGTTTCCCATACCCTCGTGTAGGGAGGAAGGCCTGGGGACAGAGCATTAAGTAATAGTGAATAAAGTTGGGAGACAAAATGAGTCTGAGGATTTTCCTGAAGGAACATATCTTCAATACCTGTCGGGTCGGGCAAGAATGTCCGATACGGTAGGAACAGTACGGATGTAGGACATTACTTGTTGCCTCTGGAGCCACTGTGTTGGATGGCTTAGGAACAAAGTAGAAGGAGTAGCTGTTAGCGATGGATCTGCTCGAAGAACTTGAGCAAGTCTCCTGTGAACGTCCTTATTCCAAGGCCCGTATTCCACCACGCGCATTTCCGGAGGCGTACGATGACAAGTCCACCTGCGTTTTGAGAAGCAGAGGGGTATAATTCTGGGAGAAGAGCTGGGATGCGTCCGCTGGTATTTGAATCCCAAGATAACAGATAGAGGCAGAACCAGTCTTAAAAGAGGAAGTAGATATATTAAGGAGTTTTGATTTGTTATAATTTACTTTGAAATTACTAACTACTCCAATTTTCTGGAACTCTAGCTTTATGGAGGGTAGGGACGTCTGAGGTTGTATTACAAATAGAAGCAGATCATCTGCAAATAGGGCGAGTTTTGTGTGTATAGGGCCCACCATAACACCCTGAACAGTGGGGAACAGTGGGGTTGTTTCGCAGGGCAATAGCTAGGTGTTCCATAGTAAGAACGATGGAGACAAAGATCAATTGATTCTAATCCTAGCAGATGGAGAGGAGTACAAGACAAAACAGAGAGAAAAAATAATTCTCCCAAGAAGGCGATATGGATACTGTGATTGATTAATACATTTTATTAAGTATCAAAAAACCACATTGGTAAAAATCTAAACACAACAAAACAAAAGCTACTGCAGGTATAGACCACAGATAATTAAAAAGACAACATTGTCCAGCAATCAAAAATCAGGTAATGGAACACAGTCCACAGTTCACTCCATGGATACTGATAATCCTTTCTATAAAGGTTGCAGCTTTGTTTGTTTAATGAACAGCTGGACAGCGGAGTGTATTGAAGGTCAAACAACCACGCTGGTGCAGTGAGCTCACTGCACCAGCGTGGACTGAAGGCGGCATCCCGCGGAATTCATACTGCGGGACTTTCAAACAAACGGCCGTCTGGAGTGTCTATTGCAATACACTGAGAGCACAGTGGATCTCCATATTGGACTGTCAACCTCGGATGGTGATCAATCTATTTGGATGGGTAGAGGTAGCGGGAAGCAGGTATCGGTAAGCAGCCAACAAATGAACATTTGGTGAGAGAGTCATGGACGCATACTGCAATTGATTATGACACTTTGCTCCTGCTTTTTCCTCCCCATTTCATCTATTCTGCTTTGCTTAGCTGAGGAGACCTAAATACACGGTAACTGTGCTTGATTGTTGTTTGACCTTCAATACACTCGGCTGTCCAGCTGTTCATTAAAAAAACAAAGCTGCAACCTTTTATAGAAAGGATTATCAGTATCCATGGAGTGAACTGTGGACTGTGTTCTATTACCTGATTTTTGATTGCTGGGCTATTCATCTGTTTTTTGTTTTTTGACCGCGCTTTTACCACCCTCATATGCCGACAAGTTGCCATATGCTTTTGAATTAATAGCTAGTACTAGCCTTATCTACTTGTGCATATGTGTGTGTGTGTGTTGGTGGGTTTAGTGTGGATGTGCAGCTGCTCCCCTTATTTTAATATGACAATGTTGTCTTTTTAATTATCTGTGGTCTATACCTGCAGTAGCTTTTTTTTTTTGTGTGTTTAATTTTTTACCAATGTGTTTTTTTTGATACTTAATAAAATGTATTAATTAATCACAGTATCCATATCGCCCTTCTTGGGAGAATTATTTTTTCTCTCAGTTTTTTCTACTTTTCTGGTGGGTATTTACCTAGAATTAGGTGATTAATTAGCTTAGTAAATTATTATTTTGATAATTAATAATTTTGGTTGATCCAGGCATCCAATTTATTTTCTTGACATCATATGTGGGCCCAGCCCTATCTGCTGCAGTGTTAAATGGTGAAATTGCCAATACACTCAGCATTGACCATTAGAAGGCACAGAGGAATGTCATGGGCACGAGCGTACTCAGTTAGAAGGGTTTTCACAATGTTATCCCTAGCTTCCCGACCGCTCACAAATCCAACTTGATCCAGGTGGATCAACCTGGGTAGCAATGGTTGTAGCCTATTAGCGAGCACCTTATCATATACGTAGCGAGCACCTTAGCGTATACTTTTAGGTCTACGCCAATTGTGGAGATAGGTCTGAAGTTTGCGCATAAGGTTGGGTCTTTATCAGGCTTGGGAATGAGAGAAATGTGCGCTTCAAGTGTCTGTGGAGTGAACACTGAGCCCTCCGTTAAAGAGTTGAGAACTTTACTTAGAAAGGGGGTAAAAGGGGCGGCAATGAATTTGGAAAATTTGGAAGTAAATCCGTCAGGGCCTGGACTCTTCCCAGATGGTATTGCAGAAATGGCCTTAGCAACTTCATCCTCGGAGAAGGACGTCTCAAGATCACTGATTATATCATCGTCTAGTTTAGGGAGTGCGGTCTCCGCAATATAGGACATCTTTTCTTCCTCCAAAGTGGAAGTAAAGCTTGAAGACTGAGCAGGAGGTATATGGTATAAGGACTGGTAAAAGTTCCCTATGTGCCAAAATGCCTGATTTATCTTGGATAGAGAGGACAGCACTTCCCCATTCATACCCTGGATATGTGATATAAAGGTGGAGGAGCATTCCAGGTGCAAGGAACGGGCCAGAGATCTGCTACACACTTGTCCTTAAATTTGTAATGGTGAAATGCAAGGTTATCAGCAAAAATGCGAGCAGAGTTCTCACATAACTCACAAAGCTGTGACCGGGATGAGACGACCTCTGTAAAGGGTCTCTATCGTCGGGAAACGCTTGGGTTACGTTTCCAGGGTTCTGAGTTTTTTTTAATCGCATTTACTATGGCAGCCGAGCGTTCTTTCTTTAAACGGGCACTCAGCTGAATGAAGATTCCACATAATACCGCTTTCAACGCCTCCCATTGAATGGGGAGTGGAGTGTTATCCACAGTGTGGTCTGTCAAGAAATTGGAGATGGTCTCCGAGACACGTCTAGCACAGTCTGGGTTCTCGAGCAAGGAATCATTTAAGCGCCATGTCCACTCCTTCACAGGGGTGGAGGGGAGCGAGAATGTCAAATATACAGGAGAGTTGTCAGGCCAGACCATCGCATCGATGTCACACTCAGGGGACCAGTCTAGAAATCTATGGTCAATGAGAAAATAGTCGATGCGACTGTAAGATTGGTGGACATGAGAAAAGTGGGTATAATTACGAGACTTGGAACTGCACCCTCCATACGTCAACCAGATGAAGGTAATAGAATGCACGTTTCAGAATCCGCAACTTCGAATAAGGGATAGAGGACCTTTTTTACAAATAAATATCTGAAAAAAGTGGCGAGCGTTTATATTCAGCCCCCTTTACTCTGATACCCCTAACTAAAATCTAGTGGAACCAATTGCCTTCAGAAGTCACCTAATTAGTAAATAGTGTCCACCTATTTGTAATTTAATCTCAGTATAAATACAGTTGTTCTATGAAGCCCTCAGTGGTTTGTTAAAGAACCTTAGTGAACAAACAGCATCATGAAGGCCAAGTAAAACACCAGGCAGACCCGGGGCTAAAGTTTTGGAGAAGTTTAAAGCAAGGTTAGGTTATATAAAAATATTGCAAGCTTAGAACATCTCACGGAGCATTGTTCAATTCTGTATGGCACAACAGTAAACCTACCAAGACATGGTCGTCCACCTAAACTGACAGGCCATTAATCAAATAAACAGCCAAGATTCCCATGGTAACTCTGGAGGAGCTGCAGAGATCCACAGCTCAGGTGGGAGAATCTGTCCACAGGACAACTAGTAGTTTTGCACTCCACAAATCTGACCTTTATGGAAGAGTGGCAAGAAGAAAGCCATTGTTGAAAGAAATCCATAAGAAGTCCTGTTTGCAGTTTGCGAGAAGCCATGTGGGGGACACAGCAAACATGTGGAAGAAGGTGCTCTGGTCAGATGGGTCCAAAATTGAACTTTTTGGGCTAAAAGCAAAACGCTATGTGTGGCGAAAACTAACACTGCACATCGCCCTGAATAAACCATCCCAACTGTGAAACATGGTGGTGGCAGCATCATGTTGTGGGGATGCTTTTCTTCAGCACAGACAGGAAAGCTGGTCAGAGTTGATGGGAAGATGGATGGAGCCAAATACAGGGCAATCTTGGAAGAAAACCTGTTAGAGTCTGCAAAAGACTTATGACTGGGGCAACATACAGCCGGAGCTACAATGGAATGGTTTAGATCAAAGCATATTCATGTGTTAGAATTGTCCAGTCAAAGTGCAGACCTAAATCCAATTGAGAATCTGTGGCAAGACTTAAAAATTGCTGTTCATAGACACTCTCCATCCAGAGCTTGACAGAGCTTGAGCTATTTTGCAAATGAAGAATGTGCAAAAATTTCACACTCTAGATGCGCAAAGCTGATGGAGACATCCCCAAAAAGACTTGCAGCTGTAATTACAGTGAAAGGTGGTTCTACAAAGTATTGACTCAGGGGCTGAATACAAATGCACGCCACAATTTTCAGATATTTTTTTTGTAAAAATATATGAAAACCATTTATCATTTTCCTTCCATTTCACAATTATGTACCACTTTGTGTTGGTCTATCACGTAAAATCAGAATAAAATACATTTTTTTTTGTTTAATTTTTGTTTATTGAGCATTTTTAACATACAGCTTATACAGGTTACAACAAGATCTTTGGGTTTGCAGAACATTACAACTTAAATCCGTTTCTATGTGCATCATCCCATCGTTTGTACTTAAGATGTTGGTCGCCCCCGCAACCAGGCGGGTCGGGGGCCCAGATAAACAACTGAGATCATGACTTCCATCTACAAATGTATACTAACTGCCGTATGACCTTTTCTGGTGGGGGGGGGGGGGGGAGGAGGGAGGGGTAGAAGGGGTGGGATACGGGTAAGGGGAGGAGAAGAGGAGGGAAAGGTGAGATAGAGAAGATAGAGAAAGAAGAAAAGCAGGTGTGAGCTTGGATGGCCGACATTGAACCATTACCTCTATGGATGTGTAAAACATATGCCATACTTATTACATATTACTTTGTACAATATGTCTTTGACCCAGAGCATCTGTCTTCAGCAATCTGTTGTCGAGGACTAGTCGTTTAGCCATTGTGGCATGCAGAGAGTACACTTCAGGGTTGTGTTGTTGTTTGGGATGGTTGGCAAATTTCCCTGTAGCTGGGTGTACTCTTGAATTCAATCCAAGTCAGCCAGGTAGTGGAATATCTGTGGAAGTTGTCCTTTGCTGAGAGAGTAAGTTCCTCCATAAGGGAAGTGTGGTTCACTGCTTGTATCCAGTCCTTAAGTGTTGGTGGTGCGGGTTGTCCCCATCTGGCAGGGATAAGGGACTTGGCCGCATTTAGGAGGTGGGGGACGATAGAGCGTTTGTAAGGGCCCACCGGTTCCACTGTGTTGTGTAGTAGAACCGTCCCAGGGTCCATCGGTATGGACACGCTGGCAATCTGGTTGATCAGATGAACAATCCTGGTCCAGAAGGGCTGTATGATTGGGCATGACCACCAGATATGAACATGAGACGCTACGTTCCCACAACTCCTCCAGCATAACGGGGAGTTGGAGGGGAAGATGGTGTGAAGTTTGGCCGGTGTGAGATGCCATCTCGTGAGTAGTTTGTAATTCATTTCTGAAGTTTTGGAGGAGATAGAAGAGACATGTGTCAACTGTAGGATTTTGTCTTTCTGGGGGTCCGGGATTGTCGTGTGGAGGTCCTTCTCCCATTTGCTGAGGAAGTCCGGGTAGGCTGGGTTGAGTAGTTGTATGATACCCTTGTAGAAAGAAGAGATACAGTGTAGTGGTGGATCTTTCAGCGAGAACACGTACTCAATTGGTGTTAGCTCTTGAAAGCTTCGTATTGGTTGGGGGAGAGAGCGTATAAAACCTTGAATCTGTCTATACCTCCAAGCATCCATGATGGTAGGAGAATTGGGGGATAGAATTTCTGCGAGTGGTTTGATACCGTTGGCTCCCAAGATCTGATAAAGGAGGATGGGTTCGTCGGGGCGCCAATTCTTAAAGCCTACGTCCATTTGGCCTGGCGGGAAGAGATTGTGCGAGAGAATCGGCATCAAGGGGGAATTAAATTGCCAGGAGAACTGTCTATGCATAGCATCCCAAATTGCTAGGGTGGATTTGGTCAGGGGTGAAGCGTGAGGTGACAGGTTCCTATAAGCTCCTGGGATCCACGGTACCGTGGCTAGATCTACCTCACTTAATTGTTGCTCAATTTGCACCCAGCGTTTTGACTTTCTTGCGTACTTCCAGTCCGCCATCCTGGCTAAGGCAACTGCCTGGTAATAAGCTTTGAAGTTCGGTAGGGCCAGACCCCCTGATTTTTTACCCCTGTACAGCGTCAATCTAGATATTCTGGGGTGTCTATCCTTCCATATAAAACGGGAGACTAAAGATTGCAAGATGGAGAAAAGTCCTATGGGAACACCCAGTGGCAGCATCTGAAAGGTGAACAGCACCCTGGGAAGGATATTCATCTTGATTATATTAATTTTGCCCAGCCAGGAGTGTGAGAGCGAGGACCACCTACGCAGGTCCGACTTGATGGCGTTCAGTAGCGGTATATAATTGTGTCTAAAGAGGTTTCTAGGGTCAGGTGTGAGATAGATTCCTAAGTATTTCAGGGTTTTGTGTTGCCAATGAAAGGGGAACTGAGGTTTCAGTAGGGCTACAGTAGAAGGCGAGGTATTTATATTAAGAATTTCGGATTTGGATATGTTTATTTTAAAATTCGATAGGGATTGGTAGGTCCGAAAGGCCGACATGATATTGGGGAGAGTGATATGTGGCTGCTGTATAAAGAAAAGAATGTCGTCTGCATACGCGGCGTATTTGTGGGCGCTGGTTCCTATTTTGATTCCATGAATACTGCTATTCTGCCTAATATGTGCTAAAAAGGGTTCTAGAGAGATAGCGAAAAGCAGGGGAGACAGCGGGCACCCCTGTCTGGTTCCGTTATGAAGGGTAAAGGGGTCGCTCAGCGTGCCATTGATTCTGATTTGAGCCGACGGTTGGGAGTAAAGTGACGCTATCCTATAGTACATTTTGGGGCCTAATCCCAGATGCCGCAATGTCATTTTGAGGAAGTCCCAGTCCACCCTGTCGAACGCTTTTTCAGCATCTGTTGACAGGAGGAGGGTGGACTGGGAGCTCCTGCGGGCATGGTGTATCAGTGAGATTGCACGAAGGGAGTTATCCCTCGCTTCTCTGGTGGGGATGAAGCCTGTTTGGTCGGTTGAGACCCAGTTAGGGATAAGAGGGAGAAGTCTGGTAGCCATAACTTTGGCCATGAGCTTCAGGTCAAGATTTAAAAGGGAGATGGGGCGGTAGCTGGCACATTGGGTAGGGTCCTTTCCGGGTTTGGGAATGATTGTGATATGGGCCGCAAGCGATTCTGGTCTATAGCCCGTGGTGTTTGAAATCGAGTTTGCATAAGCCGTCAGTCTAGGGATTAGGGTCTCGCCGAAGGTCTTATAATATTTTGCTGTGAACCCGTCGGGGCCGGGCGCCTTTCCTGTAGGGGTATTTTTTAGGGCCAGCTTGAACTCTTCGGCTGTGAATTCTGCCTCTAATTGTGCGAGGGACTGTCTGGGGAGTTTGGGTAAGTTGGCCTGCTGGAGGTACTTTAGTATACGGGAGCGCTTAGCGGTGGGTGAAAGCCCATCTAGTTCCCCTTTGACGTGGTATAGCTCAGCGTAGTATGCCTGGAAGGCTTTGGCAATCTGAGGGGAGGAGTGTACCATCGCTCCTGTAGAGTTTTGGATTTTGGGAATGAATGAGGCCGATTTCTTTGCAGTAATCGAGCGTGCCAGTTGTTTGCCTGGTTTGTCTCCCCATTCATACCACTTTTGGTGGAAAATTTGGAATTGTCTTTTCGTTTGAGTCTCCAGTAGGCTGGTTAACTCCTCCCTTTTCTGTGTCAGGGCCTCTAGATGGGCTTTGTGTTGGGACAATTTATGTTGTTTGTCTAACTCGGATACCTGTACCATCAGGTCTTGCATTTGTTTAGTCTGTTCCCTTTTCCTTCTGGTGCCCAGCTCTATGAGCTTACCCCTCATGGTGGCCTTGTGGGCTTCCCATAGCAGGGGTGGTGAGATCTCAGCGGAGTCATTATCCACAAAGAATTGCTTGAGTTCGCCCTCTAAGAGGTCTGCGTCTACAGAATTGTTCAGTAGGGACTCATTGAGCTTCCAGTTAGTCGAGCGCCTAGCGAGGGAGGGCATTGCGAGTAGCATATGGACTGGGGCGTGGTCTGAGATAGTGGCGACCCCAATTGAGGCTTGTTTTAGAAGGGGTAAGTGGTGATGATCAAGTAGGATGTTGTCGATCCTCGAGTAAGAATCATGGGTTTTGGAGTAATGGGAGTAGTCCCTGACCTTTGGGTGTAGTGTGCGCCAAACATCAATGAGTTGGCATTCATGTAACTTCTTTTTAATGAACGCTATTCTTCTGAATGAAATGGTAGATTTGCCTTGGGACGTGTCCAAAATCGGGTCAAGTGGCACGTTGAGATCACCTGCCATAATAATAATGCCTCTCGCGAAGGCGGATAGTTTGGAGAGGATCGAGGCTAAAAAGGTTGGCTGTTGGGTGTTAGGGCTGTATACATTCACCAGCGTGCACTGAGTGTTTCCCATAGAACCCCTCAAGAATAAGAACCTACCCCTGTCATCAGAGGACATTTCCTCCAGCTGAAAGGGGACATCTCTGTGGAATCCAATGGCCACCCCCTTTGCGTTATTAATGTCTGAGAGGCTGTAGTACCATTTTGTGAAGTATGGCGAGGCAATTCTCACGGCAGTATTGTGCGTGAGGTGAGTTTCTTGTAGGAACACTATGGAGCTCGAGGTTAGTTTTAATTCCCTCAGCAATTGGTGTCTTTTAGCAGCATGGTGCAAGCCTCTGACATTATAAGATGTGATTTTTAGGGTGGCCATTGGAGTAACAGTATCCGCCCACCCCTCATAAATTGACCACCAAGCTCAAGAGGTTCTGCCCGAGGGCAGAGAGAGAAGAAGAAGAGGAGAATGAAAGGATTAGAAGAGAGATGAAGAGAAGGGGGGGAGGTAGGAGGGGGGAGGGGAGGGGATGGGAACGCGAGTAGGGAGTGCATTGTGGGGTGCATCTCCCGACCGCACATGGGAGAATACCAGTGCTCACGCGGCGAACCGCAGTGCTCCCCTGGGGGAGCGTGTGGGAGAGAACCCCAGAGATCCCCTATACGGGGGACTCCTGTGAAGTCACGCGGGGGGCTCTCCCTCACCTCCCCCTGCAGAGAAATGGGGAGGACAATGGTCCCACGTCCCGAGTGGAAAACACTCAGGATCTGTAGAGCCGGTGGAGACTCCCTTGGAGGACCTCCGGTACCGACCCAATACCTTCTAAAACAGTATCTAAACATATATGTCAACAGTAAAATGTACCTCTGGCTTCAAATAAAATAATGAACTCTTTCGCTTTTTCAGCAAAGCAACCTTGAACAATCGTAACATGGCGGAGTGTTCCGGGTTAGCACTCCTTCTGGGGTGTCGGCAGGTTATGTACGGACGCCCTATTTTCAGGGGACAGGTGTCGGTTACAAGATAGTAGTGTCTCTCCTGATATCATAACGGGATTTGGTGAGAATTAAGGTGTAAGGTGATCCGGAAAGAAAATCATAGTCAAGGTAGGGGGAAAGACACGTTGCTCCCAGAAGGAGAGAAAGGGCTTACCGAGCTTTCGACTCCGTGTGGTTTTAGCCGTTCTTCTTTGCCGATCCCGGCATGCTGGCTCGCTGTTTCTTACGTGGGGAGCCTTTCCAATCTTGCTCCAGGGTCTCTGTGAGCTCAAGGGCCCCGTCTTGCCATCCGGGGAGATCCACTAGCGGGATGCCCATCTCCTTCGAAAATGCAGGTAGCTCTTCTGGAAACCTTAGTGTGGAGGAGCGGCCATTTTTAGTTGCAATGAGACAGGCGGGGAAGCCCCACTTGTATGTGATGTTATCTCCCCTCAGGTGCTCCAGGAGCGGTTTGAGGGCCCGGCGCCTCATCAGTGTCTCTTTGGATAGGTCCGGAAAGATATGCAGTGTAGCACCATCGAAATCAATGTCCTGCATGCCCCTCAGTTTAAGCATGATGGCGTTTTTCTCCTCATAATAGTGCAGGCGGCACACCACGTCTCTCGGGAGGTCTGCGGCTAGGTTGCGCGGGCGAAGAGCTCTGTGCACCCTGTCGAAGCGTAGGGGGTTTGTAACCGGTTTTCCCAGCACCGTGTTAAGGATGCCCTGGATTGTGGGTTCCAGGTCAGAATCCCTGGTTGCCTCCGGCAGACCTCGGATCCGGAGGTTGTTCCTCCGGTTCCGGTTCTCCAAATCTTCCAGCTTGTACAGGGAAGATCTGTGTGCTAGTGCCAGTCGTTTGACCACAGTCTGTAGTTCAATGATGGCGGCAGCCTGGGCATCTTGGCGCCTCTCCGTCTCCTCTACCCTTTCCAGTACATGTGACATGTCCGTGCGGACTGCAGCTATGTCCTTCTTAAGGGATTTTTCTAAGCTTTTGAACATCCCCGCCATCTCCTTTTTGAGCCCGCTTACCAGTGAGGAAAGTTCCGATCCCGCCGGGGAGCCAGGGTCCTCCATCAGCTCCGATCCGTATGAGGATGCCGGGGAGCTCTCACGTGGTGACGCCGTCCTTTCAGAGCGAGATCCGCAGGACCGCGAGGCCCTGGCTTGTGAGGGCCGCACGTTGGGGCTGTGTTTGCCGGTAGCCAGGAATCTCTTTATGGATCCCGATGAGGCGATCGAGGCGGCGGTGATGTTCCCCGTCCTCTTACCGGTGGTAGAGCGGGGTTTGGTCGCTTTTGCAGGCATTGCCAGAGGTATCAGGTCGGTACTCGGACGGAGCTCTGTCTAGAAGCGTCCGACCAGCGCCATGCGGAAACCACGCCCCAGAATAAAATACATTTACATTTTTGGTTGTAACATGACAAAATTGTGGAAAATTTTAAGGTGGGAATACTTTTTCAAGGCACTGTATGGCGGTACAAAGCCTGCCGGAGAAATGACAAGTCGTTTGTACAGCTGATATAGAAGATGGGGCACATAAGACAGATCTAAGAACACATTTTCAAATGAAGCAGAGCTGTGCAGAGTTCTGTATTTGGTAATAGTAGATTTCAAAAAGTAGTATATCTGGTAGAACAGCCAGTTATCCAGGGGCAGATATAGTAAACACTGGGTGTCTGCCAGTAGAGGGGAACTGGACATCAAGAGAAAATATAGGACACAGAATTTGCCCTTGTCCAAGAGATCATTAAGATGCCTATTGGTATTACCAGATATGAACACCAGATCCCTCAAAATAGGAATCATAGAAGAAGGGTGAGGTATCTGGGAGATGAAACGTAGAGGAAATCACCTTAATTGTGCCCCAATATTCGGATACGCCTGGAGGAAGAGTATTCGTAACAATGAGTACCAAGGAATACATGACAGTAGGAACTGTGAGTGCTTTTGTTCAACAGAGACCCATAGATTGATCTTTGCTTATGTGCACCAGCTGACCACATGGGCGAGGTGAAGGGCCTTCAAGTAGGACAGCCTGTCGGGTAAGAATCCACCTTTCAGTTTAGGCAGAGACCAACACAAGATACCCCCAGAGGAATTTAAGAAACAATGCCCGTAACTGAGCAAAGAAGGTGGGAGGGATCAAAATAGGAAGAGTCTGAATCCAATATAGAATCTGGGGTATCTTGAAGGCATTGCAGCGTCTGAACCAAGTCAGATTCAGATTTTGAGATCTCCACTTTTGGAGGTCCATACTTTATTTTGGTCAGCAAAAGGCAAAAATTCACCTCAAAAAGATGATCTGGGTTAGAAGTAAGATAGAACCCAAAATATTTAAGACTGTGGACAGCCCAAGAGAAGGGGAAAGACTGTCGTCGTCCCCCTCCAAATCATATACTTATTGGTCTTCACTTCTGCCAGGTTCACACTATGCAGCCGTGAGAAACCAACTGCAAACTTTTTCAGCCATCTCTTCACATCTGCTTGCGTGCAGTCCCACTTATTCCTATGGAAGATATATGCGACAATATTTTAATAAAAGAATCCCATGTTAAAGCGGTTGTAAAGTACATTTTTTACATTAAAATATTAAATATGTTATACTTGCCTGCTCTATGAAAGAGTATTGCACAGAGGGTCCCCTGACCTCATTGCTACCTGTGTGCCATCGTAGGAAGTCATAGACCACCACCTCCCCGATCCCTACTCACAGGATTTGACTGTTGGCAGCAGCAGGAGCACATGGACCTAATTAAGTTACGATTGTTTATGCTGGACCTTGCTACCAGAAGCAGTGTAATGGCCTGTAAAATGTGTGCTTTTATGCACTTACAGTGTTTAGAATCTTACACACATAAATGTAATAGTTTATTCTATCCACTAGAAGGAATTTATGCACATACACATGTGCGAGTGCATGTTTTGGAGCAAATGCACATAAATTACGTCAAAATATGCCCCCCCAAATGTTGAGACTCTGGCAGATAAAGATATGAACGCAGCTCTAGAATACACTGCTCAGGTAGGATTTGGCCTATGATTCGAGCACGCCCAAGCCCATCACTAGTGCCCAATTATGCGACCAGATGCCAAGGCAGCTGGTTATGAATTCTTTGCTGAAGGAGAAAATCACAGATCAGCATTTTAGCCCTGGTAAGTTTCACTTTTAAAGACTGACTAATGACATGCCGAATTGAAAAATTATATTAGGACTTTTAATGGTATTTATAAGTGCACTAAGGGTTGTTTTTCGTATATTTGCCAGGAATTATTTAAGATTTTATAAATCTGATCCACTGCTGAGCAACACATTCCTGGAGATTCAGCAGAATATAAATCACTCTGTGACCAACAGGTTTACAATCTGGCGTTTAACCAGTATGAAAAAAATATTCTAAGTTAAGTTTACTCTTCTACTGGCAAATAGACATCTTCACATCCAAAGTATACAGCCCTTGGCTGCCCAGGACTACAGAGCGACATAAGGGGACCTTCTTTGTGTGAGGCTACCTGGTATGGTGGAATGTGGGGATTAGTTACTAACACAGTCCCCTTTATGAATATTGTACGTGAAATCATTTTAAAAGTCCCTGTGCCATTCAGGATTCTTTGAGTACAGCAGCCCTAGTTAGTTTGTGATATAAAATACAGTCCTAAACACCTCATTCCAAAACCTGCAATAAAAAAGGCCCAGAGGTAATTTAATAAGAGCTGGCTGTTTCCATTTGGCACGTACAAGTCACAGTTCCTGTACAAGAATTCTTTATTATTCCAGTTTTAGGTGACATGCTGCTCTCCAAGGCATTTTAAAGGGTATGGCTGGTTTCAGGGAATCCGGTTGAGAAGTGTTTGTGATGGCTATTTCAAATGCACAGAGCTGGCTTGAGGTATTGTATGTGTGTTGATGTCGTTATACTTACAGTAAGTTTCAAGCATTCGTTTTATGTGTAGACAGGTTCAAATGGAATGTTGAAGTAGACGTAAACTCGATCACTAAAATGGTAATAAAAAAAAAGTTTTACCATATTAATGTAATTTCAAAGGTGATCAATATTTTTCAAATCTGCAGATTTCATTAAAATAATATCTGGTGATTCCCCCACTTCTTCAGAAATGTTCTATTGTAGGGTGACAACCGTCTATAAATTGGGCTCCTGCAGGTCATTCTGGTGGAGACCTCAAATGACTGTGCCATATATTAGAAAAAAAAAATGATTGTTGCCTTTAAAACACCGTGCTTTAGAAAACTAAAATGTTATCTACTTGGGATTTAAAACTACTTTAAAGTTAATTCAACTTCCAGATTCCAAATGGTGCTTGTCCAATGACGTGGCCCAATTTTCTGCAGCATTCTCCTGTTAGTCCAGGGTGGTGGAGGCAGGCCCTTGACACCCTGGGCATATGTTCATGTAATTAAGCACACTCCATACAGAAATGGACCACGACATCAGAGGGTGAAATGACATGTGGGGTCATCAGGTATATAGTCCATACAGTATATTATCACCAGCACACCAAGAAGGAAAGTTGGGGCTAAGATTTTTTATTCATCACAGAAAACAGCAATGTTATGGCGCCACTGGGGGGGGGGGGTGTTTTCGATTACCCTTTACTCTCTCTCTGTTAATGTGCTGGGTATAATCTGCTGCAGTCTTGACATCCTGACATAGGAAGTGAGTTGAACGATGCTGGAGGATCGGCAGTGGATCAGTGTGCAGGTTAGCCTTAAAGGAAAGTGCTATGGAGGAGGCAAGTATTGCACCTAGAGCTGTTTTTTTTTGTCTGCTGCTGGGAGATCCATTTTTTAAATATTTGCCTAAGCAGAACTTGGATTTTAACCAATGAGAAAAAATGTATAGGCAGAGGTTATCTTCAGGATAAACTATATGACATAATCAGATAAGCAACTGAAGTTTTAATAAATAATATTATTTCCTATCAAAGTAAATCTTTGCAGAGAACACTCCCACAATTGTTCCTCCTATTCAGGAAAATCACAGGCTTGCCTAAATGGCAGCTGGCTGTTGTATCTGTGGACCTACTGGCTGCTAAATCAATTCTGCATAAACATTTTTTCAACCGATGATCAGTTTGAAGGGCCCAGGTTTGTATAAGAGGAACATGCTGGCCACCCTCTGAAAATTCTGTGGGTTTGAACAGGGAACAAGTCTATAAAGTTCTGTGCATGTGTTACTGCAGACGCTACTCAAATTGACCTCGAAATGGTGAGATCTCCACTCAGGACTGCCACTCCAACATATCTAAAGCCCCATACACACGGTCGGATTTTCCGATGGATTCTGTCCTATCGGACAATGTTGTCGGAAATTCCGACCGTGTGTAGGCACCATCGGACAGTTTCCATCGGATTGTCCGACGGACAAAGTTCTATCTCCTGCTGGATAGATTTTCCGACAACAAAGTCCGATCACACCAATTCCGATCGTGTGTAGCGAATTCCGACGGACAAAGTGCCACGCATGCTCAGATCACATTACAAGACCAAAGCTATTGGCTACTAGCCTCTACCTAGTCCCGTCGTAGGCAACAAACGTCACCACGTTCAGAATGATCGGATTTTCCGACAACTTTGTCCGATCGTGTGTATGCAACACCAGTGTCGGACTAAATCCGTCGGACCAAATCCGATGGATTTGGTGGTCGGATTTTCCGACCGTGTGTATGGGGCTTTAGAAGTAGCCCAGGGAGCAAATGCCCATTGCCTTCAAAGCCAGTCCTCCTCTAATGTCTGTGCAGCCTTTTTCTCTTGCATGTCTGCCTGGCCTGGAATATGAACATCCTTATCTATCAGATTTTGGTCATATGTAGCTGTGGGCAAATGTGCAAAAAATTTATTCCACAATCCCACCTCATGACTTGGATTGGGTGTCCAATTCATGGTATGTGTGGGTAGATTTATAATAGACTTGTTTGGTGAAATCCCACTACTGGAATCCAGGACAGTTAACAAGGATTTATTAACCTCTCAAAGAGAATTGAATTCCCATGGATGGTTTTTCTCCCAAATTTCTGTTCTTGGTTTCTGCAGCTGAGAAGGATGTACATTTCTTTTAACTGGCCTAGCTGGGATGTTTTGCTGGTGTGG
This sequence comes from Lithobates sylvaticus, assembly GCA_028564925.1. NCBI lineage: Eukaryota > Metazoa > Chordata > Amphibia > Anura > Ranidae > Lithobates > Lithobates sylvaticus. The sequence continues at coordinate 710,890,884 of CM053026.1, read as the reverse complement.
TGGTGTTCGGAATAACGTTTTGAAGGCTATGTACGCATAAATAAAGTATTACTTGTTAAATCACTAAAAGTTGGCATAGGTCAGTCAAATATTTGGGGAAAAAAATTCAGTATACAATGTTCCTGCGTGATTTATTAGAATGGAAATTGCCAAACAAACCCACATGGTATTTGCTTAATTCCAGTTTCTTTAGTACAGAATGAGACAAGTTGCTAAGTGGTAGAAAGCCTACACTGCAAAAACATTGGGGCAAGCCCTACTTAATAGATGTCTTCTGAGAGTAAAGTGAAATAAAACTCAACGCAAATATGTGGTTCCTGGCCAGCTGTAACTGAAGGAGGATTCTTATGTAGCACTTTCACTGCTACCTCCTTTCAGAAGCTGCAAAATGTGTTTTGGGTCCTTTATAAGGCAACTATTATTTTATGTTTAAAAAAAAAAAGAAAAAGCGTTGCCCGCTATATGTAAGCATTAAATAACCAGTTAGTGACACGTTTTGGAGACGGAAGTCTGTCATGAGAGAAATGCATAGGCTGCCACTGTTGGCCTTCTTTTGAAAGCGCTAATTGCCTGGCTGTCATTCTAATCGCTTGGTTTAAATACATTGTAAGTCACTGGCCTAACAAGGTAAGCAGAAGATTAAAGTGACCCTGTCCCATGCCCTATAGTATATAGCAAAGCATAAACTGTAAAAGAAGAATACATATACTACAACAGTGTTGTGCTCTGTCTCTGTGTGAAAAGTGTTAGGTGGCACCCAGGGTTCTCGCCTATGCAGGCTGAGGAGCTCCATGATGCTTGATATGAATAGAGAAAACTTTGTTTTCTCCAGGATTGGCATATCCTGGTCTGCATCCTGAACCCCAATGGCTTTGAAAAATGTTTGATGGGATGAAGCCTTCAACCCAGGTCTATTGTTTGCTTACAGCCAATTTCTTGACTGTGCAGGTGTGCCAGCCCTTTTATTATAGGGGCTTATTATGATTCAAGGCACCACCTGGGGGACAGAGGTGGTTTTCACTCTCCACCCATGAGTCTGGGTGTGGGCCAGCACAGCTCAGAGCTGTGGAACAGAGCATGGATGCACAAAAGTATGTTTGAGAATTGTCTGGAGAAGAGACCGATAAGAGCCTAAAGCCTGTGACGCCAGAGCAACCCACCATATGACACGTGAGAAATGTTTCCCTGAAGTCCGCAAGGAAACCAACACTTTCAGAAATGTGGATCTCAATGGTCCCCTCTACAGCTCTCACTGGCTCCTTCTGCTGACCATGATGCCACTGCAGGACACAGTAGTTTCACAGAGGTCAGAAAAAGGAGGACAACAATGGCAAACTAGGCATTTCTAATGACTAGTTTATACTGTCTATGGATACGTTTAATGTTCTCAGCAGCTATAACGACTTGATAAGCTGAATAACTGTAATTCTTCTCTCTATCTGAAACTGAAGGAAAAAAAAAAGTTTTGACTTTAGTTGTTTTCTAAAGAAGTATTCCAGGCATGGCATATTTTTACATAGTTACATTGGTCCAAGCTGGACCAATGCAACTAACTCTGCATAGACCCCATACCTGACTGATGACCCTGGAAGCTGTAAATCACTGAAATAGACACTGCTACTCCAGTGATCTCCACTAGCTTCTGGATCCTGTGCTGAGCGACCAACCTGATGTGTTTTGTACACAGGAAGTCGCTGTGCTGTGACTAAGGCTGTGGGCCGAAACTCGTAATCTTTTACCTTGTGTTCATCCTGTAGCAAATAAAGATTTTCACATGTGGATGCTTCAAGTTGCTAGTTGTCTATTTCTGCTATTGCTTTAGTCTGGGTGTATGGAAGACACTTACAGCTTGTGCACTGAGACGTCGCCTCCCTTGGGAACCCGGGAAAAGAGCTCTTTTGCTGCACAATGTGCTTTGCATTATCTGATTGGATGAGGCGGAAAGATGGTACAGTGTCATCATGCTCTCAACCTTGTTCTATCATAGAATGCTTTGAAGTCATTCAGACAATGCAAAGCACTCTCTGAATGTTGCCCGTACTTAAACCATTGTTCTCTTGTGTTCACAATGCATCAGGCCACCCGCTCAACACAAGAGCTAGAATAATGTGGAGATCACTAGAGTAGCAATATCTACTTCAGTGATTTCCAGAGGCATTGGCCAGTTATGGTATATCCAAAGTTACATTGGTCCAAGCTGGACCAATGTAGCTATGTAAAAATATACTATGCCTGGAATTCTTCTTTAAATATATGGATAAGAGGAATCTTGTTAATACCTTTTTATCTGAATCTACTTTTGTACCCCTCAGATGGTGTACGTGTACCACACTTCATTAAACATTGTTCTAACTTGTATAAATACACTTTTGACATTAAATTGTATAATTTGTATGTACCCCACAGATACAAATAAGTGGTAATCTATCAAATTCACACTCTGCCATTTTTCAGTTACAGCTCAGAACATAAAGCAAGAGATAGAATGTCCCTGCATGTGACTTATTTTGTAAACTGATGTGATTAAAACAATCTGGCCGCATTGTATATAGAACAGGAAGATGTTATTTGTAGCTTTGTGGTCATTGCTCTTAGTCATGTAAACAGCAAATTCTTTTAAAGAGCGAATAATTTTGTCTATTGCAGATATTTTCTCGTGTTTTATCTATAAATGTAACTTCAACCTATGGAACGGCTGATCGTTACTGTTGTGGTCCCTGTGCTGTCACGCCATTGTGTTGTGTTGTAAGACACACGTTTTATCTCCTTACCACCCACTGTACTTGTAAGTCAAGAAATTACGCACATAACTATAAAAAAATTAAAAATAAATAAGATAAACATTTTATATATATATATATATATATAAAAACACAGTGCATCCAGAAAGTGTTCACAGCGCTTCACTCTTTCCACATTTTGTTATGTTACAGCCTTATTCCAAAATTGATTAAATTTATTATTTTCCTCAAAATTCTATAAACAATACCCCATAATGACAACGTGAAATAAGTTTGTTTTGAAATCTTTGCAAATATATTAATAAATAATAAATGAAAAAAAATCCCATGTACACAAGTATTCACAACCTTTGCTCAATACTTTGTTGAAGCACCTTTGGCACCAATTACAGCCTCGAGTATTTTTAAGTATGATGCTACAAGCTTGGCACATCTATTTTTGGGCAGTTTCTCCCATTCTTCTCTGCAGGGCCTCTCAAGCTCCATCAGGTTGGATGGGGAGCATCGGTGCACAAGCATTTGCAGATCTCTCCAGAGATGTTAAATCGGGTTCAAGTTTGGGCTCCTTCTGGGCTACTCAAGGACATTCACAAAGTTGTCCTGTAGCCACTCCTTTGTTATCTTGGCGGTGTGCTTAGGGTCGTTGTTCTGTTGGAAGATGAACCTTCGTCCAAGTCTGAGGTCCAGAGCGCTCTGGAGCAGTTTTTCACCAAGGATGTCTCTATACATTGCTGCACTCAGCTTTCTCTCAATCCTGACTAGTCTCCCAGTTCCTGCCACTGAAAAATATCCCCACAGCATGATGCTGCCACCACCATGCTTCACTGTAGGGATGGTATTGGCTAGGTGTTGAGCGGTGCCTGGTTTCCTCCAGACATGATGCTTGCCATTCAGGATAAAGAGTTAAATCTCTGTTTCAACAGACCAGAGAATTTAGTTTCTCGTGGTGTGAGAGTCCTTCAGGTGCCTTTTGGCAAACTCCAGGTGGGCAGTCATGTGCCTTTTACTGAGGAGTGGCTTCCATTTGGCCACTCTACCATACAGTGCTGATTGGTGGAGCGCTGCAGAAATGGTTGTTCTTTTGGAAGGTTCTCCTCTCTCCACAGTTAAATGCTTGAGCTCTTTCAGAGTGACCATCGGGTTCTTGGTCACCTCCCTGACTAAGGCCCTTCTCCCCCGATCACTCAGTTTGGCCAGGCGGCTCACTCTAGGAAGAGTTTTGGTGGTTCCAAACTTTTTTCATTTACGGATGATGGGGGCCACTGTGCTCATTGGGACCTTCAATGCTGCAGAAATGTTTCTGTACCCTTCCCCAGATCTGTGCCTCAATACAATCCTGTCTTGGATGTCTACAGACATTTCCTTGGACTTCATGGCTTAGTTTGTGCTCTGACATGCACTGTTAACTGTGGGACCTTATATAGACATGTTTTTTTTTGTTTGTTACAAAACTTTGTAAATAAGTAAGTTTTCTCCTTCACTGATGGGCACCGATGAGGTGGCACTGATGATGGGCACTAATATGCGGCACTGATGGAGCACTGATAGGTGGCACTGATATGCAGAACTGATGGTAAACATAAGTGGCACTGATGGGCACTGAAAGGCGGCACTGATGGGCACTGAAAGGCGGCACTGATGGGCACTGAAAGACGGCACGGATGGGCACTGATAGGATGGGCACTATTGGGCCGCACGGATAGGCACTGATGGGCCGCACGGATGGGAACTGATAGGCATCACGGATGGGCACTTATAGGCAGCACAGATGGGCACGGTGGCACGGATGGGCATGGATGGGCACTGATAGAGACACTGATGTACACTTATTAATGGTATGGATGCCAATCAGTGCCAAACAATGCCTGCCAATCAATGATGCCCATTGTGGGCACTGATTGGCATCCCTGGTGTTCTAGGGTGGCATACCTGGTGATGGGCATTCCTGGTGGTCCAGTGTGGGCATCCTGGGGGGGGATGCGCTGATAATTGATCGGCACAGACCCCCCCATGTCAGAGGAGCAGCCGATCGGCTCTCCTCTACTCTGACAGACGCGAGTGAGGCTCTTCCTGTTTACATTGTGATCAGCCATTCGACACAGCTGATCACATGGTAAAGAGTCTCCGTCAGAGACACTTTACCTAGATCGGAGTTGCAGTGTGTCAGGCTGACACACCGCATCAACCCCCCGGGGGCGCGCATCGGCTTGATATCCTGCTGGACGTCATAGGACGCCCAGTCAGGATATTGAAACCACTTTGCCAACATCATATTGCTATATGGCAGGCAGCAAGTGGTTAATGAAAGGGAAAAAATGGTGCAAATATTTACAGGAAAAAAAAGGTATTCTAAAGGCAACAAAGAGACAACAAAGCAACTGCAAAACAAAAGAGCTGAAAAATGAGAATGCTTATCGAGTCCTATTTCAGGAGAGTCCAAATCGATGAACAAGATGGTACATTGGCTCTCATAAAACTTGGCAGATCTTCTTTCTTTTGATGGTACCCGAGAGCTGTCAACTGTGGTTGCAGTCCACTTTTCTGGACCTCGAGGGGGATGTTGACAGAAATGACTTGACCAATCATCCGATCTAAGGCATGGCTGCTGGGATGTGATTGTGTTTATGACCATGTCCGAGAAAGTTTTCTATAGGTAGTAATATCTTGAATACCTCCATTTTACAGTCTGCTAAATGGTATATTATTGTCCAGCTTGCAAATTCCTTTTGAATGGATATAAATATGAAAGATTTCAGATATCCATTTCTCCTAGGAGGGGTGTTTTTGGCCTAATCCACTCTGGTACCTCCTAGCATAGGGATGTTTGGGCTCTAAATGCTACTTAATAACTGATAGAGGTAAATATGACCTTATTCTGGCTGTACTGTTATTTCAGAAGTTATGAAATACACTAAAGTTTTTAAAACTTTGGTAATAACCAGTCAATCAGGAATGTGTATTGGCCATTCCACCAGCTGAGTTTTTGACAACTGTTAAACGACTGAGACCAGGCCGGGTATCTGTTTAAACTCTAGTTACTCAGGCTTGCAAGTCTAATGGTTTTATCAAGTCACTAAGATGTGTATTGGGAATAGATTCTGATAATCCTATTAAAGTGCTAATAAGGGGCGTTTGGCATGCAGCTAAGTGACGGTTCACACGACTTCCAGCGCGACTTTTGGCGGCAACTTGGACACGACTTGAGGAGCTACTTCAACACGACTTGGGACGACTTACAACACGACTTGAAGTCGCCCCAGGCCAGGCGACTTTGGCTGTGGCCAATCCGAGAATAATCAGCTCTGGAGGGAGAACTCCACGCTAAATTTTAAATAAAAAACCGGCATGGGTTCCCCCTCCAGGAGCATACCAGGCCCTTAGGTCTGGTATGGATTTTAAGGGCAACCCCCTACGCTGAAAAAACGGCGTGGTGGTCCCCCCAAAATCCATACCAGACCCTTATCCGTGCACGCAGCCTGGCCGGTCAGGAAAGGGGGTGGGGACGACGAGCGAGCGCCCCCCCCCCCCCCTCCTGAACTGTTAAAGCCCTCATTGTTTGAAGTTAAGTAACCTGTCTATTTTGGTGAAACTATTAAATAACTAACGAGCGAGCACCCCCCTCCTGAACCGTACCAGGCCGCATGCCCTCAACATGGGGGGTGGGTGCCTTGGGGAAGGGGGGCGCCCTGTGGCCCCCCACCCCAAAGTTGACATCAGTTGACATCACAATATGAGCACAAGAATACTTGGGAGAATATCAAAGTTCTGGGGGTCCCCAAAGTCGGGTCAGAAAATGTCAAGCACTTTTCTGCAGCAGAGAATGACATTTTCCAAACCGACTTTGGGGCCCCGTATCTCGGGGCCACTTAGAGCTAGGAACCCCATCTTTGGATATGTTGTAGTGCTAGGTCCACTGGGTTGGCACTGGGGTTCCTAGCACCAAGTGGCCCCAAGATACGGGGCCCCAAAGTCGGGTCAGAAATTATTTTTTTTGCTGCAGAAAAGTGCTTGACTCCAGTATGTAGGGGGGCACTTTCAGCACAAAAAAATGTGCTGAAAAACTCGGCTTATACTCGAGTATATACGGTATATATTGTATCTTACCAGTCCTCAGATGAGAAGTGGTGACTTCCTAATTTATTTTAGGGATAAATCAGCATTTTGTGTTTTGTGAATTCTTAATTTAATTTTAAGGGTAAATCTAGAGACCCCCACATATAGTTGTCCCCTTAGTGACCATGTGATTCCCCTAACTAAATTAGGGGGATAGGTGAAAATTTATTATACTATTACCTACTACTCTTCTCCCCTATTTTCCAAACAAAACCCCTTCCCTCTCCCTAAATTTCGAATCATTAAAACCAGTGCAAACCGCAAAAAAAAAGAAAAGGGAGAGGCTAAGTGACAGGGATCGGATTAAGCTTAAACCAATATGTTCTCTAACCCCTCTCTCTATATCTTACTTAGAAAATTTCCCCAGTCCCATCCCCCCTGCTTCTTAGAGGGTATTCTCACTACCCATAAAACTCACTTAAATTGAAGATTGTCCAACCTGCTTTCCCAGGTTTAAAAAAAAAACTTGGTCCAGAATCATTTTAATGATCTATATATTATAAATTCCGCCGTTAACCTAATTCTATATACTTCCCTAAACCAGTCTTTTATTGTGAGTATTTTCTTTAATTTCCAGTGTTTCAGAATTGGTGCTTTCGCTGCATTTAATAAAAATAGGGTAATAGCTACTTTGTAATTTTTTCTTGATATACCTGTACCATGGAACAGACACTGCCAAGGATCTTGCACAATTTCAGCATTACTAATCTTCTTGACTAAATACAATACTTCCTTTTTTTTGGTATGGAGTCGGGATGGTAGCTACCTCAATCCTGACTCCATCCCTTAAAGTGGAAGTAAACCCTTCTATCGTTTTCAGCCAAGGAAGCTGTCATCTTGGCCTCTGTATAATCTACAACTGCCATCATGCTGCACATGTGATCAGTTATGACACCAGCAATTGGATGGTTTGACAGTTTGGTTGAGAGCACAACCAATGGGAGTGTTACATTTCTGGCACGTGCCGGAAAGATAACTGTTTTATGGATAGGTTTACTTCTGCTTTAAATTCATAATTCAGTTTCCAAATTTTAGGCATATTTGGTAATCCACGGTTAGTAGGAGGGTGGGGTTTGTGTGTGTTTTTTTATTTATTTTTTTCCTTCTTTTCTTTTCTTTATGAGGGGGAGGGGAAGGAGGGGTGGTTGTTGTTGCAGAACAAAGGGGTTGAGAGAGAACTTTAGAATTTAAGATATTTCAGCATATTTTGGAGGATTTAAAATGTTTTATAATATGTATATTCTAGCAATGATGCAACTGTCCCTGATTTGGAACATAGTTTCTCTGTCCCTCTTTCCTACTCATTCGTCCCTCATTTTTGCTTGATCTCTATAGTTGTATATAAAATTAACTTTTTATCTTTTTCTAAATTCTAATTTGCTGCATTTTAAAAGTTCAAAAGCCAGTATAAAGGAATAGTAATGGTAAAACAATCACTTTTGGGCTTACCTAATAATTCTTTTGTATAATTCTCCTTTTAAGGGGGCATTACAGGGGGCGTGTCCTATGCCTACATACTTTTGCTAATAGGTGACCCTCATTCTCATCTCAGAAAGTTAGGAGGTATGCATTTCCTGTCCTAGGGAGACGAGGCTCACTCGCCGTATTAAATGAAAGTGTCCTTTGCGCTACTGTGAGTAAATTAAGAGTGTAATTGTAGGTCAGAAATATGTGATATTTATGTGTAAAACCAGCAGCAAAACCTCAGTGTCCACAATACACAAAGCTAGAGATAAAAAAAATAAGTAAAATTACCTTGCACGGTTTTATAAAATCACTAAAACACTACTAAACATTACCACACATATAAAGTGCACAGTGCTGTATGTACAAAACGTACAAAATACTCCCAAGGGAGTGGCCGTAAGCAGACGTATACCGGAAGTAACGTGAGGAGGCGCTGAGAACGCCGCTCTGTTTGTTTTATCTGCCTGTTTTGATTTGTTTTTTATGCAAGAGTCTTTAAACACTTTAATAAATAATCCACAATCCATCTTAACCATACTGCACTATTGTAGGCACTTTTCTCTTCTTTCTATCACTACATTATCTCATCCATACCTGAGAATATTGGAATAGACATATGGAGAAAAATAGAAACTAAGGAGAAGCCGCTAGTGCCATGATGTATGTATGAGTCTGATAGGGTTCCCTCTGGATGCTGAAGAAAGACCAACTTACCTGGTGATATCTGTTGATGCCGATTTCTTCATATATATGAGGTGAGAGTTCTGAGAGACCACTGCCATAAGGAGACCACCTGTGGAGTTGCTCATGAACATTCTTTTCATTTTTTAATTGACCATTTCCTCACTAAACCACTTTATATTTATATTCACTTTTTTTAACTGTATTCATATTTTTCTAGAAGGACAACAATTTATTGCTCCTATCCACTGTTCGTGCATTTGTTTGCATTTGTTTTATTTTTTTAGTTGCAGTTCACCCAAGCCATTTGTGTGATATGCACAGGGTGCACTTTGTTTCAGGGTGCACTTTTTTGGAGGCTTTACACTATTGCACTTTTTATTGGTGCTCTTTATATTGTGCATACATTTTGTTCATACAGCACAGTGCACTTTATATGTGTCAGAATTGTTTAGTAGTGTTTTCGTGGTTTTATAAAACCGTGCAAGATCATTTTACTTATTTTTTTTCACTCACCGTATTAGTCTTTTCTGTCTCTGTATATTTTTTGGAGCTGCACCATTCTTTACTAATTTTTGACTGTTTATTTATTTTTACTGGGTGTGAGAGACTTTGGATGACCATAGATGAATCACTTTTTCTCATTCAACCAGTTGGCTGAATGGAAGGAACAATTACTTGGTACCCCCATCCACACATTTGATATCAGAATACACTAATCAGCACTGCCGGCTATAGCCCAATTGAGTGGCATAAATCCATCAGGGTGGTTGTACAGTAGTCAATTGGTAGATATACAACTGTACAACCACCCTGCCCATACATGGATTGAAATTCATCCAGTTCCTGCTGATTCAGCTGAATTTTTATCCATGTATGGCCGGCTTTAGAGTTAAAGTGGTGTTGCCACCAAAAAAAAAAAAAGTTTGCTTAAAAATCATAAAAAAAAGAATTGGGAAATTTTTTTTTTTACTCCCCTCTAAATGCCTGTTGCTAGGGAGTCCCTTGTAGTCTGCCACCTTCAGTGCCCGGGCACTGACATCACTTCCCCTCGGCGCCACACAGTCATCTGGGACCTGTCACGTGTCCCAGATGACTGAGCGTCGTATCACGGGGCACGGCGCCGCTCGCGCATAGTAAGGATGCCGGCGGAGTGGGGAACGAGAGGGGGCTCCGTTCCCCCACATCGCTGGACCCTGGGACAGGTAAGTGTCCGATTATTAAAAGTCAGCAGCTGCAGTATTTGTAGCTGCTGACTTTTAAAAAAAATTTTTTAGTGGGCACTCCTCTTTAAGTTTCTGAGCATGAAAGGCTCCTTTTCCCAGTTTGCAACAATAGGTATTTGATAAAGACCTAACAATGTTGTCACTCTAGGACAAGACTACAGAAACCCCCTCATCGCCTCTGCTTCATAATATAGAGGTTCCTATAGCCTTCAGATATAGCTGGGAACAATGTAACAGATAAGAGTACAGCACAAAGGCACAGGAAGTTATCCCCAGACCAGAGTTCTGGCAGGATCAACATAGAACACGTGGTCTATTAAAAAAATACTATATTTAGTTAGAGTAAAAACAACTGTTTTGCCAATTCCTGAATGCTCCTTTTTCTATCCAAACAAAAGAACAAATATTTTATATATTATATCTTGACAGTCCTTGGATACGGAGGCTGCATTTGTGTTTTTTTTTTTATTTTATTTTCACCAAGTAACGCTCCAGTAATGCCCCGTACACACAGTCGTAAATTCCGACCATAAAATCCATTGGATTTTTTCCGAAGGTTTTTGTCCGACACTGGTGTTGCATACACACGGTCGGACAAAGTTGTCGGAAAATCCGATCATTCTGAACGTGGTGACGTTCGTTGCGTACGACGGGACTACGTAGAGGCTAGTAGCCAATAGCTTTGGTCTTGTAATGTGATCTGAGCATGCGTGGCACTTTGTCCGTAGGAATTCGCTACACAAGATCGGAAAAAGTCCGATAGGACTTTGTTGTCGGAAAATTTGAGAGCAGGAGCCCACACACGGTCGGAATTTCCAACAACATGGTCCGATAGGAGATTTTCCGTCGGAAAATCCGACCGTGTGTATGGGGCATAAGACATTTCCTTTTCTTGGCTGACGACGCTCACTCACTGTACAGTACTATATCTAGCAATGCTGTAACTTTAGAACAAAACTACAGAAACCTCGCCATATCCACTTCTTCATTAACATTATAGATGTTTCTGAAGTCCTCAGAGATATCTGGGAACAATGTAACTGAAAAGAATGCATGCACAGGAAGTTATCCACGGACAAGATTTCTAGCCGCACCAACCGTATTGTTCAGGTGCATTCACTGTTTTGCCATGGCTGCCAGAATACATTAGCCGAAATGGAAGATTCATCCATCGACTTTATTTTACAGGAGGTAGGAATAGATTGATTTTCTCTCATTCAGCTCGTGGGGCAGAATAGGAAATATCAAGCCATGTATGGCCAGCTTTAGTTTATCCTTTCTGGTCCATGTCTATGCAGTTCCTTTATTTCTTTTCACAGTTCATCTATGTCCTCACCAACCTTTGTTTTGTCCCATATTAATGCCCTTCCCTTCCTTCCTGTGCAACTGGCATTTTTAAATCTTCCCATGGGATGTTAGATTTCTTTTTTTTTTTTCGAGATGTGAAGTTTTGGGATATTTCCAAACTAATATGGAAGCCGAGCCAACCCATTTATAATTTTCCTTAGATGGAAATTGCAGTTTAGGAATACACATAGCACCTTCCGATGAGTGACTCAGTGTAGTTGCTAATGTTGTGTTTACACCTATGTAATCACAATGGGGAGTGGAGGACCTACTTGTATTGAGGAAACTGCAGCAAAGCTCACGAAAGCTGCAATCATAAAAATGGGAATGCTTTTAATTGACATGCTTCTTTGTTTAATCACTTCTAAGGGCCCCTTTACATTTTTGATATTTGCAATGCTTGTGTATTCAATATGTGTTTCAGTAAAGTCACAGAAATAGTTTTTGCAGTCTGATAAACATTGTAGTAACACCCATTTTCAAAGCTTTATCTCAATTTTCTGTTACAGCAGTTATGAGGGGTGTCTAAAGTTGACTATGCGGTCCAGTAGGCAGCAGAGTTCACCTTTTGAAAATACCTGGAAATTGTACAAATAGTACACAAAATTAAACAAAGTTGCAACCACTAATATAAGAAATATCTTCTAATATAAAAACTAAAAATCAAAGTGTTGCGCAAAAAAACAAAAAAAAAATATATTAACCCCTTCGCATCTAATGGTAAAACAAATCTTAACGCTTAATGCAACCTTGACGTGTTAGTAAAACCGTACATATCATCACAACTACTTTGTGCATCCAGGTGGCCCGTAATAGTAAACGGAATCATTTTTTTTTTATTTAGCTGTATATTTCTTGCTACTACCATAACTTAACACCAAAGAACAACCGAAAACAAATTATCCTACTCCTGACGATCGCAGAAATACCACATGTGTGTATGTTCGATGTTATGTGTACCCGTAGTACAGCCCAGAAACAATAGTGCACATTTTACTCTTCTTTTTTTTTATTATTTTATCCTACCTAAAACACACTGTGACACTAACTAACAATGATACTAATTAAAAAAAAAAAAAACCTGACCTTTGATCCTGATGGTGACTTTTGACCCTGACCCAAACACTAACCATGGCATTGACTTGGATCAAACCTTGATCTAGGTATTTTTTTGAAAAAAATTGTAATTTTTTTTTATTATTATTTTTTACTTTTTTCCACACATTTTTTTTTTCTGACTGATCACTGTGATAGCCAATCGGAGGCTATCACAGACGTTCCGGGTCCCGATCATTAGAATGGGGCTCTTGGTGAGACCCCGGTCACTGTGCTCGCTCCTAACACAAAGGGAGGTACACAAATATGCAGCCCTACGGCAAAAAGCCCAGTGCAGTGGGGCTGCATATTTGTGTTACATCTGCGCCAAGGAGTTAATTCCCCATAATTCGTTAGACTTGAAAACATTTAAACATAGTGCAGAAAACACATATAAACATGTGGTTCCATAGAAAATCCCTGAACCAAGAAAAGTCCAGAATTAAACGTGTATGAATCCAAAATCTTGGCTTTCCCCAAAAGACGTCCTTTTTCTGATGAAACGCGTTGGGAAGAGCCTCCTTGTGACATCACCACTCCCAGGAATTGAACTGGAACTACAATCCGATTGTCAGCCAGGATCTCTTAACCTGTGCATTGTTTACTTATTTATGCAAGTGTTTAATACATTTTATATTTTAACCACTTCTGGACTGCCCCACGCAGATATACTGCAGCAGGGCAGCCATCCTGCGCGAAATCATGTACCTTTACGTAATTTTGTGCATGGGGTCCGGGACACGCGTCCCACTGTGATTGGACACAGCGGGATCCAATCAGCGGGTCCAGCCGATGGGATGTCCGCCAGGACCCACTAATTGTTCTGAGGAGAGGCAGACTGCCGTTTTGCCAGAGGAGAAACATGGATCTCTGTTTTTTCCCTAGTCAAAGCACATCCCTCCCCAGTTAGAAAGTACCCCCTAGGAACACGTTTAACCATTTGATTGCCCCTCATGTTAACCCCTTTCCTGCCAGTGTCATTTGTACAGTGACTGCATTTTTTTCTAGCACTGATCACTGTATTGGTGTCACTGGTCCTCAGAAAGTGTCACTTAGTGTCAGATTTGCCGCTGCAATGTCACAGTCCCGCTAAAAATCACTGATCATCGCCATTACTAGTAAAAAAAAAAAAAATAGTTTTTAGACACTAACTTTTGCGCAAACCAATCAATATACGCTTATTGGGAAAAAAATATATAAAAAATATGTAGCAGAATACATATTGGCCTAAATTGATGAATACATTTGATTTTTTTTTATTGGGTATGTTTTTATTGCAGAAAGTAAATAATATTGTTGTTTTCCAAAATTTTTGGTCTTTTTTTGTTTATAGCACAAAAAATTAAAACCACAGAGGTGATCAAATAGCACCAAAAGAAATCTCAATTTGTGGGAAATAAAGACATCAATTTTATTTGGGTACAGCGTCTCAAGACCGTGCAGTTGTCAGTTAAAGCAATGCAGTGCCATATCGCAAAAAATGACCTAATCATGAAGGGAGTAAAACCTTCCGGGGCTGAAGTGGTTAATTTACTATTCCATGAGTGTTTATCCCTTTGCTCCCACATGGGTTTGAGCTAATAGAGATTTGGAGGAGCCTACTCAGTGCTGGGTATAGACATCTATCCTGGCGTTCCATGAGTGAGTGGTGTCACAGCTGCTGGTTTATTTCTTTGAGCTCATGTTGACCGCTCTGAATAAGGGGGTCACTATTGTCTGGTAACACTGCACCTTAAAGGGTAAGTTTGCCTTTACAGAAAAATCTGTAAGGTGAACTTAGACAGGTCCCCCTCCTCACCCACCTCCCCCCACCCCCGGGTGCCGCTGACCTAGACCTTGGCACTCTCCGATTCTAAGCACCAGTATATCCATGCCAAAAGCCCGGGGCTTAGAAATCCCCTGAGCTGAATGTCCAAAACGTCCCTCGAGGGACGTTTTGGAGCATTCTAATTGGTCAGCGCTGTCGCATGGGCGGCGCCAACCAATCAGCAGCCACATGGCGCGTCCTGTCAGCTATGGAGAAGACACGTGGCTGCAGAGAGGATTTCTAAGCCCCGGGCTCCTGGAGAAGATATACCGGGGCTTAGAACTGGAGATTGCCGCGGTCCAGGTCAGCGGGACTGGGAGGGGGGGGCGAGGAGGGGGACCTGTGTAAGCAAACCTTATAGATTTTTCTGTAAAGGTGAACTTACACTTTAACAATCACTTGAGTGTTGGTGAATGCTATTGGCACACTTTAAAAAAAAAAGAAAAAAAGACCTGCAAGACAAAGGCTTAATGAGCTAGTATGCGTAGCATATAAAACATTGTAAATATTAAAAGGGCAAACAGGAGCCAACAAGTGGAGCAAAAAACTTAAGAACAGGCAAGAGGAAATTAAAATTTGGCAAGCATGTCCACAAAATCTCTGATTCTTCGCTGTAAAGCACTGGCAGCCTCCTTGATTTGCTCCAGATCCTTCAAACAATGCAACATATCTGCACTCATTCTGCCAACTGTGCCAAACGTGGAAGATCATGACCTAAGAAGAGTAAAAAGTATTAAGGGAACGATGGTCAAGTGGCTGAGGCCCTACATAGTGAGTTATGGTTAAGTTACTAGTCAAATTCAGGAAATACTTACCTACCAAGTCTATTGTTGCTTGCAACCTGCTTGCCCTTCAGACACCTACACTACTAGGAATGTACACACTGCAACTTCTCCATATTTTTGGCCCTAGTGCCTGGGTCTCCAAAACCTCGGGTACCTAGCAACACTGCCAGCTCCTTCCACCTCCTCCTTCTCCGTGCTAATGCTAATGCACTACATACTTTGCTAATGTGTGGAGTGGGTGTTTTGTTTGGACATCTAAACACTAAACATGTATATTTTTGAAGCCAGATTCCAAGAATACTTGCTTGCACAAACAAGAGGCTCCGGAATACTTTCTTCCTCTTCTGGGTCGCTTTGGCCCTGTGCTGGGTCCAGGAGTCGGATTCCATGGCCCCAAACAAACATTCGTTGTGAGCTCACCACACTCACTTTCCTCTAAAAAGAAACAATACAACATTCATTAAGCCACCCCAAGTCCCATCTGTTTCTAGCATTCATTTTGCTACATTAGTTGACCAACCTTGCACTTGGTCTGATGTCAATGTTTGCTCCTGACTAGTGGACTCCACCATGCTGCACTCTGGTTGTTTTTCTGTGAAAAATGCAGAGAAAAGGGAAGGTGATGTAATTTTACAGATGGCAAACACTGGACAAGTGCCAACATTTAAAAGTCCAGCAGTTGCCCACCACCCCTCTTGTCTCCTATGGGATAGGGGATATATGATGATCATCCTAGCAGGCGTGACTCTGTGTGACTGTGATCCCCCGTGGCCTCTCCTCTACCCATGTCTACACTGGCAAGGCTGCATTAATGGGCACTGATGAGCCAGGCAGCAAAAAAAGTGTTCTTTATCCCTTAAGTTCTGCCTTAATCCCATGGCCTTCAGCCCACCTAAAAACACCCCTGTTGGTGGCTAAATGAGTGTGTTTGAAGTTGTCACTTACGTTTTTGGTGGGAAGATGGCATTGTTGCCTCCCCTGTTGGGGCCCAAGCGAGGGTAGCCTCCCTTCGTCCCTTGTGGTAGCTTGGCTGGAGCCTCCTTTTTTGGTGCCTCCCTGTTGAAAGAAGATAAAAAAAAAAAATTTGTTCCAAAAATAAAAAAGGCCAAAAACATGACCAAATAAGAATGTTCATATCTGCTTTATATTTAGCTTCATCTTTAGAATACCAAGTCAAACAAAGATTTTAGAAATCCTTATATATAATTCTCTAGAGCTACTTGAAGAAAGAGGCCTATACAGACAGCTAATTTACACACATACATATTGGTTAGATCCAAATATTGCTTACTTTTTTATGATGTGATGTATGTACTCCAACTAGTCTTGTTCAGTGTTTGAGATCAGACCATAGTTTTCGGATTTGGTCCTTTCATCGTTCCACAGAAAATTCACTCTGCAAAACGGCAATGACCTTCTCCAAAATGAGGTCCTTTCGCTTGTTGGGCCTTTCGAAATTGCGCAGCTTGCAGTCGTAATCATGCTTCTCTAGGATGCGCACCATCTCCATCATCTCACCCTTGCTCATGG
This sequence comes from Lithobates sylvaticus, assembly GCA_028564925.1. Lineage (NCBI taxonomy): Eukaryota > Metazoa > Chordata > Amphibia > Anura > Ranidae > Lithobates > Lithobates sylvaticus. The sequence goes on along the minus strand of CM053026.1, from coordinate 710,874,092 downwards.
GGGTTGCTTTGTGCCTCCTATGAGCTCAACGACACGGGGCTGCCATGAATTCACAGAATCTGCCATGTTGTCCCTCCCGAATGTTCCGCCATATGTGTCGCATGCAGAAGAGAGTTTGTCACTCCTCAGCGTCATGATGCACCAAGAGCGGAGCTTAACGCAAGCACAGTGTATAGAAAGTCAGAACGCATGGTCGATGTAACGGCCGTAGGAAGGATCTTGGAGTGGAGGATGAACTATCACCAACGCAAGAAAGGAGCCACAGAACGAAGGTAGAATTGGAAATTAGGGCATAAGTGGTTAGTGGCCTATACTGCTTAGATTGAGGCCTATATTGGGACCAGCTTATGAGTTAAGCCAGACATTATGGTTTGTCTTGTGTTCTGTCTTGCAGGCATCATATCATTTATCATGACGGATAAATTTACTGCGCCTGATTTTCTACCCCAATTCATTGACCTGTACCGGGAGCTGCCCTGTCTCTGGAAGGTCAAGAATAGAGACTACACCAATAAAATATTGAGTAAGGCAGCTTTGGACAAACTGCTCGAGTTGGTGAAACCAGTGTACCCCAGGGCAGACATCCACTAGGTCAAGAAAAAAAATATCAAACCTGAGGAGTACTTTTAAAAGGGAGCTCAACAAGGTCATGGACTCAGAGATCTGGAGCAGCAGCAGATGACATATATATCCCCAGGCTGTGGTATTACAACAGGCTGCAGTGCTAATCTTTGTATTCTGAAAGTGGGGGAGTCTCCTGTAGAGCGGAGTAGCTAGGTGTATTGTCAAAAAAACCTCTAGGTTGACCTATACTCAGATGTAAATCTAATGCCGTGTACACACGGTCGGAATTCTCGTCGGAAAAAGCTCTGATGGTTTTCCCGTCGGAATTCCAACGGAATTTCACTCAAACTGTCTTGCCTACACGACGGAATTTCACTCAAACTGTCTTGCCTACACACGGTCACACCATAATTCCGGTCAATAACACCGCGACATACAACGCGTTCGACGGCACTATAAAAGGGAAGTTTAATGCTTTCAAGCATGCGTCGAATTGTTTCCGCGCATGCGTCGGAATTTTGCGTGTCGGAATTGCATACACACGATCGAAAAATTTGAGGTTTTCCGTCGGAAAAATTAAGAACAGGCTATCAATCCAAAGTCCGTCAAAAATGTCGACAGAAAAAGACCAATTGACATATCCACGGTCGGAAAATCTGATGAAAAGCTCCCATTGGACTGTTTCCATCGGAAATTCCGGCCGCGTGTACGCGGCATAAGATCTTTCATTTAGGAAATTATGCTCCTGATTCTATTAGCTTCTGCAGGGATCATAAAACCGAGTGCCTACTGTCTAGGCCTTCAGTCACATGGCCAGCACTGACGTGACTTAATGGTCAGCAGGCCAAACCCCAGCAATCAGCTGGGGTTTGAAAGTGTTAACTAGATGGAGCTCTTCAAGGACTTGAAGATTTGACAGTCTGTCTTGCATTACTTTATTATACTGTCTTAACAGGAATCGATAAAAAAAACAGTTGATTAAGGAATAGGTGTGCTTGCAACATACGTTCTTTGATGTAGTTGGACAGTGGTAGCCATTACTACAATGTCCAATAATTGCAATGCATGACTAGGATTTTTATTTCTTTGTCCAAACAGCTCACCTAAGAAACCAATCCAGTGTTAGCTGTCACTTTCTGTACTAGGAATCTGACAGCTGGAACCTGATTGGTTTTATTGCGTCGCAGTCCTGTTTTTGTTTGCAGCAGTTTTTAACCAATATGCCTCAGGGGATTCAGTTTTTTTCTTGTTCACCATCTGAGTATTACATTTGAGACCCAGTTGTGGTCAGCTGTGTAAAAGCCACTTGGCAGATTAGCCTTCCAGTACAAATACTGATAGCAGTGTAGACATTGCGATAATTGGCCCTCTCAGCTGAGAAGTTTGTGTGTGGCATGGGTAGTGCCTGTAAAGATGGTAGATGGTTGCGTAAGGCGGGTGCTGCACTGAGGTCACTTCTGCTTGGCCTTTTCCCACAGCATCATGGAATGCAAACAAGAGGCAACTGATCAGTACTACATTTACTTTGTTAGTACAATAGTGTGACATAAGCAACTTTTCATCTATTGTTTTATATCTCTATGATATTAATTGATGAAGTATCTTACGTATCATATCATTCCCTACCTCAAGAGAGCTAACAATATGATAATCCAGGCATACTTGCATAAATACAGCGGCCAATCTAAAGCCCTACTTCAGCAAACTTGAAACATTTTCCTTGTTGCACCCACTGCATTGTTAACTGCACATTTAGATCTAGGGGGTATAGAAAAGAAGGATTACTTATTAGATCTTTCATGTTGCTAGACCATTTCCCACAATATCTTCTCCCCCGTTCTCCGGTTGTCTAAAATTCTGATGTCAGGACAGATGCAGAGTCCATAGCCTGCTTTGGACATGATGACATAGAGGGACATTCCACTATACGAGCATGGAAAAGTTCAGTCTGCCAAGGTAGCGGGTGATCGGGTAAGTAAAAGTGTTTTTACTCTCCTTTAGACTAAACGCAGAGTTAATCCACACAGTGCAAAAGCAGCCCAACTGCAAGGAGGAACTTTCAAATATACTGGAGTTAGACTTTAACAAGAGCCAACTAAAGCAGGAGTCCCTAAATTCATTTTTCTAATGTTGGCTAGAGTAACAAATGGTAAAAACACCTGTTTTATTTCCCAGTCTATGCCTCCATGACAGAATTACCTTTGTTTCCTGCCCTGGTGACTCAACAGGAAGTGAGAGGGAAATGCCTTGCAGTAGGGATTATCTCCCTCATAGACAGCTTTCCCATTAGGAAGGTTTACCTCTTTGCCCTTTTGTTGTAAAATTTTGGATTTTCTATCGCGTTATGACCTGGAGACGATGATCAGATAAGACAGAGCGAATCTCGACAGTGGAGACATGGGCAAAAATAAAAACATGACCAGGGTTTTAACACTTTCACGCAATATACGTTTTGGTTTATATTAACTTTATGTCAAATAGATAAAAAAAAAAATTGATTAATCGAACACGAAAAATGTAATCAGTAACAGCCCTAATATATATATATATATATACTGTATGTACCATAGTTTGTAGATGCTATAACTTTCACACAAACCAATCGATGTGCACTTATTGCGATTTTTGTTTACCAACGACATGTAACAGAAATACATGTCCAAAATATATGAAGAAATTGTATTTTTTTTATTTGGATATGTTTTTTTTTTTTTTTTGCAAAAAGTTTTCATTTATATTACACAAAATAAAAAACCCAGTGCTGATCAAATATCACCAAAAGAAAGCTCTATCTACCCCCATCAAATCATTCTCTGCAGATATTACCTTTTGTACCACCACCCCGTCCCTTTAGAATGTAAGCTCTACGAGCCGGGCCCTCCTGCACCTTTTGTATTGGACTGTACTATAATTGTGCTGTCCCCCCTATACATTGTAAAGCGCTGCGTAAACTGTTGGCGCTATATAAATCGTGCATTATAATAATAATTTCTGTGAAAAAAAATAAAATACATTTTGTTTGGGTACAGCGCTGCATGACCACGCAGTTACCAGTTTAAATAGCAAAAAATGGCCTGGTCATGAAGGGGATAAAACCTTCCGGAGCTGAATTGGGTATAACAGAGATATTTCTTCACTAATATAAAAATCAGTTTGAAACCAGACATGCCTGTATCATAATGTACAGCAGGAAAATTGGGTATATTGCATCTCCTAAGGAGAGTGGGCAGAAGGTTAAAGTCATTGTAAAGTTTTTTCGATAAAAATAACAAACACATTATACAGTACTTACCTGCCCTGTTGCAGTGGACATCGCTGGACAGATATGGGGCTCCGGTAAATATTAGGGGGGCTGCTTCGCACAGAAGGCTTTTTATCTTGATGCATAGAATGCGTTAAGATAAAAAAACTTCTGACCTTACAACCCCCTTAATATTTGGTATCTATCAAATCCAGAAGTGGTGGGACACCCTGAAAACAAGAACTTTAAAAAAATGTTAGTAACAATTTAAAATGAAAAATGGCTGTTGCTAGGCAGATCGTCCTAATCTGCCTCCTCCAGCGCCGCGGTGATCTTCTCTCCTTCCATCTTCTAGTGAATGGGGCGCGGTGTGTTATGGGAACTGTGTCCCACAACACATCGCGTTCCCCATTCACAAATTAGACTCGCGCATGCGCAGTAGGCCGCGCGCCGACTCGCACATGCGCAGTAGGAAACGGGAAGCAGTTTCCCTTACTGAGGATGGCGGCGCTGGATCCGGATCGCCGAGGGACATCTCGGCCTCCACGAACGACATCGCGGGCGCCCTGGGAGGGTAAGTGTACTTATTAAAAGTCAGCAGCGACTTTTTTTTTTAGCTGCTGACTTTTAGATTTTTTTTTTTTTTAAGGTGAAACACCGCTTTAATACAGTTAGAACACTGCAAGTAAGGGAGGGTTTCCTAAAATATCATAAAAGCTTCAGCTTTCCTACCTCCTAACCTTCAACATTCTTGATACAGTCACACCCTCAAGAGCAGGGGTGTTAAACTCAATTTCATTGTGGGCCGCATCAGCATTATAATTGTACTCAAAAGGGCCAGTTGTATCTGTAAGATTAGATGTGCAGCGCATCCCCTCCCCTTACATTAGACGTCAAGAGCCACTCCTACTCTCCCTAACATTACAGTGCACCCCCTTTCCTTATGCTGCTGCTGGGAAGAAGCTGGATGCATTGCTTGAAAGCAGAAAGTAAGGGTCTGGAGGAGGACACAGAGGAGGGCTAGACCTCTCATGCAGCTGCAGGAGAGGTGCGAGGGCCACATGAAATGGCCTGGAGGGCCGGATTCGGCCCGCGGGCCTTGTGTTTGACACCTGTGCTCTAGAGGGTCCAGAAAATGCTGTTGCATTTTCCAACTTGGAGCTTTCAGTTTTTCATCATAATCAATTTGGATTGCTACAGGTCATTCATGAGAGCGCAATAACCATAATACATCAGATTGGACAGTGGGTTGAAGACTGCTGGAGCCCAAGACTAGGCAAACTTTGCTAAAAACTGAACTCCAGGAATGTGGCAAAAAGAACCAAGCACACTGCGATAGTTGGCTGTTTGCTTAGTCTATGGGGAACAGGCATCATTATTTATGTTACGCCCCACTCTTCCCAAAGCTTCAGTCTCTGGACATGGGTCCCTGAAAAATCTTGTGCATTGCAAGACCAATAACCCTGCATTGTGCAAGGTTGGGGTGAGCATGTGACTGAACCCCAAAGAGCCTTACTGTGGAGGCTATGGGGGACTGATCAAGGCATCTTTCTGGAGTCAGGAGTAAGGTAGGGGTTTCTCTTTATATGTGCACACCCTATACAGTAAAACCTTGGTTTGAGAGCGTTTTGCAAGACAAGCAACATTTTTTAATACATTTTGACTTGATATACAAGCGATATCTTGATATACAAGTAGCGTCATGTCACAACTGAGTATAAGAGAGAAGAGAGATGCCTCTAAGTTTAGCAATATGGTTATATTTAATGAAGGTACAGCATTTGGCAACATATTGCTACACTTAAAGGCGCCTCTCTTCTCTTTTATACTCTGGAGCTCCTGCTGGATTTTGCCTCTAATCCCCTTGTGGAGGCTTCCATTTGGACATGGACATTTTATGGTTACACAACCTGGTCACATTGCTATAATTTTTTTATATGGACTATAAACTGAAGGACCTATGAATAAATGGCTGTTTAACGAATCATTTGAGTTTTCATTATTTCTTATGGGGAAATTTGCTTTGATATACAAGTGCTTTGGAATACAAGCATGTTTCTGGAACAAATTATGCTCGCAATCCAAGGTTTTACTGTATATAACAAGCATATATCTTTGTGAGGGGGGCTGCCGTTGCAAGGGTTGTTTTTTGTCACATTCTTACACTTCAAGTACTTTTTCACTTATAATCCCTTTTATTTTGCTGTTGTAAATTGGTTGTTTTGTAATATATTTAAGTAAATTTTTCTGTTCATAACCATTTTTTTTTTAATTGTTAAAAATACTGTAATCAAGAAAGAATCCTTATCTCTTTGAAGAGTTACCATATTTTAAACGTTGTTTCATATGTTCTAGGTGATGGAACTGCTGTTTAAAACTCACTTTCTTCCTTGTTTTTCTTTTTGCCAGTCTGCCGCCCATTTGCCAGAAATACCTCAGGACACAGTTCATGAATGTAAGGAGAGGCTGGAGCAGAGTCCCTGCAAAGAGCTCTTTAAAGACTGCACTAGGTGAGTGATACTTGGGGCTGTTGTTTCATCATGGTCCCCCATTAATTCCTACTATCATGTGTATGAGGAAGAAGCAGTAGTGGTTTATTATAGTAGCAGAACGGGTGACTTCCCCGTGGCTGCAGCCTCCAGGGAAATCCACTGGGATTCTAATAAAGTTTTACACTTCAATGTTTAAGTTTAGAGGCCTCATACACACTGGACGTTTTTTGTCCATGGGATGAAAACGCAGCCCAAAAAAATGTGCATAAAGCCACGTTTTGCATGTACATTTGGCGTTCTTGCATTAGAGTGCCTTGAAAAAGTATTCAAACCCCTTGAAATGTTCCACATTTTGTCATGTTACAACCAAAAACGTAAATGTATTTTATTGAGATTTTATGTGATAGACCAACACAAAGTGCCACATAATTGTGAAGTGGAAGGAAAATTATACCGTATATACTCGAGTATAGGCCGACCCGAATATAAGCCGAGGCACCTAATTTTACCACAAACAACTGGGAAAACGTATTGACTCGAGTATAAGCCTAGGGTGAGAAATGCAGCTACTGTAAGTGGAAAAGAGGGTCAACGATGCCCATTTGCAGCCTCACTGTGCCCATGCAGATGGACACAGTTGACCGATTTGGGGCCCTGTATCTCAGGGTCACTTAGTGCTAGGAACCCCATCTTTAGATATGTTGTAGTGCTAATTCCACTGGGTTGGAATACAACATTTGGGGTTCCTAGCTCCAAGTGTCCCCGAGATATGGGGCCCCAAATTCGGGTCAGAAAATGTCAAGCACTTTTCTGCAGCAGAGAATGACATTTTCCGAACCGAATTTGGGGCCCCGTATATCGGGGCCACTTAGTGCTAGGAACCCCATATTTGGAAATGTTATAGTGCTAGGTCCACTGGGTTGGCACACCAAATTTGGGACTCCTAGACCCAAGTGGCCCTGAGATACGTGGCCCCAAAGTCGGGTCGGAATTTTTTTTTTTTTTTTTGCTGCAGAAAAGTGCTTGACTCGAGTATAAGCCGAGGGGGGCACTTTCAGCACACAAAAAATGTGCTGAAAAACTCGGCTTATACTCGAGTATATACGGTAAATGGTTTTCAAAATGTTTTACAAATAAATATTTGAAGAGTGTAGCGTGCATTTGTATTCAGCCCCCTTTACTCTGATACCCCTAACTAAAAACTAGTGGAACCAATTGCCTTCCGAAGTCACCTAATTAGTAGATGGAGTCCACCTGTGTGTCATTTAGTCTCAGTATAAATACAGCTGTTCTATGAAGCCCTCAGAGGTTTGTTAGAGAACCTTGGTTAACCAACAGCATCATGAAGGCCAAGGGACACACCAGACAGGTCAGAGATAAAGTTGTGGAGACGTTTAAATCAGGGTTAGGTTAAAAAAAATATCCCAAGCTTTGAACATCTCACAGAGCACTGTTCAATCCATCATCTGAAAATGGAAAGAGTATGGCACAACTGCAAACCTTCCAAGACACGGCCTTCCACCTAAGCTGACAGGCCGGGCAAGGAGAGTTTCATTAGAGAAGCAGCCAAAAGGCCCATGGTAACTCTGGAGAAGCTGCAGAGATCCACAGCTCAGGTGGGAAAATCTGTCCACAGGACAACTATTAGCCCTGCATTCCACAAATCTGGCCTTTATGGAAGAGTGGAAAGAAGAAAGCCATTGCTGAAAGCCATAAGAAGTCCCATTTGCAGTTTGCGAGAAGCCGCGTGGTGGACACAGCAAACATGTGGAAGAAGGTGCTCTGGTCAGATGAGACCAAAATTTTACTTTTTGGCCTAAAAGCAAACGCTATGTGTAGCGGAAAACTAACACTGCACATCACCCTAAACACACCATCCCCACCCTGAAACATGGTGGCAGCATCATGTTGTAGGGATGCTTTTCTTTAGCAGGGACAGGGAAGCTGGTCAGAGTTGATAGGAAGGTGGATGGAGCCAAATACAGGGCAATCTTAGAAGACAACCTGTTAGTCTGCAAAATACTTGAGACTGGGGTGGAGGTTCACCTTCCAGCAGGACAACGATCCTAAACATACAGCCAGAGCTACAATAGAATGGTTTGGATAAAAGTATATTCATGTGTTAGAATGACCCAGTCAAAGTCCAGACCTAAATCCAATTGAGAATCTGTGGCAAGACTTGAAAATTGCTGTTTACAGATGCTCTCCATCCAATCTGAAAGAGCTTGAACTATTTTTCAAAGAAGAATGGGCAAAAATTCCACTCTCTAGATGTGCAAAGCTGGTAGAGACATCCCCAAAAAGACTTGCAGCTTGTAATAGCAGCAAAATGTGGTTCTACAAAGTATTGACTCCGGGGGGCTGAATTCAAATGCACGCCACGCTGTTCACATATTTATTTGTAAAAAAATTTGAAAACTGTTTTTTATTTTCCTTCCACTTCACAATTACAAGTACACCCCTCACATTTTTGTAAATATTTTATTATATCTTTTCATGTGACAACAATGAAGAAATTACACTTTGCTACAATGTAAAGTAGTGAGTGTACAGCTTGTATAACAGTGTAAATTTGCTGTCCCCTCAAAATAACTCAACACACAGCCATTAATGTCTAGACCGGTGGCGACAAAGGTGAGTACACCCCTAAGTGAAAATGTCCAAATTGGGCCCAAAGTGTCAATATTTTGTGTGGCCGCCATTATTTTCCAGCACTGCCGTAAACACTCTTGGGCATGGAGTTTACCAGAGCTTCACAGGTTGCCACTGTTAAACCGCTGTACGGTCTTGGCCCTGTGCTGCAGCTCAGTTTCAGGGTCTTGGCAATCTTCTTATAGCCTAGGCCATCTTTATGTAGAGCAACAATTCTTTTTTTCAGATCCTCAGAGAATTCTTTGCCATGAGGTGCCATGTTGAACTTCCAGTGACCAGTATGAGAGAGTGAGAGCGATAACACCAAATTTAACACACCTGCTCCCCATTCACACCTGAGACCTTGTAACACTAACTAGTCACATGACACCGGGGATGGAAAATGGTTAATTGGGCCCAATTTGGACATTTTCACTTGGAGTATTCACTTTTGTTGCCAGCGATTAAGACATTAATGGCTGTGTGTTGAGTTATTTTGAGGGGACAGCAAATTGGTCCACCTGCACAAAAAATATTAAAAGTCAGCAGCTACAAATACTGCAGCTGCTGACTTTTAATAAATGGACACTTACCTGTTCCAGCGATGTCGGCAGAAGATGACGAGCAACTGCCCGTCTCTCGGCTGCCCCCGCCGCCATCCTCTGTCAGGGAATCGGGAAGTAAAGCCGCAATGGCTTCACTGCCCGGTTCCCTACTGCACATGCGCGAGTCGCGCTGCGCGTCTTTATTGGTCCCTGTTGTGTCCTGGGAACTGTGTGTTTCCCAAGACACAAAGGGGGGGGACGGCATCTGCGGATAGGGGCGGGCATCTTTGGATAGGGGCGGGGCAGCTGCGGCTAGCTAGTCCCGGAAGTGGGTGCAGATACCTGGATTATACAGGTATCTGCACCCCCCTCCCCCCTGAAAGGTGCCAATTGTGGCACCGGAGGGGGGGGGAATCCGATAAGCGGAAGTTTCACTTTAGGGTGGAGCTCCGCTTTAACCTAAAAGGTTGGGAACCCTGCTCTCTAGGTAGCGAAAACTGAATCCAGTCTGGGCTTGAGCCTTTTAAAACAAGTGTGCAATGAGAGATCCTATATTTATATCATCATGGGTCCCCTCTAAAGTGAACTTCTAATAGGGGGGGAAATTACAGCACCCTTGTGGGTGTCCGCAAGACAGGAAACCTCTCCAATGGGGTTGGGAGCAAATTGCAATAAAAGCCTGACAGATGATCTAACCCACTCCCTTGCTAACCGAAAACAAATAAAAGTGTATTGGATAGAGTTCAACTTTAAAGGCCTAGAGCCAGTTAGGGCTATTAGTCCAAAAATCTCAAGCAGCAGAAATCATTTTATAATCAGGAAAACCTAGCTACAGAACCATGTCAGCATAACATCTCTGCTATCGTTTTTTTGGGGGGATTTTTAGGTTCTTGATGTACAACTAAAACGTGATGATTGATTCCCTTTTAGGCTACAGATATATACATAGCTAAAGTAAGCAAGAAATTATCATTTTTAACATTCCGCTCTAATTGTAGTTGTGTGTAATACATTTCAGTATAATAAATGGCAGGGTTTCCATATGGCAGTTAGGGAAATAGAATTTGGTTTGCGCAATATAAATATATGCCTTCTTTACATTAATCCCAAGGAATGCACTTTGTAAACTTCAGTGTGGAGATGTCAGTCTCCCACCCAGCGCATGCTGCTCCGGACAGTATTTCTGGAACAGCAGCATGAAAATGTGCACAAGCATGTCTGGATATGACCCAAAGCCGTTCCAGATCTGACAGATCCACTCTGTACATGGAGCTGCTATTCACTCTTTATGTTATGTGACTGTAGTATAAAGCATTAGAGATTTAATGGGCTTACATAGGTATGGAAAGGGGGCAGATTGCAATAAATGTGTGGAACAGAACTCTATTTGTAACATGGTCAACTTCTTTTTATTGTTTATTTGATCACAAGTTTTTTTCGACCACATCCTGTAGCATTTCACAAGATAGGTGTTTATGTATGTTTAAAACACAGGAATTATTTGTTTTGCATGCCTACATTGTTCTAGCTTGGCACAAAGTACAGCCGTGGCCAAAAGTTTTGAGAATGACACAAATATTAATTTTCACAAAGTCTGTGCTGCTTCAGTGTTTTTTGATCTTTGTCAGATGTTACTATAGTATACTGAAATAGAATTACAAGCAATTCAAAGGTCTTTTTATTGACAATTACATGAAGTTTATGCAAAGAGTCAGTAGTTGCAGGGATGACCCTTATTTTTCAAGACCTCTGCAATTCGTCCTGGCATGCTGTCAATCATCTTCTGGCCCACATCCTGACTGATGGCAGCCCATTCTTGTATAATCAATGCTTTGAGTTTGTCAGAATTGGTGGGGTTTTGTTTTTGTCCCCCCCCCCCCCGCCCCCTTGAGGATTGACCACAAATTCTCAATGGGATTAAGGTCTGGAGAGTTTCCTGGCCATGGACCCAAAATGTATGTTTTGTTCCCCAAGCCACTTAGTTATCACTTTTGCCTTATGGCAAGGTGCTCCATAATGCTGGAAGAAGCATTGTTCATCACCAAACTGTTGGGAGAAGTTGCTCTTGGAGGAAGTTCTTGTGCCATTCTTTATTCATGGCTGTGTTCTTAGTCAACATTGTGTGTGAGCTCCACTCCCTTGGCTGAGAAGCAACCCCACACATGAATGGTCTCCAGATACTTTACTGATGGCATGACACAGGACTGATGGTAACGCTCACCCTTTTTTCTCCAGACAAGGTTTTTTTCTGGATGCCCCAAACGGAAAGGGGATTTATCAGAGAAAATGACTACCCCAGTCCTCAGCAGTCCAATCCCTGTACCTTTTGTAGAATATCAGTCTGTCCCTGATGTTTTTCCTGGAGGGAAGTGGCTTCTTTGCTGCCCTTCTTGACACCAGGCCATCCTCCAAAAGTCTTCCCTCAGTGCGTGCCGATGTACTCACACCTGCCTGCTGCCAATCCTGAGCAAGCTCTGCCCTGATGGTGCCCCGATCCCACAGCTGAATCAACTGTAGAAGACAGTCCTGGCGCTTCCTGGACTTTCTTGGGCGCCCTGAAGCCTTCTTCACAAATGCAATGTAAAGGTTTTCTATGGGATTAAAGTAAATTTTCATGGAAAAGAGGGATTCATCTGATCACTCTTCATAACATTCTGGAGTATATGTAAATTGCCATCATAAAAACTGAGGCAGCAGACTTTGAGAATTACACAAATATTGATTTTCACAAATGTTTTGGCCACGGCTGTGGGTATGCATATATACATAGTTACATAGTTAGTTAGGTTGAAAAAAGACACAAGTCCATCCAGTTCAACCACAAATTAAACAAAATATATATATATATATACATATATATCATACAATCCCATATACCCCATTCTATACCCACAGTTGATCCAGGCAAAAAGGCAAAAAAAAAACCCCAGCAGAGCATTCTCCAATTTGCTAAAGCAGGGGAAAAAAATTCCTTCCTGATCCCCCGAGAGGCAATCGGATTTTCCCTGGATCAACTTTACCTATAAATGTCAGTACCCAGTTATATTATGTACATTTAGGAAAGTATCCAGGCCTTTCTTAAAGCAATCTACTGAGCTGGCTAGAACCACCTCTGCAGGGAGTCTATTCCACATTTTCACAGCTCTTACTGTGAAGAAACCTTTCCTTATTTGGAGATGAAATCTCTTCTCCTCTAGACGTAAAGAGTGCCCCCTTGTCCTCTTTGTTGACCGTAAAGTGAATAACTCAACACCAAGTTCACTATATGGACCCCTTATATATTTATACATGTTGATCATATCCCCCCTTAATCTCCTCTTATCAAGGGTGAATAATTTCAGTTCCTCTAATCTTTCCTCATAGCTGAGCTCCTCCATGCCTCTTATCAGTTTGGTTGCCCTTCTCTGCACTTTCTCCAGTTCCCCAATATCCTTTTTGAGAACTGGTGCCCAAAACTGAACTGCATATTCCAGATGAGGTCTTACTAATGATTTGAACAGGGGCAAAATGATATCTCTCTCTCTGGAGTCCATACCTCTCTTAATACAAGAAAGGACTTTGCTCGCTTTGGAAACCGCAGCTTGACATTGCATGCTATTATTGAGTTTATGATCTACCAAAACCCCCAGATCCTTCTCCACTACGGATTCCCCCAGTTGTACTCCCCCTAGCATGTATGATGCATGCATATTCTTAGCCCCCAAGTGCATAACTTTACATTTATCAACATTAAACCTCATCTGCCACATAGTCGCCCAATTTGACAGAGCATTGAGGTCAGCTTGTAAATTGGAGACCTCCTGTAAGGACGTTATTCCACTGCATAGCTTGGTGTCATCTGCAAAGACAGAAATGTTACTTTTGATCCCAGACCCAATATCATTTATAAAGATATTAAAAAGTAAGGGTCCCAGCACTGAACCTTGGGGTACACCACTGATAACCTTAGACCATTCAGAGTAAGAATCATTAACCACGACTCTCTGAATTCTGTCTTTTAGCCAGTTTTCTATCCATTTACAAACCGATATTTCCAAACCTGTAGACCTTACCTTACACATGAGCCGTGTGTGGGGAACTGTATCGAACGCTTTTGCAAAATCCAAGTATACCACAGCCACGCCTCTGTCCAAGGTTTTACTTACCACCTCATAAAAAGAAATGAGGTTTGTCTGACAACTTCTGTCTTTCATGAACCCATGCTGTCTGTTGCTTAAAATATTTTTTTTCCTGCAAGAACTCGTCTATGTGGTCTTTTAATAATCTCTCCAGTATCTTCCCAACTATAGAAGTTAAACTAACAGGTCTATAGTTACTTGGTAAAGACTTTGTTCCCTTTTTAAATATAGGCACCACGTTCGCCCTGCGCCAATCCAGTGGTACTATTCCTGTCATTAATGATTCCCTAAAAATTAGATACAATGGCTTTGAAATTACAGAGCTCAATTCTTTTAGGATCCGTGGGTGGATGCCATCAGGTCCAGGTGCTTTATCCACCTTTATTCTGTCTAAATATTTCTGGACCATATCACTTTTGAGCCATTGTGGATTTAGGGCTGTGTCACTACCACCCCCATTGTGGACATGAGCTCCCCCATGCTCCTTTGTATACACAGAGCTGAAGAAAGTATTTAATAAATTAGCCTTCTCTTTGTCCCCAGTCACCCACTCTAGATTATTTTGTAAAGGGCCTACATGCTCAGACTTGACCTTTTTACTATTAATATATTTGAAGAATTTTTTGGGGTTTGTCCTACTATCTTTTGCAATCTGTCTTTCGTTTTGAATTTTTGCATCCTTGATTTCCTTTTTACATATTCTGTTATGTTCTTTGTAACATTTAAATGACACTAGTGATCCTTCATTTTTATATTTTTTAAAAGCTCTTTTCTTATAGTTTATAGCTTTTTTAACTTTGGCCGTGAGCCACATAGGTTTTATTTTTAGCCTTTTAAATTTATTGCCCATGGGAATATACTTTGCAGTGAGTTCACAAACAGTCTTTTTGAAGAATCCCCATTTCTGTTCTGTGCCCATTGTTGCCAATATTCTCTCCCAGTCTAATAGGTATATCATACCGGAGGGGCCTCTGGGTAGCTTACAATAACTGTAGTAGTCTGCACTCATTCAGGTCCTGCTTGGGTTCTGGGCTTTCATCTGCCTCACTGCACACTGACCATAGGAGGTCCCTTGCTCATCACCACCACCGTTTCCTGGCAGGATAGTTTAGGTGGGTTTCTACTAGGATTGGAACATGCCTGCGCTCATCCCAATTGGTGATGTCAATCCAATCACAGGACTTGTATGCAGTTAAAAAAAAAAAAAAAAAAAAGTGGGCACAGCGGCCCCTTGATATCACTGACTGATGTCCTGTAGCTCATGCAAAGCTGCATACATTCGGTCTGCAACCTTTTACATAGTTCCCGTTTTTTGTTTTCCTGTCAGATTTATATGCTGAATTTACGTTGATTCACTGTATCCTTAATTAAAAAGCAAGATGTATTGGGTGATAACTTGATATGTTGTATCTGAGAAGCTTTGCCATAATAAAAAATAAATAAAAATAGGTAATTCTATAAATGGTGGCAGTTCCAAGCAAGCGACCCCTTGCCCCGAGCTCAGTATGCAGTGGGGAAACTGCTCACACAGACTTAAGCAGGTGTCTTAAAACTGGAATTGGCCTTTAAGAGCCATAAAAGCATGGTTTTATAATGGATATTTTCAGGAAATATATATTGTATATACATCACTGTGCAATAGTTTTAGGCAGGTGTAAAAAAAATGCTGTAAATTAAGAATGCTTTCAAAAATATAAGTGTTAATAGTTTATTTTGATCAATTAACAAAATGGAAGGTAAATGAAGAGAAGAGAAATCAAATGAATATTTGGTGTGACCACCCTTTGGCTTCAAAATTGCGTCAATTCTTCTAGGTACACTTGCACACAGTTTTTGAAGGAATTTGGCAAGTAGGTTGTTCCAAACATCTTGGAGAACTAAGCGCAGATCTTCTGTGGATATAGGCTGCCTCAAATCATTCTATCTTTTCGGCTGCTTTCACACTGGAGCGGTTTGCAGGCGCTATTGCGCTAAAAATAGCACCTGCAAACCGACCCGAAACAGCTGTTGCTGTGTCTCCAGTGTGAAAGCCCGAGGGCTTTCACACTGGAGCGGTGCGCTAGCAGGATGGTAAAAAAAGTCCTGCTAGCTGCATCTTTGGAGCGGTGAAGGAGCGGTGTGTTCACCGCTCCTACCCATTGAAATCAATGGGAGACCGCGGGGATACCACCCGCAAAGCGCCGCTGCAGCAGCGCTTTGCGGAGGTTTTTAACCCTTTTTTTTCGGCCGCTAGCGGGGGTTAAAACCACCCCGCTAGCGGCCGCATACCGCGGGTAAAACGATGGTAAAGCAGCGCTAAATATAGCGCTGCTTTATCGTTGCCGCCCCGCACCGCCCCAGTGTGAAAGCAGCCTTCATGTAATCCCAGACAGACTCAAAAGTGTATAGATGAGGGCTCTGTGGGGGGCCAAACCATCACTTCCAGGACTCCTTGTTCTTCTTTGCGCTGAAGATAGTTCTTAATGACATTGGCTGTAAGTTTGGGGTCATTGTCTGGCTGCAGAATACATTTTGGGTCAATTACACGACTCCCAGATGGTATGGCTTGATGGGTGAGTATCTGCCTGTATTCCTCGGCATTGAGGACACCGTAGACCAAACCTCCAAATCCATTTGCAAAAATGCAGCTCCAAACTTTCAGGGAACCTTCACCATGTTTCCTGCCGACATAGAAACATAGAATAGTGTCAGCAGAAAAAAGACCAGGTAGTCCATCGAGTCTGCCCCCCAGACACTTATTATTGTACTGCTCTCCAGCCTTTTGGTGAACAAACTGCCTCCTGCTACAGCCAAAGATTTCACATTTTGGCTCATCAGTTCTGAGTACCTGCTGCCATCTTTCTGCACCCCAGTTCCCATGCCCTGTACACACGAGCGGAAACTCTGCCAGCAAAAGTCCAATGCAGGCTTTTGGTCTGAAAATACGACCGTGTGTATGCTCCATCGTACTTTTGCTGGCGAAATTCCAGCCAGCAAAAGATTGAGAGCATGTTCTCAATTTTTCGGTTGGAAAAAGTTCCGATTGGAAATTCCGATCGTCTGTACCAATTCCAACACGCAAAATTCCTACGAAACAATTTGACGCATGCTCTGAAGCATTGAACTTCATTTTCTCCGCTCATCATAGTGTTGTACATCACTGCGTTCTTGATGGTCGAAAGTTTTTTTCGTCAAACTTTTGTGTGACCGTGTGTATGCAAGCCAAGCTTGAACGGAATTCCGCTTGTGTGTACTTGGCATTAGCCTTTTTCCAAATCAGAGGTGTGGCTTTTTGGCTGTATTGTTTCCATGAAGACCACTTCTGGCCGGACTTCTCTGGACATTAGATGTGTGTACTGGTTTCTGCCAGTTCTGTTCTGATGGCACTGCTGGACATCTTCCGATGCTGCAGGGAAGTAAGCATGATGTGTCTTTTTATCTGCTGCCTTAAGTTTCCTTGGCTGACCACTGCGTCTATAGCCCTCAAAGTTGCCCAATCATCTGTGTCCTCAATGCTGAGAAATACAAGCAGGTACTGATCTATCATGCCATACCATCAGGGAGGGGTGTGATTGGGCGCCATTTTTTTTCTGCAACAGGATAACAACCCCAAACATACAGCCAATGTCATTGAGAACTTTTATCTTCAGCATAAACAAGGAGTCCTGGTGGTTTGATGCATTATTGTCTATGGATCAATGCACACAGCTCCATAAAGATCAGTAATACAGCGATGAGTACATAGCCATTAAGTCCGTGTGCAACTGGCTTTAAGAAAAATGACTGTTGCTTTCTTTACCTTGCACCAAAAATGTACGAAGGATGTATTTACTAAAGCAGTGAGATTTCTGCCCAAAGCTCTACCGATCCTTCAGATGCCTTTTAATTTGTTTTGTAAATTAGAGCTAAGAGATGGAAAATTTTGATAGAAAAATGTAGGAATGGCTAGGGGACCCAAAGAGGGATAATTTATTATTCCATGCTACATATTTTTCAGCATTTCTTACATATAAGCAATAAAACGGAATCGTCAATGTGCGTATGTTTCAAGTTTTTCAGTCCTTTAATTAAGGCATTGACTTTCTTTATCTAGAGCTGAGTGGTGTCTGCTTCCCTTTTTGGGATCCGTTATAAATTAATACCCCGTGCCTGTAATATTTTATCTGGAATGCGGAGCAGATTGCGAGATCTCTTCTGTGTGAATGGAATGTGTGCCCTTTACCTTGTCATGGTTACGTTTTCCATTCTGTGCTGGAGGCCTGTGCTGTGAATGACGATATTGATCCAGATTACGACATATAGATAAGTAGATCTAGAAACCATGTGGCCTGCACACATTACTGAGGTCACTGGCATATTTGTATTGGTCATATGCCCATTGTTGTGAGAGCATTATAAATACAACACATAAAGACAGACTAAAAGGAAACTATTGTTTTAAAGAACTCCTGCTGTTATAAAATTTGCCTAAAAAGTATTTTTTAATGCTGAAATAATTGAATGCTTGTTGCCGCATACATTTCTTTTTTTTTTTCTTATTTCTTTTTTTTTTGCAAATCCTTCTTATTATTTTAGTGCAAGAAGTACAAAACGGAGCCGCATACATTTTATATGGTTTTTCATTTTGTAAATTCTTCCTGTAGTGGCTATATGTATATCAGAAAAAACACAATTCTCAAATGAAAAAACAAAACAAAAAACTGAATAAGACACCTATGAGGTATAGATTTGCCTGTGAAAAGTCTTCAAACTGGTTGACACTCTTGCCGTAATGGCGTGAAAGAATCATGGAATTAAAGCCAGGACTGAAGCCTTTTTGTGGTTTGGATAGGTCTCAGTGACCGCATGGCAACAATTTTTATATATAGTGGGAGAGGGTTACTGGGGTGGAGGGTACAGCTACTAAATGTGCAGTTGTTTGTTAAAGAATAACTCTTTTTTCAGATCTAAACAATCCCCTCTGGGTGATCAGTCTATATTGCTGGGATTTTTTTTAACAAACTTATTTGCAGCTTCCTACATTTTTCTGCTCCAAATAAATAGTTTGTTTGCCCATGTCCTTTGCAGATGCATTGTAAATAGGAATGACTAGTTTATTATAATCACCTGGTGAACTTTTAGTGTTCTAATGAGGAAAGTTGCAGTGTCTGCTTCGCTTTAGACTTAATTAAAGTGTAAAGAATCTTTACAACTTTTTTGTTCTTTAAAAAAAAAAAAAAACGTACCTGCTCTGTGCAATTGTTTTGTGCACAGCAGCCCCAATCCTCTTCTTCTAGCCCCCCCCCCCCCGCCTTTGAATAACCCCCTGTCAAGCTGCTTGTTAAGAAGGTACTAATGCGGGCTTGATTTGATCCCGAGCAGCACTGTGTCTGTTTATTGACATGCACATTGTGGCTCAGCCCCGCCTCTTGCTCCCTCGTCACTGGATTTGATTGACAGCAGGAGGAGCCAGTAGCTCCTGTGGCTCTCACTAAGTCTAGTGAAGAGAGAGAGAGCAGTGTCGCTGCCCTCGACACAGAGCTGGATTATGATCTGGCTCAGATAAATATTTAGGGGGGCAAGGGGGAGCAACACCTAAACGTTTTTTTTATTAATGCAGATAATATATTAGGGTAAACATTTAGCCTTTACAACCACTTTATCCCTTAGGGAGTATCTCACTAAAAATGTAAATTTTTGTTGCAGAGCAGACCTAAGGCCTGGTTCACACCTATACAGGCTGCAGTTTGCATATTCCAGGTGCATTTTGCTTTTTTCAATACACGTTTTTGATCCATTGAAGTCTATGGAACCAAAAACCATAAAAAATTCCCTGGCCTTTTCCATAAAATGCACAGATGTGAACGCGGCCCATAGGAAACCATCTTAAATGGACTGTAGTGTGTTTCTGCAAGACTGAACTGCACTAAAAAAAGGCATAGGTGCGAACGTGACCCATAGGAAACCATGTTAAGTGGACTGTAGTGAACCAGGCCTAAAACCTGACTTGTATTTTTGTGCAGACATCTGGGAAAATCAGTGAGCCAATCACACAACTAGGAAATTCCATTGGAGGCGTAATGTAAACCAATGGTGTATAGAAGGCCTCCAGGTTGCCATATTGCATGAATTTTACAGAAAATTAAAACAGCTGCTGATTCAAAAGGAAAAGTAGTTTTTAAGAACATTAAATTATAACATGGCTTATGTAGCAATTGTACACTGATCAGCCATAACTTTATGACCCCTGACGGGTAAACTGCATAACATTGATTATCTCTTTACAATGGCATCTGAAAATCAGTGGGATATATGAGGCAGCAAGTAAACATGTTGTCCTGAAGTTGATGTGTTAAAAGCATAAAAAATGGGCATTGCAGTTTGTTGTGTATGGGGCTGTGTAGCCGCAGTCTGGTCAGGGTGCCCATGCTGACCCGTGTCCACAGCCAAAGGTGTCCACAATGGGCATGTGAGAATCGGAAGTAGACCAAGGATGAATTGGAAGAAGGTGGTCAGGTCTGATGAATCATGCTTTCTTTTACATCATGTGGATGACCTGGATGTATGTGCGTCACTTACCTAGGGTAGAGTTGGCACCAGGATGCCCTATGGGAAAAAGGCAAGCCAGCAGAGGCAGTGTGATGCTTTATGAAATGCCACTCATGTAGATGTTACGCGACACGTACCACCTACCTAAACCTTGTTAATGATCAATACACCCCTTCATGAAAATTGTATTCCCTGATGGCAGTGGCCTCTTTCCTCAGGATAATGTGCCCTGTCACACAGCAAAAATAGTTTAGGAATGGTTTGCGGAACATAACAAGTTTGAGGTGTTTACTTGGCTTCCATATTCTCCAGATCTCAGATGTTGAGCATCTGTAGGATGTGCTGAAAAAACAAATCAGATCCATGGAGGCCCAAACTCACAACTTACAGGACTTAAAGGATCTGCTGCTGATGGCTTGGTGCCCAGATATCACAACATACCTTCAGTGGTCTAGTGGTGTCTAGTGGTGTCCATTCCTCCATGGGGTCAGGGCTGTTATGGTGGCCAAAGGGGGAACTACCCAATATTAGGTGGTTATACAGTTGTGGCTTATATGTGGGTATGCTAAATAGATTTTTTTTTTATTTTTCCTATATTTTCTCACAAAAGTGGAATTACCCTTTAAAGTATATGTAAACCCAGTCATTAAAATCCCAGATAACTCATAATAGTAAATTGAATTATTTTTTGATCTGCTGCTTTTTTTAGACTATCTGCCATGAAGGTCTTGTTTAGGCATTTCATGTTATAGGGTGAGAATGTTTTGTTGTTTTCCATCTTGTAAGACTGTAAGTGGCCACATTTGGCAGGCATTGCTCCACTGTTGTCACAATTAGGAGACTCCATGCAGCCTTCACTGAAGTGTATGTAAACAGAAAGTGGCTGAAAGGATGCTGCAGGAGATCCACTGCACTGAGATATAAGAAAGATAGGAATTGTTTATTGAGAAAAAAACATAAAACTAGCAAACTAAATGCCATTCAATTAGGGTTTTTGTGTAATTTAGCATGTATTTCTAAGAATTTAAAAAAGACTTGCAAAACAATTTTTTCCCTTTAAATTGACACCAGTGGGACAGCGTGAGACAATAGGGAAAGTGACAACAACTTCTGGTCACTGGCCCTCAAAGAAATATGAGTTTGTGCTGATAGACTAAACTGGGGCATGCAGCCTCTCAGTGCTGCACGCAGTTACGGCATGGTGGATTGGCATTTTTATGGTTAACGCAGGCATCACCTGTTAAATGCACTCTGAAAAGCAATCCACCAAAGATTGCTTTACAGAGGACTAGCATTATAGCTGTATGTATGACTGAGCCCCAATAATGAATTCAGTTATATTTCAGACACTAAAATGGCTCCTGGCAATCCCTGTAAAAGGTCTGTAACTATTCCTTACCTACCTGGGCCTGCCATCTAACCCATGGGGGTGCTAAACTGTATTCATATTGCCGCTAATGCTGCCATTTTGCGGTATTGGTAACCAGAGCTGAATTGCACATAAGGCTAAGCAGCTAATAGAACATGCCATAGGAAATTCTAGAAATGCTGTAAGTCCGAACCCCCTCTCCCCCCATAAGTAATGGCTGTCATGTTTGCTTTTTGCAGAGTGGTTCATGACTATCTGAGTGGTGTACCATTTGAGGACTTTCAGGCGAGCATGTACTTCTCTCGATTCTTACAGTGGAAATGGCTTGAACGGTAAGTACACTTTATATGAGTTGAGGGTATGTTGCTTCATTTTATACACATACTTTATATGCACTTTAGTTGCCTGGTCTGCACACCTGTCTTGGCCATTACACAAGGGGCTCCCACTCTCTGCTGGGTTTTTGTTTTATTTGAAAGTGTAACTTTACTCTCGATCAGTATTAACTTTTTTAATGTTTATGCTGCTTGCCTTAGTAAATAGATCGGAATGTATATTATTTTTTTTGTTTTAAACTTTTTTTTTTAACATTTATTTTCTTTCTTGGTTTCTGGCCTAGGCCAAAATGATATCATACATATCAGAGTCTTCATGGGCATTTTTTTTTCTTTCTTCTGGAGCCATATAGAAGACTCCAAAGCCTTAGCTATTGATATATTTTAGCAGTGTGCTTCTCCTCTATAAAAAAAAAAAAAAAAAAAATAGGGATAGGCTAGAATGTGCATCATTGTAAATGAGTCAGCAGGTTCATAGGGGTTGATTTACTAAAGACACACAGACTGCTTTGCAAGGAAATTATCGCCAGTGAATGTGGTGCAATTCCAATTTTCAATGACGCAAGGAAAAAAAAAAGCATTTTTGCTTGCACATGATTGGATGATGGAAGTCAGATACATTCCTATTTATTTAATACACTCTGGGGAAGATTCCTTTGCAAAGTGAACAGCCTATTTGCCTGTAAATCAGCCTCATAGACTTGGTTTGCGAGAAGGAGCAGTATAGTACAAATCAGAAAAGCAGGAATACTTATGGCCTCCCCCATGTCACTGTTTCATTGAAAACCATATAATCAAACAAGTTTAAAGTGATTTGTAAAGTCTCTTTTTTTTTTCTATACAAAATATCAAATTTGTTATACTTACCTGCCCTGTGTAGTGGATTTGCACAGAGCGGCTTAGATCCTCCTCTTCTTGGGTCCCTATTCTTTGCTGCTGGCCCCTCCCCCCTGTTGAGTGCACCCATGCTGTGCCGCAGCTCCCTGTGTCCATTCAGACACAGAACTGCGACTTGGCCCTGCCCCCCTCTCTCTCCTGATTGGCTAACTGACTTTGACAGCAGCGGGAGCCAATGGCACTGATGCTGTGTCTCAGCCAATCAGGTGGGAGAGTCTTTGATGGCGAGCCACTCGTGGACATCGCTAGACCGAAAGGTGGCTCCAGTAAGTATTAGGGGGCCGAGGGGGGCTGCTACACACAGAAGGCTTTTTATCTTAATGCATAGAATGCATTAAGATAAAAAACCTTCGGACTTTACAACCCATTTAACAAAACATTAACAAACTCTGCCAACAGCACCGCAGCTAGGGAAAGACTTTCTGATCAAGGGACAAAACAGACCTCCATCCAGATGTTGTATTATTCTTGACTGATGGCATTTTCCATGGAACGTTTTACCAAAGACGAATGGCATTATCTTCATCACATAACTGATGGTATCCTCCATTGTAATTTTTACTGGATTTCCAACGACTGGTTAAGGAGGTACTGTCAGTCTAATTCAAGAGTGCGTGGTAAAAGGAGTTCTTTTGCTGTACTTCTTCTGTTTCAAGAGTGTTGGCCCACACAAGCCACCTATGGTGGACTCAGTCTGACTCGAAAGAAACTACTAAGTTCATAGGTCTTGTAGAGGTTCCATGTATGTACCTGATATTTCCGTGTACTGTGCTTGGTCTGGGGTTGCTCACACAATGCGATGTCCAAACTATAAGAAAGAAAAACCATAGTAGAAATGAGATTACTGAACGTGGTATGCAGATCTGTAGAGCCCTGCTTGTAATAATGTAAACTTGTCACAAACCAGAAAATTGAAGCTAAGCATATAAAAAAAAGCAGAGCAGATGTTCCCTTCTTCAGTAGATTCAGCTCAATTAGCAGCTAAAGTTATAAACAAATTTTGACTTGTCCTGTACTAGCTACCTATTTCACTAGGAAGAAATTCATATTGGTTATTGAGAATATCCTTCACATCTAGAGACCCATTAGAAGGCATGTAAAGGTATAGGAAGTTTTGCTTTTACAAAGAAAGGTTGAGATTTGCATTCAACTTCAGCTGCCTATATCTCTGGATCTGCTGAACGTTTCAACTTGCGAATTTCACTGAAATCAGCTTCTACTTTGTTCAGTCTTATACTCTGACAGGTTTAAGCTTATGAAATATCACTAGCTTGGAAACTTTCTAGGGTTCTGTTTTCCAAGTACAGAACAGGTATCCATCATGATCATCGTTGATGGTTGTAAATGTATATTCTCATAATGCGGTCTTGAATAATTAAGTGTGGACATGATCCTCTTACTGAGTTAAAGCCTTAAAATTACCTTATTGCCACCATAAAACAAATGCATGCTGCCAGTTCAGATAAGAGCCTAGCCATAATTTGAAATTGTTCCACTTGAATTCATTGCTCTCCAGGTTTTATAGTATAGGGATGTGACGTCTGTCTTATGTGGCTGCAATGAGTGCTAGGCTCTAGGAAAGAGCACCCGAACCTTGGACAAAAGTACTAGTGTTAATGATTAGATATTGTTTTATAGCACTTTGCTTTCACTTGAATCACACATGCTTATTCAGTAAAGCCATTCGAAAAGGATAATGTGTCAAGGGCTATAATCCATAGCAAGCAATAAGAAATTATCTAAGGATAAGTCCAACCAGGCTGATATTCAAGATATGGGAGTCCCAGTGTTCCATCATGTAAGTAAAGCTTTATTCCGGTTCAGACCTGCTCAGCTGTGATATTCAGAGATTGAGGCGTAGTATAGTTTTTTGTTTTTTTTTACATTTTTCTGCATTTGTTTAACTGCTAAACCCATGGGGACCTTCTAATCCAGCCTTTCCCAACTAGGGTTCCTCCAAAGATTGCTGTGAGTTCCTTGAGCAATGAGAAATTGCTACCTTGCAGTCAAGTTACTGCTGACACCATTGTTTTTTATAGTTACCTGTAAGGGGAGTACTTTTCACTGAATGCCAATGTAGCAAGCGCTCTTCCCACTGACCACCAATATAACGAGCATTGTTCTCACTGATCACCAATACAAGGAAAATTCTTTCCACTGACCACCAATGAAAGGAGCATTCTTCCTAATAACTGCCAATGTAAGGAGCATCATTCCTAATAACTGCCAATTTAAGGATCATTCTTCTTACTGACTGCCAATGTAAGAAGTGTTGGTCCCATTGATCACCAATGTAAGGAGCATTCTTCCTGCTAACCACCTGTGAATGTAGCATTTGTCCCACTGACCACCAATGTAAGGAGCATTCTTCCCACTGTCCACCAATGTAAGGAGCATTCTTCCTATTGGTCGCCAATATAAGGTGCATTCTTTCCACTGATCATCAATGTAAGGATCATGCTTCCCACTGACCATCAATATGAGGAACATTCTACAAATCTACTGCAAAGAGCAGGTAAGTATAACATGTTTGTTCTTTTTATAGAGAAAAAACAAGAATTTACAATCACTTTAAGGGTATGGTCATTTACTAACACAAATAAAGGACCCCGTGTTCTCGCTACTCATACAGCCCCAGTAGTGGATGGATGTACACGTTCGTAACAAAGGGGTACCCCTGGAGGTGCCTAAAAAGTACCTAGCACTTAATTGTCAATATCAGCTATCTATCATTGGGGCCCTTCTGTAAGGTGGTGCGCCTTTACGAGTATGCAACGGATGGCTGATGGGCTGCCAAACAAGGAGCAGTCTCTATTGCATTAACTGTGTCACTGTTGAGATAAGCACAGATGGTTCAGCGGTCTCACTTGGCGGTCTGCTGTCCTCAGGTACATAGGACTTGGTGACTCAATCCTCATGAACAGGTCCTCGCAAGACTCAGTCTCTCAGCTCTGGTCTTCGCTGGTCCTCCCTTGCTGTAGACATTCACAGCAATGTATCTTTTCAGACCCTGTTTCAGCTCAGCAAACAAACTCTCAGTGGCTCAGTCCATCAGCTCTTTTAGTATGCAGAACACAGCAGTGGCACCCTGGTCTCCTCACGGGCTCGGTCTTCCTTGTGCTCCTCCTCCCTGTAGCATCATCAAGTCGTCTTCCTACAGGCTCACAGCTGCTGCCAGGAGCGAGGGTGGTAAGTAGGGGGTTTTACACATACAGCCCACTCTGTCTCAGTGCAGCAGCAGGAAAGCGAGGGGTGAGAGCCGGCTACTGCATAACATGCACAAGTCCTGACTCTGTCACTGATTACAGTAGAGGTAGGGGAGAAGTAAAAGAGGGCTGCATACAGCCGGCAGAGCACACAGCTACACAATAATAAATAAAAGAATAAGGAATGTGGCCATCATTGTAATGAGGCAGTTTTCAATGACCACTAAGCCAGGGGGCCATTCTCCACTGACCACTGATATAATGGAACACTACACTGATCGCCAGTATATGTATTTAATCTGTGTACTTGTTTTTTTTTGCCTGGAGAGAAGTATGGCATTTTTTTTAAATCATCCTTACCTAGGTGGATGCAGCATTGATGCAATGCTGCATCTGTCCCCTACTGTCTCTAAATCAGAAAACTGATCGATCAAACACCACTGATCGCTCAATTCTCCCTGCCGCTCTAAGCAGAGAGCCGTGACTGTCAGTCACTGGCTCTCTGCTCTACCTTCCCATTCTCACTGGAGCCACTGGGTTGTGGAGGGGGTGGGCGGGAACGGCTGGCTCAGGCTCTTAGCGCCTTGCTAAGAGGCTGAGCCAGGTGCCAGACCAGGCTCCTGGGTGGATCCCGACCGAGCGATCTTTCCCCATCCTGGACCGGCTCTGTGATGTCAGCTGACAGCTGGCTTTAGCCCACTGTTGGCTGAAAACGGGTCAAAGGAGTGCAGTTCATTCTTCACAGGAGAAGTACAGCCAAACACGCTTTGGCTGTACTTCTTCTTTACGTTTTTGCTTCTGTTTTCTGTAAGAACATTCTATTGTTGGAGCTGGTGAGAATCTTGGCTGTACAGCGACCTCTACTGGTGCAGAGCAAATACTGCACCTATTAGATGCACCAATCGTTCTATTAGGTTTCATCTGCTATTGTTATCAACACAACAATAATAATGGCAATAATAGCACACATGAATCAAAACAGATGACTTCATGTAGAGCATTGTTCTTCATAACGGAATCATACATCCGCTCTCGCACATACACAAAACAATGCAAATATTTTTTTTTTAATACAATTCATTTAATTGAGCACAGAACGGGGAAATTGCACCACTTACAATCAGTATGAATAGAAGTATCATCATAAAATCCACAGATGTCCTTAGGGCTGGTTCACACCAGATGCAGTCCATTGTGTTTTTATTCTGCATTAACAATGCATGGACAGTGTTTTCTATGTATTCCAATGGTCCTAGTTCACACCAGTGCAGTGCGTTCCAGTGCAGTCAACAAAAGTAGAAGATTTTGAATTTTTTTTTCTGCATGGAACACGCATGGATCAGAGCAAAATGCATCAAAAATGCACTGGAGGTGCTCCCATTATCGTTGTCCAGTTAATTTAATAATAACTCAGTGGTGGAGTACTCACATGAGTGCAGTGTTACTGTAATTTAAACAACTCAGGAGGCATTGTTGTTTGTCTTCATATCTGACTATATCATGCAACTATATATTTAACTTTGTGAATACATACGTTTATTGTACATGATTTTGCCCATTTTTACTTGTCATTGCATTGTTAAGTGTACCTATTTAAGCAATAAAAAGAGTTAAAAAAAAAAGCAGTGGAACGCACGTCATCAATTGAGACCAAGAAAAAATAGAGGGGAAAAAATGCAGCAGAAGGCATCAAAAACGCAAATGCAGAAACACATCCAGAACACAGAAATTTTGGTGTGAGCTGGCCCATAGTAACCAATTGTCGCCCGTATAACTTATTCGGCGGGAAGTAGCCCTGCTGCACCGGATCACATACCTAGTATGTGATCCGACACTTCCAGGTCTGTGATTATACACAGTGGGAGCTGATCTGGAGGTACTGTGGACTCCATGTCTGCCGGCACTCACAGAGCATCCAGCACAGAGGCAGAATTACGATCTGCTCATGTAAACAAGTCAGATCGCTGTCCTGTCAGTAGGGAAGGCATAGGTCCTGTGTTCCTGCAAAGCAGGGACATGGATCCATGCCTTCCCCTTAGTAAAAGCACCTCCCACAGTACACAAACACAGGCTAGGCACACAGTTAACCCTTTGATTGCCCCTGAGGTTTATCCCCTTCCCAGCCAGTGTCATTAGTACAGTGACGCTGCATAATTTTGCTGTCCACTGCAATATCGCAGTCTCACTATAAGTTGCTGATTGCCGCCATTACTAGAAAAAACATCCCATAGTTGTAGTCCAGTCCAGTCAATATACGCTTATTAGGATTTTATTTTGCCAAAAACATGTAGCGGAATACATATTGGTCTAAATTTTTGAAAAAATTCGATTTTTTTTTTTTTTTTTATTAGATATGTTTTATAGCATGTTTTATAGCAGAAAGTAAAATATATTGCTTTCTTTTTTTGTTTATAAATAAATAAATAAAAACCGCAGAGGTGATCAAATACCACCAAAAAAAAGCTCTATTTGTGGGGGAGAAAGGAAATAATTTTTGGGGTACAACATTGCACGACCATGCAATTGTCAGTTAAAGTAACGCAGTTTTGTATCGCAGAAAATGACCTGGTCATATGTCTGCCGTAAATGCATTCTCTGTCCGGTACCACCACTATCCAAGACCCTTTAGCCCACCCAGTCACCAGCCGTAACACAGTGTAGGGTGAACAACAACATCAAAACTCCTTTTATTCAAGCACTGACTCAGAGACACCCCCCCCCCCCACCCTTGGATTCAGGGAGGGGTAAACTGTCCAATCACAATAAACACACGCCAGGTGTATTCAAATTTCTCATCAGTTAACAGTCTTATCAGCAGGGAGAGCCGTTGGAGGAATTCGCCCCCACCAATCTAACAGCTAATCTACATACACATCCCATAATATCCAAGGCAGACAGACACAATAGAACATTGGAATACAACCCCACCCCAAACGATCACAGCAAAGAGTCCACAACAGCATGAGACAACACACAATATATACATATATACAACATTCCAGTGTGGCTGTACAGTGTGTCTAAATAGCACAGATCATAGTGGGGTTCTCAGTCACCCTGTACCCCTAATGGACGCAGTGTGATTTACACATAAGAGGGGCCAGGGGAGCGGGACATGGAGTCTCCAGAGCTCTCCAAGTTTAGCTGAGTTCCACAAACCCCCCACCCAAAGTGACTCCTTTACAGGAGGTAAATCTTCCAGAGGTCAAGTGGTTAAGGCTCTGCAGTTGACATCAATTCTTGTATATTAATATGTACACTGTTGAAGCCTGTCCTTAGAAAAAGGAAAAATCCTCCAGTGCAGCAAGGCAGCCACCACTTCTCTTCTTCCTGATGCACCAGCTAGTAGGTAGTCCCTCAATGTCCTCACATACAATGCAGGACTATTGGCCCTGCATCGTAACTAATGACATCAGAGTGCCTGTGACCACCAGAGTGTTTTAGAGAAAAGGCTGTGAGGACTGGTTGCATAGCCATTGCATGGCCTGGAGGAAGCCTGCAGGAGCGTTCAATTTGTTGCTCATGTTGCAAGGTATGTAATTGGTAGCTGTAGCAATTATGGCTTTCTTGAGAAGAGAATGCTTTAAGAAATTTTCATGTAACCATTTATATTTCCATTGTAAATAAATGATAATTGCATTGGGGGTTGGAGAGTGATGTCCAGGTCTAATTTAGAATAAAATTCTTCTTTTGGATTTTTTAAAAGCATACTTTTTAGTTAGGCATGTCCTACCTAATTGGGCCCACAAAATTTGCAGGTTAAACTACCTTTTTTCCCATTTGTAAGATAGGTAGGTGTTCATCGAGATTCCGACTATCAGGGGGCAGTGTGGGACATCTAGAGAAACATTTGTAATATCTGAGATAGTGGGGTAGAGGGACCGTATGGCATTAGAAGAACAGATTAAAATAAAGACTGGCTACACAGACCAAGAAAGAGAAATCAATTCCATCAGTGGGCTTTCTGTCCTATTGAGATATTACACATGGTTGTAGTATAGAGGATGCTCACCTGGGAGAAGTTAGATTGCACAGACAGCACATACTCTGCTTCCTGCTTTTAACACAAAGCCAGTAAGAGGAAATACAAAACAAATATGTTTGGAAAAAATACAGCAATAAGCCTATGCAGTATTTTTGCCATTTTGTGTGGATTCAGATGACTTTAGCAGACGCCATACATCTCCCAATTTACTGGTGTCATTTTAGGACTCCTGCAGTGAGCTGTAGATGTGCCTGACTCTCATGCCTTCAATGGAGTTTCAGTTCTTCTGGTGCTTTCTGTATAATTTATAAAAATGAAAACTCCATTGAGATGTGAAGGTCCTTTTTTTATAATGGTTGCAGTAGACAAGCATAACAAGAATCTCAGTGTAGATATCAACATTAGAGTACCTGAGTAATAAAAAAAAACTAGTACAACTCTCCAGTATCAAGAAATAAATGTAATACCACATTAGTCTGGACAGACTCATTAACGTGTAACTCTGACTATTTTTTGCTAGCTTGATGGAGGAAAAAAAATCAACTTTCAAAAGAATCTTGAAACAGATTAGTTTTACCATAATGTTACATATTGTTACATACCGTATTTGGTTTACCCATGTATGTCACCATCTTTTTTTTTCAAAGTTGTAATGGCAGCAGCTTTTTGTAATTGGGTAAGCAGCTAGTCAGCCACTTGTAGCCAAGTAACAAGGCACTCAACACATAGCCAAGTAAGCAGGCTCTCGTAAACTTCTAGCCAAGTGACCAGGCACTCCACTCATAGGCAAGTAACCAGGCACTCCACTCCTAGACAAGTAACCAGGCCCTCCACTCCTAGACAAGTAACCAGGCCCTCCACTCATAGGCAAGTAACCAGGCCCTCCACTCATAGGCAAGTAACCAGGCCCTCCACTCATAGGCAAGTAACCAGGCCCTCCACTCATAGGCAAGTAACCAGGCCCTCCACTCATAGGCAAGTAACCAGGCCCTCCACTCATCGGCAAGTAACCAGGCTCCCATAAACAAGGCACTCAACTCAGCCATCCAGCAAGGCACTCACATCATAGCCAAGTAAGCAGGCACTCAACTCATAGCAAGCCACTCAACCCATAGCCAATTAAGCAGGCACTCAACTCCTAGCCATGTAGTAAGGCACTCAACTCATAGCCAAGTAACAAGGCACTCAACTCATAGCCAAGTAAAAAGGAACTCCATTTATAGCCAAGTAACAAGGCATTCAACTCACAGCCAAGTAAGCAGGTTCTTATAAATTCATAGCCAAGTAAGCAGGTTCTTATAAATTCATAGCCAAGTAAGCAGGTCCTCATAAACTCATAGCCATGTAACCAGGCACTCTGCAACTCAAAGCCAAAAAAGCAGGCTCTTTGAAATTCATAGCCAAATAAGCAGGCTCTCAGAAATTCATAGCCAAATAAGCAGGCTCTCAGAAATTCATAGCCAAATAAGCAGGCTCTCAGAAATTCATAGCCAAATAAGCAGGCTCTCAGAAATTCATAGCCAAATAAGCAGGCTCTCAGAAATTCATAGCCAAGTAGCCAGGCTATCGGCAACTCGTAGCCAAGTAAGCAGGCTCTCAGAGATTCATAGTTAAGTAAGCCATGCTATCAGCGATTCATAGTTAAGTAAGCCAGGCTATCAGCAACTCATAGCCAAATAACCAGACTCTCGGCAACTCCTAGTCAAATAAACAGGTTTTCAGCTGCTCATAGTCAGATAAGCAGGCTCTCAGAAACTCATAGGTGGGTAACCAGGCTCTCGGCAACTTGCGGCCAGGTAACCAAGCTCTCAGCAACTAATAGCTAGGTATCCAGGTGCTATTTGCATATTTGATGTATTTTATAATGCAGCAGTTGGAATAGCAGACAAAAACATACTATTGTAGTCCCTTGCGGTGCAGTAAGGTGTGTTACATCGCATGTTAAAGTGAACCTTTGCCAAGATTGCACACAGTACAGTGTTTAAATATTTTGAACAAGCCGTAAAAGCAGTTTATTAAAACAAGCCCTTGTTCACCTCTGACATTCATCTACAAAGTTCATTACAAAGGCACTGCAATCAGGGTCTTTGTTGGGATCTTTTAGGATCTTCAACAATGAATTACTTCACGAAAAGCAGCCATAGAGGCCAGTGAGGGTGTGTTATAAAGTTATTTTACTGCTTGTTAAGAACAGAAAAAAGTGTAAAGAGTTTAATGTCCATAACCTTGGCACAGGTGCACTATAATGTAGCCCATTCAATTCACAATGAATGGCGCCACACCACACACAGTTACGTGCATTATAATGCAACACAGAGCTGTGAAAGGGCCCAGAGTGTCTTGTTTCATATTTTATCAACTATTCCATTGACATTTAGCAAGCAAACATTTTTTTTTAATTAAACTACCCAAGAGAAGAATGGAAAATGACATACTCCTTCTGAAAATGCTTGTCTGTCTCTGGTTTCAATACTCTCTGACCCAGAACAAGCATGCATATCAAAAAAGTCAGAATGAAGTCAGAACTACTGATTTGGTCTTGCTCACTGATCCAAAAGGTGAAGTCAATGGATCATCATCAAAGGTCAGGCGTCTAGCATTTTCAGGGGGACCGTAGTAGTAGCCTCCATATGCTGTCACTAATGGCTTCATTTTATAACAGAATTGACAGAATTTGCATGTTTTTTTTCAGTTACTTTATTATCCAAACATGTTCTTGTCACTTAGCACCATAAGTGACGCACCTTTTCTCTGCAGACTTGCAGTTCCATTGAGACAAGTGCCCCATTCTGTTGCTGATAAGGTGAATGCTGTTGAAGGATTTGGGCAGCGATTGTTAGGTCTTGTAATTGTTAAATATTTTTAGATCTGTTCCACCCAGCTTAATCCAAATTCCTTCCTCCCTTTTAATATTAACACAACCTAAGCAATGCCATTTACCTCTTATAACTGGGCCAAGAAACCTATCGTATATTAAGTTTAGTTTGTTTTTCTTTCTCCATAATTGGTTGAGCTCAAACCACAAGCATTCCTCTAAACTGAAATGTTTTTTGGGAATTCGATATAACATTACCTAAAATCAAAACACATTGGGGTTGATGTACTAAAACTGGAGCGTGCAAAATCTGGTGCAGCTCTGCATAGAAACTAATCGGCTTCCAGTATTTTTTTTCTCAAAGCTTAAAGAGGGAGTCCACCTTAACAAAAAATGTTAAAAGCCAGCAGCTACAAATACTGCAGCTGCTGACTTTTAATAAATGGACACTTACCTGTCCCAGGGTCCAGCGATGTGGGCAGAAGATGACGAGCAATCGCTCGTCTCTCGGCTGCCCCCGACGCCATCCTCTGTCAGGGAATCAGGAAGTGAAGCGTTGCGGCTTCACTGCGCGGTTCCCTACTGCGCATGCGCGAGTCGCGCTGCGCGTCTTTACTGGTCCCCGTTGTGTCCTGGAAACTGTGTGTTTCCCAGGACACAACGGGGGGGGGGGGGGGGGGGGGGGCGGGGTTATCTGCGGATAGGGACGGGGCAGCTGCGGCTAGCTAGTCCCGGAAGTGGGTGCAGATACCTGGATTATACAGGTATCTGCACCCCCTCCCCCTGAAAGGTGCCAATTGTGGCACCAGAGAGGGGGAGGAATCCGATGAGCGGAAGTTCCACTTTAGGGTGGAGCTCCGCTTTAATTGAACAGGCTGAAGCTAGAAGCTGATTGGCTGCAATGCACAGCTTCCCCAGATTTTGCACTCTACAGTTTTAGAAAAAATCACCCCCACCCCCCAAGGGAGGACTTCAAAAATGAGCAGAAATATTTCTGGCGCCTCCACATGGGCATGGCCATCTAACTCCTCCCCTTTACAAATGTTTCCATCGCAACGACTGCAGCCTCACCAGTGCCCGTCAATGCAGCCTCACCAGTGCCCGTCAATGCAGCCTCACCAGTGCCCGTCAATGCAGCCTCATCAATGCAGCCTCACCAGTGCCTGCCAATGCAGCCTCGCCAGTGCCTGCCAATGCAGCCTCACCAGTGCCTGCCAATGCAGCCTCACCAGTGCCTGCCAATGCAGCCTCACCAGTGCCTGCCAATGCAGCCTCACCAGTGCCCGTCAAATGAGCCTCACCAGTGCCCATCAAATGAGCCTCACTGATGCCCATGAGCACAGCCTGACTAGTGCCCATCAGCGCATCCTCACCAGTGCCCATCAATGGCCATCATCAATCCCACCTCACCAGTGCCCATCAGCGCAGCCTGACCACTGCTCATCAATGCAGCCTCATCAGTGCGCAGGGGATCAGAGAAAGGAGAGGAAGAGGAGAGCCAGCCGGATCAGCACACAGAGCGGGGATCGCCCGCTGTGATGGCTTTGATTTGGATCGCCCAGTGTTCCCGGCACTCGCAGTCACACAAAGTCCCTTTTCCTTGATCGGCTCCTATGATAGATGTCACATGCCCCAGCATATATCAAAAGAGAAAATCCAGGAGGCGGGACTTTGTGTTACTGTCTGCGTGTGTCCGGCGATTCAAATCAAAGCGTTCACAATGGGGGATGCCGGCCTGACACCCCCCCTCCCAATGTGTGGCACTTTGGGGGGAAGGGCCCTTGTTGGTATGCCACTGGCTTTGGCAGTCATTGCAGTGCACTTTGCACCGATCATTGTACTCTGTGCTGTGTTCTTCATTTCTGTCATTGTGCTCCGTCTAGTACTTTGTACTGTGCTCATGGGAACAGAGAGTCGTAATGCCCCTTCTGCCTGGGGGCGGCGCTCCTGAAAATGCCGCCCATGGCAAACGCTTTGGTTGTCTTGTGGTAGATACAACCCTGGGTTAGGGTGGGGTTAGCAGTTAGGTGGTTGCCACCAGGCCTGCATAATTTATCTGGTGGCTGTAAAATGCACACCTTGGCAACATCCCCCACTCCTTCAAGGCCCCTGATGCCTCATATAGGGAACCTTTCACCAGAGAGAAAAACGTTTTAGTAAAGAAAAGTGTCAAAAATGTAAGTAATACTCAAGCACGCCCCTCCCCATCCCCACATACACGCACATATGAATGCAAAAAAACACCCCTTTAGGAGCGCCTACTGTATGCAAATGTGAATTGTTGTACAAGTTACTTATTGCCGTGCATGCCAGAGTGAGAGCAGTAATTCTAGGCTCATTATTTATGCTTACCTCTAGACTGATGACCTGTAGGGGCTTTTAAAATGTCGCCCTTTAGAAAATTTAGATTGTCAGTCTCATAGGCGCACATAGTTTTAAGGTTTGACATGTTGGGTATCTATTTACTCAACACAACTTCATTTTTCATATTGTACCAAAAAATTAGGTAATATATTACCGTCCGGGACCTGCCAATCGTTCTCGAAAGAGAGACAGAACGGCAGTCTGCCCATGTAAACAAGGCAGACTGCTGTTCTGTGAGTAGGGAAGGTAGAGATCCTGTGTTCCTGCTAAGCAGGAACACGGATCTCTGCCTTCTTACAGGAAAAGCAGATCCTCCACAATTAGTAATCCCTTTCCTGCCAGTGTCATTAGTACAGTGACCGTACATATTTTTTAGCACTGATCACTGTATTGGCGTCACTGATCCCCAAAAAAGTGTCACTTCGTGTCCAATTTGTCCCCTGCAATGTCGCAGTCCCACTATAATTCGCTGATCGCCGCCATTACTAGTGAAAAAAATAAATAAAAATTTTGTAAATCCCATAGTTTGTAGACGCTATAACTTTTGCGCAAAGCAATCAATGTATGCTTATTGGGATTTTTTTCTACCAAAAATATGTAGCAGAATAGATATTGGCCTAATAAAGAATTACATTTTTTTTTTTTTATTGGATTTTTTTATAGCAGAAAATAAGAAATATTGTTTTTTTTTTTCAAAATTGTCGGTCTTTTTTCGTTCATAGTGCAAAAAATTTAAACCGCAGAGGTGATCAAATACCACCAAAAAGTCTTCTGGAGGCAAAGTGGTTAAGGTCTTTGCTCTCGGGAAATATATCATTATTTTAAAAGTAAAAAAAAGTTTGAGACATATACTGCACAGCATGGCACCAAATCCAATTATGTATATAAGCACAGAAAAAAGGGAAAAAATGGAAAACTG
Source organism: Lithobates sylvaticus (assembly GCA_028564925.1). NCBI lineage: Eukaryota > Metazoa > Chordata > Amphibia > Anura > Ranidae > Lithobates > Lithobates sylvaticus. Next base: position 710,838,104 of record CM053026.1, on the reverse strand, counting down.
ACTTTTTAGGTTGCCACTATAAGCCCAATAATAAAGAAAATGGTCTTGCATTATAATAAAATATCAACATTTTATTAAATCACATTTAAAACATATGATAAAAAAGAGTACATAGACATGTCTTATTGGTACACTGTCCCATATGTATATATAGGGAGGCTGAACATGGAAAACCGCATAGATGGCCTATAGAATGGTATCAATGTAGTCCAAGAAGATCCCTTCTGACTGGAGGCCAAACTACCGAAATCACAGTTTTAGCGCCAATGGATTGCTACACGTTTCGCCAGTAGCTTCCATGAAAAAGATTGAACTCTTGCATAGAGACACTAAGGTTGCCATCATCCCCAAGAATATTGGAGTTTTGAACCTCTTAAAATGGGATTTTAAAGGCAACGACAATTAGATTTGTATAAAGTGTATAAATTTATTGTACAAAAGGATAGAATTCTAACATACTATACATATTCCACAGAAGTATAAAAACAAATAACCGATACTTGTAATTGATATATAAACAGATGGATGAAAATTCCGACGCGTTTCCACGCGGCCTTAAAATTGCCAGTCTTCATCAGGGAATTTTTTGATCATCATCTATAGAGTATATGTAACGTACCTGGTATCAGAGCCCAACTGTAGAAGGAGACCTCTCTTACAGCCCTGGCTCGAGGACCACTGGGGTTGCAACAGTGGTACAGGAGCGCAGCGAGGTAGGAGTGCCTGTATGATCCGTAGTAGCTGATACAGATGAGTAGAGAAGATCCACCTGATGAACTGGACTGGTGAGGCAGTAGCAGCAGTGGTAACAGGTGTAGGTCAGCGATCCCTGGATCTAGGCAGAGACTGGATCAGGACTAGACTGAAGCAGGTGAGACAAGCCGGGTCAAACACAGGTAATCAGGTAGTTACAGCAGGCAGAGAGTGGTCAGTAGGCAGGCAGAGATTTGGCAACAGAAGGTCAGCAGGTTCAGAAATAGCAGGGTCAAGGCAGGCCGGGTAAGGAGAGGAGAAGGCAGCAGTAGTCAAACGTAGCAGGATCAGATAACAACAGCAGGTACAGGATCAGACTCAGGTAGAGCTGCAGATCAGACAGCACTGCACTGGAGCAGCTGCTGTCCTTTTAAAGGGGAACTGGCAACAAGTTAAGTTAGCGCGCGTGCACATGCACTTGTGCATTCCTGCGCACGCGTGCCTGTCGTGTGTCACTGCGCACATTCATGCGCCGCTGCCCAGTGCGGCCTGTTCTCGTGGGGACATGTGTGCGCACGCGCGCATGTCCGTGTGCCTGTCCTGCCACAGGGTATCCCTGACAGTATATCAAAAGGCATATTAATTACATAATATATTTCCATAAAGTCGATTCCTAAGTGACCCAAGGATCACGGATTTCCAATGTTTATATATATATATAGAGATATAGAGTGAAAACACTTACATCAACAAACATAGCATCAAATGTGGTGTTGCTCCCCCATGTATCTTTAAATCCAGGGTGGATGCCAAGGATAAAGCAGATATTTATTTTTTTCTCTCTACAAGACGGCTTGAAAAATACAATTTTTCATTGCTGTATTTGATGTTTAAATCGGCAAAAATAAGGAGCTAAGGAAAAAACACAAAAATGAAGACCCAAAATAAAACCGGGCAGATCCACTTAAAAATGGCTTAGGTTGTAGATAATCATCCAACCCAACCAGTAAAAGTAACAGGACTCACCCGACAAAGTCTCCAGCAGAATTCCAAAGGTCCAGTCCAACAGGATAAATATCCTGTATGTAGGAGAGAGCACTCCTGCAGCACCGGCTGCGGAGAGGGAACACATCAAATGCCATCTCAGGCGCCCTTAAGTAGGATCCAGTGAGATCAAACCCGCCCCTGTGGGCGTTGCCCGATGACGCGGCGCACAGCGTCATCGTGCCAACGTCCCGCCATAGGCTAGTAATCTGTTTGGAAACTACAGAGACCATAATGCAAATGGGTGACCGCATCCCACGTGGTGGGCTCGCGCATGCGCAACGGCACATCCCGCGTCCGTGAACGGACATCCAAGTGTGCCACCGCTGGCGAACCCAGTCAGGGGGAGAACGATCCTCAAATGCAACTTTAAATGGTCAGACCTGTATTACATGGCTGACCAGAGAAAGGAGGGTCATCGGGACAACTAGGCATGTGGCTGTTTTAACACGCCAGTCAGAATGCCAGCCCACGTTGGCAGGGGGAAAAAAGGACGGAGAAGAGTCAAAGATACTGGAAAAGAACAGAGTTCAGTCCCATTCTCAGACAAAAACACTGCCTCAGGCATCGACCAGTAGTACCAACAAAACCCAACAGGGTGATGGAAGGTGGCCCTATAACTTCTAGGGGAAAAGAAGAAAGGTCCCCTATGTATGCCCCCAGGAGACCCCACCCAAAAATTCTCATATTTGGGTTCGGTCAACCCTGGAGGTACGCGGTTGGGGCTACATGAGGGGGAGGTCCCATTGGCGGGGAGAAAGGACTATCAACCCCCGACTGGGTATTGAAAGGGCCCCAGGAGGGGTTCCAGAACCAAACTTCCCCATATAAGGGCTAAAACCACTGGCAAGGTGGCCCACTGAGGACCGAAAATCACGGTCCAAAATGTGAGCCAAAAACTAGCCTCAAGGGACAGACAAGGACATCCTCCGGGGAAAAGAATTACCCCATAAAGGGAAGTCCAGGTGTCCCCAACCTTTGGCCCCCAATGGAGGTGGAGAACAGGGGGGTTGAAAACGGGGGATTTTTAAACACAGATCGTCCCAAGAGGCTAGGCTGCCAGGTAGAGAGAATCGAAGAAGAACTTCTGCCCCAGACAACAACAAAAATCCCTGGATGTTCAAGTTTTTAGGGGTTAGCAACACCATTTACAAATGAATGAGCACAAAAATACATAAATAAATAAATAACAGGAAAGACCCCCCATGAAAAATAATGTTAATATCCTCCAAAACACGCATACCTTATCCATAGTTGTTCCCAGAAGTGCATAGTATCCCCAAACCATGGGGAGAAACCAAAAGATAATAGTGAGAAAAAGAAAGAAAAATAATTTTCGATAGACCAATAACATCAAAATAATAATTAAAATAAATAAATTTTGTAAATTTTGTAAAAGTAAATGGAGGTGAAAATCTCCCTGGATTGATCAATCGGTTTTCCCGGAGATATAACCCTCCAGGAATGGCCTGAAGCTTTCCGCCTCATTAAGACCTGGGGGGGTCGTTGCTCTCGAGTTTCTAATCCTCGCTGGAGAAGAACCTTATTCCAATCCCCCCCCCTGGCCGGGATATGTAATCTGTCCAACACTGTAAAGTTGACCTTTGGGAGTCGGTAATTATGCTTTTTGGCTACATGTCGTCCCAACGGTAAATATAAATTACAGATTTTCATATCATGCATATGTCTCTCCACCCTTTTACCCAATTTCTGTCTAGTCTTCCCGACATAAAAGGCACCACACTGACACTGCATGAGGTAGACCAGTGTTTCTCAACTCCAGTCCTCAAGGCGCCCCGACAGGTCATGTTTTCAGGATTTCCCTCAGATGAAACGGCTGTGGTAATTACTAAGGCAGTGAAACTGATCAAATCACCTGTGCAAAATAATGGAAATCCTGAAAACATGACCTGTTGGGGCGCCTTGAGGACTGGAGTTGAGAAACACTGAGGTAGACCACCCCCCGAGTCTGGCAGGAGGCAAAATGTCTCAGGGAGAAGTCTACCCCATTTGGCAGCGTCAGTGTGGTTCTCTGTCCAACAACCGGACATTGTGAACAGTTCCCACAGGGGAAAGTACCAAAATTTTTTTTACAAGGGTCCTTCCTGGCACTGCCCTTGTATTCACTTTGTGTGACCATACTGCCTATTGACCCAGCCTTCCTATAGGTAATTAATGGGAGGGGTGTAACTAGACTACCAACAATTGGATCCTCTGTTAAGATGGACCAATGTTTTGTAATAATTTTGCGGATCGTTTCATATTCATTAGAAAATCGCAGAATGATTCGCGTGTTATTTTCCCCGCCTTTTTTCTTTTTAGGTTTAAAAAGAAGATCCTTCCTACTTATGGCTTTGACTCTATTGAATGCTTTTTTGAGGCTACTTTTGGTGTAGCCCCTAGTCAATAGTCTCTTGGTTAATTCGTCACATTCATGTTGAAAGTCTTCCTCACCAGTACAATTCCTTCTGATACGGAGGAATTGGCTGTAAGGGATAGATCTTTTCAAGGAGGGTGGATGGAAACTGTCCGCATGGAGCAGAGTGTTACCTGCAGTTTCTTTTCTAAAGAGTTTACTCGTAAGATTGCCGTTGGGAGATTTCTGAATGCATATATCGAGGAAGTTAACTTCCTTCCGATCGTAGCTCATTGTGAAGAATAGATTAAAAGAGTTATGATTCATGAACTTAAGACAGTCAATTAATTCGGCCTCTGATCCATCCCAGATGATCAACACGTCGTCTATGTACCTCTGCCATACAAGAATGTGGCAGGTGTACATAGACGCCCGTTCAGAGGACAGAAAGTCTTTTTCCCACTCCCCCAGGTACAGATTTGCATATGAGGGCGCACAACACGTCCCCATAGCTACTCCCTGTACCTGGAGGTAGTGGGAATTTTTGAAAACAAAGACATTGTGCCGGAGGATAAAGTCCAGCATCTGTATTACAAAAGCATTAAATTTCCAGTCAGTGGTGGCTCTCTGCCTGAGCACTCTATCCACTGCCGCAATTCCCAAATCATGGGGTATGCTATTGTACAATGACTCCACATCGATCGTTGCCAGAATAGCAGTTTCTGGAATGACCAAGTTCTCGATAATACGCAATAGATGAATTGTATCTTTGGTGTAAGATGGTAAATCCATTACATGGGGCCTCAGATGATTGTCAATCACCTGACTGATCCCTTCCGATATTGAGCCATTGCCCGAGACAATGGGTCTCCCCGGAGGGTTCTTGAGGCTCTTGTGCACTTTTGGGAGAGCATAGAGAGTAGGCAGACGTGGGTGTCTTGTTCTTATAAAGTCCCAGACCTCTCTAGTAATTGCTCCCTCATTAAGAGACTCGTCCACTAAGATATAAAAATCCTCATTGTATCTGTCCACCAATGAAGGAGAGATTTTTTGGTAACATTGTTGATTATTAAGTATCTTCAAGCACATACTTTCATAATCAACGTTGTTCATAATAACAATGTTGCCTCCCTTGTCCGAACCTTTAATGGTGATGTCTCCATTATTCTTCAGAGAAAGCAATGCATTTCTCTGATCTTTATTTATATTATGTAGTCCTGATTCCTCCTTTAACCTTTCCAAATCCTTGGTCGTTTGTTTCACAAACAGTGCCAGTGCGGGATTCTGGTTCAACTGGGGGAAGGCATGTGACCTACGTTTAAATTTTTTAGGTTCGTAGATAATGTCCTCCTCTTTCTCTTCCTCACTCTCTACACTATCCAATTCGTCCTCATCAGCATCATCCCAGGCCCCATTTTCAGGGGGTCCTATTGAAATATGGCTAAAAGAACATCCAAGGAACACAAGGCATCCAGTCCATGGAACAGTGCACCATAAAAGAGGAAAGAAAAAAAAGTGTGGGGGGGGGATGAAGGTGAGGAGAAGGGGGGAGGGGAAGGAGAAGGGACAAGAAAAGGAGGAGCAGAAGGCCGGCTCCCAAAATCCGCTTACTGAGGGGCCTTATCCATAGATGATAGCTTGAAAGATTGTCCTAATAGGAATTGTCAATATCAAGAAAGTGTGTATAATAATCAGAATTACTGCTGGACCCCAAATGCTAGCAAAGATCGTGACCTGGCACAGTCTGTCCAGGTAGCTTCCTTCTAGGGGGATTCGGAAAACAGACAATGGGCCCTTTACATTAGGAGTTGGCCAAAACACCAGTCCTGCTCTGTACCATACGTCCCAAGGCGTGTGAGACATACCAAAAAAGGACATAAATTTTATTTTGGTACAGCGTTGCATGACCGTGCAATTGTCAGTTAAACTAACGCAGTGCCGTATCGCAACAAATGGCCTGGTCATGAAGGGGGGTAAGTCTTTTGGAGGCAAAGTGGTTAAGGTCTTTTCTCTCAGAAAATATATAATTTTTTTTTTTTTTAAAGTACCGTAATCTTCAGGCCTAAAGTGATTTGTTAAATGCAGGAAAAGGTGATCTGGGAGGCGTAAAAGTTCTTTATACTCCCCAGATAGCGTCATATTTAAAAAAGCTAGTGTGAACATCGCCTTGTACAGAGCGGACGAAGCATGAAACTTGCACAAGTCAGTCCCCAGAATTCAGTCGTTGCCTCCATGCTAACCAGTGCTGCTGTCAGTCTGTATTTCACAATCGTAAAAATCGTTTGCTTTTGTGATGTGAGAGGAAGCTGCTGTTTATTGTGTTTGGCATCCGATGTAATGATATTAATGGACGCCAGTGGACCACTAGAACAATGGGATAAACTTTGGCTGCCTTACTGCTAAGTGCTGTTAGCGGTCTATTAAATCCAAAGCACAAGCTGGCTTATGTAAGAGGAGTGCTGATACTATTGATATGAGCAATAAAAAAAAAAGGTTTCTGAACTGAAAGTGAACCTGTTACTGAATTATAGACAATCAGTTACAAGATAAATTTGACAAATATTTATACGGGAAATGTAATATAATACTTCTATATTTTAGGCAACCGATCACCAAGAACACGTTCCGACATTACCGCGTGCTTGGAAAGGGTGGATTTGGTGAGGTAAGTCCCTCTAATGAAGCTTATTCACTATTTTGGTGTAATGGGCAGAGTGCAGCAAGTAATAAGCGGAAGGACATTCGTGATTGGCTGCTGTTAATGGAGAGCCTTGTTTAAAAGGATAGTTCATCTTTACAAAAAAACTGCCTATGCAGGTAAGGGATGTTTGTAGATTAAAACAAACTGAGCAGCTCTGAATAAAGATGAACGTAGCAAGGTCCCAGGCCTCCTTTGATCCAATGAGAACCTCCAGGGCCAGGGATAGCTCGACATCCTTCTGTATGTAGTGGGTTGTGAGGCTTGGTGGGTGCAGAGTAGTTATTGGGCACCAGACACTTCTTGAATGCACAAGAACTCTTTTAACAAACTTTTTGGGGGAAGAGAGGGTTAGGGCCAGGACACCCTTGCGTAGTTGCAAGGTTATTTGGCAGACTCCAAGACTTCAATAGGAGGACAGCCATGCATGGAAAGGCATCCAGCAAGACGCCACATCTGCATGTGCAGGAATGCTGTCTCCTATGGCAACAGTGTTAAACCATTCCTAACACAAAGCGTAACAGTTATTTCACTTTCACTACAATCGCTCCTTGTAGCTCTTCAGCCCACTGACCTACCGGTCTCTCACTAGACTCGCTGATTCACTGCCACTGAATCCCTTGAGCTCCACCAATCTTCACGTGGCATCTTCCTCAAGCGTCACCCCTGCCTCTCTGCTGGGTCTCTAGCTTGGCACTCAAGATACTTCTCAAGCTTCACCCCAATGGCCTGCTCGGTACCTGGCTTGACACACAAGGCTGCTCTGCAAGCGTCTCCTCCGCTGGCTGGGTCCCTGGCTTGATACCCACTGAAATTTGCTGATTCTTCACCGTCCCCGGTTGGTGAGAATGCTGCTCCGGTATTTGCTTTAGTTACTCACTGTCGTCCCTGGTAATTAGGAGCATAGTCATTTACTGGCGACAGCTTCCCCTCTACCTCCGACCAAAGCAGATTCTCCGGCCGGCAGAACCGTCACTTTTGGTTGGACTGCAAGCCACAATCCCAACCCTGCGCTGCTCTCTTGCTTCTGGATAGGCCCTCAGACAGCCTAGCAGCCAGATGTGCCCAGAATAGGCCCAATCTCTAGCCTAGCAGCTCGGGCAGTACAACACACGTGCACCCAGACAGCCGTTCCAGGTGGCACAGAACATAGATCACCTGACTCCACCTGAATATATAGGCTCTCCCAGCAGGCCAAGGGATTCAAGAAAACCCTTGCCCCTTGGCTGAGATACCCCATATACCCATAACATGACCTTGCATTGCCCTTCTCATATCTAGTACTACCAAGTACCTGGCCACCTAGTGGTAGAAGAAAAAAGTGCAACACGGCCAAACTTAGGGAGAAATCAATAGATCTCTAACAATCAACCAGGATAATTATTCCTGGCAAGTAAATTTGAGAGGAGCAACCCTCCCTAAACTCCAGGGCGCTACATGAATCATACCCCTGCTATAGGTGTAGGCCATATACATACCTTATTAAGCCTGACTGGAATACTCCCAGGACGTTGCTAAGAGAAGCCTAGTCGTCACTGCTCACCTCCACCATCACAGGGGTGAGCTCTTTCTCTCATTCTAACCCCCCCCCCCCACATACTCTTTCTCTCCCCTGATGCAGTAGCTCTGAGCTCAGCATTTGAGCGCTCACTTCTGTGCTGGTGGAAGTGAGCAATAATGACTAGGCCTCACTTAGCAACGTCCTGGGAGCACTTAGCAACGTCCTTGGAGTATTCCAGTCAGGCTTCGTAAGCTATGTAAATGGCTTACACCCATAGCAAGAGCTTTGTTCAACTTAAGTCAGAGCTGCACAGTTTGTTTTTGTCTACAGATGCCCCTTATCTGCATAGGCAGTTTTGTGATAAAGGGGAACTATTCCTTTAAGTAATGTGTAGAGTGCAGTGACTTGCAGTAACCAATCAGCTTTTAGGCCCCATTCACACTTGAGAATGGCGCCGTTGGAATTACATGCAGGAGACCCAGCAGGGGTCTGCTGGCAGCACTATCAAAAGCAATGGCAGGCTGACAGCTCACGCAGATAATCGCAGATACTCCTATGTAATTGCTTATGGATCGAGAACCTGCTAATGATCTGCCCTGGATGCAGACAGTCTGCATCCAGGAACGATCATTTGCAGGATATAGCTACAAAAGCTCCATGAGATTACATGCGAGCAGCCGTGATTGTCTGCGGGAGCTGTCAGCCTCCCGATGCTTTGAATTGAGCTGTCGCCCACAGCTAATCGCCAGGAACCCCTGCGGGGTCTCCCACATGTAATTGCTAATGACTGAATTTGCAAGTGTGCATGGGACCTTAATTTAGCCAACAGTCAGCAGAATAATACTTGTAGGTTAAAGTCTGTCCAAACACAAGCACAATACGGTGGCTGCCTTTTTTTTTTTTTTTGTTAGGTTTCCTTGTTTATTCACATGGTGATCCTGCCAGTAACTAATTTCTTGTCTTAAGGTGACAACACTCACTTGGCGTTTAAGAGAAGAAGTGTTGTCACCCTAGGACAGGAAGCGCGTTAGAACTATAGAACACCCCCATCCTCTCCTCCTCTCTATAACATAGTAGAAGAGTGTTCTATAGTTCATAAGTAGACTGGTAACACTGCCCAGGACAGCACTGTATCACTGTATTTGTAGATTAGTCAAACTGGCATTTTGTTTTTTTTGCACTGATCAAACAGATATAACAAAAAACTTTCTATGCTTTATGGACTAAAAGGGAGCGAATAGAGGTTTATTTTTCGGGTTTACATACACTTTAGTACATTTTGGCTTCTTGAATCGGCCCACTCGTTTTCACTTGGCCGCGCTGGCCCGACTCATCCACATTGTTGCTGTTCTGCCAGGTGTGCGCATGCCAAGTACGAGCCACTGGGAAAATGTACGCCTGCAAAAAGCTGGAGAAGAAAAGGATAAAAAAGCGGAAGGGAGAATCTATGGCATTAAATGAAAAACTGATTTTAGAAAAAGTGAATAGTCAATTTGTAGTAAGTATAACCGTTTTTCCTGCCTCAAAAGTCGACAAGTGTGATTTATGTACAGCTGTAAAGGTAATTACTTGATTTATATAAAATACCAGGACTCTCTCTTTTTCTCATATTTCTGTCCAGCTCTCTGTTTTTAAAGCTGAACTAAAGGAAAAGCAAGGTGTTCCATGCATCCCCATGCAGGCAGTCCCATTCATGTTGGGATGCAGCAGCTGTATGGACACAGCCGCTGCTCACGATTTGACATCTGTATGGGTGAGGGTGCACACACCCTGAACGCACACTGTCTGGGAAATTGGGACCAGCATCTGTGTCCGTGCAGCAGCTGCATCCCAATTGACATGAATGGGACTGCCTGTGTGGGGATGCACGGAACACTTGTGCATCTCCATTCAGACAAACATGGTTCTTGCACGGGTGTATGCTGTAGTACGCCTATGTGAACAAGGCCTTAAAGTAGAACTATTGGCAAAACACTTTTTTTTTTCATTATGGATGGAGCAAAGGAGGGTTAGATTTTTTTTTGATATCTCTGTCCCATTGGGGGGATTTTCCGTCACTTCCAGTCTCATAACCAAACAGGAAGTGAGAGTAAATCCCTGCAAAGTAAGGGAATCCCTTGGGGAACCCCAGGCCACCAGAACTAGTGTCCCCCATTGGAAGCTTTCCCCTCTAAAATGTTTAGGGGACAACCCAATTTTTTATTTATTTTTTACTTTCATTTTCAATGATCATGGTAAACAGTACAAATAGAGAGGGTGAATCTCCCTTACGGGGACACAGACAGCAATAAAAACTGACAGGGGTTCTAATACCTCTCCACTCTATCCAAAAGTAAAAAAAAAGTTTTGCCTTTAGTAATACTTTAATTGAATCTTGCAGTCCACCTATGTGCACTAATCCAGCATTAAAGCGCCTTTTCCTCTGTGCAGCGCTTCTTGTAATAAAGACCGGTCACTGCTGCTCTCTCTCCTTGTGCAGGGTGACTGGTCTTGTATCCGCCCCCTCCTATATTTTCTGCAGGCAGCCTGTAGGGGTGGAGCCTGCTGGCCCCTCCCACAGCTCTGCTCTTAGCACAGGCTATGTACAGCAGAGCAATGTCACCACTACTTTTACAGGGTAATATCCAGGATGGAAAGGCATTTTGGTTTACACAAAGTAAGTTAATATCCTTTGTGGCTTTCCCCAACCCCCCACCCTCAGCTCTGTAGCACCACTCCCTTTCCCAATCCTCTACACTTGCCATTTACCTGAATTGCGGTGGGCTTCTCCCTCCGGCAGCATTGTATTTTCTTTTTAATTTAACATGGCCTTTCATTACTCCGCCCACACACTGGTGTCATCCATTTGCAGGGATTTGTGAATGGGAAGACTACAAGTCCCATCTTCCACCACAGCAGATGGACTCACGAATCGTGTTGGTACATGTACGGTGACATCAACACACTCATAGTCCATTGTTTACTTTCTCCAGCCCCATAACAGAAGGTCCATACCTCTGTAGGGACTGGGGGGGGGGGGGGATTATGCATTGCACCTGTGATGCAGTAATTGTGGTTGTAGGCTTCAATGCAAAAATGTAATTGTAAAAAAAAAAAATGACGACCTCAGCATATATAGATAATCCTATCTTGATGGAAAACATAGCCACTGAGTTGTGCTTCCTTGGTCACATTTCCTCCCCCAACCTGTGATAGGACAACAAAGGAGCAGTAGGGTTGATTTCACCCTTCTGTTTCTCTCCTACTATAATCATGTTCACTGACAGCTGTTTTACCTGCTGATTAAATTTGCATCTCTGTCCATTTAGTCCTGAGATTTTCACAGCCCTGCCAGATAGCACAGCCAGTTTGGTGTTTTTTTTTTTTACTGCAATTAAGCAATGCAGCTAGGTAATCTTTCGGCTCCCAACCTTTAATTATAAACATCTGAATCTAGTTTCCTACTGTAGATTGCTTTTCAGAGAAGATGAAAAACTGTGAGCGGTCAGGCTATTTATCATGGAAGAATCATGCTATGCCTTTTCTTTAGGCCACATTCACACCTGTGCATTGTGGGAATCCCCAGGAGTGGGCCTGGTAGGGAGCCTTTAAAAATTAATAAGTCATGCCAGCAGGGGCAGTAGGATCGAAGATGGAGATGCAGTGTTGGGGAGGCGTGTCCTGCCATGGGCTAGGGCTGGTCTGGGGCCCGAGTGCTGGAAGGCTCCTGCCATATAAACCAAGAGAGGACAGAGTGAGTAATTCAACAATGTTGGGGACTAACAGTTAACTAACCAGCCCAACAGGCTGACTCTCTACACCAGCCCAACCGGCTGACTCTCTACACCAGCCCAACCGGCTGACTCTCTACACCAGCCCAACCGGCTGACTCTCTACACCAGCCCAACCGGCTGACTCTCTACACCAGCCCAGCCGGCTGACTCTCTACACCAGCCCAGCCGGCTGACTCTCTACACCAGCCCAGCCGGCTGACTCTCTACACCAGCCCAGCCGGCTGACTCTCTACACCAGCCCAGCCGGCTGACTCTCTACACCAGCCCAGCCGGCTGACTCTCTACACCAGCCCAGCCGGCTGACTCTCTACACCAGCCCAGCCGGCTGACTCTCTACACCAGCCCAGCCGGCTGACTCTCTACACCAGCCCAGCCGGCTGACTCTCTACACCAGCGCAGCTGGCTGTCTCTCTACACCAGCCCAACCGGCTGACTCTCTGGAGATTTTTTCAGGGAAAGGTAGAAGACGTAAGCCCACCGCTGACGCATGTAGCCAGTTTTCCTTGAAGACAGCGGTGGGTTTACATCTTCTACCTTTCCCTGAAAAATCTCCAGAGAGTCGGCCGGTTGGGCCGGTGTAGAGAGTCGGCCGGTTGGGCCGGTGTAGAGAGTCGGCCGGTTGGGCCGGTGTAGAGAGTCGGCCGGTTGGGCCGGTGTAGAGAGTCGGCCGGTTGGGCCGGTGTAGAGAGTCGGCCGGGTGGGCCGGTGTAGAGAGTCGGCCGGGTGGGCCGGTGAAAGAGACAACTGCAGCCAGGTGGGCTAGCATGGCGTGAAGCACTTAAAGTTGTACATAGGAAGATGTTACTGAAGTTATTGTTGCCATCAAAGGAGCAGCCCATAAACTGCTATCCCCATCCAAGTTGTTAACCCCCTAATAAACAACAAAAACACAGCTACGGACTGTTTTCTGACTTTTTTGCTTTGAAACAGCTGTCCAGTTGGCATTATATTTGTACATTTTTTTCCTATAGCAGAAGCTGGCTTCCAAATCTTCTCTCTCCATTGTAGCGATTTAGGATCTAAATATAGTGTAATGTTTTATTTTACAAGCCTCCGCTGGATAGTGAGCAGGGTCAACACAGATCGATGACCCTCTGAGTGCTGGATCTGCAGCATGCCTCCCTCTCCTCACCCATCGTCATCCTGATTACCCCACTAAGCTCTCATCCGCTGGACGCAGCCTGCACACATCTCGCATCACAGAGAGCAATCAATATGCCTAGTGCTAGAGTTTTGTCCAAACCAAGTTAAAAATTGATCAAACTTCCTTTGGCTATGATGAAATTCTACAGAAAAAATTAGCTGGCCTTGAATAATTGATGTTAAACTAGATAATGCTAGGCATTGTGTAATATAATGTATGTGTTCTGTATTCAGATTTCTGCGTTTGACTGATCAACCTTGTTGACCAAAGAAAATGATGTAACAGATACTAAGTGCATTTAAAACCCATTTAAACCTAATGTGATTACATAATAGTAACAAAATAAAACTCCTCTCGAATTGTCAGTACCTAATATTTAATGCATAGTATTAGGAAAGCTGCACACCGTACTGTGTACATTGAGTGCATGTACACACACGTGTGTTAGCATGTGCATTGCTGTGTGTTTGAACATGCACTGTGTTGCACTGGAATACATTTTTTTAAACTTTCGTAAGCTTTATTTGTAAAGGAAAGGTCAACAGATCAGAGATCTAGTTGAGTCCATGCCTCAGCGGGTTATGGTGGGTGGTCATCAGTGATGTAAGTAACTGAGTTAAAATAAACTGAGTTACGTAACTCAGTTACTTTAGAGGGTAACTAGTAATCTAACTAATTACTTTTCCCCTCATGGTAACTCAGTTACCATTACTTTGGCTTAGTTACCCCAATTACATCTACCGCCACTAGATGGCAGTAGTGTAATTCCGGTGTCCTGCCGAAAAAGTTCCCCCGCCGGATAAGGACCCCCTGTACTGCGCAGGCGCAGGGCTTGCGCAGTACGAAGGACTACGGAGCTTCCCGAAAATTGCGAACTCTACACCGCGCAGGCGCAGTTAACATGTAATTGTACGAGGCGATGCCGCACGCTCCCGATGCTCGTGCTACTCTGCAAGGGGCGTCTATCGTGTAACTAAGGGGCGGGTCTAGTATTACTGTAACCAAGGGGCGCATTTATTATTATTGTTATATATCGAGCTCTGCCCATTAATTTAACATTCGCCCTCTTCTGTAGCCATCTGCCCCTTACACGATATAATAATAATAGACCCGCCCCCTTGCTTACACGCTATAACAGATCTGCCCCTTGGTTAGAGTAATAATAGAGCAGCCCCTTGTTACACGATATATAACAATAATAATAAATGCGCCCCTTGGTTACAGTAATACTAGACCTGCCCCTTAGTTACACGTATAGAATATTTTAAAAAAAAAAGTCACAGTTACTTTGCTGAGTAACTATTACTTTTCCAATGTAGTAACTGAGTTACTAACTCAATTACTTTTTGGGAGAAGTAATTTGTAACGTAACTAATTACTTTTTTAAAGTAAGATGACCAACACTGGTGGTCATAAAGTTATGGTTAATCGGTGTGTGTATATAGACACTGTATGTGTGTGTATATATATATATATATATATATATATGTATGTATGTGTGTGTATGTATGTGTATATTATATTATTATTATTCAAGATTTATATAGCGCCAACAGTTCACGCAGCACTTTACAATTATAAAAGGGAGACAATACAGTTATAATACAATAAAATACAAAAGGATTAAGAGGGCCCTGCTCAGAAGAGCTTACAATCTAATAGAGCGGGGCAGGTGATGCAAAAAGTTGTAACTGTGGGGAATGAGCTGATGGAAGTGGTAGAAGATTAGTTGGAGACGTGATAGGCTTTCCTGAAGGGATGAGTTTTCAGGGATCGCCTGAAGGTAGCAAGAGTAGGGGATAGCCGGACCGGTGGAGGTAGCGAGTTCCAGAGGATAGGAGAGGCTCTGGAGAAATCCTGGATACGAGCATGGGAGGAGGAGACGAGAGAGCTTGAGAGTAGGAGGTCTTGAGAAGAGCGGAGAGGATGATTTGGTTGATATTTGGAGACAAGAATGGTGATGTAGCTCGGGGCAGAGTTGTGGATGGCTTTGAATGTTGTGGTTAGTATTTTGAATTTAATTCGCTGGGTGATTGGGAGCCAGTGTAGGGATTGGAGGAGAGGGTTGGCAGACACTGAGCGGTTGGTAAGGTGGATAAGTCTGCCAGCAGCATTCATGATAGACTGAAGATGGCATAGCCTATGGAGAGGCAGGCCAATGAGAAGAGAGTTGCAATAGTCAAGGCGAGAGATAAAGAGGGAGTGAATGAGGAGCTTGGTGGTTTCATTTGTTAAAAAGGGGCGAATTTTAGAGATGTTACGGAGGTGAATTCTACAAACTTTTGACAATGATTGGACTCGAGGCTGAAATGACAAGTCAGAGTTTAGGATTATAGTACCCTGGCGAGAGGGGAGGGACTGATAGTTGCATTGTTGATTTTGATGGAAAAGTCAGAGAGGTGGGCACTGGGTGTGTCTCTGTCTCTGTCTCTCTCTCTCTCTCTATATCTCTCTCTCTGTCTCTGTCTCTCTCTATTTATATATATATATATATATATATATATATATACACTAAATACATTTTGGTCTATAAACAGCTGTGTAAGCTTTGACCAGTAGGGCCCTCTGATTTCTCTTTTATTGTAACTGTACTGTCTGCCCACATGTAAAGCGCTGCATAAACTGTTGGCACTATATAAATCCTGTACAATAATAATAATTTGTGGCATTTTCTTAGCACGTCACCTCTGGGCTCTGGTACTGTGTCAGGATCTGTCTCAAAAAAATGTAAGTGAGACACATAAATTATGCACGAGGTCATGTCCAGCCACTTTGGAGATAAGAGGAACCGTGGAATGCTGGTCATTATTGATTGTGCTTAAAGATTCATGAGCAATGCATTATTCTTTAGACCAAGAAAACATTATGTAATACATTTTTAAACTAACTTTGATTTACCTTACATACAAAAATAAAACACATTTTTTCCAACTTAGATTTTTTTTTTCCCCCCCTTGTTGGCTATTCTGAAACAGAGTGTGACCTCTAGTGGTAAAAATATAGAAAGCCTTGAAGCCTTTATTGGACTCGAGAGAATTATGACCTAGTACACGAAATGCAATCTGCTTGTACATTTTTTGCTTGCTGTAACTGTGCTACTTGTCATATGTGGAATGTTGAATTACAGCACGATACACTCCCAGGGAGAATTTATAGTGTGGAATGTGACTTCAGTAACTACAATTTTAAAGCGATGACATGGGAATTTCGCATGTGTAGTGTCATCACTATAGACCCAGAATATTTTTGCATTTGTGGGGCAGATTTTTATTTTATTTTTTTTAAATAAGGGTCAACAAAAATAGTTTTATTTTCCATAGTAAGTGAGTTTTTTTTTTTTTTTTTTAAATCTGATTTTATTTTCAGTTTTTCATATTTTGCAAAAAAACACATACATTTACAAAAAGAACAAACAGATCTCAGAAAACCATATTTTTTTTTTTTTATAATTTTAAACTAATGTATATATTTTTTTTGCTACAGTTGTTACTAGTATATGTATGCAGTCCTTTTTAGTTTTCTGCTTTTTTATTTTTTTTTTTTTAATAAACATTTAAAATTTAGATGGCTAAAATTCATCATTTAAAATGTAAAAATATAATTAAACATTTTATTCATGACACAGGATTCCCAGATCATTATGGGTTAGCAAAAGAGACAGTACAGCAGTGTCTGCCTGCCTTTTTGTCTTGCTTTGTCTAATTGAAACCACGGATGTAAGTGTCAATCAATAGATAAGTCACCGAGATAAATCATTGACTGTGCCTTGGCACTTAAAGTGGAGGGCCACCCTAAAAAAAAAAAAAAAAAAAACAAAAATACATAAAAACAACCCTTGAAAAAAAATTTTTTTTGAACTTACCAGAAATGCCTGTTGCTAGGCAGATCATCCTAATCTGCCTCTTCCTACTCCGCGGTGATCTTCAGTCTTCTCCTCCTTGCGTTGATTTCTGGGAAATTTGGGCGCAGTGTCTTCTGGGACCTGTATGTGTCATAGAAGACAGCCGCCCATTCAGAAATCGCTGGGGGACTCGTGCATGCGCAGTAGGAAACGGGCAGTGAAGCCGCAAGGCTCCACTGCCTGTTTCCCTTAGTGAGGATGGTGGCGCAGGCACATGATACGAGGGACGTATCGGCCCGGGGGGGGGCGCCATATCGCAGGCGCCCTGGACAGGTAAGTGTCCTTATTAAAAAGTCAGCAGCTACAGTGTTTGTAGCTGCTGACTTTAAAAAAAAATTTTTTTACGGCTGGAACACCCCTTTAAGCATTGCTGACCTGTTTCTGAAAAATGCAAATTGTCTGGCTGCCTCTGGTTTTAATCCTTTCTTAATCATTGACCCTGAATAAGCACATAGTCATTGAAGCCAGAATGAAGTCATTGGTAGTCTTGTTCATGGTCAGTGACTCAGAAAGACCAAAGGCCAATGGCTGACAGCCAGACAACAAGCATTTTGCAAAGGAGAAGTCAACAATGGCAACGTTGTATCTCCGGTTCCCCTTAAAGGTACAGGTTTTCATGCAGGTTAAAGTGACAGTGTCTCTACAAAGGGCTCCCCCCTACCCTGACCCCCTATGCTCTTGCCAGGGCATGTGCAATATGGCAATGGGGTCAATTTACTAAAGGCAAATAGGCTGTGTCCAGAGCTTAGTAAATGAGCACGCGATTGGGAACTCTTTGCAAAGTACACATTCTATTTGCCTTTAGTAAATCAACTGCAATGTCTCTTTAATGTGCATTTAAACCAAAAACCCTTTATTGGGCTGTGGTACAGATACAGAATCTCCAGAGAGGTCCAAGCAGCTTGTGGGTACTTCAGTCCACCAGCATCTAACGCTTTCCTACTGTATCCAAAACAAAAAAAATGCTTTAAATTATATGAAAACTTAGCCACTAAAATTATATAAGCTTTAACATTTTAATGTCATTTCAAAAATAATTGTCAACCTTTTATATCTGTAGCTTTCATTAAAATAATACTTTTGATTCTGCCATTAAGTTCCTTGTTCACACATTTCCTGTTATAGGGTGACAACACTCTACCTGTCTCCCAGTTGTTCTCCTGCCTTGTCACCTTGTCACATGGGCTTTGCGATGGAGACTACAAGTGACTGTTTCAAGACACATTGCCCAGTTGTGGTCAAATCTTGTGCCCATCAGCAAAAACCACACTGAGAAATGCTATGCAGCCATCACTAGACTACATGCAGACATGAGGTGGCTGCAAAGAGGCTGTAGAGGACCAAAACCACTGGGAGTACAACAAAGAAAAATTGTTTTTTTTATTTTAAAGGGCAATTGTTAATAATTCAAAGCACTTTAGCAAATGAAATGTCATTCACTTTACATCTGCTTCGAAAGTCCACTATGATTTCTAAAGTTGCTTTGTAGTAGCTTGCCATGGCTGGTTGAATAAAGCTGGTACAATCCACGATCTTGCAACAGCAATGTCTCCTCGAATGACCAGGACAGTGTCCAAGTGATAAAGTTGACTTTGTCAATGTAGCTCTGCACACAGAACAGAAAGCCCTTTGTGCTTCAGTCTCTGGGTGGCGGAGTCCGCAGTACCCCTGATGGCAGCTTTTGAAGTGACACTGCTGCTGCTTCACACAAAAATCTGCTGACGTGGTCGGGTCCTACAGCCGACAATGTCCACTCCACGCTAAAAGCTGATGACGCCGCTGAGTGCTGCCTCTGGATCTTCAAGAATGGGCCTTTCACAGAGAGAAAACAGTCTGGAATGTTAATTTAATTTAGCTCATAATGAGCATTTTGTCATTGCCGCAACAAAGTGCCTGTGTTAGCAGAAAAATGGATCTTCATTTCACCTGCGATGCTCCTCACAGAGACATGTAGCATGCCTTACTAAATATCCCCTTTATATCGTTTCTTCATTTTTACTGCTCTTGATCCATTTGCATTGGGGTATATAGATGTAGGGGGCTATTGGAAAAGATTGTCTAGTAGTAGTCACATTCAACTGGCCTTGTTCAGTAATATTGAAGACATTTTGTAGCTTGTCCAAGCAGCTTCTTCAGTTCTGATGAGTGTCAGCAATATATCCCAATATTTATAGCCACGTAGGTGAGGTTGTAACCCTTCGCCACTCTATCTTAAACTACCAAAAAATATCTGGAGTTACCTTTCTTTAAATAGTCATGGTATTGCAAATGATTTGCAATTGTTTAAATTGGCATAACCAGGGGAAGCCCTGATCTCAATTTTGGATTACTATTGTGGTAGCAGCATTGAACAAGTCAATAAAAGAGGATGCTCAAAGTGCACTAACCCATACCCATCAATTTAGAAATCAACAGACTCCAATAATATAAATTAGTGGTCTCGAAGCGGTGCCCTGCGCGCTGGATGCAGACCTTGGTTTGCCTTTATCTGGCCCCTGGGGCACCATTCATCCCACTAACAGTAATGATGAGGCACTATTCCTTCCAGTGCTACCAACGATGGGACATTATTCCTTCCACCAACAACTGGGCATTATTCTTTCCACTGATGTCTACAGCAGGGCACTATTCCTTCCCCTGACACCAATGATGGAGTAATATTCCTCCCATTGACACCAGCGATGAGGCACCATTCCTTCAACTAACACAAACAACAAGGCACCATTCCTCCTACTGGCACCAACAATGTGGCACCATCCATTGTCCTCTATGGAGTGGCGGGTGTCAATGGACGTGTGTCCGTTGACACCCACTGACATCTAATCTGCTAAAAACAGATCGGATCAGATGTGCTTTGGGTGTAAATCGACAGTCGGTCCATTTACATCCGACCACCCATAGAGAAGAGCAGGCTGTGTCTGTGCCTGCTCTTCATAGACGGATTGGGCACGGACCAGCTATCCGGCTGCTTGGTGGGGATCAGCGGACAGATTCCTGCCCTGTGTGAGAGGAGCCTCACTGCTCCTCCTTATCTTTGGGTTTCCTTGTGTTTTTCATTTCCCATGTGATGGCTTGATGCTTTTGCTTAGTTGATAAAATTAGAGAAAAAAAATCGGAAGATATCTGTAAAACTATAAATAACAATATATCAGGCATATATAAAACACGTTTTAATTCAGTCTTCTAAATTAAAAAAGCATATGTAAAAATCATTAAATATACACTATATTACCAAAAATATTAGGACGCCTGCCTTTACACCCACATGAACTTTAATGGAATCCCAGTCTTAGTCCGTAGGGTTTAATATTGAGTTGGCCCACCCTTTGCAGCTATAACAGCTTCAACTGTTCTGGGAAGGCTGTCCACAAGGTGTAGGAGTGTGTCTATGGGATGACTTCATTAGTTTGCTTCTTGATTGTCCAACCACCAAGGTAGGTAGGTGACTAAGCTGTATTGTATAACTGCAGTATGGAAAACTGTGGACACTAACCTGGATGTTATCTGGTAGGGTTTTCTAAATCTCGGTACTGGATGGACATAAATACAAATCCTTTGGCAGGTAAAACCAGTTCTCTTATGTGTATTTCATCTGTGTGTTTACCTCTTTGACTGAAGTTCATTTTATTCTGGAAATTCAATGTATTGCAATTGTAAATCCTGCCTGAGTGATAATCTGTTATCTATTTTATTCAGTGTTATCTATTGTCCATAGGCTGACATTGTGATTTAAACCATATCCTTTTGGTTCCTTAGGTTAGTTTAGCCTACAGCTATGAAACAAAGGATGCCCTTTGCTTAGTGTTAACTATTATGAATGGCGGAGACCTGAAGTTTCACATATACAACATGGGGAACCCAGGCTTCGATGAGCAGAGAGCTGTGTTCTATGCTGCAGAGCTATGCTGTGGACTGGAGGATCTACAGAGGGAGAGAATAGTTTACAGGTAAGAGAGAATTGCTGTGTGTGAGGAACGTGAAATTACTGTGTGGCAGCTGTTCGGTTTATTATGTATTTTTGTATGGTGAGGCTGGCAGCCATGTTGGTGAGGAGAAGGATCAGACAGCAGAAGGGCTGACCCCCCCCCCCCCCTTCAGCAGAGATCTCATGGCTGAATGGCTGGGTTTTAGGTCACATGACAAGCATTGGAGAATATCAGGTTCAGCATTTTCGTTTTAAATCTGAACTTATTGTCTCCTTTAATTTCTTTGCTATGGGCACCACCCCCTATTGTTGTCTTTGTTTCAACTGTTGGAAGTACATCCTTTTCTTTTTTAGATGCTTTTCGTATGTATATTTCTTAAAGACCATCTGCGGGGGAACCAAATCTGCATCATCCTTATCCCACCCACTTCATAGAGTTTCAAAATAAAAAATAAAATAAAAATGTTTTTTTTACCCAATCAAGTCACTGCTTGATCCTCCTAAACACCTCCTCCAGAAGTAAAGACTGGTGCCCCATTACTGCAGTCAGGGCCCACTGCCAACTGGTCTTGTTGCTGTGGCATGTCGTGATGTTTTCTTTATTGTACATCACAGGACAGAGGTTTTTCAATGATTTAGTTATGATTTCCTGGTTTTATTCCTAACACCCCTGCTGGGGCAGAGGCTTCATCCGGATCGGTCACTACAGCCTGATGGTCAAGAGGAACTGTACTCGGTCTCCTCATGCAAGAGTGGTGGTGTGGCAGTGTAATGTTGCTGGTTGGCACTAAAAAGCTACACGCTACAGACAAAAGGCTACAGGCCATCTGTAAGGCACCCTTCTCTATGGTGGGTGTGGCTCTGCAGCCTGTGGTGGATTCAGTGGGAGTTTGCCAAGCCCTTAAAATCTGGGCAAAGCATATGCTCCATTCAAGAGAGTCAGACCCACAGGCAGTTCCTAGATGATTTCCAAAGCCTTGAGTTTCTCTGTAGTTGGCTAGGAAGATTCCAGATGCCAGCTTTGAATGGTGGGAACCATGTCTGCCAACATAAGAAGGATCCTATGGCTCAAGTGTTGGTGGGTGGAACTTCTCTGCATGAAGCAATTCAAGAGGCTGCCCTTTGAAGGCAAGTGCTTGTTTGGACCATCCTTGGATGCCTCCATCCTAAAGGTGACTGTAGGTAAAAGCACACTTTTACCCCTAAAGAAGAAAGTGACAGGTCAGAAACCGTTGAGGCCTTTGTACCTTCTGTAAGCGACAAGCCTTGATAGGTTCATACTCCTCACAATGAAGGATCATCCTATTCGTGCAGGTGGGGGGACATCTCGTAACTTTTATGGTCATCCCAATGTAGGAAGACACAGAAGACTAGGTCTGCAGTGTCGTGTCCAGAGGCTATAAGCTGGAGTTTTGCTACTTTCCCTTTCACTCTTTATCTACTCAAGGTATCTTCGGATCCACAAAAAAATATAATTTTTTATTGTGGCACTGGAAAGACTAGTGTCCCAAGGGGTCACTGTACCCATACTGGGTTGGGTCTCACGTATTCTATTGAAGCCAGTTCACAGATCCCAAGCCAAACGGAGACGTCTTGCCCATTCTGCAATTAAAAGGTCTCAACAAGTTCCTAAAAGTTCATAAATTCAGGATGGAATCCACCTGATCATTGATTATTTTACATTAATCGGGGGACTTCCTGGCATCAGTTGATATCAATGATGCCTACGTAGACTATCTCGCTTTTTTTCCCGCCTCGCTAATGTTTTTTGTGGTTTCAGTTTGTGCCTACCTTTTGACCTGTCCACAGCCCACAGGGTGTTTACCAAGGTTTTGGCTCTAGTTCTGGGTTGTTGAGGACCTGGGGTACCTGGACAACCTGCTCCTCAGGGAGCAATCAGTTTAGAAACCTGATATCAAAAACCAGCAGACAGTACAAATTCTGGAAAGCTTCAGTTGGGTGCTGAACCTTCAGAGGTCGACCTTGGTTTTGACTCAATGATTGAACAGGGGAAGGTAGTGCTCCTGCAGGAAAAAATGTCTTTTCGATCTCACATGGAGTTCCTGAGGTCACTATGGCCCCTCAATTTGGGCTTGCATAAAGGGCTGGGAAAGTATATTAACCAACTTCGATGCAGTCCCCCCATGCCCAGTGTCACTCCAGAGCTCTTCAGCTCAAAATCTTGTTGGTATGCAACAAACTACAGGAATCCTTACATCTTGACTACCAAACCAAGATCGGTTCTAGAGTGATGGATATCAACGCAGATCCTGGATAAAAGGAAACCTTTTGTTCCATTGAAATAAAAGGCCTTTACAGCTGTCGCCAACCGGTTGGGTTCAAGAGGTGTTCTGGACAACCTCTCAGTTCAGGGAACATGGCCATCAGAGGAGCAGGAGTTGCCGATCAACATCCTGGAACTTGGGGCCATTCGGCTGACTCTCATAAACAGGTCTATCTGCCTTCAGGGTCCTCCCAGGCTCAGGGTACAGTCAGACAATGCTGAGGATTTGGCATACATCAACCATCAAGAAGGGACAAGAAATTGTGCTGCTCAGGAAGAAGTGACCTGTTCTGGTCTTGGAAATAATTTTACATTCTGGCCCCCTCCGCTGTGCACATTCCCGGTGTAGAAAAATTTGGCATTGTGGATTTTCTCAGCCATCAGCAGCTGAATCTGGGAGGTGTGAGCAGAGATTTGTTTGCAGAGGTGGACACCAGATATGGTTCTATTGATGTCCTTATTCAACAAGCTGTACGGGTTTGTGTGTTAAACCAGTGTTTGCAGTAGGCATGGGCAAGGTTCCTGTTTACTCAATCAAGATTTCTGTTGTCCAAGTTTGTAAGACTGCTATCTGGTCTTCTTTCCACACATTTACAAGTTCTATCAGGTAGATAGATGTTCATACCTTTGCAGATGCCATTTTTGGCAAAAGGTCTTGAAGGAGGAGGCTTTGTAGTGGAGTTTCCCTCATGCTGTTTTTGTGTTTTGAGCATGTTTGTTTTGTTACTGTATTGCCCACTCCTCATATTTAGTTCTCTGGGACATCTGAAGTAGTTATGAATATGAAATCCTCTGTATACTGTACTATGAGTAAGAAACTAGGATTTTTGGTTTACCTGTAAAACACTTTTCTTGGAAGTCCTCTGTGTCCATGATGTACTCCAAGAAAAGGATTTTACAGGTAAACCAAAAATAGTAATATCACACACTGGTCCTCTAGACAATGCAAGGGTCTGGCCAGTGGATAGGCAATTGGGAAGTGTTCAAATCACCCAGAAAGCGACATGGGCACGTGTAGAATGAACCTCCCACTCTGCAGTCAAGAAAAAATAAGACTTTGGACATGACCTGTCCCGTGACAATGGATTCAGGTAAGTAAAAGGGGGTTTGAAGTCGATTTAAAAAAAAATGTAATAGTTAGGGGTATCAGCTTTAAAGTATTCCCAAAGTTCCCCATTTGTTTTTTGAGTTTTTGTTTTTGTATAGACTAGGACATGGTTACAACTTCTTTGGGTTTTTCATCTGTAATTTCCTGTCTTGGAGACACAGCAAGAAATTAGAGTTAATATCTCCTAAGTGAGGGTAAATCCCCTTTTCATTGTTACCAGAACAAGAGTCCATATTGAAATATGTCCTCTCTATTCTTTTTTGGTGACTGCTATTACATATTAGATATTCCATTACATTGTCTGGTGACAGTGTTCACCATTACAAATAGAGAGGGCTAATCTGCTCAGCAGGGACACAGAGAGCAAAAAAATAAAAGAATCTGAGTTTTTCCTTTTTTAGGTACCTTTTTATAACATCTAGTGATTTTTTTATTAGCTATGTTGTAACTTAGACTGTTTGTTTTTATTACATTGATCCTAAAGGTTTCCCTAATTGTTTTGTATTAATTTTAGAGACCTAAAGCCAGAAAACATTCTGCTTGATGACCGTGGTAAGTGTATGTTTTTATTTGCAATAATGTTTGGTAGAATCACTTGTATACACTTTTTAATGTGCTACAAAATGTTCTGCATTAGACGGTCCGTGTTCATCCGATCCCCCATAGAGGAGAGCGGAGATCTGACAGGGCGGTCCCTGCACAGTGTGCAGGGACCGCCCTGTCATCCGCCGGCTCAGCGGGGATCAGCAGAGCGATCCCCGCTGAGCAGCGGATCTTCACGGGGCGGATCATTACGGATCCGCCCCGTGTGAAAGGGGCCTTACAGAAAACTTGCAAAATAAATCATTCATTTTTTTGTGTTTTATTAAATGAGAAATACAGTTGAAAAAAAAATCTTGAAATCCATTCAGTTTTTCATCCTTGGAGTGGTATGTAATCCATCCCAATAACTTTTATGGGTAACTTGGTGATCAGAACAGCCCTCTTGCTCTACCTATGTTTATTGTAGGAAAGGTACTCCCTCACACATCCACTGTTTTCTAGATTTATTGGAAAACCTTTTGTATCATTAGGGATGAAAATGAGGGCTTCTGCAATACATATATTTAAAAAAAATGTTGTTACTATTGTTATTTAGTGAATGCAAAAGACAAACAGATTAGATAACTGCCAGTCAGATTTACAGAGTTGCCATGCTTGTGATATGTTGCCTTATTATTTAAAGCCAACCTGTGCCTGGGCTATGGACATTCAGGGTATTCATAGCAAGCCGTAAATAAGCTGTAAAACAAACTCCCACTGACTTCTGTAGCTTCATGTACTGTGGAGAAAACATCCTCACAGTCTGCAGCAGAAGCACAAATGTTTTTCGATTCACTCTCTCAGCAGCACAGCCCAACCTGCTTCACTTCAAAATGAACATCTATCATTGGGGCACATAGGGTTATGTGGCACAGGTGAAGAGAGCAGTAGTTTAGAACTAAGAATCTATCTATCTCTTTCTAAGAATGTACCGCCCTGGCACCAGAGATGGGGCACTATTTTTCCCTTTGATACCAACTTAGAGGCACTATTCCTCCCACTGACACCAATGATGGGTCACTATTTCTCCCACTGACACCAATGATGGGTCTTCTGGGAAGGTTGTCCACAAGGTTTAGGTGTGTTTATGGGAATGTCTGACCATTCTTCCAGAAGCACATTGTGAAGTCAGGCACTGATGTTGGACGAGAAGGCCTGGCTTGCAGTCTCCGCTCTAATTCATCCCAAATCTGGTTGAGGTCAGGCCAGTCAAGTTCTTCCATCCAAAATTTGCCCATCCATGTCTTTATGTGCACTTGTCCAAATCATTTGGTGGAGGGGGGATTATGGTGTGGAGTTGTTTTTTAGGGGTTGGGCTTGGCCCCTTAGTTCCAGTGAAGGGAACTCTTAAGGCATCAGCATACCAAGACATTTTGGACAATTTCATGCTCCCAACTTTGTGGGAACAGTTTGGGGATGGCCCCTTCCTGTTCCAACATGACTGCACACCAGTGCACCAAGCAAGGTCCATAAAGACATGGATGAGCGAGTTTGGGATGGAAGAACTTGACTGGCCTGCACAGAGTCCTGACCTCAACCCGATAGAACACATTTGGGATGAATTAGAGCGGAGACTGTGAGCCAGGCCGTCTTGTCCACATCAGTGTCTGACCACACAAATGCGCTTCTGGAATGGTCAAACATTCCCATAGACACACTCCTAAACCTTGTGCACAGCCTTCCCAGAAGAGCTGAAGCTGTTATAGCTGCAAAGGATGGGCCAACTCAATATTGAACCCTACGGACTAAGACTGGGATGCCATTAAAGTTCATGTGGGTGTAAAGGCAAGTGTCCCAGTACTTTTGGTAATATAGTGTACATGTGGAGTCAGGATACAGGTCTCTTATGCGGCGTACACACGGTCAGAATTTCCGATGGAAACAGTCCGATGGGAGCTTTTCAGCGGATTTTCCGATTGTGTGTATGCCCATCGGCCTTTTTCTGTTGGAATTTGAGATGGACTTTGAATTGAGAACCTGTTCTCAATTTTTCCGACGGAAAACCTTTCTATCGGATTTTCCGATCGTGTGTATGAAATTCCGACACGTAAAATTCCGACGCATGCTCGGAAACAATTCGACGCATGCTCGGAAGCATTAAACTTCCCTTCTATAGTGCTGTCGAACGTGTTTTATGCCGCTGTGTTACAGACCGTCGGAATTTGGTGTGACCGTGTGTAGGCAAGACAGTTTGAGCGAAATTCCGTTGGAATTCTGACGGGAAAACCATCAGAGCTTTTTCTGATGAGAATTCCGACCGTGTGTGAGCGGCATTGCAGCCCGTTTTGCTTGGTCGACCATCAACACAGCCACACACTTTCCCTTTTAGGCATTTTTTTATTTATTTTATTCTCTTTATTAGTATTTCCAAAGAAGTAAGGAAGTTGCAAAACAGAGCCTTTGGGCATTCCCCGGATCAGAGAAATAAAAATGTATAAACAAGTACATAACAGGTTAGCTACCAAAAAAGACAATAGACCAACCTAAAATTCAACTGCTCAGTCTCCCAATTTGGTAAAGCAATGGAATTTTTTATACATGAAAGCAGTCAGATTACAGATTACCTTACTGGTTATTGATCCATTTTTTTTAATCGATTGTTTTTCCATTATTAAATAAACCTGTTTGTGCAGTAAAGCATGCTATACATATTTCTATCTGCCTTCATATGTACACAGTGTGGTAGACTTTCTGGGGGTTATTAACTGGAGAGTGCAAAATCTGGTGCAGCTTTGCATCGAAGCTTCCAGGTTTTATTGTGAAAGCTTAGTTGAACAAGCTAAATTTAGAAGCGGATTGGTTACCGTGCACAGCTGCACCCGGTTCTGAGTGCTCCAGTTTTAGTAAATATCCCTCTCTCTTTCTAAGGCTCTATTCACACTAGCGCATTTTTTGATGCATTTTGCCGCGATTTTGCCGCGATTTGCGTTTTCTTTTTTTGATTTTTTTTTTTACACTGTATATAGATGGTTGCTAAGCAACCACAGTGAAAAAAAAAAAAAAAAAATACAAAAACGCAAAACGCGGCAAGCACCGCAAAAAGCACTGCAAAAACACTGAAAAGCAAAATGCATAGATGTGAATCGAGCCTAAAGCCTCGTACACACGGTAGGAAAATCCGAAGGGGATTGTCGTTTGACAGACTGTTGTCCGAAGTTCTTACTGTTAGTACGCTCCTTTCAACAATTGTTTTCTAATTTTCGTCCAACAAATGGATGACAGGCTAGTAAATTTTTGTCAAACTACAGCGCCACGTCAGACTTTCGGACAGTCGGCACACAAATCCGTCACACAAAAGTCGAAAGTACAAACACGCATGCTCGCAATCAATGCTCACCAAACACAAAATTAGCAGAAGGGGCCCAAAGGGTGGCGCTCAAGAGCTGAAAATCCTCATAGTATGTCACTATGTTCGTGTTTGTGGCACGACAATTTGTGTAACGTTAGTATGCAAGACAAGTTCCTGGCTCACGCCCTTTTGACAAACATCCGACACTCGGTTGTCCAACAATCGTAACGTGTGTACGAGGCTTAACTCTCCAGCTGTAGAACCTTATGTCTTATTCCCTGTGGCATGAAGCATCTCACATAATGTTCTTTCATCATACAGGGCACATCAGGATCTCCGATCTTGGGTTAGCTGTGCAAATCCCTGAAGGCGAGTCTATCCGTGGCAGGGTTGGCACCGTGGGCTACATGGGTATGAGTTTTATTTTTATTCCTAATATTTACAGTGGAATTCCTCTTCTTTATACAAATATAATATGATTACCACAATTTAGCTGTCTCTAATAGTCTGTAAGCTGCCAGTACATCTTGCTGTTGCCAGAGTAGCCTTTTGTCTCCATGCGGTCTCATATACACACACTGCTTGGCAAGAACTTGAAGGAAGGTGGGCACAGCTGCTTCAAGGTAACCTGTTCTAAGAGAATATGAAAGCTGCCATTGCTAATCTCTCTTGCTGAAAATGCTTATTATTTAAATGTGTTGTTGCTACAATGTGTCGAGTACTTTAATTGTCACCAATCAAGTATGTACAGTGCCTTGAAAAAGTATTCATACCCCTTGAAATTTTTCACATTTTCTCATGTTACAACCAAAAACGTAAATGTATTTTATTGGGATTATATCTGATAGACCAACACAAAGTGGCACATCATTTTGTAGTGGAAGGAAAATGATAAATGGTTTCCATTTTTAATAAATATCTGAAAAGTGTGGTGTGCATTTGTATTCACCCCCCCCCCCCCCAATCGAGTCAATACGTTGTAGAACCAATTTTCGCTGCAATTACAGCTGCAAATCTAGAGATGACATTTTTGCCCATTCTTTATTGCTTAATAGCTCAAACTCTGTCAGATTGAATGAAGAGCGTCTGTTAACAGCAATTTTCAAGTCTTGCCACAGATTCTCTATTAAATTTAGGTTTGGACTTTGATTGGACCATTCTAACACATGAATATGCTTTTATCTAAACCATTCCATTGTAGCTCTGACTGTATGTTTAGGGTCGTTGTCCTGCTGAAAGGTGAACTTCTGCACCAGTCTCAAGTCTTTTGCAGACTCTAACAGGTTTTCCTGTATTTGGCTCCATCCATCTTCCTATCAACTCTGACCAGCTTCCCTGTCCCTGCTGAAGAAAAGCATCCCCACAACATGATGCTGCCACCATCATGTTTCATGGTGGGGATGGTGTGTTCAGGGTGATGTGCAGTGTTAGTTTTCTGCCACACAGCGTTTTGCTTTTAGGCCAAAAAGTTCAATATTGGTCTCATCTGACCAGAGCACCTTCTTCCACATGATTGCTGTGTCCCCCACATGGCTTCTCGCAAACTGCAAACAGGACTTATGGCTTTTTTCAACAATGGCTTTTTTCAACAATGGCTTTCTTCTTGCCACTCTTCCATAAAGGCCACATTTGTGGAGAGCACCACTAATAGTTGTCCTGTGAACAGATTCTCCCACCTGAGCTGTGGATCTCTGCAGCTCCTCCAGATTTACCATGGGCTTGGCTGCTTCTCTGTTTAATGCTCTCCTTGCCCGGCCTGTCAGTTTAGGTGGACAGCCATGTCTTTGTAGGTTTTCAGTTGTGCCATACTCATTCCATTTTTGGATGATGGATTGAATAGTACTTTGTGAGATGTTCAAAGCTTTGAATATTTTTTCATAACCTAACCCTGCTTTAAATTTCTCCACAACTTTATCCCTGACCTGTCTGGTGTGTTCCTTGGCCTTCATGATGATGCTGTTTGTTCACTAAGGTTCTCTAACAAACCTCTGATGGCTTCACAGAACAGCTGTATTTATACTGAGATTAAATTACACACAGGTGGACTCTATTTATTAATTGGGTGACTTTTGACGGCAGTTGGTTCCACTAGATTTTAGTTAGGGGTATCCGAGTAAAGGGGGCTGAATATAAATGCACGCCACACTTTTCAGATATTTATTTGTAAAAAAAATTGAAAACCATTTATCATTTTCCTTCCCCTTCACAATTATGTGCCACTTTGTGTTGGTCTATCACAGAAAATCCTAAAAAATACATTTACGTTTTTTGTTGTAACATGACAAAATGTGGAACATTTCAAGGGTATGAATACTTTTTCAAGGCACTATAGATCAGGATTTCTGACTTCAATATGACTTTCTAATCTGCATGCTTGTTCCAAGTCAGTGACTTAAAGAGCTGCAACCAGGGAAATAGTATTTTCCCCTCAGTGAAGAATTGTAGACGGCCACTCACATTGGCTTGTCTAGCTCCGCGCTTAGGATAATTCAAAAAGGTCTATACTAATATTAATACTATAAACCCAGTACAGCTGCTCCCTATGAAATCTAGATGATTTAATTGGTAGTTTAATTAAATGAGGGGCGCTAGTACCAACATGAGATACTGAATTAATTAATAGGTTAATTAATTGTATATTCTGAACTGTATAGTAGAGACTAAGAGCTTATTGAAAAAAGGTGTGCAGACACAATATAGATCTACCATGAACTAAGCTAATTAGTAACTATTTAAAGTGATAATAGTGAACCACATTTGGTTACTCATACATTACAACCATTATAATGTGAATAATAAAAATTGGTTAGAGTGTGTTTATACAAACAATAATAACACCAGACACCTAGCGTGACCCAGTGAGGTATAAATTAATTATTACCCCAAAGATAATTAACACACAAAATAGAGCTGACCGAGCTCTATTTAAATTAAATAATATAAATATAACAGACCCTGTACCTTGTATCACAATGTGTACAACGAAAGTTAATGATCAAGCACTTATGCCCAATCTGATATATAAAAAGTGCAAACCAACAAATTTGGCAAATAATCCCAATATCTTGGGTACATCCAAAAAACGTGAAAAATATTAATATAAATTAGACAGTGTTAATTGATATAACGCAAAGTTCATATAGTAGTCCTTGCTGCAAAACGCCACAATCACTCCTGTAGATATAGCTTGTGCACCATCACCAGACAAATTCTCGATCCACCCAATGTGAGAACCAGCAGTATTAAATGGCCTCTTACCAAATGGAGTTGATTACTTTGTTTAGAAGCAATCAAATGCGCTTTCACAGGATTGTGCCTGTACACTGAGTGACACACCCTCACTCAAGGGCTCTCTTCCCTCTATCAGACCAGCTCAGATGCAATGGATTGGAAACATATGTGGGAATATAAAGAGAGGCGCACCTCATAGCGTAATAACGTTTTATTTAAAAAATATAGCATAAAAAAACACAGCAGCCAATTGCTCACTTACATTTTCCAGTGCCTACCCGGCACTGAGGCTACTTGCGATATGTTAAAAGATTCGATGGAGCAGCGGATCCTTCCCCTCCTGGCGTGCGTCTCTAGCGTGCGTTCCACTCACCAGACAGCCGGAGTCAATATCACAGGAAGTCCAGCAATAGTGCATCCAAAGATACAAAGTGATCAGGTACCGCCTACCTTTTTTAGGTAGGCGGTACCTGATCACTTTGTATCTTTGGATGCACTATTGCTGGACTTCCTGTGATATTGACTCCGGCTGTCTGGTGAGTGGAACGCACGCTAGAGACGCACGCCAGGAGGGGAAGGATCCGCTGCTCCATCGAATCTTTTAACATATCGCAAGTAGCCTCAGTGCCGGGTAGGCACTGGAAAATGTAAGTGAGCAATTGGCTGCTGTGTTTTTTTATGCTATATTTTTTAAATAAAACGTTATTACGCTATGAGGTGCGCCTCTCTTTATATTCCCACATATGTTTCCAATCCATTCCATCTGAGCTGGTCTGATAGAGGGAAGAGAGCCCTTGAGTGAGGGTGTGTCACTCAGTGTACAGGCACAATCCTGTGAAAGCGCATTTGATTGCTTCTAAACAAAGTAATCAACTCCATTTGGTAAGAGGCCATTTAATACTGCTGGTTCTCACATTGGGTGGATCGAGAATTTGTCTGGTGATGGTGCACAAGCTATATCTACAGGAGTGATTGTGGCGTTTTGCAGCAAGGACTACTATATGAACTTTGCGTTATATCAATTAACACTGTCTAATTTATATTAATATTTTTCACGTTTTTTGGATGCACCCAAGATATTGGGATTATTTGCCAATTTTGTTGGCTTGCACTTTTTATATACTACATGAACTTTGCGTTATATCAATTAACACTGTCTAATTTATATTAATATTTTTCACGTTTTTTGGATGTACCCAAGATATTGGGATTATTTGCCAAATTTGTTGGTTTGCACTTTTTATATATCAGATTGGGCATAAGTGCTTGATCATTAACTTTCGTTGTACACATTGTGATACAAGGTACAGGGTCTGTTATATTTATATTATTTAATTTAAATAGAGCTCGGTCAGCTCTATTTTGTGTGTTAATTATCTTTGGGGTAATAATTAATTTATACCTCACTGGGTCACGCTAGGTGTCTGGTGTTATTATTGTTTGTATAAACACACTCTAACCAATTTTTATTATTCACATTATAATGGTTGTAATGTATGAGTAACCAAATGTGGTTCACTATTATCACTTTAAATAGTTACTAATTAGCTTAGTTCATGGTAGATCTATATTGTGTCTGCACACCTTTTTTCAATAAGCTCTTAGTCTCTACTATACAGTTCAGAATATACAATTAATTAACCTATTAATTAATTCAGTATCTCATGTTGGTACTAGCGCCCCTCATTTTCCCCTCAGTACAAGGATCCTTTATTCTTTAACAAGTCATACACTTTAGATTTTCATCTTTCAGCCCACAAGCTGAGCAAGATAAACTCTATTTCCCATCAACGATAAACACCATGGATAGAAAATTCTCCCTGCCGGCTATATTATTCAGACAGCCGGCACCTTAGGCTGCATGGTATACCAGAAGAGTGGCTGCATCTGGTAGGATTTTAACACCTGGATTGAGTTTTCAGTCAACTTTGGTAGAGCCGGGTGGTGCCAACATGGTCACCCATGGCTTGGATTTCGAGTATGGCTTACTTTAATATGTGCCCTGTCACCACAGAGTCACTTCTACCCAATACGTTACCTGTAAAAGGAGTATGAATAGACTTCCAATGGCCCATGTTTTGCAAAATCACATCTCCACTTCCCATCCACTGAAAATATTCTACACTTATAGATGTTGCTCCCCCCATCGCAGTGAATATTGGAGCAGCAGCTGGGTAACAGAGATGTGATGGCTTTTCAATCCAAAGTATACTCCACCCCCCCCCCACCCTTTTTATGCAGGGGTGTTATTGACCCTGTATTGGCAATGTCATTTTAAAGGGAAACAGTCCCAATAGAATGTGACTTTACATACTTAAAGTGATTGTAAACCCCAGACATGAAATATGAACAATACCTATCTCTCCATAGTGTGTACTTGTCTCAATCCAGAGCACAAAATGTCATTTCTGTCTGCTGCCCCATTCCTCTGCTATCTGCATGAGTCACTTCTGAAAAGTTTTCCTGACACCAAGAGAAAAAAAGGAGGGATATCCAGCCTGTGATTG
The DNA here is from genome assembly GCA_028564925.1 of Lithobates sylvaticus. Lineage (NCBI taxonomy): Eukaryota > Metazoa > Chordata > Amphibia > Anura > Ranidae > Lithobates > Lithobates sylvaticus. The sequence goes on along the minus strand of CM053026.1, from coordinate 710,804,068 downwards.
GCAGCCTCAACTCTGTTCCTGTGTGCTGCGTGAAGGGGTGTGTCCCTTCCTTCCAATCTGGAGGGATCTCCAGCCTGTGATTGGCTGCCTCAACTCTGTTCCTGTGTGCTGCGTGAAGGGGGTGTGTCCCTTCCTTACAATCTGGAGGGATCTCCAGCCTGTGATTGGCAGCCTCAACTCTGTTTCTGTGTGCTGCGTGAAGGGGGTGTGTCCCTTCCTTCCAATCCACTCTCAGAGCTCTCCTCACTGAGCTCTGCAGTGTGTAATTTCAGCTCTCCGCCCCCTGCTTTATAAATTCTGGACTTTGAATGAGAGAAGACTGCAGATAAACAGGCACAACTTATGTAGGAAGATTTGTTTCATCTCTGTGTATCCCCTGAGGCCAGTCACTTCACTGGGTATATGTAAGGATTTTCAACCAATTTAACCTTTGAAAATATTTATATTTGGCCTCCTAGAGGGTTTAGAGGTCACCTAAGGTCTAACAGCTGGTTCCTTATCATTTTCCAAGTCTCTTCTAAGCAAGCCTGTACATTTGTATTCATTAACCACTTCAGCCCCGGACCAATTGGCAGCCAAAGGACCAGGCCCCTTTTTGCGATTCGGCACTGCGTCGATTTAACTGACAATTGCGCGGTCGTGCGACGTGGCTCCAAAACAAAATTGGCGTCCTTTTTTTCCCACAAATAGAGCTTTCTTTTGGTGGTATTTGATCGCCCCTGCGGTTTTTATTTTTTGCGCTATAAACAAAAATAGAGCGACAATTTTGAAAAAAATGCAATATTTTTTACTTTTTGCTATAAGAAATATCCCCAAAAAATATATAAAAAAACATTATTTTTCCTCAGTTTAGGCCGATACGTATTCTTCGACATATTTTTGGTAAAAAAAATCGCAATTAGCGATTGATTGTTTGCGCAAAAGTTATAGCGTTTACAAAATAGGGGATAGTTTTATAGCATTTTTATTAATATTTTTGGCGCGCGCGACCCACGGGCAGGCAATTAAAGGGGACGTACAGGTACGTGCTTTTGCCTGCCCGTGCCATTCTGTAGACGTATATCTACATGTGGCGGTCGGGAAGTGGTTAAAGACTGAATATTCAGATTCTGCTCCTAACATGGTAGGTTCACTTTATAATCCACCAATAACAGATCTATGTCTTTGTGATATTTGTTTTAATAGTCTTCTGCTGCATGTGTATTCTTTGCCACTCTCATACAAGAGTGCCCATGAAAGTGTGTTCTGCTTTAGCGAGAATACTCATGCCTGCAACAGGGTCTTCCTGCTACCTTTTGGTCCCTAGGCACGCCTACAGCCTCATAGCAGCTGTATATCTGTAGTATTAAATCTAAGGCACTGCTGCCTCTGATTGCTAGTCTTAGGAGATTTAGAGTAAGAGTTGATGATGTCACTATCCCAGATAGCAAGCAATTGAGCTGCAAGTTTGAAAATGACTTGCTAAGCTATTGCTAGACTTGCCAGGCTTCACAAGTTTGGTGTACAATTACAGTAAGTCCGCATTGCATGACTCCAGATTCATTTGCTTTGCAAACATCTGCTGGAAGTTCTGGTTGAGTTATGATGTGCAATAGTCATCCCACCACAGGGTTTACTGTGGTTGAATTTTCATGCTGTAGTCTTGCAGAGCTTTTTCTGTAGACTCACCACTTCAACTCTGCTCTTGCTAGAGACATGCCACGCACATTTGCTACAAATTGGGAAAAGTGTCAACTAGAACTCGTGCTTCAATTGCTCTACAAGTGTACAACCAGCCAGTGAAAATGTGCAGCAAGTTAACAAGATTACAATTCAACACTGGCACAAAGTTATCCTTGCTATTTGGGATTGTGCTTCTCATTGTTCTCCTTGCTGGAGGCTCTGACACAAGAAAGAAAAGCCCTGCCTCTACCAAGATAGCAGCTTTCACACAGATACACAGTGCAGATAAAGGCATAGTAGGTTAGTAATGGGCGATGATCAGCTGCAGGGAGACCACAGGCAATACTGGGGACTAGTCCTTTAACTTCTGCGGTTTAGCGGAGAAAAAGAATTCAGCTATGCTGGGATTTGTGCAATAGATTTTCCTGCTCTTCTGCCCAGTAAAATATTAATGCTGAAAGACTTTTTCCTGCCAGTCATTTCCACTGATTAATAAGTAAATATTCAATTAGCTTGAGCAGGATGGTATTAGCAGTCTGCCTGGGTGTTCAGCTTAACATAGAAACATGGATTTATATTTTAAGCACATAATCATTTTTTTCGGATTATGTTGTAGCAATGTTGTGAATTCCCGTATCACTTTCAAACGTACATCACATGAAAAAATCAAACAAAGTAATTCTGTATTATTTGGGAGTTTTTCACATTGGAAGTTTTTTATTTTTTATTTAGTTAGTTGTATTATATCTAAAATATACCGTATATACTCCAGTATAAGCGAACCGAATGTAAGCCGAGGCACCTAATTTTACCACAAAAAACTGGGAAAACGTATTGACTCGAATATAAGCCTAGGGTGAGAAATGCGCAGCTACTGTAAGTGGAAAAGAGGGTCAACAATGCCCATTTGCAGCCTCACTGTGTCCATTTGCATGCCTCACTGTGCCCATTTGCAGCCATATGTCCCCCGAACTGTAGTTAAGGGTTCCTAGATGCCCCCTATCTGCAGCCAAAATTTGGGGTCTTTGGACCCAAAGGGTCCTGAAATGACATTGCTGCGGATGGACACAGTTGACCGACTTTGGGGCCCCGTATCTTGGGGCTACTTGGTCCCTTTAGGACTAGCACTACAACATATCCAAAGATGGGGTTCCTATCACCAAGTGGCCCCGAGATACAGCGCCCCGAATTCAGTTTCTGAAAATGTCAAGCACTTTTCTGCAGCAGAGAATTAAATTTGGATATGTTGTAGTGCTGGTTCCACTTGGTTTGCACACCAAATTTGGGGTTCCTAGCACCAAGTGGTCCCGAGATACGGGGCCCCAAATTCGGGTCGGAAAATGTAATCATCTGCTGCAGAAAAGTGCTTGACTCCAGTATAAGCCGAGGGGGGCATTTTCAGCACAAAAAAATGTGCTGAAAAACTCGGCTTATACTCGAGTTTATACGGTATAGCATTTTTAAAAGATAATAAATAAATTTCCTCATATTTGAAACCAATAGTGCGATAAATTTTAAACTGGATGAATGTGTCTATAATCTAGATTCCAGTGGTATTTTCTGTTGCAGATTGGAATTTGCTTAGTTTCTAAGGGAAACAGACACCTCCTGCAAGGCAAATCAAACAGAGCAGCATCTTTTTGATCCTGAGAGTTTACCAGCAGAGATTTTTTTTAATATAATTCTTACAAAAGAATATGTATCTTCAAGTTTTATTTTTGTTTTCTGTTTTCCAGGGGGCGAAAGTACAGTGCCTTAAAGTATTCATACCCCTTGAAATTTTCCACATTTTGTCATGTTACAGCCAAAAACGTAAATGTATTTTATTGGGATTTTATGTGATAGATCAACACAGTGGCACATAATTGTGAAGTGGAAGGAAAATGATAAATGTTTTTCAAAATTCTTTACAATTAAATATGTGAAAAGTGTGGTGTGCATTTGTATTCAGCCCCCCTGAGTCAATACTTTGTAGAACCACCTTTCTCTGCAATTACAGCTGCAAGTCTTTTTTGGCATGTCTCTACCAGCTTTGCACATCTAGAGAGTGACATTTTTGTCCATCAAGCTCTGTCAGATTGTATGGAGAGCATCTGTGAACAGCAATTTTCAAGAGTTGTCCCTGGATTCTCAATTTGATTTAGGTTTGGACTTTGACTGGGCCATTCTAACACATGAATATGCTTTGATCTAAACCTTTCCATTGTAGCTCTGGCTGTATGTTTAGGGTCGTTGTCCTGCTGGAAGGTGAACCTCCGCCCCAGTCTCAAGTCTATTGCAGACTTTAACAGGTTTTCTTCAAAGATTTCCCTGTTTTTGGCTCCATCCATCTTCTCATCAACTCTGACCAGCTTCCCTGTCCCTGCTGAAAAAGCATCCCCACAACATGATGCTGCCACCACCATGTTTCACGGTGGGGTTGGTGTGTTCATGGTGATGTGCAGTGTTAGTTTTCCGTCACACATAGCGTTTTACTTTTAGGCCAAAAAGTAAAATTTTGGTCTCATCTGACCAGAGCACCTTCTCCACATGTTTTCTGTGTCCCCCACATGGCTTCTCACAAACTGCAAACAGGACTTTTTATGGATTTCTTTCAACAATGTCTTTCTTCTTGTCACTCTTCCATAAAGGCCAGATTTGTGGAATGCACGACTAATAGTTGTCCTGTGGACAGAATCTCCCACCTGAGCTGTGGATCTCTGCAGCTTCTCCAGAGTTACCATGGGCCATTTGGCTGCTTCTCTGATTAATGCTCTCCTTGTTGGCCTGTCAGTTTAGGTGGACGGCCATGTCTTGGTAGGTTTGCCGTTCTGCCATACTCTTTCCATTTTCGGATGATGGATTGAACAGTGCTCCGTGAGATGTTCAAAGCTTGGAATATTTTTTTATAATTTAACCCTGCTTTAAACTTCTCCACAACTTTATCCCTGACCTGTCTGGTGTGTTCCTTGGCCTCCATGATGCTGTTTGTTCACTAAGGTTCTCTAACAAACCTCTGAGGGCTTTACAGAACAACTGTATTTATACTGAGATTAAATTACACACAGGTACTCGGGACCTGAACTAATATATATACACGTACCCTAGAAACTCTATATTTGGCTCACTCCCAGCGCTTCAAGACCTATTCAAACGCCACTAGCTCCCATACCCCTCTTCCCCTCCCTACACCCCCTTTTCCTTTCCTATCTAGTCTAATTCTCTCTTTTCTATCTCTCCATCTCAATAAGCGACCTCTCGATCTACCTCAATACAACTTGTCTGAAAAGTTTGTTTGTTCCCAAGAATACGAAACCAGAAGACAATTCTAAACACAATTGATAGATGATCTTAAGTTTTACACTAGTTGTTATAAGATGTACTGTTAAAAACTAAGACATGATATCGGAAGGCTGCGACCTCTACTGTGAACTTATGTTTTGTATGTTTGTTGGGCTTCTGCCCCCTTTCCTTTTTATTTTTGAAAACTCAATAAAATATATATTTGAAAAAAAAAAAAAAAAAATTACACACAGGTGGACTCTATTTACTAATTAGTTGACTTCTGAAGGTGGTTTAACTAGATTGTAGTTAGGGGTATCAGAGTAAAAGGGGCTGAATACAAATGCATGCCACACTTTTCAGATATTTGTTTGTAAAAAAAAAATAAAAAATTAAAACCATTTATAATTTTCCTTCCACTTCACAATTATGTGCCACTTTGTGTTGGTCTATCACATAAAATCCCAATAAAATACATTTACATTTTGGTTTTCATGTGAAAAATATGGACACTTTCAAGGGGTGTGAATACTTTTTCAAGGCACTGTATGTGTAGTACTTTTTCCCATCATCCTATGTGCTATCAAGCTGTGAGGTTGGATATGGCACCCCTCCTCCCTCCACAGCTGTCCGACAACACAGCTAGCAAGGAGACAGCTGTTTTACAGATGACACTTTTCTCTATCTCCAAGCACTTGTCCACAACAAAAGTCTTGCAGAAATACAAGGCTTGTCATTTCCAGGTGATTTGCAGTGCTTGGAGGTAGTTAAAAGTGTTTCTTGTCAAAGCCGCTATCTCCTTCCTAAGGCCCCTTTCACACTGGGGCGGGAGCCGCGGCGGCGGTAAAGCAGCGCTATATTTAGCGCTGCTTTACCGTCGTTTTAGCCGCGGTATTCGGCTGCTAGCGGTGCGGTTTTAACCCCCGCTATCGGCCGAAAAAGGGTTTAAAATCCCCCGCAAAGCGCCGCCGTAGCCATGGTGGTATTGCCGCGGTATTACCGCGGTGTCCCATTGAAATCAATGGGTAGGAGCGGTGAATACACCGCTCCTATACAGCTCCAAAGATGCTGCTAGCAGGACTTTATTGACCGTCCTACTAGCGCACCGCTCCAGTGTGAAAGCCCGCCGGCTTTCACACTGGAGTGAATGGGGCCGGATTTTTTCAGGCGATGTACAGGCGCTATTTTTAGCGCTGTACGCCTGAAAAACGCCCCAGTGTGAAAGGAGGCGGGTTACCCTGTGTGACATCACAACTAGTCTTGGACAGCACATAGAAATATGGGACAAAATGGGAAATGGACTAATAATAATGGAAGTTTTTAATGCTATAATATTGTATGTAAAACAATATACTGATGATAAAACAAGGGCCTTTAATATAGAATCTTCTGTCTGCAGCCCCAGAGGTCATCAACAATGAAAACTACACCTTTAGCCCCGACTGGTGGGGGCTCGGCTGCCTTATTTATGAAATGATCCAGGGTCAGTCTCCGTTTAGGAAAAGGAAAGAGAAGGTGAAGAGGGAAGAGGTGGACCGGCGAGTGAAGGAGGATGAAGAGGAATATTCTGATAAGTTTTCAGAAGATGCTAAATCTATCTGCAGGATGGTAAGTGCAGACGGAAAAGTGGGTACTTTGTTGTGTGGATAGTGGATCATTCCCCAAGAAGAGCTGAACCCAAAACCTGAAGTATAATTGCCCATACATGAACAGTTATTTGTCCACAATATGTTATACCATAGACCAGCGATGGCAAACCTTGGCACCCCAGATGTTTTGGAACTACATTTCCCATGATGCTCATACACTCTGCAGTGTAGTTGACCATCATGGGAAAGGTAGTTCCAAAACATCTGGGGTGCCAAGGTTCACCATCACTGCCATAGACTTTCAGGGACTAAAGGAAGACCGCATATAGCAGGTCAGCGCCTCCATTGTTCTAACTTTGATGACTAATGAGCATGCCCTGTGTCTTCATTTCCCACCTAGTTGCTGACAAAGGACCCCAAGCAGAGGCTGGGCTGTAAGGGGGATGGAGCAGCAGGTGTAAAGCAGCACACGATATTCAGGAACATCAACTTCAAGCGTCTTGGAGCCAATATGCTGGATCCACCCTTTGCTCCAGATGTAAGTAGTTCTAGCTCCAGAATGTGGGATGGCCAGGACCCTGTGTGATCTTTGCTTATCAGGGAGAACCTTTTAACAGGACGTCCTGACTGATGACATCCTCAGTGGTTGGCCTTCTTCAGGCAGGCCTACTTAAAGTGTTACTAAACCCAGGACCCTGTATTCACTATATCCCATAATACACAGAACATGGCTTCATAGACACAGCCAAATTTGACATCCATGTGAGTGTGGGTCCCCGAATGCAGACAGTGTGCGTTCAGGGACTCCGAATCCATGCAGATGTCAAATTGGGAGCAGCAGCTGTTTCCATGTTTGAATAGCAAAACTCATTGTTAACGAGTATAAATTAGCTTCTCACAGTTCATTTAACATTTAACATGTTTTCTTTTTATATGCATTCACATCTATGCGTTTTGCAGCCGGTGCGTTTTTGGAACTTTTTTCCCCAGCGTTTTGCGTGTAATAGACTTCAATAGAGTCGCACCAGAAACACAAGTGTTGTGTTTGTGAAACGATTTTTGATGCTTTTCCCTGTATATAGCTGGTTGCTAAGGTTGCTAAGGAGCCGGCACAGACGTGCTTGCTGACAGCCGAATGTAAAAAAAAAATTGCAGGCAAAAAAAAAATTGTAAAAAAAAAAACAGCGTGAGGTCCATTCCAGGCCCTTTTTGTATGGATTTGGACAAGACTCCCATGCCAAAATGAAAAAAAAATGGTGTGGAGTCCCCCCAAAATCCATACCAGACCCTTATCTAAGCATGTAGCCCAGTAGGTCAGGAAAGGAAGGGGATGAGCGAGTGCCCCCACCACCCCAAAACACCTTGTCCCCATGTTGATGGGGACAAGGGACTCTTCCCGGGTTTGCGAGCAGGGGGCTTATTGTAATCTGGAAGCCCCCTGTAGGAAAGGAAGCCCCTGGATCCTGCCCCCCCTCCCTATGTCAATGAGTATGGGATACATTTTACCCCTACCTATTCACCCAACAACAACAAAAAAGCAGTGTAGTGTTCCAAAAAACGAGATGGCTTTTGACAAGTTCTTTATTAAAAATGAGGAATATCCCCCATCGTAGCTCAGTGTCTTCCTCCAGTACCGTCACCGATGTCTTTGTCCTCTGCTGTCTTCGCCCTCCGCTGATGTCTTCTCACACCGCTGATGTCTTCTCCCGCCACCGATCGCTAAAAATAAAAAATAAAAACAGTCCTCCTTCCGACGCTGGCTCCCTTCGTTGTGTCAGAGCCGGTGTCTGCCAGTTCTTATAAAGCCATGGGGAGTGGTCATCCAGTGATGTCACCTGGAGAACCCGCCCCTTGTAATGACACGTGACGTCCCAAGGGGCGGGTTCTCTGGGTGGCATCACCGGATGGCCATGTCCCATGGCTATGTAAGAACTGACAGACACTGGTGCTGACACAACGGAGGTAGCCAGTGTCGGTGGAACGTTTTTATAATTTTTAGCGGCTCAGCGGCAGGAGAAGACCGGAGGACAAAGACATCAACGGAGGAGGAAAACCTGAGGAAGAAGACGCGTTGGAGCTACGACGAGGGAACATTCTTCATTTTTAATAACAGACTTGTCAAAAACCGGCTCTTGTTTTTTGTAACACTACACTGGCTTTTATTTGGTGAATACTCATTCACATGGGGGGTGGCGGGATCTGGGGACCCCCTTTCTTAAAGGGGCTTCTGGATTCCAATAAGCCCCCTGCCCACAGACTCCCACAACCACTGCCCAGGGTTGTCTGAAAGAGGCCCTTGTCCCCATCAACATGGGTACAAGGTTCTTTGGGGGGGGGGGGGGGCAGAGCATCACAAATCCTTTTAGCATGCTATGGTGTGAACAACTTCAGTATTTTGTTGATGATTATCCGCTGCAAAGAGTTGTTTACATCTGAACAAAGAGTTCTGTGAAATGTGCATTGCACCAGTTTGGCAGGGGCAGTCCTTGCATGATCTTCATGAATATTGGCTCCTGCTGATATCTCCATGGCCAGTGAGGAGAGCCGCTGCTTTTGGGTACAGCGCTGGATCGTGTTTAGGCTCAGGTAAGTATTGAGGAGGGTGGGGAACTGATCAGAGAATGTTTTTTTACCTTAATGCAGAAAATGCATTAAAGTATAACTAAAGGGAAAACTTTTTTTTCGTTTTGTATAGAGTGGATTAGAGATGGATTAGAATCCATGTCCGTTTTTATTGCTGTCTGTGTCCTGTTTACCATTATCATTGAAAGCTATAGTAAAAGAGGGTTGTCCCCAGAAAAGTAATAGAGGGAACACTAGTTCTGGGGACATGGGGGTCCCCAAAGTATTTCTTTAATTTGCTGGGATTTCCTCTCGCCTCCTGTTTGGCTATGGGACAGGAAGTGAAGGGAAAATTCAGCAATGGAACACAGATGGCGAGAAAAAAAACCTCACAGGCATTATAACCCTTCCTTACTCTTTCCAAAATGAGAAAAAAGTTCTGCCTATAGCTCTACCTTAACCACTGCTGGGCGCAGGCGGCACGCTCTGTGATCAGTGTCCGGAGGACACTGCTGTTCACAGACAGGGGTAAAGAGCCAATCAGCGGCTCCTTACCACGTGATCAGCTGTGCCCAATCACGGCTGATCATGGATGTAAATAGAAACATTGCCAATCCTTTCCTCATGCTAACAGCATGAGGAGAGGAAAAGCGTGCCGGTAATCGGCTTCTCTAAAAGGGACATGTAAACTGATAATCAGGGCAATGCTTATTAGTGCAGTCCAAACAGTGCCCACTAGTGCTGCCATTGTGTGCGCACCAGTGCTGCCAATCAGTGTCGCCTATCAGTGCCCATCAGTGCCCACCAATGCCTCCTCATCCGTGCCCATCAGTGCCACATCATCAGTGCCCATCAGTGTAGCCTCCTCACCGCACATCAGTGAAGGAGAAAAATTACCTGTTTCCAAAATTTTATAACAAACTATGAAAAAGTTTTTTGTGTTTTTTCAAACTTTCCAGTCTATTTTCAGTTATTTAGCAAAAATGAAAAAAATTGAGTGGTGATTAAATACCACCCAAAGAAAGCTCTATTTGTGTGAAAAAAAAAAAAAAAATCTAATTTGGGTACGGTGTGGCATGACCGCGCAATTATCATTCAAAGTGTGACAGCGCTGAAAGCTGAAAATTAGCCTGGTCAGGAAGGGGGTAAAAGTGCCCAGTAGGCAAGTGGTTAAGGTAAAAAAAAAACTTCTGCCTTTTAGAACCACTTTTTTTGTTTTTTTTTATGTTGCATACTGTATATTTTCTTTTTTATTTGTTATGGATAGGAATAAAAAAAAAGTTGTTTTTTTCTTTCTATGTTAGTTTCCTTAGTTTCCATGCCTTCAGGAATGGTAAAAAAAATCTGCTTAAAATCGTGCAAAACACCTTTATTGTTTTTTTTGTTTTGTTTTTTACCTTCCAGCCACGTGCTGTATATTGTAAGGATGTCCTGGACATTGAGCAGTTTTCCACAGTGAAAGGAGTAAATCTGGATACCACAGATGATGATTTCTACTGCAAGTTTGTGACAGGCTGTGTCCCCATCCCCTGGCAGCAAGAGGTACTACAGTTATATTGGCGTTGTTCATTTACTGTATGGATTGTAACCCTTCATCCTTGTTATGTTCAAATAGCCAATTTAGAATAAAGCCAGGCAATTAGCATTTCCAAAAGAAGATTGGCAATTGTAGACCATGTACAGGTTTTCTTTAACCACCTCCCACCCAGAGATCGGTGGCGCACTGTGTCCCTGGGATGATCAGGCTCTTTACCCATGTAATCAGCTGTGTCCAATCACATGTAAACAAGGAAATGCTGGTTATCGGTATTCCTCTCCTCACACTGACAGCGTGTGAGGAGAGGAGAGCTGATCAACGGCATTTCCTTACAAGGGAGACCTGCAGAGATAATCAGGGCACTGATCATTAGTGCAGCCCCAACAATACCCAGCAGTGATGCCAGTCAGTGCTACCTTCAGTGCCTGCTCATCAGTGCCGCCTATCTGTGCTCATCAGTGCTGCATATTAGTGCTGCCTCCTCAGTGCCCATCAGTGCAGCCTCGTGAGCGCACGTCAGTGAAAGAGAAAAATTCATTATTTACAAAATTTTATAACAGAAACTAAGAAAAAAAAATTCTGCAAAATTGTATTTTTTTTTTCTTAAACCCAGTGGTGATTAACCACTTTCGGACCGGACCATTTTGCTGGCTTAAGACCAGAACACTTTTTGCGATTTGGCACTGTGTCGCCTTTAACTGACAATTGCGCGGTCGTGCGACATTGCTCCCAAACAAAATTCACCTCCTTTTTTTCCCACAAAAAGCTTTCTTTTGGTGGTATTTGATCGCCCCTGCGTTTTTATTTTTTGCACTATAAACAAAAAAAGAGCGGCAATTTTGAAAAAAACGCAATATTTTTTACTTTTTGCTATAATAAATATCACCAAAAAATTTATAAAAAAACATTTTTTTCCCTCAGTATAGGCCGATACGTATTCTTCTACATATTTTTGGTAAAAAAAATCTAATAAACGATTATTGATTGGTTTGCGCAAAAGTTATAGCGTTTACAAAATAGGGGATAGTTTTATGGCATTTTTTATTAATAATTTATTTTTTACTAGTAATGGCGGCGAGCAGTGATTTTTATTGTTACTGCGACATTATGGCTGACACGTCGGACATTTTTGACACATTTTTGGGACCATTGTCATTTATACAGCAATCAATACTATACAAATGCACTGGTTCCTGTGTAAATGACACTGGCAGTGGTGAAGGGGTTAACCAGGAGGTGGCAGTGTACGGGTTACGTGTGTCCTAGGGGCATGTTGCTAACTGTGGGGGGCGTGGCTGGGTTTTACAGATCACTGATCTCTGCTCCAATCACAGGGAGCAGAGATCAGTGTCACTTGTTGCTAGGCAAAACGGGGAGATGTTTGTTTACTTCAGCATCTCCCCGTTCTTCCTCCCCGTGAGGTCCCGACCGGCGGCGCGCACGCAATGGCACGGCAGCAAATTCAAAGGGACGTACCTGTATGCCCTTATGCCTGTCCGTGCCAGTCTGCCGATGTACATCATCGTGCGCTGGTCGGGAAGCGGTTAAATACCACCAAAATGATCCTCTATCTGTCTAAAAAAATATATAAAAATTTGGTTTGGATACAGCGTTGCATAACAGCCCAATTGTCATTCAAAGTGTGACAGCGCTGAAAGCTGAAAATCAGCTTGGGCAGGATGGGGGTGAAAGCGCTCAGTTTTGAATGGGGGTAATCTGCATGATAAACCCTCAAAAAATAGAAAAAACACTGCACTTGGGGAAAAAACAACAAAAACTGCCAGCACACAGAGATTGGATACATAAACGCTAAACAAATATTGTATGGTAACAAACTGCAGTGCTAAAATGTCAAATGACAAACATGACCATACATGACCGATTCTTTCAATCTAACATAGGTACAGTATAGAAATATTGAGTTGGGCTAAAGAACATAGTTCATTTAGTGATAGAGCTGTAGAGTGGTATTATAGAACACTATACTGTGCAAGGGTAAGTGCCACTGCTTCAGCAGAGTATCAGAAATTAAAGGGCTAGTGGAAGAGGCATTTACCTGGCCATACGTTGATAGATTTATTTTGTTCAGCCAGTAGGTTAAATGAAAAAAACATTATACAATGCGGATGAATGAGTCCCCCCCGAGGGACCATTGTATTCTGACGGGCGGCAGTGGCTGTCAGCAGAGTCGTCTTCAATGTTGATTGGACCCTGGATGAAAGTTTTCTTGGCCCCCCTCCATGCAGTTTCACTCTCCACCTGCTCTGAGTCATACAATAAATAGCAGCTAGACTTAAAATCTGTTTACTGAATCAGATCAGGCTGCGATTGCAATTGGTTGCTAGAGGTTACAGTGTATCATTACCGCTCACTGACTGGTTGCTAGAGGTTACAGCACATGATTTCTGCTTGTTGATTGGTTGCTAGAGATTACTGTATAACAATACCACTCACTGATTGGTTGCTAGAGGTTACAGCACATCATCTCCTCACTGCCTGCACATCATGGACTGGGGAGGTGAGGGGACCCATTAATAGACAGAAAACTCCTAGGGATCCTAGGACTCCTGGGATCAGTGGCAGTGCTGGGGGGATGGGAGTGTGTGATCAATAGCAATGCTGTTTTTTTTTTTTTTTTTTTTTTTTTACTGACTACCAATATCAGTACCAGTTTCAACACTGGCCACCAATGTAATAGGGGTTTACACTGACCACTAATGTAATAGAAGCATTCACAGTAAACACCAATGTAAGGAGGGATTTACACTGACCACCAATGTAAGGGGGACATCCACATCGGCCACTAGTGTGAATGAAAGGATTCTACACCAAGCACCAATATAATGAGAAGATTTACACTGACCACCAATGTAACCGAGACATTTAGCCTGCGTTCACATTTGTGTGTGTTGGGAACGCATGCAAAAACGCCTTCCTGACACCACAAAAACGTGCTGCCCTTTAGCAGATACACAGCAGTGCCGTTAATTGTTAATGACACCCTCGCGCATATGTGACTTGGGACCGTGTGATTTTGAAAAAGGGTTAGGGACTTTCTTCCGCATTTGTAGCGCATAGAGCAGTCCATTGAAATTAACGGGCTGCCCTACACGCGACCTACATCTTTATCCACCCTGTCAGTATACCTTTGCATCCTAAAACCCCTGCTAACCTCTGCACCCCAAACCTCCCCCATCCTCTCCACTCCAATCCCCCTCCCCTTTAACGCTACCTGCCTCCTCTGCTCATCTTTGCACCCACCTTCCCTACCTCTATACATCCCCTCCTTGCTCACCTGTGCACTACAAACTGTAATTCCTTCTCTGTCTACCTCTGCACACCCCACACTTCCCTCCCCCCACCAATTTGCTTACCTTTGCAGAGCAGGCTGATGTTACGCTATATGACCACAGTTGTAGGTAGGACTTTCAAGCTTGTCCCATGTCCCTATCTCCCCAGTGGGCAGCATTCAGTATAGGTAATGGTGGATATGACCTCAGGGGAGCATGATATACATATGAATATTGCCTCTTTTTACATATGAATGCTGCTGGTCTGCCGCTATTTACATATGAATGCCACCACTATGTACATATCAATGCTGGTATTTACATGTAAACACAGGGTCTGCAGGTGAGTCATCTGTACACAACAATAGGGCAGAGCTGAGCAGCATTAGTAACACAACTTCACACTGAGATATCAGGACACATCACAGGACTAAAACCTCAAGGGATGAAGGAATTAAAACAGGGATAGTTGGCAAGTATGAGGCAACTGCTTTGGGCCCCACGGCAATGACAGGGCCCAGGGCAGCTGCCCCTTTTGCCCTGCCTTAAAAACGACCCTGGCTGTCAGAATACATTAATAGCGGATGCATGTGATTGGATGCAGTTGCTGTTGTCAGTTTTCCGCCTGGCTCCTTAAAGTGGTTGTAAAGGCAGAAGGTTTTTTTTATCTTAATGCATTCTATATATTAAGATAAAAAGTCTTCTGTGTGTAGCAGCCCCCCTAATACTTACCTGAGCCCATCTCTGTCCAGCGATGTCCATGAGTCCCTCGGCCATCCGGGACTCTTCCTCCTGATTGGCTGAGACACAGCAGTGGCGCCATTGGCTCTGGTGGCTGTCAATCAAAGTCAGCCAATCGGAAGAGAGATGGGGCAGGTCCTAACCGCAGCTCCGTGTCTAAATAGATACACGGAGCTGCAGCTTGGCTCGGGTGCCCACATAGCAAGCTGCTTGCTGTGGGGCACTCAACTGGAGGGAGGGCCCAGGAGCAGCGAAGAGGGACCCGAGGAGAGCAGGATCCAGGCTGCCCTGTGCAAATCCACTGCACACAGAGGAGGTAAGTATAACATGTTTGTAATTTAAAAAACAAAACAAAAAAAAGAAGACTTTACAATCACTTTACATTTTTTCATTAAGGGATGTAGGATGGGAATGGGCTGCCAGAGCCACCCACAAAGCAAAGTGCGCACAGTGTATGGCCAGCCCTAGGCCTCCTACATCAACGTAACATGTACTCGGGAACCATTACCATCTTCTGGGGAGACTAACTTGCCATGAGCTAAAAGAAGAGAAGAAGACAATTAAGTGGTGTGGTGGTAATGGTGCAGGGCGAGCTAGTAGTAGCTCGTTGTGTTTAATTGGACATGTTATGTAATGTTGGAGACCCTTTGTCACTCATCCAAGTGGATTTCTGAGTTCTAATAAACTGGGGAGATTACTTGGTTGATTAGTGAATCATCTACAGCAGGAGTCTCCAAACTTTCTAAGCAAGGGGCCGGCTTACTATCCTTTAGGGTTTAGGGGGGCCAGACTGTGGCCATTGGGAGTAGAAAATCCCCAAGCGTCAGTGCCCCATCACTGGTTTCAATGGGAGGAATAGTGCCCCATTGATGGTGTCAGTAGGGAGAATGAATACAGGTGTGTAAGCGCTTCCACCTTCTCACATCTCAGTAGGGGGAATGGTGCCCCATCACTGATGTCAGTTGGTGGAATAGTGCCCCATGGGCCAGATAGGCAAGCAAAGGGCAACATCTGGCACCCGGGCCGCAGTTTGGAGACCACTGATCTACAGCTTTATAGAACAAGTCCAAAAGAATGTGACAAATTATTACTAGCCATACCATGACCTGACTTCATGAGAACATTCACAGTCTAAGCAAGGCCAGGTCTTCTACTGCTTTGTGGGGTTGACCATGACCTCAGTACCTACCTTCCACCTGCTCAGTGATGATTATTCTGAAGGTCTTCTCTTCTCCTTCCTTTCACAGATGATTGAAACAGAGTGTTTTAAAGACATCAATATTTATGAGACGGACGGCTGCTTGTCGCCAGATCTGGATGTGAGCAAACCGAACATAAGACCAAAGAGAAGCTTCTTTCATCGATTGTTCAGAAGAGGGGTGAGAAACGATCCAGTGATATGCTTTTTACAGTGCTGAATTTACTGGAAACTCTTTATTCTACAGGTCACTAAAAAATGGATTGCTGGCTAGCAATGCAGACTCCCTAATTATTTATTTATTTATTACAGGTACTTATATAGCCCTGTCAATTTACGCAGCGATTTACATATATATTGTACATTCACATCAGTCCCTGTCCTCAAGGATAGTACAATCTAAAGTCTCTATCCCACATTTATACATACACATATTAGGGCCAGTAAACCTCCCAGCATGTCTTTGGAGTGTGGGAGGAAACCAGAGTACCCAGAGGAAACCCACGCAGGTACAGAGAGAATGTGCAAACTCTAGGCAGGTAGTGGCATGGTTGAAACGAAGACCCCAGTGCTGCTAGGCAGAAGGGCTAACCCCTTAGCCACTGTGCTGCCCAATAAATTATACATGTCCGTGAACTGCCAGCTTAGTAAGGCCAAGTTTAAAATATAACTAAAGACAAAAATGTTTTTTTCGTTTTGGATGGTGGAGATGGATTAGAATCCCTCCCAGGTTTTTATTGCTGTTTGTGTCCGTATTAGCGAGATTCATGCTCTCGATTTGTCCTGTTTACTGTTATCACTAAGAGTGAATTAAAATCCCAGATTTTGGGTTGACACCAGAACAGGAAAAGCGGGGAAATCTTTTAAAAATCAGGAACTTGCCAATGCTTGGGGTCCAGCACCGTCTTCCTGTGGTCAATAATTTTTACCGCTGGGGGTTCCCCAGCACCAGCATCTTGGATACAGGAGCTGAGGAACCACGGCTGGCTCCCCACTGAGCATGTGCAAGCTCATGCAATGATTTTTGAATGGTCCTGCAGCCTCCTGGGACATGTGACCCCCCCCCCCCACCAATTTAACACATCTAGAGGATGATCAAATGAAATGGAATCGGTATACAGAGGTTTACTTCTTCTGAGAGAGATTAAAGGAACACTCTAACCACCATGACCACTTCAGTGATTTGAAGTGGTCGTGGTGGTAGGGGTCAGTATGTGCAGTGTTTCTGCATGAAACAGGTAGAGGGGCTGAGAGAGAGAGAGAGAGAGAGAGAAGTGGGGCTGAGAGAGAGGGGGTCTGAGAGAGGGTGGCTGAGAGAGGGAGGGGGGCTGTGAGGGAGGGGCTGACAAAGAGGGTGGCTAAGACTGAGGGGGGAGGGGCTGAGACTGAGGGGGGGGGGGGCTGACAGAGGGGGGGGCTGACAGAGGGAGGGTGGCTGTCAGGTCACCTGAGGCCAGGTGACAGATGCACACTGTTGGGGTCAGGAGTGCACCACTATGGTAGTGGACCCTATGACTGACCGCTGCGGATAGAACTCTGGGTGGTTCAGAAAAGCAGATCCACTGGAGCACCAATACGGATCCTACTGGGAGCTAGAGCATAAGATTAGAGCCTTAAAGCGTGACATGTTGGGTATCTAATTAGTCAGTGTAACATTATCTTTCACTTTATAGAAAAAATTAGGGTAATATTGTGTTTTTGTTTTGTTTCTTTAATTTATCAAAGTGTGTTTTTTTTATTTTTTTTTGTTTTTTATCCAAAATTTAAAAAAATTGCTGTGCAAATACTGTGTGACATAACCAATTGCAACAATTACCATTTTATTTGCTAGGGACACTGCCAATATATGTTTGGGGGTTCTGCAAAAAAAATATATGATTTTACATGTAGGAGAGGAATGCCAGAATTTGCCCGGTATGGAAGTGGTTAAAAGACGAGACGCAGTTGTGAGTTTGCTTTAACCCCTTGACAACCAGGACGCTTCTAAATGTATTTTGGTAGAATAAAAAAGGAACATCTAAATGCAGGAAAAATGACCTGGAAAGCATACAAGGAGAACTTCTCCTGCATTTAAAAATGCAAACAAGTAAATGAGGCCTTAAAGGGGAGTTCCAGGCATTTTAAAAGTCAGCAGCTACAAAAAGTGTAGTTGCTGACTTTTAAAAAAAATAACACTTACCTGTTCCACGGTCCAGCGATGCGGCCGAACGGGGTGTCGCTCCTCTCCCCCTCCTCTTCGTCGGCGCCGCAAATTTCCACTCTGGGCACCCGGCCGTGACAGCTTTCCTCTTCACGGCCGGGCACGCGCGGCGCATGCGCGAGCCGCGCTGCGCTCCCGGAGTGGATAGGCGATCTCCTGGGACCTGTCACGTGTCCCAGGAGATCGCCTAGAGGGAGGAGTCGCCTAGGCGGTTACTGGGCGGAAGGAGGAAGTGGGACAGGAAGTCCCCCTCCTAATGAAGCCCCCACTCCCCCCCCCAAAAAAAATGACATGCCAAATGTGGCATGTAAGGGGGTGAGGAGTGGTTAAAGCTGGAGTTCCATTTTTAAGTGGAACTCCGCTTTAAGATAAATGCCACAATCATAAAGGACAAAAGATGACACTGCTCTGCTTGAGCTGCATGCATACCAGCATGCAGCAAGAACATTGATAGCAAGACCTAGAGTAAATGAAAACCTGTATCCTACAGAGTGTGAAATATCGATGTATGTGATGTATCCGACTCTTACAAAGCTTTTTTTTTTTTCTGGCCCGCACAGGTCTGTTTCAAATCCTCCTACAATGACGACGATGAAGAGGCATCCCGACCATGAACCACTGTCCAATAGCCAAAAAAATCAAACCTTAGAAGAGTTAAACTGCAAATATTTTATTGTATCTATGAACTGTAAAGGTGTATTATAAATTAAACAAAGAATTCTGTATGCGTTTACAGATTTTGTACATTTCTACTTGAATTCTGTTAAGATGTATATTTTCACAAGTGTATTGTACAAAACCAATAAGGTCCTATTCGTACCACTCCAATGCATCTAGTGTGTCTGTGTGTGTGTGTACATATGTATAATAATGATCCATATCTCTCTATATAATATACCTACACGCGCACACAGTGTTCATTTGAGTGACTGAACGTATTTAAAAGCAAAGTCTGTGTTAGTGGCATTTAAGAGTACCTGTCATCTATACATAGTGGAGGGAGCCATTTGTGGGCTAAATGAAGATTCAGTCTGTGACTCGGGGCAATAGTACAGCTAGAACAGTCAATTTGACTCCTAAAAATCCCAGGGTTTTTTGTTGTGGCTTGTCCCACCTTCATGGTCCCTAAAGCTTAGATAGGCAGCACTTGTGAATTAAAGTAGCTTTAAACCTAATCACTAAAATCTCATACAATTTTTTCATAAAGTTTTTATTCTGCATCTCTATTTAAAGAACACCCGGTGGTCCTGGTTCAGGTGCTTCATCTTATGGGCTGACAACTGTCTCTCAATTATGCTCTTGCGTTGTCACCAATTGTACTACTCGCTCATAGTTATAACCCCAAAAAGAGGAATCAAAAAGAGATCAGAAGCCGACTCCTTTCGCTTTGACTGCTTCCTCAGGACCCAGTACTCTTGGATAAATGGGTGAGTGGCCTAAACAATGCCTTCAGAGCACTGCAGAGGACCAGCGGTAGGTGATAGCGATCCCCAGGAGGAACAGAAAGAAATGGCTCAATCGATCCAAAGCCAAGATATTTAGTGTTTGCCACTTGCAATAACTTGACCAGTCACGGGGGTTAAAGAACAACCTCTTGGGAACAAGGGGTGCTGCTTGAACTATCCATGGGCGCTATAACCAAACCCTTGTTCCTTAAGAGGTTTGATGATATTGGGTTTGGAGGAACTTGGAACTTGCAGCAGGATATCTCTGAGTCAGAGGTTATTTAACTGATCACGCACTATACAAATACTGGATGCCCGTTATGAAGGGGATTGTTTTTTGGTGGGTGCCCCTTAATTAGTTGTTCTTTACCCCCTGTGACTGGTCAGGTTAGTGCTAGTGGCAAATACTAAATATCTTGGTTTTGGATCGATTGAACTATTTCTTTCTGTTCCGCCTTGGGTTTACTATCACCTACCTGCTGGTCCTCCGCAGTCTGTAGTGAAGGCAAAGTTTAGGCTACTCACCCCTTTATCCAAGAGTTCTGGGTTCTGAGGAAGTAGTCAAAGAGAAACGTGCTGGCATCTGATCTCTTGGCTAATCTCTATTTCTGGGGTTATAACTATGAACAAGTAGTACAATTGTATAATGTTGGTACTGCACTGTATGTGGGGCCTCTAGAGTACAATTTTTATTTTAACATAATGTGATTTTTATCTATTGAAATGTTTGTCCCATTTGTTTTTTATCAATGAATGCAAAGTCTTCTCTGATTGGACAAGGTGGAGAGCGTGACATCACTGTTCTGCCTCTCCACCATGTGTAAAATACCCATACCTAAAATTCTTCTTTAAGTAATGAGAAACTCACACAGTGTTAGGTTTTAATAGATCATTCACTTTTTGCAAAGTGCCAGCAACTCCCAAGGCTTACAACGCCACAATAAGGCCATACCACTGCTTTATAAATGGCTTTGAAGGTAATTTTAGCATTTAAAAATTCAATTTTAACTCAAGAATCAAGGTGTAAGGACAGAAAACCTTTGGTGAACCTGAACAATCGGATGCGTTTTTCCAGAGTTTGTGTCTATCTGGTGGCTCAGAGGAAAAATTCACCATTCTTAAAGTGTTACTAAACCCACAACAGTAAAATGCTTGTAGAACCTTAAGGTGTTAATCCTCTGCATTGTGTAAAAAGGCAGTTTGATCCTGTCTTCTCTGATCCTCCCCTTCTTTTACTGTCCCCAATCCAGCCCTTGGAGGCGCTCTGCACATGCTCAGTTTGGTGTGTATTGCTAGATAGTTTTTAGGGGTTTTCTTTGGGGAGGGTGCATGTGATCAGAGACTGCTATATCAACGGCTGCTGGTGCTCCATTTTTTGGGAAGGGGGCAAACAAAACACAAGCCACCTGCCCCAGCCCCCCTGGTCTGTCAGTCATAATTACCCCCCGTCGACCCGCTTATTAATTGGCCCGGCAAGAGAATCGGGAAGACAATAGGGAATATTAATTCACACTATTGTCACACAACTGGGTGGGCTCAGGGCGCACTGCTCTGCACCCCAAGCCCACCCTTTTTTTAAGCCAATTAGAGCCTCCGCCTCCAATCATGTGCTTCCAAAAAAAAAGAAAAACATTGAAATCCATGCGTCTGGTGCCCAGCATGTAAATTAGGGGCTGGGTACATGGATTGGGGGGCAGCATCCCCAATGGAGCGGCTGCCACTGTACTATATACTGCTGATAAGAAAAGGTATTTAGCGGTTTATATTTACTAAAATGATGGCATTTCCCTCTGTGTACTGCAGGAGACCAGATATAGTGAATGCAGGGTCCTGGGTTTAGTAATACTTTAAGCACTGACGTGAAGGTTCATAAGGTCTCCTCTACAACCTCTGCTGAATTTGGATGAGTATTTAGTGCTGTTTTGATATCCTTGTTGAATTTGAATTGATGGGCAGCAGTCTGAAATAAGCCCTGCCCACAAAATGGCTCCTTACGCTGTTTATAGCTGACAGATGCACGTTAAGTGTACGCGTCACATATATAGTGCTGGAGAGGCTCGCAAACTTTTTATTTTTTATGACACAGAGAGGTATGCACAATAAAAGCAAGCTGCCTTCCAAACACCATTCTCTGTTGGAATTCAGCACTTCAAGGACATGTCAATGCTGTTTGTATGGTTCTAAGCTATATTTGTGGATTAAAGGAAAACTTTTCATTTTTGTTTTATTTATGTTTTATTTTTTTGGTCGTTATAGATGTATGTCCAGCTCAATTCCCTAACTGCCCAACAAGCACGGTTAGCGTTTTGGAACCTAGAGTCTGACATACACACACACAAAAAGTGTGTCTAGGTTACTACTAATTTATCATTTAGGCTTGGTTCACACTGCCGCAATGGGAAAGTCGCGCGACTTAAAATGCGACTTTCCCAGGCAACTTCATTGTGGCTTGCGTGTCACTTCATTAACAGAAGTCAGTGCAAGTCGTGATGAAGTTGCCCCAAAGTAGTGCAGGGACCTTTTTTTAAATCGCTGTGACTTGAGTCGCACCGAATAGAACCATTCCATTGTAGTTAATAGGGGGCGACTTGTCATGCGACTTTGGACTCTCAAGTCGCGGCAGTGTGAACCAAGCCTAAATGGACAGTGTTTGCTACTATACAACATTTATTTAAGAAAAGAAGAACCTAGCCATGAAGGAAAACTAAGAAAACCATAATTTTTCTCCAAGGTGTACAGATATTATTTGAAGATGTTACCTTCATTACCACAGAAGAGAGGGGTCTGGAAACTAAGCACCTAAATTAAATTATAACTGAAGGCAAACTTTTTTAATTTAAATTGGATAGGGTTGAAAAGTTTTAGAACACCTTTCAGGTCTCTGTTGTTGTCTGTGCCCCTGTCGGGGAGCTCTACCCTCTCTATTTATCCTGTTTACTGTCATGAGTGTAAAAGAAAAACCCACATTTGGGCTGTCGCATGAATAAAGGATAAATATTTCAAGAAGGACACTGGTTTTGGTGACACCCTGGGATTCCATCACTTTGAAGGGATTTCAACTAACTTCCTGTTGTGGCTATGGTACAGGAAGTGAAGTGAAATCTCCCCAATGGGACATAGATGGCAAAAAACCCAACCAGGGATATATATACCTGCCTTACTCTTTCCAAAAATAAAAAATAAAGTCATGGCAGTAGTTTTACTTTAACCCCTTGGAGTTGGCGCCTGCCGGCCCCTTGAGGGGTTTTACATGCCGAGAGGTGGCGCTAAGGTTCATGTGACTGCCATGATTGGCGCTTATACAGGGTGCGCTCTCGGCACAGCGCTGTTTGCACTAATGCACACAAATATGTGGCCACTCAGCACCAAGGCCCGGCTGCCAAGAGGCTGCATATTTGCGTGCGGCCAGTGTTAAGGAGTTGGATTAACTCCCACATTTGTTGAGAAAAAATATTCCCCTCTGGGTGATCTCTATACATTGCAGAGATTTAACAAACTTGGTTGCAGATTGCTACCTCTTGTTGTTCTGAAGAAATCCCTGTGTGTTTTTCTGTGTCCATGTGTTCAGTGAATCTAATCGGATTGGTTTCTTAGTTATCAATCATCCGCTGCACCTGCAGGGCTCTAATGAGGAAAACTGCAGGGTCTGTATCCCTTTAGATGTGATTTCCTATTGGGAGTATCTCGCTAAAATTGACATTTTTGTTGCATGGGATGCCTGAAAATCAGTTAGCCAATCACACAAGCAGGAAATTATGTTTCTGGGGGGCGTTCAGTACACATTCTGTGTACGGAACGCCTCCAGGTTTCCATATTGCATTGCATTTTATAGAAAATTACAGTTCGGCAGATTGAAAAGGATAGGTCATCTTTAGAGGTGCCCGGAATAGAAATGTTGGTGCCGAAACCGAAAATTCAGGATGCACTTAACCGAAAATGACCATAAAAAAAAAAAAAGAAAAAAAAAAATATATATATATATATATATATACAGTGGGGATCGAAAGTTTGGGCACCCCAGGTAAAAATGTGTATTAATGTGCATAACGAAGCCAAGGAAAGATGGAAAAATCTCCAAATGGCATCAAATTACAGATTAGACATTCTTATAATATGTCAAAAAAAGATTTTATTTCCATCATTTACACTTTTTAAAATTACAGAAAACAAAAAAATGGCGTCTGCAAAAGTTTGGGCACCCTGCAGAATTTATAGCATGCACTGCCCCCTTTGCAAAGCTGAGACATGCCAGTGTCATGGATTGTTCTCAATCATCGTCTGGGAAGACCAGGTGATGTCAATATCAAAGGTTTTAAATGGCCAGACTCATCTGACCTTGCCCCAACAATCAGCACCATGGGTTCTTCTAAGCAGTTGTCTAGAAAACTGAAACTGAAAATAGTTGACGCTCACAAAGCTGGAGAAGGCTATAAGAAGATAGCAAAGCGTTTTCAGATGTCAATATCCTCTGTTCGGAATTTAATTAAGAAATGGCAGTCATCAGGAACAGTGGAAGTTAAAGCAAGATCTGGAAGACCAAGAAAAATATCAGACAGAACAGCAAAACCCACGTTTGACTGCACGATCCCTCCAGAAAGATCTGGCAGACACTGGAGTTGTGGTACACTATTCCACTATAAAGAGATACTTGTACAAATATGGTCTTCATGGAAGAGTCATCAGAAGAAAACCTCTTCTACATCCTCACCACAAAAATCAGCGTTTGAACTTTGCAAATGAACATATAGACGAGCCTGAGGCATTTTGGAAACAAGTTCTGTGGACCGATGAGGTTAAAATAGAACTTTTTGGCCGGAATGAGCAGAGGTACGTTTAGAGGGCACAGAATTTAATGAAAAGAACCTCTGTCCAACTGTTAAGCATGGGGGTGGATCAATCATGCTTTGGGGTTGTATTGCAGCCAGTGGCACAGGGAACATTTCACGAGTAGAAGGAAAATGGATTCAATAAAATTTCAGCAAATTTTGGATGGTAACTTGATGCCATCTGTGAAAAAGCTGAAGTTAAAGAGAGGATGGCTTCTACAAATGGATAATGATCCTAAACACACCCTAAAATCCATGGGGGATTACATCAAGAGGCGTAAACTGAAGGTTTGCCATGGCCTTCACAATCTCCTGACCTCAACATTATTGAAAATCTATGGATAGAACTTAAAAGAGCAGTGCGTGACAGACAGCCCAGAGATCTCAAAGAACTGGAAGACTTTTGTAAGGAAGAATGGGCAAAGATACCTCAAACAAGAATTAAAAGACTCTTGGCTGGCTACAAAAAGCGTTTACAAGCTGTGGTACTTGCCACAGGGGGCAGTACACGATATTAACTCTGCAGGGTGCCCAAACTTTTGCAGACGCCATTTTTTTGTTTTCTGTAATTTTGAAAGTGTAAATGATGGAAATAAAATCTTTTTTTGACATAGTGTAAGAATGTCTAATCTGTAATTTGATGCCATTTGGAGATTTTTCCATCTTTCCTTGGCTTCGTTATGCACATTAATACACATTTTTACCTGGGGTGCCCAAACTTTCGATCCCCACTGTATATATATATATTTTTTTTATATATAATTGTATTTGACATTTTTATTAATATCATGAATTTAAATTAATATGAATTTATTGGCAAGAAAATCTCAAGAAAAATGCATCCCTTTAAATTCTATGTATGTTTCCACACTGGTCCATTGCACTTCTGTTGTGGTGTTAAAAATCTTGCTTGCTGCAGTCTTGGTCAGTTAAAAAAAAACGCACCAAAAATGCACCTCCCCGTTTGAAATACATTTAAAACAAAGCAAGAACACATAAATAATGCACCCGTGTTATGTTTTTGATGCGGTTTTTGAGTCGCATAACCTATGAAAAACATACCATAAGCACTGTAATTTGTAATAGCATTCAAATACAATATGACTTGAGTCGCAGTTGTATACGCTATATTTTTATTTTTGCTATTTCTTTTGTCCACAAAAGTGGAGTTACCCTTTAAATCATACTTTGAACTGGATTGGGTTTTAAGAGTATTCTAGGGATGTTTGGAAGCATCATGCTGTTGATGCTGAGTTGTATGACCTCACTTTCAAATAATTTTATGTCTTTTATTTTCATTGATTCTAATGCCTACACTGTATTCTAAACATGAATGATGGGGGTGACACATTACACACAAGTTACAGAAGTAAACTTGCACAGTTTAGGAGATATTCACTGTATCAGCATATGCCGACGTCATTGGCACATGCGCACTGAAGAAACGGCACGCTTGTCACGTTTCTTCAGCTGCTGTGCCGTTACTGGTGGCTCCCACGCACATGCGCAGGAGTGACGTAATGGCGGCTCCGGACAATCACAGCCCCGGAGCCTGCAATACCCGGAAATAACTCTGGGAGACATGTCGCCGGCCACAGCGGTGCGGTGGGACGGGACCGATGCGGGGGCTTCCATCCAAGGTAAGTATTTCATAATGAGCTAGTATGCTATGCATACTAGCTCATTATGCCTTTGTCTTGCAGGGTTTTTTTTCTGTGGGTTTACAGCCACTTTAAACATCTAGGGTGATCAATCGGTTAAATGTGTGCCTAACCAGTGTTTATATGTGTACTATGTGGTGCTTTTACTAAGGGATGTCCTGGATTTTATTTCCTGCTTTGCAGGGAAACAAAACCAGCACATCCCTGCTGACAGGACAGAGCTTTGTCCTGCTTTCCTCCACGCCAACAGCGGGTGGCGGCAGTCATCCAGCGGGTGGCGGCAGTGGGTGCCACTGATCGACTTGTGCTGTGACTAATCACAGCACAAGCGGTGTGCCCCTATCCGGAAGAGCAAAATCACGTATGTGTATGTGATTCTGCACAACAGGCCTGCACTGTAGCAGTAAAGCTACACTGCGTGATCGGCAAGTGACTAATAACACTCTGTAAACGTCTGGGAACTGAGGAAACCAATTGCTGAAGCTTTAGGAGAGGAATGTTGTCCCATTCTTGCCTGATATAGGATTCTAACTGCTCAACAGTCCTTTTTGGTTCAATGTTCATGAGGGTATCAAAATGAAGAGGAAAGAGAAAACATGGGGAAGAGTAGATGGAGAGAATAGCATGTGGGAGGAGCAGCAGGAAAGAGTTGGGAGCAAAAGTGAAGAGGGGGTGTTGGAATGGGAGGGGGGCACTTTGTAGTTTTATGCAATCCAGGGATCCCAAACCTTACGAAATTTGGTATGGGTGTCCTCCAGAATGGATGTGAGAGTCTCGTGCACCATTGTGCCCATAAGCCTGTGTCGTACATCTGTGAAATTGAAGAATGGTTGTTTCTGCTCCAGCCAGGGTTTGTCAAGCAGCTAGGAACACAAACCCCACCAGCTTTCTCTGATTTGCAGTCAATGATGGGATTGGTTCATGCAATAGGGCTTCCCAGGGATTGAGGGCTAAAGTGATGTGATGACTGATCTAATCATGGGATATACCCGTATCCAAAACAGAATGGCCTTGGGACAGGAGCACCAAATGTGAATTAGAGAATCTATCCATTTTTATATATGTGCTCCAACTTGGGAGACTCTCAAAATGATAGAATTAGGACTGCATTACACAGAGGTACCATGACGTGGCTGCTGCAGCTTTGCGAATGTGTGCACATAAAACCCCTTGTTTTTAACGTGAACTGTTAGGCAGGGTCAATTTGGTTTGTTACAGGCTGGCCAGAAAGTCAGCTTGGAATTTTTGTTTGTTTTTTGAGCTGGACTATAGACCCCAACACAGGACCATACTGAATGAAGGAACAGGCAGCGAAACTGCGAATCTTGCTGGAATACGGCAGAAACTTGTGTGATATTTTAGTAAATTGACTTTGACATATACTATATGGCCTACCAGGGCTGTGGATAAGGAGGTACCACCAGTCCTCCTATACGGGAGCCAAGCCAGCAGGGGGGCCCAGGCAGATGGGTGAATCAGATGTGGGCAAGGAGGCTGATCGGCATTGGCGGGCGGGAGGGGGCAATTACTGGAACCGATCCCCTGTATGGCTCTCTCTGCAGCAGCGGAAAGCAGGCTTCTTCTCTCCCTCCTGCTGGCTTTCTGCTGCTGCTGAGAGAGCCATACAGGGGATTTGTTCTGATAAAAGCCCCCAGCCACACTGATCACCCTCCCTTTGCACAATACATTTCCCGCTGTGTGCCCCAACTCCCCCAGTGCTGCTGGCTTCTCTCCTCTCCTTTCCACCGGCATCTGCAAGCACACAATAGATTCCTTCAGGATGAAGAGTGGGGGAAGGTCTGGTAAGTATGTCACATTTATGAGCCCCTTCCTTCCCGAACACAATGAGTGATTGGTACCGATCACTCACTGTGTTAATTTATAACTGGAGCATAGTAATCAATTTTTTTTTTGGGGGGGCCTGTCAGGTTGGCTGTATGGGGCCTCTGTGGTTTCGAACAGCATCTCTGTGGCCTACTGTTGATGGATAGCTGACCATCATATCTACTAAGTTAGTAGGACATCCAATTACAAAACCATGGGCATTACTATAGAGTTGCATTCTCGTTGAGGCTATACAGTGCATCTGGAAAGTATGTTACAGCCTTATTCAAAAATTGGCTAAATTATAATTTTTTCCCTCAAAATTCTACAAACCATACCCCATAGTGACAACGTGAAAGAGGTTTGTTTGAAATCTTTCCAAATACATTAAAATGTCCTTAACATTCCTTAAGAAAATGGACTTGCTTACCTTTCACAAGTGCCAGGACAAATACCATACTGCACACCATGGCTATATACATGTATATACCTAGTCCTTGTATGTGATCAGCGCGGCATTGTAAATTTTAAATGGACTGCAGCTAACGGAGCGCATTCCACGCAGTACAAATCCCATATCAAATCAAATCAAGAAAATATTTCTGTAAATGTATTTGCCTTCATTCATCAAAATCCCCTCTGGAATAAGGATGACTCACTAGGTAAGATGGCTGGATATACATACGTAGACATCAGCTTGGAATTTAAAGCCCACATAGCTATCACCAGATAACCTCCAGTTCAGAATTCAAGTAAAAGTTATAATTTCATATAGCTAAAATGTTGTTTCATGCAATTTGGAGTGGATCTCCGTCCCCAGAAACCCAGCACCCACATGGCTTCTGGACCTCCCATGGTTGCAATTTAACAACCTGATCAGATTTTCACTCCCCTGCGATGTGTCTTATTTATTGAGAATATATCTTTTATGTTTTGCTTAACTGCAAGGATCAAATCCACTTGTATATGAATGTGTTTTTACTAAACAAGAATGAGCCTTACAGCTCATACTTACAGCAAAACAGGAGATACAGATTGTCACAAATATGTATACATGCACACATGCACTAGCTATGTATTTTTCCTTTACAATAGAATATTGAAAATAGTCTGTAATAGTAATTAAGCTTCCATTATTGCTGGTCCATAATTCCCTTAGCGAACAGGACTCCAGGCAGGGGGTGATTGCAGAAAAACTGGTTCTTGATCAAGGCAGTCTCGTTCTCTTATAGTGAAGCTTTCGTGTTGTTCCCTGGTAGAGTCCCTCTTGAGTTTAAATTCCAATTCTTTTTATCTTGTAAAGTTTGTAGCCATACCCAGAAGCCTAGCCCTTTCCACTGGAGTTTCCTCATAAGTTTCCAGGAGAGACACATTTTTGCCTGGCAACACAGTACCATGAAAGCCAGAGGTTGGCTATGTCAAAAGATCAAACTATTGTTAATTCTTATTGACATACTGTAACTGCGAGCCGGGTCCAGTATCTGATCAGCTCACCTTGAACTGATGGGAACAGCTGAAGAAATGCACCTTCTCAGCAAATGCCCTACATTAACCAATACTATCTTAATTCCCCAGTGTTTTAAAGTACACACAACTGGTTGTTTGCTTAAAGCATATCTAAGGTCAAATTGTGAAAATCACATGTTCGTATCTACTTTGTATAGGCAATTTACGTGAGAAAATCTTAAATTAAAAAGACTTATAGCAAATAGTGGCGCTACAATATATATCAAATATCTGTGCAAACAATATTCCAGTGCAAAAATAAATGAATATAATAAACTAAAACTATATGTGTATAATACCTCAACACACCTATAAGTGTCTAGTGATACATATAAACACGCAAACAAAAATATATATAATATAGATTAATTGGCAAAAATAGGCCAATCAAAATCAAGCGGAAATTAAAGTTCAAATAAACCGCTGGTGATGTTAGTGCAAAAGTTCCATAAATAAATATTTGAAGTGAAGCAAATCAATCAAAATCTTCTGTACTCTTCCACCACACCACAGTGACACGTGTCTCCTCTCCCAAAAGAAACGCACTCACCACAAAGGTATGCCCACACTTTCGTGAAGGGCCACTGCGCGTAAGGGTCCCTCCAAGGGGGGTCAATCGAATTCCCGCAGATCAGTAATATAACTGGTTAGCTGATTGGCTGGTTACACTCCACATGTGAAATAAAAGAGGATGCTTTCCATAGTGTGAATCAGTATAACAATTTTAATTGCAAATCACAAGAAAGCACTTCAAAAGATCCACTCACATTTATCACATTAAAACCAGCAAAAGTAGTAGCACACAGCACTGCACTGCAAATCCAACTTCAAATCACTGTCTGTTATGTGGTCACGGCGGACCCAAGGTGTGTCAGGCTCAGCCTGTGTGTATCTCACCCACGTCTCTTTGGCTGGACCTCCAATTCAAAAAACTTTCCACTCCTTCCTTGGCTCCCTGCGCTAAGGTAACTTTACTGATGGTTGCCGCTTAGCCACGCCCCCCACGCCTTGGGTCCGCCGGACATGTCGGACAATTTTGGCGTGATTTTGGGACCATTCACATTTATACGGCAATCAGTGCGATTAAAATTGCACTGATTACTGTGTAAATGTGACTGGCAGTGAAGGGGTTAACACTAGGTGGTGGTGTAGGGGTTAAGTGTGTCCTGGGGAGTGTTTCTTACTGTAGTGGGGATAGGCTAGCTGTGACACATCAGTGAACATAGCTCCCGATCACAGGGAGCTATGATCAGTGACACTGTCACTAGGCAGAACAGGGAGATGCTTGTTTACATTAGCATCTCCCCGTTCTTCCTCTCTGTGAGACCCGCGACCCGACTCGCGGAGCTCCCAGCCGGCGTGCACGCGATGGCATGGCGGCAAATTCAAAGGGACTTACAGGTACGCCCATTTGCGCAGCCATGCCATTCTGCCTAAAGTACATCACCTCTTATTATTTCACTTATTCTCCTCTATATTTTTCTCCTTTCTTCCTTCTCATATCACTGCATTAAGTAGGGAGAGCTAACGTCATGCAGGAACATTGCTACAGCCTCATTGGCTGGAATGAAATAAACCGGCATTGCTGCACAGCCATTGGCTGCCTTTCAGCAATGCAGCGACGCTGAGGCTGAGCTGGGTTGCACACTATGAAGTGAGGTGATGGGCAGTGCGGATGACAGATCTCTCCCATACTGGCCACCCGGACAAACCCCCCCCCCCCCCCTCCGGCCAGCCAGCCAGCCAAACCTCAATGGCCACCCAAGCTCCCACCTTCGCTGGCCATTAGCCGTTCTACTTCATTTCTCTTATAGGCGGTGCTCTGGGTTAGGCAAGGATTAGCGCTGTGGCGGACAATTTCCAAAGTACAGACCTTAGTGAAGGACACCAAGGTACATTTAAAAAAAAACATCAAAATACACTCTGTCTACCCTCTGGCCTAGTTCTACAAGTACAAATAAGTTTAAAATAACATTTATATAAAGACTGCTTGTGGTATATGTACAGTCCATAACTATTGGGACATCGACACAATTCTAATCTTTTTGGCTCTATACACCACCACAATGGATTTGAAATGAAACGAACAAGATGTGCTTTAAAGCGGTTCTGCACCCATTTCATTTAGTAAATCTCTTTGCCTTCCAAATCAGGCAAAGATTACTAAATTAAATGTTTTTTTTTTTTTTTTTACTTACCTTGTAATTGATGACTTCCGGTCTTCTCTCTCTTCGGCGGCGGGCGGGGTCTCTGCGTCGATCGTCGTCACGCCGCACTGTCTCCTGGGATCTGGTGTCATTGATCCCAGGAGTCAGTGCGGGCATCTTCCGAAATCTCCCGAGATTTCGGCCACATCTCCCGAAATCTCGTGAGATGTCGGCAGATGTGCCGTTACTGCGCACGCGCGAGTAACGGCGGTGCATGCTGGGCCATCTAAAGTTCCTGTGGGTGTTTCACATGCCCACAGGCAAGATGGCCCCCAGCACAAAAGAAGAAGACGAGGAACTTCATCAGACGAAAACCGGCGGCGATCGAGATGGAAGATGGAACAGGTGAGTCCCCCAATAAAGGTAAGCATCCTTTATATTCCGTCCCAAAAAAAAAAAAAAAAATTTTACAGAGTGCATAACCGCTTTAACTGCAGACTTTCAGCTTTAATTTGAGGGTATTTACATCCAAATCAGGTGAATGGTGTAGGAATTACAACAGTTTGTATACGTGCCTCTCACTTTTTAAGGGACCAAAAGTAATGGGACAGATTAACAATCATCCATCAAACTTTCACTTTTTAATACTTGGTTGCAAATCCTTTGCAGTCAATTACAGCCTGAAGTCTGGAACGCATAGACATCACCAGGCGCTGGGTTTCATCCCTGGTGATGCTCTGCCAGGCCTCCTCTGCAACTGTCTTCAGTTCCTGTTTGTTCTTGGGGCATTTTCCCTTCAGTTTTGTCTTCAGCAAGTGAAATGCATGCTCAATCGGATTCAGGTCAGGTGATTGACTTGGCCATTGCATGACATTCCACTTCTTTCCCTTAAAAAACTCTTTGGTTGCTTTCTCAGTATGCTTCGGGTCATTGTCCATCTGCACTGTGAAGCGCCGTCCAATGAGTTCTGAAGCATTTTGCTGAATATGAGCAGATATTGCCCGAAACACTCCAGAATTCATCCTGCTGCTTTTGTCAGCTGTCACATCATCAATAAATACAAGAGAACCAGTTCCATTGGCAGCCATACCTGCCCACGCTATGACACTACCACCACCATGCTTCACTGATGAGGTGGTATGCTTTGGATCATGAGCAGTTCTTTTCCTTCTCCATACTCTTCTCTTCCCATCACTCTGGTACAAGTTGATATTGGTCTCATCTGTCCATAGGATGTTGTTCCAGAACTGTGAAGGCTTTTTTAGATGTTGTTTGGCAAACTCTAATCTGGCCTTCCTGTTTTTGAGGCTCACCAATGGTTTACATCTTGTGGTGAACCCTCTGTATTCACTCTGGTGAAGTCTTCTCTTGATTGTTGACTTTGACACACATACACCTACCTCCTGGAGAGTGTTCTTGATCTGGCCAACTGTTGTGAAGGGTGTTTTCTTCGCCAGGGAAAGAATTCTTCGGTCATCCACCACAGTTGTTTTCTGTGGTCTTCCAGGTCTTTTGGTGTTGCTGAGCTCACTGGTGCATTCTTTCTTTTTAAGGATGTTCCAAACAGTTGATTTGACCACACCTAATGTTTTTGCTATCTCTCTGATGGGTTTGTTTTTTTTTTTTTTTTCAGCATAATGATGGCTTGTTTCACTGATAGTGACAACTCTTTGGATCTCATATTGAGAGTTGACAGCAACAGATTCCAAATGCAAATAGCACACTTGAAATGAACTCTGGACCTCTTATCTGCTCCTTGTAAATGGGATAATGAGGGAATAATGCACACCTGGCCATGGAACAGATGAGCAGCCAATTGTCCCATTACATTGGTCCCTTAAAAAGTGGGAGGCACATATACAAACTGTTGTAATTTCTACACCGTTGACCTGATTTGGATGTTAATACCCTCAAATTAAAGCTGAAAGTCTGCAGTTAAAGCACATCTTGTTCGTTTCATTTCAAATCCATTGTGGTGGTGTATAGAGCCAAAAAGATTAGAATTGTGTCGATGTCCCAATATTTATGGACCTGACTGTATATATATATATATATATATATATATATATATATATAGTGCCCACAAAATGCAGCCTCATCAGTGCCCATCAAATGCAGCCTCACTGTGCCCATCAAATGCAGCCTCACCAGTGCCCATCAAATGCAGCCTCACCAGTGCCCATCAAGTACCCATCAAATGCAGCCTTATCGGTGCCCATCAAATGCAGCCTTATCGGTGCCCATCAATTGCAGCCTTACTGTGCCCATCAATGCAGCCTCACTGTGCCCATCAAATTCGGCTCCTCTTTATGTGCCCATCAATGTTGAGCCCCTCAGTCCGTGCCCATCAATGCTGAGCCCCTCAGTCTCTATGCCAATCAATGCAGCCCCTCAGTCTGTGCCTATCAATCCCAAGCTCCTTAGTCTGTGCCCATCAATGCTAACTCTGAGCCCCTAAGTCTGTGCCCATCAATTCTGACTCTGAGCCCCTCAGTTTGTGCCTATCAATCCTAAGCCCCTCGGTCTGTGCCCATCAAACCTGAGCCCCTCAGTCTGTGACTATCAATGCTGACTCTGACCCCCTCAGTCTGTGCCCATCAATGCTGACTCTGAGCCCCTCAGTCTGTGCCCATCAAACCTGAGCCCCTCAGTCTGTGCCCATCAATGCTGACTCTGAGCCTTTCAGTCTGTGCCCATCATT
The DNA here is from genome assembly GCA_028564925.1 of Lithobates sylvaticus. Taxonomy (NCBI): domain Eukaryota; kingdom Metazoa; phylum Chordata; class Amphibia; order Anura; family Ranidae; genus Lithobates; species Lithobates sylvaticus. The sequence continues at coordinate 710,769,918 of CM053026.1, read as the reverse complement.
TCTGAGCTCCTCAGTCTATACCCATCAATGCTGACTCTGAATCCCTCAGTCTGTGTCCATAAATGCTGAGCCCCTCAGTCTGTGCCCAATGCAGACTCACCAGTGCTTGGTTCACACAATGGGTATCTCTGAATTCTTGGGTGGCGCTGTAACAGGGTGCTGCGTCCTACAACGGCTCCTCCTGTGATAAATATAACTTCCATCTATCACAGAAGGATCGTTTGTATAAGGCCCCTTTCAGACGAGGCGGACTCCGCTTGCACGGAGCCCGCCTCTGTCCGTCGGCTCAGCGGGAGATCTGTCCGTTGATCTCCGCTGAACCGGCGGATGACAAGCCTCTCTCCGCTCACTGAGCGGGGAGGGGCTTGCGAGCGCCGCTGATCTCTATGGAGAGATCGGATGAAAACGGACAGTGTGTCCGTTTTCACCCGATCCGATCCGCCAGCGACGGATCTGGACGTGTGGCCCATACGTCTGCTTTTGGCGGATCGGACCGGATCGGATCGGATGTCAGCGGACATGTCTCCGCTGACATCCGACGCTCCATAGAGTAACATGGAGCGCCCGTTCAGATCCGCCGTCAAAACTGACAGGCGGATCTGAACGGGCCGTCCGTGTGAAAGGGGCCTAAGGGGCAGGACTCTTTACAGCGCCGCCGAAGAATTCAAATGCAAGCTCTGTGACATGTCTGTGTCATACACAAGAGGAGGAGGGAGGGGACTCAGGGAGGACTCTGCAGTCTGCACCTGGATCCACCGTGGACACTGCTAGGAACACTCACGGACACCTTGCTGATCCTTGGCGGTGCTCAAATTAATGGCTGCGCATAGGCTGTCACTGAAACAGGCCCACTGAGCCATCGGCCGACCGGGAAACTCCCGGTAGTCCCGATGGCCAGTACATTGGCCAGGAATTTATGAGATGCCCAAGGAATTTACAGTCAATATTTGGACTTCTATTTACATCACAGTATATACAACCTCCTCTCTTTTACTCCTGCACATCATTACCTGCAGAGTATCACTCTTCGCTCCTCCAGCACATCACTTGCTGCATTTCCTGGACTAGCTAGCAGGGTAGGCCTGACACTGGCTTAGCCAGGCCTAAAGCAGATAAATAGGAAAGGTTTAGCTGTCCCTGTGGCTACTACTCCCAGCTCCACCTCTTCAGGCACTGCCAGCCCTCCTGGCTGCAGCTGCCCCTTTCCGTGTCTCCAGCTGTCCTCTCTTGCAGCTACTGTGCCTCCTGGCCAGGACACCTCTGTGGGTTGTAAGAGGGTCCCATCCACAGCAGAGCTCAGGCCAAAGGTCAGCACCCCCCCCCCCCAAGACTGAGGAGCTCTCTCAAAAGGCCCAGACGGCCTAACACACCATCTCCAGGTTCCAAGCACAAACGCAGCTAAACGCGGCATGTAAACGGACGTTTTAAAGGTTGGTTATTATCTGTCAAGTTAAATCGTTCAGGAGAGGTTGTAAAAACGTCCCTTGTACATGAAGCCTTAAAGTAGAGATCAGACCTCACCTTCAGTGTCCTTCAACAGGAAACATAGGGTGGCAACATAGGGTGGCAGGCCGATCTGATTCTGCAAAAGTCAGAGAGAAAGGAACACATACACACTGCGACTCTCCAGCAGTCTGTGACCACTTCCATGATGACTATACATCTCAACAGTCCTCTTCATGCATAGAAGTGTGGGTCAGGCAGACTTTCTTACCTCCCCCTTCCTCTCTGATGGAGACTGAGTGACTCCTCACTGGAAGAGATGTTGCTGGAACTGGCGGCAGAGGAGGTATGGTTGGAACCGGAGTGGTACCGTGTCACTGTAAGGTCTGAAGGAGCAGCGGACCATCAGTGAAGGGAGACTAGAGCTTGGCTGGACATCACTAGTACTCTGAAAAAAAAACCCAGATGAAGCCACCCCCACTACAGGATATTTTCAAGGCCCTTTATACTCCTAATGGAGGTAAGCACTCTGTGAGCATTCAGCTTTTGTGAAGATTAATATTGAGAAGAATTTGTTATCACTTTTCAGAAGAACAACTTCACTTTCACTTGTTTGTTTATGTTACACTTTATTACCGAATTTATTGCAATTTTAGATTATTATCACCCAGGAATTTGCGCAGATCACTTCCCTCTTTTTGACATTCTTTTGTGCATTGTGTTCACTTTAGGTCTAGCAGCATTTTCACAGTATTTAGTTAGTAAGTTATTGTTCACTTAGTAGCGCGAGGGATCACATTTTACAGTATATTCAACCTCCTCTCTTCTCCTCCTGCACTTCCTTTCTTGCAGAGTATCACTCCTCACTCTTCCAGCACATCACTTGCTGCATTTCCTGGACTAGCTAACAAGGTTGGCCTGACATTGGCTCAGCCAGGCCTAAAGCAGATGCCCTTTACAGGCAGGGACCGTGGGCCCCTATGGTGTAGCAAAAATAGGAAAGTTCCAGTGCTAGCTGCCCCTGTGGGCACTGCCAGCCCTCCTGGCTGCAGCTGCCCCTTTCCACTGCCTGTGCCACCATGGGCAGTGCATAGCATACTAGCTCATTATGAATTGCTTACCTTAGATCGAAGCCCCCGCAGCAGTCCTCGTACACCGCTCCGGCTGGTGACAATGCTCCCGGAGTTACTTCCAGGTATCACGGGCTCCGGCGATGAGATTGGCCGGAGAAGCACAGACGTCAATCCCGCGCATGCGCGCTGGAGCTGCCGGTAACGGCACACTAAATTGAAGCAACGGCACGTACATGTGGCAACGACGTTGGCACATGCAGATACAGGGGATATCTCCTAAACTGTGCAGGTTTAGGAAATATCCAGGGTAGCTACAAGTAAGCCTTATTATAGGCTTACCTGTAGTAAAAAGTGGTTGTAAAGGGTTTACAACCACTTTAAGGACCGAAAGGATTTGCCCCCTTAATAACCAGGCCATTTTTTGTGATACGGAACTGCGTCGCATTAACTGACACGGTCGTGCAACGCTGTACCCAAACAAAATTGACGTCCTTTTTTCCCCACAATTAGAGCTTTCTTTTGGTGGTATTTTTGCACTATAAACAAAAAAGATCCTGACAATTTTGAAAAAAAAAAAAACTTTTTTAATTTTTGCCATAATAAATATCCCCAAAAAAATGTAAAAAAATAAATTTCTTCATCAGTTTAGGCCGATATGTATTCTTCTACATATTTTTGGTAAAAAAAATTGCAATAAGCGTATATTGATTTTTCGCAGAAGTTATAGCGTCTACAAAATAGGGGATAGATTTATGGCATTTTTATTATGTTTTTTTTTTTTTTTTTTTTAATAGTAATGGCGGCAATCAGCAATTTTTAGTGGGACTGCGACATTGTGGCGGACAGATCGGACACTTTTTTGGGACAAATTACATTTATACAGCGATCAGAGCTAAAAATAGCCACTGATTACTGTATAAATGTCACTGGTAGGAAAGGGTTAACACTAGGGGGCGATCAAGGTTAAGTGTTCCCCAGGGAGGTGTTTCTAACTTTGGGGGCAGTGTAGTGACTGGAGGAGGAGACAGATCACTGTTCCTAATCACTAGGAACAGCAGATCTGTCTATCCTCCCCTGACAGAACGGGAATCTGTCTGTTTACATCGACAGATCCTCGTTCTGTCTCTCGCAGGAGTAATCGCGGGTGGTCAGCGAACATTGCAGCCGCCGGCCACACGCATCGGCTCCGGCATCGTGCCGCTTGCGCACCCTAGTGGTCTTAAAGTGGCCGTCTGACAATGACGGCGATTCACCCAGGAGAGCCAACCTGCCGTAGTATAAATGTGGCGGCTGGTCTCTAACTGATTAAATACCTTTTTTCCCTTTTTTATAAGTGATCACATTCCCTCTGTTCTCTAATGCACAAGAGCTGGGGGGAGGGGAAGCAGCAACACGCTGAACTTCCCAGTAAATGGCTGTGCAGCGGGGGTGTGTCAGGACAAGTCTGATCATTGGAGAGCACACTGAGTTCCCAGAATAGCTAGAGAACTGACCACAGTGTGTTTTCCTGCTTAGTGTGGTCAGTCTTTAATAGGAAAACAGAGGGACTGGCAGGAACACCAGGGATTCCAAATAAAGGAAGCAATACAAAGAGAGGTGCTGATAGGAGGAGCTTCAGGATGCAGAGTCATTACAGGAATCACAGCTTGCAGGCAGCAAGGTAGCCAACTGTCAGTAAATTTACAGACAGTTTGTGAAAATCTGTGATTTTTTACAACTGTCAGTAAATCAGGAGCTAATATTTTCTCAGGCTATGTTAACTTTAAGTGTAAATCAGGCAATATACTTTTTATAGGTATTATCAGCATTTCCATATTGTGTTTATACTATTTAAATATTGATCAGGTTAGTTTTCAATAGGAGTTCTGTCATTTATCAGGTTGTCAATAAAAAAAAGTGCTCCGTCAGTAAATGCCGCAGGAGGTTGGCAACCCTGGTACCATGGGATATGTAGTCGTATGTAAGTTGAAAATAAGCAACAAAGGAGAAGCTGAAAAGCATGTTGGGAATCCAGGAAGTTGTGGAAAAAGATGGCCAGCAGATAGGCAGCACTCACAACATGAAAATAGATTTTTCAAGTAATCCTATATTTTATTGTCAGATATAATTGTTTGTATTGCTATTACAAGGCTGATGTTCTAAAATGAAAATGCATGCTGTGACTATAGACCACCTTTAAGGTTTGAAAGTGCTAATGTTCGCCATACATGGTTACAATTTACCTGTACAATCAGCCTACCTAATCAATCAAACCAAATTGTATCCAATAAGTGCGCCCAGTAACCCCGCCCCTTGGCCCTATATAAGTCGCCACACAACACGTCCCTGCCATTGCGGCCAGAGAGAGCGTTGTGTCAACTTTGGAAGAAGGAAGGAGAAGAAGCAGAAGAAGAAGGCGGCGGCGGAAACAGCGACAGAAGACCGGGCCAACGCTAGTAAAAGAGTTGGAAGAAGAAAGCAGAGGCCCGGCAAGACGAACCGAAGAGAGGGACAAGACCCCCAAAGTCGGAAGAAGACCCCCGGACGGCGGCGGCGACGAAGGAGAAAGCCGGGCTCCTCCACTAGTAAAAGAGCAGAAGATAGCGGAGGAGTCCGGCGAGAAGACCCCCGAAGACGGAAGAGGAGAAGACCCCCGGAGCTGTCTAATAAAGTATTTTAAAAACCTGTGTTGTGTTTTATTATGTACACTTTTTTCCCCAGGTGAATGGGTAGGGGTACATGGTACCCCATACTCATTCACATAGGGTGGGGGGCTGGAATCTGGGGACCCTCTTATTAAAGGGGGCTCCCGGATTCCGATAAGCCCCCTGCCCGCAGCCCCCGACAACCAACGGCCAGGGTTGTCGGGAAGAGGCCCTTGTCCTCATCAACATGGGGACAAGGTGCTTTGGGGTGGGGGGGCCGCAGGGCCCCCTTTCCCAAAGCACCCCCCCCATGTTGAGGGCACGTGGCCTGGTATGGCTCAGGAGGGGGGGCGCTCGCTTGTCCCCACCCCCTTTCCTGACCGGCCGGGCTGCGTGCTCGGATAAGGGTCTGATATGGATTTGGGGGGGACCCCCACGCCGTTTTTTCAGCGTAGGGATTACCCTTTAAATCCATACCAGGCGACGGGGCTAGCAAGATGTCAATCTCGTCGATCGAGGTGGCGACATTGGCTTCCTTCGCTAGTCCCGTCTACCTGGAGTCACGTTCAAAATGAACGGACTTTACTCCGTGTGTGGGCAAGTCCGTTCATTTCAAAAGTCCGGCGGATTGTCCGCCGTATCTAGTCCACTGGAAAAGTCCGGGCGCGTGTGGGCAAGTCCGCACGTTCGGAAAGTCCGGCCGAATAGTCAGATCATGTGTACATGGCATAACTGTGGGGGGAATGTGGCTGACTAAAGGAGGAGCGATATCTGTCTCCTCTCCCCTGAAGGAACCGGGATTTGTGTGTCTACAAACACACATGAAACCTAGGGCAGTGATTATGGCACCAGTGTAAAATGGAATGGCGGCTATTTCAGCGCTGTCCCACCACATGACAAGGCAACATGTCCTGTCTCCCTATCTGCATGGTTCACACCAATGCATTGCTGTGGTTTGCACTGAAAAAAGTACTGCGTGCACCCTATATGTTCTCTATATCCTTACCTATAACCCCCACGTGTCCCCTCCTTATAACCCCAATGTGTCCCCCCCATGTCCCCTCCTATAACCCTCATGTGTCCCCCCCCATGTTCCCTCCTATAAACCCCACACGTCCTCCCCTCCTATAACTCCAATGTTCCCTCCTATAACCCCCATGTTTCCCCCCCATGTCCCCTCCTACAACCCCCATGTTCCTTCCTATAACCTCCATGTTCCTTTCTATAACCTCCATGCCCCCCCATGTTCCCTCCTATAACCCCCATGTCCCCTCCTTTTAACCCCCATGTGTCCCATGTTTCCTCCTATTACCCCCATGTGTCCCCCCATGTTCCCTAGAATAACCCCCATTAGGATAGAGAGGGCAAAAAAGGGGGAGGGGTATGCCTATATATCAAGAATAATATACAAGTGAATGTGAGAGATGACATTACTAATGGAGCTAGGGAGGAGGTGGAATCCTTATGGGTAGAGCACCAAAAGGGATGAAGCTAAGGGGAAAATAATACTGGGAGTATGCTATAGGCCCCCTAACCTGAGGGAGGAAGTCACATTTTGGATTAGCAGCAAGGATGGGAAGTTTTATCATAATGGGGGATTTTAACTATCCAGACATAGACTGGGCGGAGGGAACCACGCATTGATCTAATGCTCTCCAGTTCCTAAATGTCTTGCAGGACAATTTTATGGGTCAGATGGTAAACGCACCAACTAGAAATAAAGCGTTACTGGATCTACTGATTACCAACAATACAGACCTGATTACGGATGTGGAAATACGGGGCAATTTAGGTAACAGCGATCACAGGTCAATTGGCTTCAGTATAAATCACACAAATAGGAAACATAAGGGGAATATAAAGACACTGAATTTCAAGAGGCAACTTCCCTAAACTACAAACCTTGCTAGAAAGCATAAATTGGGATAAAATCTTAGGAACAAAGAACACGGAGGAGAAATGGGTTTGCTTTAAGAGCATATTAAATAAAGGCATTAGCCAATGCATCCCATTGGGTAATAAATTTAAAAGCACGAACAAAAGTCCTGGATGGCTTAACTCCAATGTAAAAATGCAAAGGAGAAGGCCTTCAAAAAATACAAGGTTGAGGGATCATCAGCATTCAGACTTTATAAATAATGCAACAAGAAATATAAGGGTGCAATAAGGACGGCTAAGATAGAACATCAAAGACACATAGTGGAGAAGAGCAAAAAAAACCCCAAGAAATTCTTTAAGCAGCCCTCAAAATTTCCACTCGCATTTTGCGAGTGGAAAATGAGGTCTGGCGAGGAGCTGGGCTGCCTGGGAGCGTAGGGGCGAGCACGGCCGCCAGGCAGGGATGAATGGGAGCTGTTCTCCTAGAGAAAAAGTGTGGAGGAACAGAGGGGGCGGCCGGTTTATTATAGCGGAAGACGTGTGGAGGAAGAGGAGATCTGGCTTGATCACAGAGCGGGGTTTACCCGCTGTAACAGCTTTACATTACAATTGAAGTCCCCGCGCCGCCACACACAGCCCCGCTCTCCTGACCCCGCACCTGTGACAGACAGAACGCCGGTCCAATGCCAATGCGTTCTGTCTGTCACAGGTGCGGGGTCAGGAGGCTGTGTGTGACGGCGCGCGGACTCCAATTGTAATGTAAAGCTGTTACAGTGGGTAAACCCTGCTCTGTGATTAAGCCAGATCTCCTCCCTCCACATGTCTTCCGCTATAATAAACCGGCCACCCCCTCTGTTCCTCCACACTTTTTCTCTAGGAGAACGTCTCCCATGTGATCAAGCCAGATCTCCTCTTCCTCAATGCTCTATTCCGCTATAATGATCCGGCCGCCTTCTCTGCACAGGTAAGGGCTGCACTGGTGCCCCTGCAATGATGGACACAGGTGAGGCTGCATGATGGACACAGGTGAGGCTGCATGATGGACACTGGTGAGACTGCAATGATGGACACAGGTGAGGCTGCATGATGGACAAAGGTGAGGCTGCAATGATGGACAAATGTGAGGCTGCAATGATGGACAAAGGTGAGGCTGCAATGATGGACAAAGGTGAGGCTGCAATGATGGACAAAGGTGAGGCTGCAATGATGGACAAAGGTGAAGCTGCAGTGATGGACACAGGTGAGGCTGCAATGATGGACAAAGGTGAAGCTGCAATGATGGACAAAGTTGAGGCTGCAATGATGGACAAAGGTGAGGCTGCAATGATGGACAAAGTTGAGGCTGCAATGATGGTGAGGCTGCAATGATGGACGACACAGGTGAGGCTGCACTGGTAAGGCTGCAATGATGGACACAGTATTAAAGGTGGGGCTGTGTGTGACAGCGTGCAGACACCAATTGTAATGTAAAGCTGTTACAGTGGGTAAACCCCTCTCTGTGATCAAGCCAGATTTCCTCTTTATCCATGCTCTATTCCGCTATAATGATCCGGCCGCCCTCTCTGCACAGGTGAGGCTGCACTGGTGACCCTGCAATGATGGAAACAGGTGAGGCTGCATGATGGACACAGGTGAGGCTGCACTGGTGAGGCTGCAATGATGGACACAGGTGAGGCTGCACTGGTGAGGCTGCAATGATGGACACAGGTGAGGCTGCATGATCCACAGGTGAGGCTGCGTGGGTGATGCTGCAATGATGGACACAGGTGAGGCTGCACGGGTGATGCTGTACTCCTGGAAAACGGCCTTTAATACCAGAACAGGCCATTATGAGTACCTCGTAATGCCATTTGGCCTTTGCAATGCTCCGGCAGTTTTCCAGGAATTCATCAACGATGTTCTCTGAGATTTGTTGCAGCTATGTGTGGTGGTTTATCTCGACAATATCCTCATATTTTCCAAGTCCCTAGAGAGCATCCACACAGATGTCTGTCGTGTGCTTCAGAGGCTGAGAGAAAACAATCTGTATTGCAAATTGGGGAAGTGTGAGTTCCATCATGATCAGGTTAAATTCCTGGGTTATGTAATTTCTACTGCTGGTTTTTCGATGGACCCAGAGAAACTTTCAGCAGTCCTACAGTGGCCCTGACCCACTTTCACTTCCAAGATGTAATTGGTTCTGGCTTCAGTGATTCCTGATAATCATATTCTGGCTACGGTTGGCACCAGTCTCACTTCTCCTTTGGGTGACAAAATTCTTGCTGCTCAGATTCATCCTCCCCCTGAGAAACCTTGTGACCGCTGCTTTGTCCCTGAGAGTCTCCGCACTGCCGTGCTCCAGACTTACCATTCTCTCAAGGCTGCTGGCAACCCAAGGAAGAATCAACTCTTTTGGGCCATTTCCCAACATTTCTGGTGGCCTAGTCTACGTGCTGATGTAGCTGCCTTCATAGCTGCTTGTGCCGTATGTGCTCAGAGTAAGACACCACGACACCTTCCAGTGGGCCTCCTACAACCCATACCCAATAGAGAAAGGCCATGGACCCACCTGTCTATGGATTTCATTGTGGAGTTACCCAACTCTAAGGGCAAAACAGTTATCCTCATGGTGGTTGACTGGTTCTCGAAAATGTCTCATTGTATTCCACTTAAGAAGTTGCCCACGTCCAAGGAACTGGCTTCCATTTTTGTTCGGGAGATCTTTCGCTTACATGGGCTACCCAAGGTGATCGTCTCAGACAGGGGTAGTCAGTAAATCAATCTGATCAGATCCCCCTGAGGAAGACACGTGATTAGCCCTGTGTCGTCACATGTATGGGAGGGGCCAGGACGGTGGAGGAGACAGTCTCATGCTTTTCTACTCCTGTAGGTTTTGTGGGCGCATACAGTACCTGGTTCATTGGAAAGGGTGCGGTCTGGAGAAACGCTCTTGGGTCTCATCCTCGGACATACATGCCCCTATTGTGCTCCGTGATTTTCATAGACATTTTCCCCTCAAACCTGGTGGTCCTTCGAGGGGGAGGGGTCATTGAGGAGGGGGTACTGTCAGGGCTGGGCTCAGCACTTCCTTCTCTGAGCAGGCCGTTCAGGTGTTGGTTAATTGCCAGCTCCAATCTTTCCACACTGACTCACCTGGTAATGATATCCCATTTGTCAGTCCTGCTGGTTACTTAAGCAGTTCAGTCCAGATCATCTCTGCCTTCGCCTTGGTCAAACATATCAAGAGACGCTCTCCTGTGTTCCTGTTAAAGACTTGCTTGGCTGACATCCCTCCTGGTTCCAGATTCTGCTTGCTGTTCCACTACGCTGATTCTCCAGTTTCCTGATGTCCTGGCCTGTCCTGAAGTATGCTGATCCCTGGCTCCCTGATGTCCTGGCTTGTCTGACTATCCGTTCCGGTTTGCGAACTCTGGCTATGTTTTGACTACAATTGCTCTATTTACCTTTATTATTAATAAACAAGTGTGATTTGACTGCACTTCTGTCTCCGTCTGTTTCACGGTTCCTGACAGTATCAGAGCCAGATACACACAGGTTACATATGCCGCGATCGTTAGAGCGAGAGCAATAATTCTAGCACTAGACCTCCTCTGTAACTCTAAACATGTAACTAAAAAAAAAAAAAAAAAAAATAGTAATAAACATTTTTTTTTAGAGGTGCACCGAATGGGTTTTTTGGTCCCGAAAATGAAAAATACACTAGGCAGAAAACCGAAACCGATACTGAAAACGACCAATACCAAAACGTATTTTTAAAAAAATATTTTTATATAGGAGATGGTCAGCGACTGGGGACATGGTACAGGAGATGGTCAGCTGCTGGGGACATGGTACAGGAGATGGTCAGAGACTGGGGACATGGTACAGGAGATGGTCAGACTGCAGACATAGTACAGGAGATGGTCTGAGACTGCAGACATAGTACAGGAGATGGTCAGAGACTGCAGACATAGTACAGGAGATGGTCAGAGACTGAGGACATGGTACAGGAGATGGTCAGAGACTGGGGACATGGTACAGGAGATGGTCAGAGACTGGGGACATGGTACAGGAGATGATCAGAGACTGGGGACATGGTACAGGAGATGGTCAGAGACTGAGGACATGGTACAGGAGATGGTCAGGGACTGGGGAAATGGTACAGGAGATGGTCAGAGACTGGGGGAATGGTACAGGAGATGGTCAGAGACTGGGGACATGATACAAGAGATCAATGTAGCCTCAACAGTGCCTGTCGGATGCAGCCAGCCTGTGTCCCCAAGTGCAGCCAGCCAGTGTCCCCAGTGCTGCAGCCAGCCAGTTTCCCCAGTATTGCAGCCAGCCAGTGTCCCCAGTATTGCAGCCAGCCAGTGTCCCCAGTATTGCAGCCAGCGTCCCCAGTAGTGCAGCCAGCCTGTGAAGGGAAGAGAGAGGAGAGCCCAATCCTGGGATGGGTGATCTGTCTATCAAAGTTCCCTGGACAAGGGGCTGTATGTGACGGCCCATAGCGGGGAACACACAGCTATTGAAATGAAAGCTGTGATGTTCCCGGTGCTCTAATCAACCAGGCGGCGGCGGCTCTCCTCTCTTCCACGCTATAGGAAGCCCCTGTGATAGGCGGCACCAGGGGCAGGGGCGGAGCATACTAGCTCATTGTGCCTTTGTCTTGCAGGGTTTTTCTTAAGGGTTTACAACCACTTTAAGAGGGCTGGGCTGAAAGGGAACATTTGTCTTTTAGACACATCCCCCCCCTTCTATGACACTGCAGTAAGAGGCATGCCTCCACTGCAGCATTTTTATTGGACAGCTGGGGCTAAGAGTACTTTACCATTGGTCCAGGACTCCAAGCTATCCATTGAGCTCAGTGCCTTTGACAAGAAGTGAGAGGCACTGTGAGCTCATCCTCTCAGTCTGCTGCAAACAGAGTGTGCCAGCTTGTATTTAAATTGGCCGCGCTGTATTTAGCTTCTGACAGGCTGCACAAGGAAACCCCGTAGCTCCGGAACCATCGTTTTTTTTTTTTTTTTTACCAGTGGTAAGGTAGGACTTGGGCTAACTACTCCTCAAATTTGGGGTCTCTGTGACCCCAGATCGCTGAGCTACGACCCTCAATTTTTTTTTAATGTTCATGGCAGGTGAGGCTCTGCCTCCCGACTGCACGTCCCTGCAGCAGTGTCCCCCTTCTATCCCTCCCCGGCCCTGCACACACACAGCTCCCCGGCGCCGCACACACACAGCTCAATATTCCCCCTCTGGCAGTACTATTGGGGAGAGCTGTGAGACACGTGACCTGTCAAATGACTTCTGCCGCTGCGCCCCTCCTCCAGACATCCCTATCCCGCCCTCTACCCTACCAGGACTTCACACTACGACTGTACTAAGTTGGTGGGTGTGGTTTATCTGACAAGGCACGCCCCCATGACCTTATTTTTCACTACCTATTTCTTCCTTCCCCCGCCTTATCCCGATTTCCACCAATCCCATTTCTGGTTATGTCACCTGACCCTGCGCCCCGATTGGTCTGTATCGCTGTCCGTCTGGCGGTGGTAGCGCTCGCTATTGGCTGAGGGCGGAGGAGCGGGTTAGGCCGGAGCTGTCAGTGATTCTCCCGGTACCGGAGGCGGGTGATGGCGATGAGGCGGTGAGGAGATTCCCGCTCAGGGGATATGGCCACTATGGAGAAACTAATGAGAGCCTTCGAGTCCCTGAAATCCTTCCAGCAACAGCAGCTTGGACCGGCCGTGCCTGAGGAGCCGCTACCCAGAGCGTGAGTAGAGAGCCGGGGACCATCCTTCTCTGCACACTGGGGGCCACAATACTGCTTCCGGGCCCTAATGCTACATACACAGGGATCCTGACATACTGCATCTTATATGGGGCCTCAGGTCCATCAATGTACACATACAGGGGCCCCCCGGACCCTCAATGCACGCATCCTCTGGGGGGCCCCCAGGACCCTCAATGCACGCGCACCCCGGGGGCCCCCCAGGACCCTCAATGCATGCACCCCTGGGGCCCCTCAGTGCATGCACACCCCGGGGGCCCCCAGGACCCCCAATGGACGTGCACCCCGGGGGCCCCCAGGACCCTCAGTGCGCACGCACCCTGGGGGCCCCCAGGACGCTGGAGGTGCCCTCGCCTCCATGACTTTACACTGGGGAACCTGGGGTGATGATGGTTAGTAACTTGTGGCCCCCAGCACACTGGTGACAAATACCATGGGCCTGCAGTATCCTGTCAATTAATGCTTTAGGGCCCCCCAGCCCTCTGGTGACAAATACCCCACAACCCTATCAGCAAAAGCTCCAGGACCCCATGATCCCACCTCAAAGCCCTCCAGCACCCTGGCGACCAATACCCTTTTGGGGGCCCTTATCGCTCAGGTGACAAATATCCCAGGGGCCCCAGAGCACCCTGAGGAGTTCAGAATGCCGATAAATGTCTAAGGACCCCCCAGAAATCACCCCAGGTCCCTAATATTCTAATGGAAAATAACCCTCCAGTACCCACATTGTACATCCAAGGTCCTAACGCAAGTAATCATCCCATGCTGAGTACAGTAGATATCTGCACCCGGGTCTGCCGGTCCTCGCACTGGGCGTGCATGGGGCACCAGGGTCTGTCGGTCCTTCACTGGGCGTGCATAGGGCATGCGGGTCTGTCGGTCCTCTCGCTGGGCGTTCATTGGGCACGCGTGTCTGCCGGTCCTCTCGCTGGGCGTTCATTGGGCACGCGTGTCTGCCGGTCCTCTCGCTGGGCGTTCATTGGGCACGCGGGTCTGCCGGTCCTCTCGCTGGGCGTTCATTGGGCACGCGGGTCTGCCGGTCCTCTCGCTGGACGTTCATTGGGCACGCGGGTCTGCCGGTCCTCTCGCTGGGCGTTCATTGGGCACGCGGGTCTGCCGGTCCTCTCGCTGGACGTTCATTGGGCACGCGGGTCTGCCGGTCCTCTCGCTGGACGTTCATTGGGCACGCGGGTCTGCCGGTCCTCTCGCTGGGCGTTCATTGGGCACGCGGGTCTGCCGGTCCTCTCGCTGGGCGTTCATTGGGCACGCGGGTCTGCCGGTCCTCTCGCTGGGCGTTCATTGGGCACGCGGGTCTGCCGGTCCTCTCGCTGGGCGTTCATTGGGCACGCGGGTCTGCCGGTCCTCTCGCTGGGCGTTCATTGGGCACGCGGGTCTGCCGGTCCTCTCGCTGGGCGTTCATTGGGCACGCGGGTCTGCCGGTCCTCTCGCTGGGCGTTCATTGGGCACGCGGGTCTGCCGGTCCTCTCGCTGGGCGTTCATTGGGCACGCGGGTCTGCCGGTCCTCTCGCTGGGCGTTCATTGGGCACGCGGGTCTGCCGGTCCTCTCGCTGGGCGTTCATTGGGCACGCGGGTCTGCCGGTCCTCTCGCTGGGCGTTCATTGGGCACGCGGGTCTGCCGGTCCTCTCGCTGGGCGTTCATTGGGCACGCGGGTCTGCCGGTCCTCTCGCTGGGCGTTCATGGGGCACCCGGGTCTGCCGCTTCTCACACTGGGTGATCTCTATATGTTCTCCATAACATTGGAAATATTCCCTGTTTGACTTCAGGCCCCCTTTTAGCAAATGCCTTAGTTGGCTGTTTTATACAGCAAGAAAATATGAACCCCTAATAATGTGCACAAAGCAATGAATGAACATAAGTATATATATTTTTATAATAACCATCTAGTGTTGGAAAGGGGCACAGAGCTCATCATTCATTTTGATTATTTCTAAATGATAGAAAAGGTTTGCAGTGGAGGGTTGGAATACAGTGTATATACAGAAGAATCACTCCCCCCTTTTTTTTTTTTTTTTTTTTTTAATTAATCACATTTTGTTGCTTTGCAGCCTGAAATGCAGACACACAGTTTCTGATTTACACAGCTGTCTTTACTAGTGCAACCTATAACATCCAAGTGAAAGGTATAGTACCAACATATCAGGAAAAAAAAAAAAGTCAAAAACAATCGCTGATTTGGAATAAGGATCACCCCGCCCCCCTTTTAAAAAATGACTTGTAAACTCAATTAGGTGTAGCTAATTACCTTCTCAATAGCAAACAAAGCCATTTGACTTTCAGATGTGATCAGCTGTGGTCATTTTGATTAACTCAGCATGAAAAGAGCTTTCCTGGAGCATTTCAGTCCCTGATAGTGCAACTGAAGCAAACTATTAACTATGGGTGGCAAGACACTGTCACCAGGATCTCTGGGATAAAGTTGTGGACAGGAGATGGATACAAAGACGTTATCAATGATAAGAAGCTAAGTGAAGTCTATTATTAAGAAGTGGAAGATGTTTGGTACAACACAGATCCTCCCTGGATCAGGAAGTCGCTCCAAACTGAATGAAAAAACCTGAAGGATACTGGTCAGAGAGGCTACCAAGAGGCCTACAGCAATTCTGTAGAAGTTGCAGACATATATGACAGAGAGTGGTCATTGTGTGAATGTGACAACAATATCACAATTCTTCCACAAATGTAGCATGTTGCAGGAGGGTTGCAAGAAAAAAGTCACTCCTCAAGAAAGGCCACATTCAGTCACAGCTGAGCTTTGCCAAGACGCACCTTGAAGATTCTGAGGCCTCATAGAAAAAGGTGTTCTGGTCAGATGAGACTAAAATTGAATTATTTGACCTCAACACCAAATGATGTGTCTGGTGGAAATCCAATACATCTCACCATCCAGATAGCACCATTACTACAGTAAAGTATGGCGGTGGTAATATAATGTTATGTGGGTGTTTCTCTGCAGTAGGGACTGGAGCACTTGTCAGAATAGAAGAAAAAATGATGGGACAAAATACCATCAGATTCTTAATGAAAATCTGCGGCCCTCTGCCAGAAAGTTGTCAATGGGAAGAAGGTTTACCTTCCAACATGACAATGACCCAAAGCACTAGGGGTGCAACGGATCGTCGCCGATCTGTGATCCGAATGGGTCACCCTGTTCGGATCGGCACACCCCGCGATCTGCAGCCTTGGCCTTAGGAAAGGCTGCGGCTTCGGCCTAGCTCCGGAGCGGCGGCCATCTTGGTACACCCAGCGGCCGTTTACAATGTGATCGCTCTGTCAAATGACGGAGTGATCACTTGTAAACAAACTCTGCATTACACCCTGCCAATACTCTGCATTACACCCTGCCAATGCTCTGCATTACACCCTGCCAATGCTCTGCATTACACCCTGCCAATGCTCTGCATTACACCCTGCCAATGCTCTGCATTACACCCTGCCAATGCTCTGCATTACACCCTGCCAATGCTCTGCATGCTCTGCATTACACCCTACCATACCCAGCCAATACTCGGCGATACCCAGCCAATACTCGGCGATACCCAGCCAATATTACAGTGGGGAGATGACGTGGATATTACAGTGGGGGAGATGACGTGGATATTGCAGTGGGGAGATGACGTGGATATTGCAGTGGGGGAGATGACGTGGATATTGCAGTGGGGGACGATGACGTGGATATTGCAGTGGGGGAGATGACGTGGATATTGCAGTGGGGGAGATGACGTGGATATTGCAGTGGGGGAGATGACGTGGATATTGCAGTGGGGGAGATGACGTGGATATTGCAGTGGGGGAGATGACGTGGATATTGCAGTGGGGGAGATGACGTGGATATTGCAGTGGGGGAGATGACGTGGATATTGCAGTGGGGGAGATGACGTGGATATTGCAGTGGGGGAGATGACGTGGATATTGCAGTGGGGGAGATGACGTGGATATTGCAGTGGGGGAGATGACGTGGATATTGCAGTGGGGGAGATGACGTGGATATTGCAGTGGGGGAGATGACGTGGATATTGCAGTGGGGGAGATGACGTGGATATTGCAGTGGGGGAGATGACGTGGATATTGCAGTGGGGGAGATGACGTGGATATTACAGTGGGGCGATGGGGAGTGGATATTACAGTGGGGCGATGGGGAGTGGATATTACAGTGGGGGAGATGATGTGGATATTGCAGTGGGGGAGATGACGTGGATATTACAGTGGGGCGATGGGGAGTGGATATTACAGTGGGGGAGATGGTGTGGATATTACAGTGGGGACTATATGGTGGTGGAATTTTCACAGGTTTTTGCAAATTCAATTATTTGCTGATCCGAAAAAATGATCCGATCCGTGACTCTGATCCGAGGATCGATCCGATCCGTGAGTTTTTTGATCTGTTGCACCCCTACAAAGCACACAGCAAAAATAACCCCACAGTGACTGAAGGAGAAAAGGGTGAATGTCCTTGCATGGCCTAGTCAGAGTCCAGACTTAAACCCCATGGAAAATCTGTGGAATGACTTAAAGATTGCAGTCCACAAATGGTCACCATCAAATTGAACTCAACTTGAGCAGCTCTGCATGAAAAGTGGGCAAATGTTGCAAAGTCTAGATGTGCAAAGTTGGTAGAGACGTATCCCAACAGACTAAAGGCTGGAATTCAAGCAAAAGGTGGTCCAACAAAATACTGACACAAGGGGGTGATCCTTTTTCCATACAGTGATTCTTTCTTTTTGATTATTTTTTTCTTCTGGCATGTTGGTGTTATATCTTTCACTTGAATGTTATAAGTTGCACTTAGTAAATACAGCTGGATAAAACAAAAACCGTGTCTGTCTTAATTTCAGGCTGCAGAGCAACAAAATGTGATTATTTTAAAGCAGGGTGATTTTTTAAATTTATTTTATTTTTTAAATTTTATTTCTATACCCACTGTATAGTCCATTCATCTTATTAGGATGCAGTTATTGTTTAAAATGTATCTAGAGCCAATAGATTAATTACCTCTGTTACCACAATTCTCCATCTCACAATGCCTTCATCCGCTTTTCTCTACAAGGACAGCGCCATCGTTGTTTAGGCATCTTCTAGGATCAGGATCCATTTTCTAGCTGAGAGATTGCACATTGATGTAAATCCTAGTGTCTGCATAATTCTTTGCTGTCTTTACAACCCATGCTGCAATCTCTCATCTTATGACTTACTACAAGGTTACAATGTACAGCCTGATCCCTGGGGGAGTAGAGAATGAGGAAATGCTTCTTAGACCTTGTAGCAGATATCCTCAGCCTTGGCACAGACCCTGGACTAGAGTTGAAGGACTTTTGTATAATTAAAAAAAAAAAAAAAGACAACAAAAACATGGCACTGTTGCTGTATGTTGTGACATTCAGGATGTGACAGAATGTCAATAAAGTGATTTAAAGCAGACATTATACCATGCGTGACAGGTAGATAGAAGTAACTATACAAATGCAAACTTGGCACTGCATGGCGCCTGTTGGTCTCATGTGACAATCCATTACAGCAAGGCTGCCTTGGAGACCCTGTGTGTGTGTGTGTGTGTGTGTGTGTGTGTGTGTGTGTGCGTGCGCGCGCGCACACACACACTATACTTTAGGGATGTTGAAAATCGTATAATCGATGCATCGCGATTCAGCCTTTACTGATTCTGCATCGATGCAGGGTAGGGCTGAATTGCGATTTGCATCAATGACGTAATCTCGGCACGCCCCTGTCAAAGTCCTTCCCTCCTCCTCTTCACGTGTGTGTGTGACACGGAGCTTGGATTTGAAATGCTTGGGTGGCGGCTGTAACAAAGTCCCGACTCCTGTGAAAAATGGCACAATGATCCAATGCCGGGAAATTGAATCAGTGTGATGTCTTTCGCAGGAGTCGGTCTAGGAGGCGGGACTTTGTTACAGCGGGCGCCTGGGCATTTTGGGTCCAAGCTCCGTGTCGCAGCGGGAGATCCCCACTCTGTGTGATCCGGGCACTGGTGATGCTGCATTTAATGGGCACTGATGGGTTTTTGATGAAAACCACAGTCGGTAATCGTGATGCATTGTAGAATCGAATAGTTGACTGGATAATCATAATCAAATTGTGAGACTAGTGAAGATGTGCAGCACGAGTATACTTGCCTGCTCTGTGCAGTAGTTTTGGACAGAGCATCCCTGATCCTTCTCTTCTGCCCCCCCCCCCCCCCCTGCTGAGTGCCTCCATTGCAAGCCACTTGCTATGGGGGTACTCATGCGTGTTTGCTCCTGAGCCCCACTCTGTGTCCATAAGACAGAGTGTGGCTCAGCCTCTGCCCCACCACCGCTCCCTCCTCACTGGCTGTGATTGACAGCAGTGGGAGCCAATGGATCCCGCAGCTGTTTCTAAGCCAGTAAAGAGAGAGAGAGGCGAGAGAGCTCTCATGCACAGCACTGGATCAAGATCGGGCTCAGGCAAGTATAAGGTGTAGGGAGGAGATGCATGCAGAATTTTCTTTGTACCTTAATGCAGAAAATGCATTAGGGGGGAAAAAACTACCTTTAGAACCACATTAAGCCCATTCCCCAGTACAATATGGAGGACTTCTCAGAAGGTTGCTCAGGCCCTGCATTTTGGAAAATCTGTATTCATGTTGTAGGCATGTTTATTTGGGGACTTATCTCCTTGTAGCAAGGAGTCTGAAAAAAAGAAATCTGAATCTTGAGAAGTTTACATTTAGCTGCTCACTTATACCTTTTTATCTGTAGTAATAGGTGTACAATATGACTTGTCCTTTTTATTTCAGTAAGTGATCAGGTTTCGCTACAGTACTGTGTAAGTAAATGTTTGTGTCGCCCATACTGCTTTTTGGTGTTTTGGTTTGACTTCTGCTATGTCTTGCCAAGGAAAGTCTGTGGGTTACCATTGAACAAAATGTTGAAGTTTTGCAATGAGCCCCTGTGAGTAGGCATTGGCCTGATTTGGACTCCATGGCATAAAGTGGAAAGTAATAAGCACTGAATACCACACAGGAACCATTTATGGTTTGTTTTCTGCTGACAGCAACCGCTTAAATGTTACAAGATGTTACGATTATTTCCCATAGGCTGGGTCAGGTAAGCATTGAACACTTTAGTGCACATATCTTCCTGCACGGCCATGTTTTTAGATATTCTTGGCCACTTCTGCATGTTCTTCTTGTTATATTCTCTATATTGTAGAGCTAATTGGTTTGCTCATTCTAGAAAAGGCAAGGTAAAGCACAAGTGGTGTTTTTGCTGGTAGAATTGGCAGGATAGGGGTGCAGGGGATATGACGGCGGGGTATATGTGCAGGAGAGGAGTGCAGAGGGTGTGACGGTGGGTGGTATGTCCAGGAGAGAAGTGCAAAGGGTGTGATGGTGGGCAGTATGTGCAGAGGATATGATGGCAGGGTATATGTGCAGAGGGGGTGAAGGGCAGTATGTGCAGGCGAGGAGTGCAGCGGGTATGATGGTGGGCAGTATGTGGAAGGAAGGCAGAGAGTATGACGGTTGCTGCTTATGTGAAGGAGATCTGAGTGTAGGGAATCTGGGCAGGATTTAAGTGCATGAGAGGAGTATGGAAGGTATGAGGGTGGGCAGTATTTTCATGAGATGAGAGTGACGGGTGCCATGATTGGTAGCATGTGCTTGAAAAGAGGATGGAGGGTATAGGGCATTATTTGTGTATTTGTGTGTGTGTGTGTGTCATTCATTCACAGTTAAGTTTTCTGTGAATGGATAGACTACAAATACCATCATCCACCATGGTTGACGGCTTGTAGTTCTGAATGAACTATGAGGGCACTGATGCGCTCTCTGGTAGTTCATTCACAAATCCTGCAGCTTTCAGCAGACAGCCTGTATGGGCAGAAAGCTGCAGGGCTTGTCTGCAGAAGCCTGGCCATTGGACTCCTGATCAGGGGCAATGCTAATCGGGCTCCTGCAGGAAAAAATGAAAATAATAAATGCACATTTTTTTTTTTCTGCAAAAATGTGTAGTTATTTTTTTTTTTCTTGAAAGGGCAACTTATTAGTTCGACTTTGAAAATGCACCCTGTACTACTTTGGTCCAACTTTGATCCTACTTCAGCCCATTGACTAACATTGAAGTTGGATCGCCGTCTTGCATGATCCGACTTTGGCATGTGACTTGTGCTCTGATGATCTTGAGGGGGAACTCCACACCAAATTTTAAATGAAAATCCGGCATGGGTTCCCCCTCCAAGAGCATACCAGGCCCTTGGGTCTGGTATTAATTTTAATCCATACCAGACCCTTATCGGAGCACACAGCCTGGACGGTCAGAAAAGAGGGTCCTGAACCATACCAGGCTGCATGCCCTCAACATGGGGGGGTGGGTGCTTTGGGGCAGGGGGGGCGCCCTGCACCCCCCACCCCAAAGTACCTCGTCCCCATGTTGATGAGGACAAAGGTCTCTTCCTGACAACCCTGGCCGTTGGGTGTCAGGGTCTGCGGGCTTAATAAGGGGGTCCCCAAATCCTGGCGCCCCACCCTATGTCAATAAGTAGGGGGTACATCGTACCCCTACCAATTCACCTGGGGAAAAAAAAAGTGTCAATAAAAAAAAAAATACACAATTTTATTAGGCAGCTCCAGGGGTCTTCTTCCATCTTCGGGGGTCTCTTTCGACTTCTCCGTGCTCTCCGGTTCTTCTCCCGCTCTCAGCTATCTTCTGCTCTTTTGCCCCGCTCTTTTGCTAGCATTGGCCCGGTCTTCTTCGTCGTCTTCTTCCCTCCGGTCTTCTTCCGATGTTGACACAACGCTCTCTCCCGCTGTAATGCTGTGTAAGCGGTGCGCAATGACTTATATAGGCATGGGGCGGGGTCAACGGGTGAGGTCATCTGGTGACCCTATGTCATAAGGGGGCGTGGTCACAGGATGACAACACCCGGTGACCCTGCCCCATGCCTATATAAGTCGTTTCGCACCGCGCACACAGCATTACAGCGGGAGAGAGCATCGTGTCAACTTCGGAAGAAGATGATGAAGAAGACCGGGCCACTGCTAGCAAAAGAGCAGAAGATAGTGGAGGAGCCCGGCGGGAGAAGAGGCCTGGAGAGAGCGGAGAAGTCAGAAGAGACCCCCGGAGCTGCCGAATTACTTTAAAAAAACAAAATACATTAGACCGTTTTTTCCTTTTTTTTTTTTTTTTTTTTTTTTTACACTTTTTTTTTTTTTTTTTTTTTCCCAGGTGAATGGGTAGGGCTACGATATACCCCATACTCATTCACATAGGGTGGGGAGGCTGGGATCTGGGACCCCCTTATTAAAGGGGGCTCCCAGATTCCGATAAGCCCACTGCCCGCAGACACCGACAACCAACGGCCAGGGTTGTCGGGGAAGAGGCCCTTGTCCTCCACACCCCCCCATGTTGAGGGCATGCGGTCTGGTATGGTTCAGGGGGGGGGCACTCGCTTGTCTGCACCCCCTTTCCTGACCGGCTGGGCTGCGTGCTCGGATAAGGGTCTGGTATGCTCTTCATTCATACCATTATTCATACCATTCATTCATACCAAACACAGTGCCTGCTCTTGGTGGGGATTCAAGCCGGATCCCTGTTCATTGAAAGTCAGACGTATGTCGCCTTCAAGTCGCAGGGCAAAGTCGGATCCAACTAGAATGGCTGTCGTGTCGTACCAGTGTGAACCCGGCCTAAAACCTGGAAGCTGATCGGTTTCTATGTAGAGCTACAGTGCACTTTCTTTGCACGCTCCAGTTTTAGTCCCCTTTCACACTTATACGACTTGTCCCACGATTTGGGACTGCAAAATAGCATGACAAGTCGTTCCCCATGATTTCCAATGACAGCCATTCATATTAGAACGACTTCAAAGTAGTCCCTGCACTACTTTGGTCCGATTTTGATGCCACTTACACAGGCACTCCTTGAAATCGCGGCCGTGAAACACGCGACTTTGAAGTCGCACAAGTGTGAAAGGGACCTTAGTAGATCTTCCCCATGGTGACATCTAAGACCTCATGCACACGAGACGCTGTTAAACGCACGTTCAGAGGCAGTTGGACACTTTTTTCAACTGCACCTGAACGCATGCAATGTTATCCTATGTGTCCATGTACACAGTCTCGTTTTTTCCCGTTTTTATGCAGTTGCGTTTAACCTCGTTTTTCCAGAAGCAAAAAAAATGCGTTCAGACACTTTGCTTTTCCGCGTTTCAGACATAAAACGCAGCTAAACGCAGGCACCTGCGTTTAGCCGCGTTTGCGTTTATAAGCCTTTTTAAAGGAACCCAATTTTTTGGACCAGAAAACTCAGAAATATGATGGTAAACCATAAAAAATACTAGAAAAATTGGTTTAAAATGTCGTAATTAGTTTAGATAGTTCATAGAGCATATATACTCACTGATGCATTTGTTAGTGAAATGCATACATGTTTGTGAAATATCCAACGGACATTCGCTGTGCCATCAACGGATGGGTCCAATATCGACGAGCTCTGATTCTGGACCTCTCATGCAAATTTGTGACGACGTTGCTGCTTCATCAAGAGCGACATCAGGAGCATTTCCTGACATATATTCAATATGGGATCCATTTCCAAAAAAGAAAGAGAGGCAAATGCAAGTGTACAACTGCTCTCTGTGCTGCTGCTGCTCACTCTGATCAAAATGGCAGAAATAGTTAATAATACATGCTTTCTGAGCTTGGGGAGGGTCTATATGATGTTATCTTTACAAATGCTTATAGACGCAAACGCGCCTAAACGCGGCATAAAAACACAGCAAAACGCGCGTTTTTTAAATGCAGGTTTCTGCTTTTTTAAACATGCGTTCAGCAGAGTTTGCATCTGCGTCTCGTGTGCATGGGGCCTAAGAGGGCATCATGTCCTTTACATATTCTTTACTCTTAAAAGATTTGCTCTCTTCCTGTTGTGTCTTTGGGACAGGAAGTAAAGGGAGGTCTCCCTGACAAATGCAGACTGCAAAAAATGAAAAACCAAATTATTTCTTAGCCATCCCCTTTGCCATCTGGAGAATTTTTTTTTAAATCAAGCAAAACACCTGCCCACACTTTTGGCTTTACATGCATTTTAAATCAAAATGATTTGTGTATCGGTGATAAGTCATATCTAATTTCTACTGTGTGCATGTGTACAGTCCATGTCACCGGCCGCTTCATAGTGTAAGTACGTGAGTCAGAGGAAAACGTGAGTGTAGGACAAATTATTTTCTAGATTTTTTGTTTATTAAAAAATAGACAATTCTGTCAGAATCTATAAAAGTAAAAAGGCCAGTCGCTGGCATTTTGAAAATAGTGGATTACACGAGGAGTGGAGAAAATTTTAAGACCATAGCGCCCGAAAAATCTGAATCTGGGAGAAGTACCAGGAATGGCATGGTAACAATAAAATAGAACATTATACAGCTAAATACACCTCATCACCCTACAGTTTAGATTTTAGGTGTAGAAATGTTTGGTAAGTGCTCATATCCTTTCAGTTTCCACCTGTGTGGTTCTGTGGTTTAGCAAAATGCAGTTGGCAAGTTTTTTTATTTTTTCCCCTCTGTTTTCACAAAGCACATACTTCATTGTATTTAATGGTCCAACATGCAAAGCAGAATCAAAATGCATGCAAACATCAAGTAAACTAGAAGCAAAATTCCGGTGTTTTGCAAACCTCTGCATTAAAATGGACCAGTGGCGGCCGGTCTATAAGGGGCGCAGGGACACCCCCCCCCAAAGTTTTGACCAATAGGAAAGCTATTAATAGAATGATGTATTTTGAAATAAATGATGATATGACATTTTTTAACATCTTAGGCCCCTTTTACACGGGGCTGATCCGCTGGAGGGGCTCTGCTAGCTCAGTAGGGATTGCTTTGTTGCTCCCCCGCTGAGCCGGTGGATGACAGGTCCGTCTCCGCTCACTGTGCAGGGACAGACCTGTCAGAGCCCCGCTCTCCTCTATGGTGAGATCAGATGAAAACGGACAGCTCGACGGATGGTGAACATATCACCATCCGTCTGTTTTGAGCAAATCTTGTCCGATCGGATGGCAGGTGGGTGTCAGTGGACACATCTCTGCTGATATCCGCCTGCCTATAGAAATCAATATGTGGCCCCCTCGAATCCGCCTGAAAAACGGACAGGCGTATCCCAGCGGGCCAATCGTGTAAGAGGGGCCTTAATGTTAAAATATTTTGGTCATGCTATGACTTATTTAAAAATCTGTGTGTGGTGCTCTGAGGGGCTCTGGACTAATAGAAGTCTATTAGGGTCCGTCAATGTTAAACAAGCATGTGATTAGAGCCTCTGGCTCTAATTGGCTTGTTTTACATTGTGCTCGGGGTGCAGAGCACTGCGCCTCGAACCCTCCCAATTTGCTATTGCATCACTTCCAATTTCATGTCATGGCCAATCAGGAGGCTGAAGATAAAACACGGAAGCCGCCAGGTATCAGAAGCCGTGACAGCCGAGGATGGTGGCTCTGTTTACAGGTAAGTACCTGGAGGGGTTTGCGCCCCCCCCCCCCCCAAATCTTTTTGTGATCACCAGTCGCCACTGAAAGGGGCCCTGAAACAGATCTGTAATTTTGGGGGTAATGTTGCAAACATGAAAGTGAACCTGTCCTAGAAATGCAGTTTAAAGGTATGTACAATAAACAAGCCCTCATTCACCAATATCCTACACTTGGCTATAGATGTATTGGGGATGTTGGTTTTCAAAGTTCCTAACAGAGGCACAGAAATCTGAGCTTGGGTTGTCTTTACTTTATGGGCCTGTACAGTGTAATAACTGGGAGTCCAAGCTGCAGTGTACAGCCTGCTGTCTGCAGCCTGTCAAAATTGACAGCCTGAAATGCCTAATGGTTTGCTGTTTGCAGCAGCACTCGGGTACAGGAACTTATGACCCAAACAGACTGTTCACAAGGCATTGTATGCATACAGCACTGTACATGACTCCTGCTTATATAGCTGCCACATATTTCCACCTGACTGGCTGCTGAATGTACACTGCACCTTTTGACTGCCGGGCACCAAAATGCACAGCATATCCCCACATGAAGGCACACTTTAATTTACAAGTATGTTCTTCTCCAGTGTTGTGCAATGCAGGTTATGTCCACCACCACGCTTTTTCTGCCCAAACACCCTACCTCCTAACAATTTTTTTTTTTTCTTTTTAAAGTTTAATTCCACTTTAAAATTATTTTATTGTCAAGACAATATAAATATTTGTATGGCCAGGCTGGGTGGGCCCAGTCCCCAATAGCCTGTGGTCAGAGGGGTGGTGCAGTAGAAATTGGTCTTGGGCTTTTACAGCCTGGCCCTACAGCAGCCAAAGAACTTACAGCTTCCACCACATCCCTACATTACTACAGCTCTGCTGGGGCCCAGTAATGGTGAGGCGGCTGGAGGAGCCACAGTGCACAGCAGTTGGGTGGGGGTTTCCAGTGGCTGGTGGAGCTCTGCAAGAAAGCGAGGTTGAAATAACCAGTGGCTGGACTGGTAGGTATCATTATTATTTTTTATTTTTTTTGAGCTGGTTGTTTACCTTTTTTTATTTTTGCGACAGTCTCTTTTGAGGTCCGGCTAGTTAATGGTGGTCATACATGCTCCTTTTTTTTTTGTATCCAATCAGAGTGTCATTCAATCAAAATGAATCGAATATCCATAACTTCCCCTGCAATCACTATAGACTTGATTTAAATCGGATTCGATCAAACTGAGTCCATCAGCACTGTGATACATTTTTTCATAAATATGATAACATTTTGATTGATCAGCCAAGATATCAATCATTTATTGGAGTGTGTATGGCCACCATTAGTCATGTGTCTGCTTCTTGAACTTTTCAGAGATTGCTAAGTTTGATTGGTAGGATTGATAAACTTTATAGAAATGGTGTCGTCCGGTTCCGGTAAGGCAGAAAAAAATACTACTTTTCACATTACTTTCTGTTCTCTCCCCAATATGGAGATATTTTTTACCATTATTTTGGGTTGATTTTCAGCCCCAAATAAACATTTTTTAGGCTCCCCAAAGGAAATCTCGAAATATATATATATATATATATATATATATATATATATATATATATATATATATATATATATATATATATATATATATATATATATACATACATACATACATACATACATACATACATACATACATACATACATACATACATACATACATACATACATACATACATACATACATACACAGGTGGCGGTCTTCCAGAACTGAAGTAGGGGCAGGGTTGGAGTTGACTTTAAAGGATTTCATACTCCACTGAAAGCCCATAATCCAGCTCATCACCCTTCTCAATGATTTTCCAAAATTAACATCACTGATGCAGGAATGACTTTGTTCTCACCGCCTGGTGTGGCCGGGCATTGTCATCCTGGCATTTTCTGCTGGGTACCGCTGTAGGTATATTCTGTATGTCAGGTACAGAAGCTGAGCCATTACTTCTGGTGCTCCCTGGTGAGAAGACATTTGTAAAGCCTGCCAAACGCTCGGCAGGCCAGGCAGTGAGAACAGCAAAGCTGGAGTTATTTTTATATTTGCAGAATTGATGAGCAGGGTTGGGGCTGCCAGAATCTTCAGAAAATTCAGTTATGAAGGGAAATCTGTCTGTTCTAGGTAGCTTAATTTGTACATAACCTTTGCTCATAATACTGCTTTGCGGCTTAAATTCAGAAGTATCCTATAAAGCATTTGTATTGCTTGTTGTAGTTCATGTGAATGATCAGACCTGTCACCGTTGGCTGGCCTGTAAATGATTTACTGCAAGGGTGGTGGAGGCGGGGGCGTAGAGGTAGCTGCACCTGCCTGCTGTCACCTCTTCTATTGTACTGAGTGTACATCCGCTGCAGACAAGAACATTAGCATTTGTCATAAAATTGAACATAATGCACCTCCGTTAATAGCATATATTTCGACCTTTGAGAGCACCATGAATTATGGCTGTCA
This sequence comes from Lithobates sylvaticus, assembly GCA_028564925.1. Taxonomy (NCBI): domain Eukaryota; kingdom Metazoa; phylum Chordata; class Amphibia; order Anura; family Ranidae; genus Lithobates; species Lithobates sylvaticus. The sequence goes on along the minus strand of CM053026.1, from coordinate 710,742,162 downwards.
TATGATCATATAAGAATGCTGTACCGATTACATCAGTGAACCTGCATAATGGGTGCATCTGTCGCCTACACACAGCACGTCTGTAGCATGAGCCAACACTCACTGCTGAATTAACTAGTGACATCAGATGAGAAAGGGACATGGGTGTAGACTTAGTGGGCCTCACTCAACCTTTCCATGTCAATTAGCCCATGACAGCTTCCTACAAGTACAAAGGCCCATAGGTAGAACTCCCTGTGCAATTATTGTCTCTTTGGCCACTGTGTGACAATGCATGACCAGAGGAATCTTGTTTACTGTGAGGCTCGTTCACCCCTATGCAGTGTGCTTCTGAAACTTGGAAAAAGATGCAGGCACCATAACTGGTAGAGGTGCACCGAATGAAAATCATGGTACCTGGTGGGATGCACTTTACCAAAAATATATATATATTTACCGATGCTGCATCTGTCCCTTGCCGGCTCTGTAGTGGGAACTGAGTGATCAAAGACCGCTGATCGCTTAGTTCTTCCCCTCTGCTCTGACTGCGACTGTCGGCTCTCTGCTCTCCCCTCCAGCACTCACTGAAGCGCTGGGCTGTGGAGGTGTCAGGAACCTTTTGGAGCCCCTGGACTGGCTCTGTGACTTCAGCTGACAGCGGACTTCCACTGTCGGCTGAAATCGGATCACAGGAGTGCAAACCGCAATGGGCTCCTGTGATCCAGAGAAGTAGGGCCAAAGTAACTTTGGCCCTAATTTTTCTGTCCCAGGGAACCTCTCTTAAAACCAATTCATTAGGGGTCAGTGGGAAAAGTGCTCCCTTACAGTTGCGGTCAGAATGGCACCTCTACAGGCAGCTGAAGAGATCATTGGTGTTATGACACTGGCTCTTCCAAGTGATGTTTGCCCTGGAAATATGCAGGCACCATCAGGTCAATCATCCACAGCTCAAGGAACCCATAACAACCTCTAAGGCAGTGGTTCTCAACACCTGTTCTCAGGACCCACTAACAGGCCAGGCTTTAAGTATTACCTTGCAGATGCAGACTAGAATACTGCAACCACTGAGCAGCAGATGATATCACCTGTGATGTATTTCAGTTATCTTGCAAACCTGGCCTGTTAGTGGGTCCTGAGGACAGGAGTTGAGAACCACTGTTCTGTTCTATGGGATCCCTGGTTGATATGAACGGCCGATTTTAAGTCATGACATTTTGTTTAAAAGAGAAGTCCAGCCTGAGCTTGTTTGGCTGGGCTTCTCCTATTAGTTTTTGCACTCCTGTGACTTGTTTTCATCAGAAAGCGATCTGAAGTCCACTCTCTTCCGATGTCACCGAAATCATTCCAGACACCGTGTCATCCCGACAATAGTCTGGCTCTGCCAGGTGCCTGGACTGACACCAGTCTCAGGCTCCCAGCGAGCCGCTAAGAGCCTGAGACAGCCATTCCCCGCTCCTCCACAGCCCAGCGCTATAATAAGCGAGGAGGGAGCAGAGCCCAGTCTGCAGCTCTCTGCTCGGGGAGCTTAGAGAACCGAGCCATTGGCGGTGTTCGATTGCTCGGTTCTCAGTGTAGAGGCGGCAGGGGACAGATGCAGTATCCACCTAGGTAAGTATGAAACCGGGGGGAAAAACAAACAAACGTTATTCCCTTTTTAAATTTATAGTTTTATTTGTTAATCCACACATTTTTAAGTTTCATTATGAATAGGTACATCTTTTATAATATAATTTTTATTCACATGGACACATCTTGGCATTTTATTTCTATTCTGTAGCCCTGATGGAGGGGGGGGGGGGGGGTGTTGTTGCCCTCCATACGTTTTGTCAGTCTCTTATGGCCCAGGGGGGCTCAGCAGAGAGCCTGTCTATTCAGAACACATTTCTTCTGCTGTGTGGAGGGGAGGCCTTTCCTCCAATCAGCTCTCGCACACTGTAACTACAGCCTCTCCGCCCCTCCTCTGTGCTCCTGACAAATGAAGAAGCATTTTAACACCTTTCTTTCCTTTTGAAGGGGTGTAGATAAGAGAAGACTGCAGATAAACAAGCAAAACTTATGTAGGAAGATTTGCTTTAATCTCTGTATCATGCAAGGCTTTTCACTTCACTGGGTATATAAGAGGGTTTACAACCACTTTAAGTCACTTAAAATATCAGCTTGTGAATTATCTAAGGAAAGTGCAGGTGATTCTTGGAATGCACAATATTTGTGAGAGGGTGCGTGATTTGCCATAGTTTCAGAAAACCGTTTCAGTTTATTAATAGGTCCAGACATTACGAATGGTTAGAAAGCAAAGTGTGCTCTAGGCAGATGAGATCGATGGATTGATGATGCTTTTTATAGCCCTATTTGTGTCGTATACTAGGTTATTGAATTGGTGATGCATTTGGACAATTAAACATTTCCTGTGCTGCTGATTGTTTTTGGTTCTGTGTGTATCCTCTACAGGTCCTCAAAAGTAGAAGTTTGTAGAATAAATCACAGGAAATAAATTGCGTCTGAATGCTCTCTGCAGAATACGTTGATGCGATGGATACTGCAGCATACCAAGGCTTGGTCGAAGCTGAACCTTCAGCAAGAGAAAGGAAAAAAATAAATACAATTTTTCTAGGCCTCATACACACAGGCGTTATAAAAAACGAGCTGTAAAGCTAATACCGACGCCAGGAAAAAAGCAGCGTTAAGACAATTTTATCAGCGTTTTGCATTGCGTCAATGCGCTTTTAGCAGCGTTTCTCTGCCTCTATTCAAAATCGATGCCCCCCCCCCTTCAAGATCCATACCAGAGCCTTATCCGAGCAGACAGCACGGTAGGTCAGGAAATGGGGGAGGGGGGACCCCTTATTGAAGGGGGCTCCCGGATTCCGATAAGCCCCCCTTTCCCCAAGGCACCCCCATGTTTAGCGCACGCGGCCTGGTAAGGCTCAGGGGGAGGGGGGCGCTCGCTCGTCCCCACCCACTTTCCTGACTGGCCGGGCTGCGTGCTCGGATAAGGGTCTGATATGGATTTGGGGGGACCCCCACGCCGTTTTTTTCCCCTTTAAATCCATACCAGGTGACGGGGCTAGCGAGGTGTTAATCGAGGCGGCGACATTGACTTCCTTCGCTAGTCCCGTCCTACCTGGAGTCACGTTCAAAATGAATGGACTTTACTCCGTGTGTGAGGCAAGTCCGTTCATTTCAAAAGTCCCACGGACTTCCGCCAAAACTCCGGCGGAAAAGTCCGGGCGTGTGTGTGTAAGTCCACACGTTCGGAAAGTCCGGCGGCCCTCCGCTGGATTGTCCTGCGGACTAAGTCTGCCGGATAGTCCGGCCGAAAAGTCCGATCGTGTGTACGTGGCATTAGAGAGACTAGGTTAACCTTATGCAATGCAGAAGGGGACCTGTTGAGTCCTTGTGTGTGTTTTTGTTTTTTTGCAGGCAGGAAATTTTGGGGGTGTCCCAGCAATGGTGTTTTGGGCTAGAACAATTTTCAGGCCGGTGAGCGCACTGAGCGTTACCAAATTTGTTAGAAAAGAATCTCAATACAGCAGTTTCAATAAAAAGTTAACTTGCTTAGAAAATGCCCCTATCATGTGTTTTTTATATGCAGTTTCAATTTCACAAAAACAAATCTACCACAAATGCTGTAAAATGGACTGTTAACGGCTAACTTACCCCCCCCCCCCCTCGCCCTGAGTGGATTGTACCAAACTGACTTTCCAGAACTCTCATGGGACTATGGAATCCTTCCCCCACTATTACATCACTGGGCCAGTCCCAAGATACTAGCACTGTCACATGCGTCACCCATGGCAAAACTTTTCCCAGGAAATGCAACAATGGCTTTAAAAACTTGACTGGTTCTGTGGAGGTTAGAACACCTCATCTCCATCCTTCTGTACAAAATGTAAAAAAAACACTCTATCTGGAGTTGGCCTTTTTATAGTGGAGCTCCCAGGTACAAATACATTTTTGCTTTAGGGCTCATTCACTCCATGTGTGATACTGCAGCAGACCATGGCGTACAACATTTAAGACTTATTTTTACTTCAAAGCATCCTCCACAACACAGCTATGTTGCAGTGCAATGCATAGAGACACCCTATGGTTGTGCTGTTATAAAAATGCAGAGGGGGTGTGATTCTAGGTCCATTATGGTGCAGAACATAGAAATTAATGAATTGTATTTAACGCATCGCAGTGCACCTGACTAATGTGAATTGTGAATCTGTGTATAGTGACCGGCTCTTGTTTGGGCTTGAATTTGAGAACCACTTTGAAGCAGACATTATTCGGACTTTATTCTTCATGCTGGTGCTTTTATTTTTTTATTTTTTTTTTATTTATTTTTTATTCATTTTTTATTTTTTAATTTTTTACACAGTACACTGGTCTCTTGGGATGATCTTGTGCAATTATTTTTAACATAAAGATTGTGATATTGTTGCATAACTCTAACAAAGTAATTTGTATTGTAATTATCTATCTTTCTCCCTGACAAGTAAGTTTGTTGTTCATAAAGGCACAATAAATGTCTTCACTCTTTGAAGTCTGTTAAATTTATTAGGCTGTAATTATACAGTGTGTGTGTTTTACTTGTCTTGGAGGCAGCCCTAGAAGAACGTACATAGGACTATTCATCTGAGTGTATGAATAGCTAAACATACTTTATTTTTCATTTTTTATTTTTTTTCCCTTATTTTCCTTTTACTGCTGGCTGTATCTCATTGGGGAGATTTTCCTTAACCACATCAATACTGGGCACTTTCGCCCCCTTCCTTCCCAGACCAATTTTCAGCTTTCAGCGCTCTCGCACTTTCACTGACAATTTTGCGGTCATGCTGTACCCAAATTAAATTTTTATCATTTTGTTTGCACAAATAAAGCTTTCTTTTGTGGTATTTATTCACAACTCCGTTTTTTATTTTTTGCAAAAAAAGAGCAGAAATTTGGAAAAAAAAAAAAAAATATTTTCTTTATTCTATTTTAAAAGAAATCCAATAAAATCGAATTTTGTCATAAATTTAGGCCAAAATTTACTCTGCTACATGTTTTTGGTAAAAAAAAATCCTGTTAAGTGTATAATAATTGGTTTGTGTGATCACGGACATATGTACACAAATGATCATGTACAGATGTGTGCAGGTGATCACGGACATATGTGTGCAAATGATCAATGGGACATGTGATTTTACTGTTATATATGGGGGGTACATGTGTTTTGGGGATCATTACTATGTGGGGACATGTGTTTGGGGGACATTGTGTGTTTACTGTCTGTTTTTAAATGTGTGGTGACGTGTGTTTACACTAGACTGGTGATCAGTGAGTAAAAAGCTGTAAAAAAACAGCTCATACTCACTGATCACCAGCCGGCTGCAGAGATCTGATCTCCTCTCCTCAGCGACCACTTCCTTGTGAGGAGAGCCGATCGCCTAGCAACCGGCTGTTTGTTTACCTCACATGACGGCGGTGATTGGACACGGCCGTCATCTGATCAGGAGGGCCAATCGCAGAGCGCCATGTCCGGGTGACACAAGCGCATCGGGATTGCGCCGCACCACACGCGCGATCCCGCTCCTGAGGGATAGCCCACCCGGCCGTTTATGTGCAGTGCCGGGTGGGAAGTGGTTAAACTAGAATTCTAGGCTAAACCTAACTTGTCTTATTAATGTTCCCTCCTCTTCCTGGCAGGTGTAAGTCACTGGTTATTTCTTATCTGTCACTTGTGATTTTGACCCAGAACACCGTTTTGCCTATCTGGGATACCTTAGTGCACTGCTGATTAGGGATGCACCGAATGGAAATTTTGGTGCCGAAAGCGATACCGAAAATGAAGGGTGCACTAGGCCGAAAATGACTTATTTATTTAAAAAAATAAAATAAAAAATTTACCTTATTTTTATATATAACTGTATTTTATTAAACTTTTTAATTAATATTGTCAATTTAAATTTAATATGAATTTATTGTTTGATATTATTGGCACCTTTAGTGCAACAAAGGTCAAGAAAAATGCAGTCTCTAACCATTTCTTGAATCATGTCTGCAATCTCTTACTTAAACACATTGCTAATAGTATTAGCAAAATTAACAATCGATGCACCTCTAGCAGATATGTCACAAGAGATGGTCAGAGACTGCAGACATGATACAGGAGATGGTCAGACTGCAGATATGATACAAGAGATCAAAGCAGCCTCACCAGTGTCCATCAAATGCAGCCTGTTTGTGCCCAGCAGCCCCGCCAGTGCCCATCATATGCAGCTTGCCAGTACCCAGCAGCTTTACCAGTGGCCATCATGTGCAGCCTGCCTGTGCCCGCATCAGCGGCGATCTCTGTGTGTCACGGAGCTGGATTTGAATTGCCCGTGCTGCAGTAACAATGTCCCGCCTCCTGCAATCACGTCACGCTGATTCAATGTCCCACCATTGGATCAGTGGGCTGTCTATCATAGGAGGCGGGACATTGTTACTGCGGCGGGGCAATTCAGCTCTGTGGAACACAGAGATTGCGGCGTGGGAAGGAGGAGGAGGAAGTGGAGGACTGGGCGGCAACCGGGGCAGACCACGCCCCCTTTCGGTATCTGTTTTTTTTTTTTTTCATTCGGCCGTATGAAAAAAAAAAAAATAAAAACAGTTTTCGGACGATAATTTTCGGCGGCCGAAATTTCAGGGGCACCTCTACTGCTGATCATGTGTGAGAACCAACATCGGGATAAAAGCGTGGTTTGTACATTTTTGTTAAATGACCGTTCTTTCCCATTTATTCGGGGACACCGGAAGAACCTTTTCAGGTTGTACTGCTGCTTGTAAGAAGGATTGGACTTTGGATTCCTGCTACTCCTATAGTATTCTGACAGTGTGAGGTTTCCCTGCTGTCAGAATACAACTAACACTGATTACGTCTTGATAAGGCGATCTCTCTAGTACCTCGCTTAAATGATTAATGATGCATAAAATAAGTGATTACAACCTTTTGTCTAGATAGGAATCGACCAATGCGGTTGCAGCTATTAAGGATGGAATTGTTTTCTGAGCTTGGGGAGGGTCTATATAATATCTTTACAAATGCTTATAGACGCAAACGCGGCAAAACGCGCGTTTTTTAAATGCAGGTTTCTGCTTTTTAAAACATGCGTTCAGCAGAGTTTGCATCAGCGTCTCGTGTGCATGGGGCCTTAGAGGTGCATTGAAATTAATGTTAACTTCCAGACTTGACTCTCAAAACAAATGTGACGTGGTTAAGGGTGCCACAGAATTTTTTTTTTTTTTAAATTCTCACAATAAAAAGCAATAAGCCCTAAAAAAAAAAAAAATAATAAAAAAAAATTATTACACCTGGTAATAGAATGTATCCAAAAACTGAAATCCTTAGTAAATTACCTTTTTTATATTGAACGGTGCATCCCGTTCACAGGTCTTTCAAGTGAATACCAGACATGTTTTCTATTGACATTTGCACTAGTTCAAATAATGGAGGGTATATTACTCTAGTGTCAAAATCAGCAAGCGATATGCTTTTACAAGGTGTGGCTGTTTCTTACCCTTGGGCTTCATGTACACGGGACGTTGTTCAACCTCTCCTGAACAATTTAACTTGACATCTAGAAACCGGTGTCTAAAAACTGCCCTTTAGCTGTGTTTACATGCCGCAGAAGCTTTTTTTTTTTTTTTTTTCTTTCTTTTAATAGCCAAAAATGAAAAATTCTTGTAAACTAAACGCGAGTTACTGCGTGGGGATAACCGCAATCGTCTCACGGAGAGGAAGAATGAGGAAATGCTGATGTAAACAAGCACCTCCCCCGTTCTGCCTAGTGACACTGTCATTGATCACAGCTCCCTGTAATCGGGAGCGGTGATCAGTGATATGCCACATGTAGCCCCTCCCCTCAGTTAGAATCACTCCCTAGGACACACTTAACCCCTGCAGTGCCACCTAGTGTTAACCCCTTCACTGCCAGTCACATTTACACAGTAATCGATGCATTTTTAATTGTACTGATCGCTGCATAAATGGGAATGGTCCCAAAAATGTGTCAAAATTGTCTGCTTTATCCGCCATTATGTCGCAGGCACAATAAAGATCGCTGCAATTACTAGTAAAAATAAAAAAATTATTAATAAAAATGCCATAAAACTATGCCCTATTTTGTAGACGCTATAACTTTTGCGCAAACCAATCAATAAACTATTATTGCGACTTATTTTTATTTATTTTTTACCCAAAATATGTAGAACAATATGTATTGGCCTAAACTGAGAATAAAAAAAAAAAGTTATATATTTTTTTGGACATATTTATTATAGCAAAAAGTAAAAAATGGTGCGTTTTTTTTATTTTTTTTTTTTATTCAAAATTTTCTTTTTTTTTTTTTTTTTTAGCGCAAAAAATAAAAACCAGAGGTGATCAAATACCACCAAAAAGCTCTAATTGTGGGGGAAAAAAAATGATGTCAGTTTTGTTTTCGGAGCCATGTCGCACGAATGCGCAATTCTCAGTTAAAGCGTGTGCTGAATCGCAAAAAGTGCTCTGGTCTTTGGTCAGCCAAATGGTCCGGGGCTGTGGTTAAAGGAAAAAAGATGATTATATGGCCAGCCTTACAGACCTTCCAGTCATTACCTGAGCCTCTCTCTTTATCAGTATTGCTCACTGTTCATCGTTATCTACAATTATTTTCACATATGCAACCTGATATCTGTGCCTAGCTAGAGCAGTTTGTCTAGTTTTTATTATGACCCTGCAAACGGTATTGTGTACAGCGCAGGATAGTAGGTAAACCTACTAATCCAGATTACTGGAAACACAACCACCAGTTAGACCTGAAATTCACCATAAGCTTCTCTACAATGAGCGGGGTTAGTCCAGGATTCTTTCTAGGCAGCTTACATCTGTCAAGTGGAGCACACATGACATTGTGTGCCGTCATTCATTTTTTTTTTTTTTTTTTATATACAGCCTGTGTCATCCAGCTTATTTTGGTACTTGGTGTTTTATATACTATAATAGCGGCTATACAATGGGGGAGAAAGAAAACTTTTTTTTTTTTCGGTCTTTATTCCATCACAGCATCCAGTCAGATTTTTGAAATCCATTTGATTTATCCTTCCTATTTAGTATCAAAAAGGATTCAGAAGATTGCATTGTGCCATTTTACTGCTGGGCACACAATCTCGCCCCTCTGAAAATTGAACACCAGCACATCGTTTACGTTTTCAGTACCTCTGAGATCTGTGCTCCATCAAACATGCCTTACTTTCCAATGTAAATCGTGCTTTTTAGAAGTAAAAATAAAATATGGTTGCATAAGTGTGCGCACCTTTTTGATTTTATTACAGCACTCAGTCTTATTGGGTTTGAGTCTATCAGCATGGCACATCTTGACTTGGCAATATTTGCCCACTCTTCTTTGCAAAAGCATTCCAAATCTAGCAGATTGTGAGGGCATCTCCCGTGCACAGCCCTCTTCAGATCACCCCACAGATTTTCAATCAGGTTCAGGTCTGGGCTCTGGCTGGGCCATTCCAAAACTTTAATCTTCCTCTGGGGAAGCCATTACCTTGTTGATTTGGATGTATGCTTTGGGTCGTCATGCTGAAAGATGAAGTTCCTCTTCATGTTCAGCTTTCTAGCAGAAGCCTGAAGGTTTTCTGCCCATATTGACTGGTATTTAGAACTGTTCATAATTCCCTCTACCTTGACTAAGGCCCCTGTTCCGGCTGAAGAAAAACAGCCCCAAAGCATGATGCTGCCACCACCATGCTTTACGGTGGGTATGGTGTTCTTTTGGTGATGTGCAGTGTTGTTTTTGCGACAAACATATCTTTTGGAATTATGGCCAAAAGTTCAACCTTGGTTTCATCAGGCCATAACACGTTTTCCCACATGTTTTTGGGAGACTTCAGTTGTGTTTTTGCAAAATTTAGCCGGGCTTGGCTGGTTTTTCTTCATAAGAAAAGGCTTCTGTCTTGCCAATCTACACCATAGCCGAGACATATGAAGAATATGGGAGATTGTTGTCACTTGTACCACACAGCCAGTACTTGCCAGATATTCCTGCAGCTCCTTTAATGTTTCTGTAGGACTCTTAGCAGCCTCCCTGACCAGTTTTCTTGTCTTTTCATCAATTTTGGAGGGACGTCCAGTTCTTGGTAATGTCACTGTTGTGCCATATTTTCTCCACTTGATGACGGTCTTCACTGTGTTCCATGGTATATCTAATGCCTTAGAAGTTCTTTTGTACCCTTCTCCTGACTGATACCTTTTTAACAATGAGGTCCCTCTGATGCTTTGGAAGCTCTCTGCGGACCATGACTTTTGCTGTAGGATGCAACTAAGAAAATGTCAGGAAAGACCTACTAGAATGGCTGAACTTTATTTGGGGTTAATCGGAGGCACTTTAAATGATGGCAGGTGTGTATGGACTCCTATTTAACATGAGTTTGAATGCGATTGCTTAATTCTGAACACCGCAACATTCCCATTTATAATAGGGTGTGCACACTTATGCAATCACATTATTTTACAGATTATACAAATCCGATTGCGGCCGCGAGTGACGTACGTACATGATTTTGCGCACCCATGCCACTCTACCAACGTATATCGGCGTGAGCCAGTCGGCAAGTGGTTAAAACGACACAACCGATACAGTTTAAATGGTTTAGCAACCATTGCAGACTAGACAATGAACCCCCTGACCTTTTTCCCCTTTTCATTCCTTCCTTACCTATTTCACCTCTGCTTTTCTGCCAACCTTTTCTCCTATTTTCGATCTACTATCCCAACAGAGCTCTATATAGAGGTACTGTCTGCAGTAACAGGAGACACAACTCAACCTATCTCACTATTTGTAAAATGTTGATAGCGATAAGAAGGGCATTCAGTCTGACTCCCATTCGAGCAAGTAGGAAAGCGTTTTAATGTTGTAAACTTTCTTTGACTACTAAATTAATGTTGCAATGCTTATTATATATGTAATTGTATACCGGACTGTTTTGATGTTCTAAGGCACTCTGTAATGTAGCAACTGAAGATACTCTGTTCTCATTTGCTGTCATGTATAAAAATCTAAATCTACAAAAATAAAAAGTCATGTTGGTGTTCTTTCAGATATTGATTCCATTGGTCTTCCTAATATACGTATTTCTGCCAATAATTAATTTCATATAACCAGACTGGCTCTAGAAGCATTTCTATCTTGTCTATTTAGCTAGCCTAAGCCACCTTCTGTTTTCTCTAATTTTAGGAAGAAAGATCCTTCGACGAACAAGAAAGATCGCGTGAATCACTGTCTGACAATATGCGAGAACATAGTCGCTCAGTCTTTGAGGTATGGTTCTGCTTTCAGCTGCAACTAGTCAGCATAGTTCACCAATTTCTCGTACTACAAAGGATATCCTATTATGATGAACATAGCTTGGTGAGAAGGTCCAAATCTGTGGCTCTCTTGACGATCTCCTCTGCTTTAATATTCCCAGTGGTGGTACATAGCAAACCTCACCGCTTTATCCCAATTTTTATAAATCGGTAATTATGTCCCTGTGATTTCAAATGGTAAAAGCCTATAGGGGCAAAAATAGCCAAAAGAAAGTGTCTGCTGAACATCTGAAACTTTAAAGACCAACACCAGCCAAAGCATTTACCAAAACATGTTAATGTTAAAGTAATAACTCAGTATGTATTTACAGGGACTCCCCAATGGTTTCTCTTTTAACCTGTCTTGTGTTAAACCCGAGAAAATAAATCTTTAAAACCAGTAAACAAATGGCTGTTTTATGTATATATTCACAGAATTCACTGAATTAACCAAATGTTTTAAACACCTGTAAGGGAAAAGGCATAATGAGCTAGTATGCACCGCATACTAGCTCATTATGAAATACTTACCTTAGAACGAGGCGTCGGTAACTCACCTGGTCCACGCCGAGGTTGCTGACATGTTGCCTTGGCGTGTCTTCCGGGTATAGCAACTCCATCGCTGTGAGTGGCTGGAGCTGCGATGTCGTCACTCCCGTGCATGCGCAAGGGAGAATTCCCGGCAGAGTTCGGATTCTGCCGGCCTTTCAGCCGAGAATCCCCCGTGCGCATGCGCTGCTGCAGTCAGCGGCGCATTGCACGGGGAATATCTCCTAAACCGTACAGGTTTAGGAGATATATTTTTTTTACCTACAGTTAAGCTTTATTATAGGCTTACCTGTAGGTAAAAGCCAAATTTTTGACTTTACAACCGCTTTAAAGCAGTGGTTCTCAACCCTGTCCTCAAGTACCCCCAACAAGCCATGTTTGCAGGTTTTCCTTTTATCTTGCACAGGTGCTTTTAAATCAGTCAATGTCTTGGTATTTTGGACAGCTATTTTATCTAAGAGAAATTCCCAAAACATGGCCGGTTGGGGCTACTTGAGGACAGGGTTTAGAACCACTGCTTTAAATGATATGTAAATGTTTGTTTTAAAAAAAAAAAAAAATAAACAAACATGTCATACTTGCCTTCTCTGTGCAGTTGGTTTTGCACAGAGTGGCCCAGATGCTCCTCTTCTGTGGTCTCTCAGCGGCGCTCCTGGCTCCTTCTCTTCTCGAGTGCCCCTTCGAAGAACCCCCCCTCCCTTGGGTCCTGCTGCTGCGTCTATTGACGCAGACAGCAGGACTCGGCTCCACTCCCCAGCTCCCGCGTCATTGGATTTGATTGAAGGCAGCGGGAGCCAATGGCTGCGCTCCCGAGACACCGCCTGGAGCAGGAACGATCAGGCTCAGGTAAGTAAAAGGGGGGCTCTGGGGGACTGGTGCACTACAAGAGGTTTTTAAACGCCATGCATTGAGGCAAAAAAAAAAATGAGGTTTATAACCCCTTAAACCAAAAAAGATTATACATGAAAAACAAAAGAAATATAGAACCTTCAGGGATAAATATACATTACAAAACTTGTTAAATTCCATTAAAAACAATTGATGATTACCATAACACAAACTCATGGCCATACACGGCTCGAAGTTCGGCTGATTCCTTCTGAATTTTCTGAAATTCCAGCTGTGGGTGGCACCGAAAGCACCACCCAGCCCAACAAAACTTGATTTAAAAATTGCTGGGCAAACAGCAACTGCATCCCTTCAACATTTTTCGTTTAGGTAGTCAGGCAGCTGGCAATAGAGATTCCTCCATCCATTTAGGGTGAGATTGCTTGATTTTCTCTCATTCAGCCTGTAGGCCAAAAGAAAGAAATCTAGCTCTGTGTGGCTAACTTTGGCATTGAAATAAGACAATGTTGTCTATAACACATTGAACCCCAAAACCTCATACTGTAGGGGTTTCAGCCAGCATTAGGTGTTTATCAAAACCAGCCCTATATAGCCCTTTATAATATAAGCTTTCAGGTATAAAAGTCTTATCACAGCAATGCTATAGCAGCAGTATTATCAGTGCAATGCAAGAATAGATACATTATCACAGAGTTCTGTAGAGCTTTTCAGCAAATGGTGTAAAGATAGTTTAACTTTCTCTACAATGAACTGCCATAATCACGACTTATATTCTGGTAATGCTATAACTGTATGGGTTTGTGTGATAGGATCATGACTTTTGCTAAATATTTTTAATGCAAATTAATAAAAAGTTTATATTTATCCCTGAGGTTTTGTATACTATTCCTTTTTAGCGTATGTTATTTAACATGAACTCTTTATAATTGATGTGCTGGTAGACTGATATATTGACAGCCATAATGCCAAAAGTGTTTGACTATCTTACCTGCCAAAAAACATGTAAATCTGTTCAATCAATTTTCTAATCCACATATCCTAGGGTCTGACTAGGTTTGTCAACTGCCCTGACCTGTGACTGGATAGTAAAGGAGCAGCAAGACACTGATGAGGTCAAACCATGTGCTCTCCTCTACTATCACCCTGCCTACTGTGCAATGTAGTAAAGCTTGAGTGGCTTAGAATGCCATCCTTTACTGTCCTTAAATCCTGCTGTTCAGGGAGCTTCTGGAGACTATACATAATGTCACACTGAAGTACATAATAAAAAAAAAACAAAAAAAAAAAACACAGTATTTTTATTATTTTTTTTAATTTAGGCAGATCTGAAATGATTTTAGTATGTACACCTGGGACCAGCATTAATAAATACATTTCCTAGGATAACAAGCTGGAAGCACTGTGAGCCACCAACTAAAATGTATGTGTCAAACCTCATGATTCTGTAATGTGACCTGAGCTGGGCCACCCGATCCCATTTCTTTACAGCAATACCTCCATTGTCCATTTAGGATTCAAGTAACATTACCAGAGGGTAGCCGGGTGCTGAAATTTTTATATCTAGGCATTTGAAACTATGGTTATGTTGACCTATAGTATGTTGCACTGTGAGCTGGCAGCTCTATTCCACGTTCTTTTCCACTCCATGTATTTTTACATCTGACCCACCGGGATCTACAAGGATTTGTAGCACTTCACCAGCCTGACTGATGTTGATTTCACAAATCCCGACTAAAATGCAGCTATGTGTGGAGCCAGCATCTTGCTAGATAATGCCAATCTCGTGATATTTCACTAGTATACAGAGTGAGTAAGGGTGGTACTATGACTAAGCCCCGATGTGCAGGGCGAAATGCGTCAGTGTGGTTCGCAGAAAAGCAAAGGCTGGGGTCGCTCATTTCCCAAACCACATGGGCTGTCCGGGAGAGCGGCATACCTTCTATTTATGTCTGTCACTTTTTGGATGAGTACACTTGGACGCTGGCATCCCGCTTCCTGAGGATCAAGGGAAGAGTCTTCACTTCAGCTTAAAGTGGAAGTAAACCCTCCTATCGTTTTCAGCCAAGGAAGCTGCCATCTTGGCCTCTGTTCAATCTTCAACTGCCATGATGCTGCACGTGTGATCAGTTATGACACCAGCCATGGGATGGTTTGACAGTTTGGTTGAAAGCATAGTCAATGTGACAGTTAGCATTTCCGGCATGCCATTTTTTAAAAACTATTAAATCAGAGGGTTTACTTCCGCTTTAAAGCAGTGCTCCAAGCTCTTTTACAAGGGTAGTACTCCTCTGTTACCATCTCTTGCCTTGACTAAATCCTCCTTGTTGGCATACCTTTTATACAGTCTGTCCCCTGTTATGTCTATCATGAGTGCTGCTGCCAGACTCATCCACCTTACCAACAACTCGGTATCAGCCACCCATTTCTGCCTATTCCTTTTCTGGTTTCCAATTGCCCAACTAATAGAATTACATTTTTTTTTTTAACAGCATTGAAATAAATAGGGGGGGTTTTTGGATTCCCTCTACTTTAAATTATGAACATGTACTATCTTGTCTGTTCCTATAATTAGCTAGTCTATCAAAGCTCTGGTAATATTAATGGTGATCATATAATAACAATATTGGCTCTAAAAATAAACACAATGCTCAAAGAAGCAAAGGCTGTATTTATTTACAAAGACTGTAGAACACGAACCTAGAAATCTAAAAGAATATTACAGAGCATATGGAAATAAAAGAGCAGAGATGATGCCTTGCGCAAGTTTATCCTCAATGTTCTGTATCCTAACTGAGCTCAAGGAAAAAGTTGGTGTTCAGCGCTGGCCCTCGCATTCTCAAAGCACTCGCCCCACCCATTCTGACTCACTCCCTTGTACCCGTTCTATATAGTCCTCTGTCCAATGAGTGGCAATCCTTTAAACTATAAGGGGCTGACCTTTCTAATCACCAGGAAATATGGTATTACCCTGAGCATCCTCTAGGAAATATGGTGCTTTCCTCCACCAGATGGCGGTGTTACACTGCGAGCAAATGCCTTGACCCAGGTCAACATTCCAGTCCCATCTGGTCCTTTTTTGATCTTGTTGCAGGCTAGTAAATCAGTAATTTTAACCTCTTCATCACCAGGAGGTCTGAGGTGAGGCCTTTTATTCCCATACCCCACTCCTAGGGGTATGCGTGAATCCTCCAGATGAAGAATCCTGATATGCTCTCTTCTGTTATATACACCCTGCTGGGTAAACTGATTCTCCTGGTGTTCCAAAAACGAAACTCCAGCAGGCCAGATGGATTCATAAATTTCTGATATGAAATCCCATTGCCTTCCAACAGCCATCCACAACTCTGTAACCAGCTAATTAACCAACTTCATCTCAAGATATTGCACAAACCATCCTCTTTGCTCCCCCCAAGACCTCTATCTCTCTAGCCCCTTCATCAACACCTCCCATACTCTTCCCCAGGACTTCTCCAGAGCCTCTTCCATCCTTTGAAACTCCCAACCCTACTATTCAATCTATCTTCTACCGGTTTCCCCCGAAAATAAATAAGACCTACTGGGATTTTCGGGGAGGGCTGTAATAAGCCCTACTCTGAAAATAAGCCCTAGTTTAAAGTGCGTTTAAAATCCTAGAATCCTCTCTATTACAGTAGTATATAATGTAAAATGTGTGTGTTCCTGTGATCTAATTGTGCCAAATACCTTTGGTGGTATAGTGGCGCTCGGCTGATCTCCCGCTCTCCTCTTCTCCCAGCTGTCAGCGGGGGATCTCGGACCCTCCCTGCAGTTCTCAGAGCGGGGAAGAGCCTTCTGGCAGTTCACTGGAGCGGCGCTATAAGAAGGTATTTGACACAATTATATTACAGAAACATACAGTTTGCATTCTGTACTACTATAATAGAGAGGATTCTAGGATTTTACAATCACTTTTACTATGTTCACACTGGGGATTCCTGACAGGCAGGGAGGGAGAGGGGAAGAGAAGACAGCACATTAATTAAGACCTAACCCGAAAATAAGCCCCACTGTGTCTTTTGTTGCCAAAATTAATCTAAGACCCAGGCTAATTTTCGGGGGAACGCTGTACTCTGACTGCTTTTTACTTTCTGCATCAGCTCATCCCTTGCAGTTATTACCTTTTTGTATTACTTGCCCTCCTCGCATGCATAAAATATTCAAAATTAGCCATTATTGATGCTGCACTGTTACAACTGCTCATTATGACTTTATCCGTAATAGCCCTGTGTTTTTTTTTTTTTCACTTTTTAGGAAGTGTCAGAGGGTTTGTGTAGTTGGCCCTGGGATCCCCTAAGTTCTCTGGCTGCTGCCTGTGGGTTTCCAGTTTTTAAAACTTTGTGTGGAAGAGTGGCTGCATATTGTTAGTGACAGCAGTATGTTCCAGTGCTTGGCAGACGCAGAGAAAACTTAGCTTGTTCCTCACGTCACTCACAGAATGCTGGAGGCCTTCTAAAAATGTTATGTATGTAAACAGGCTAAAAAGTATTTCTTGATAGTGACTTGCAGACCTAAGACTGGCATTGGATGGGCAGATGCACTGAATGTCCACACCAGATCAGAATTACTGCAACTGGCTGTCCACTATTTTGTAAACAACCCTCCAAATTCTAGTGAGGAAATTCTTCTGCGGACACCCACAAATTGAGCTCTGGTGTTTCCAGTGAAGGGTAATGTTAATACTACTGTTCCTTTTTTTTTTTTTTTTTTTTTTTTTTTATATACCGGTAATCTTTATTTCAGTTTTCAAAAAGAAAGGTTTGACATACGATAAATAAAAAAGGGGGTCCCTAGAACGAAATGTAGTGAACCATGAATTACGCAATGCAACATTAGATTCAGAAAAGCCTTTGGTACATACAGACATAAACAGCAAGTGATTCTAACTGATTATATAACATGGGGGGCGTGTGTGTGTGTGTAGGGGTGCAACGGATCAAAAAACTCACGGATCGGATCGATCCTCGGATCAGAGTCACGGATCGGATCATTTTTCGGATCAACAAATAATAATTGAATTTGCAAAAACCTGTGAAAATTCCGCCACCATATAGTCCCCACTAATAGCCAGGCCATCTCTCCCACTGTAATATCCACGTCATCTCCCCCACTGTAATATCCACGTCATCTCCCCCACTGTAATATCCACGTCATCTCCCCCACTGTAATATCCACGTCATCTCCCCCACTGTAATATCCACGTCATCTCCCCCACTGTAATATCCACGTCATCTCCCCCACTGTAATATCCACGTCATCTCCCCCACTGTAATATCCACGTCATCTCCCCCACTGTAATATCCACGTCATCTCCCCCACTGTAATATCCACGTCATCTCCCCCACTGTAATATCCATGTCATCTCCCCCACTGTAATATCCACGTCATCTCCCCACTGTAATATCCACGTCATCTCCCCCACTGTAATATTGGCAGGGTAATGCAGAGTATTGGCAGGGTAATGCAGAGTATTGGCAGGGTAATGCAGAGTATTGGCAGGGTAATGCAGAGTATTGGCAGGGTAATGCAGAGTATTGGCAGGGTAATGCAGAGTATTGGCAGGATAATGCAGAGTATCGCAGAGTATTGGCTGGGTAATGCTGGGTATTGGCTGGGTAATGCAGAGTTTGTTTACAAGTGATCGCTCCGTCATTTGACGGAGCGATCACATTGTAAACAGTGGCCGGGTGTACCAAGATGGCCGCCGCTCCGGAGCTAGGCCGAAGCCGCGGCCTTTCCTAAGGCCGCCGGGTGTACCAAAATGGCCGCCACCGCTCCGGAGCTAGGCCGAAGCCACGGCCTTTCCTAAGGCCGAGGCCGCGGATCGCGGGGTGTGCCGATCCGAACGGGGTGATCCGTTCGGATCACGGATCGGCGACGATCCGTTGCACCCCTATGTGTGTGTAATAAAACCAGAGTACCTTATCGGTGTTGCGTACCCATGAGCTACTCTGTTGTGTCGGTTATGTAGGTACCCTGAAGGCCACAGCCCCTCAACAGGCATCAGAAACTGCCAGGTGAATTCTAGCGAACGGGGCCGGAACTTGGTACCACCTGGCCAACAACTTAAAGCTATTTTCTTGCATCTTCAAGTCCACAGAGCTCTTGTGGGTAAGGCTATACAGGTGTTCCAGTTGGGACCATGTGAACGTATGCCGCAGGTCTCTCTCCCGCTCCCTTATATAAACCGGCTTACTCTGAGACTCGGCCGACTGTAGCATCCTATAAACCACTGAGATAGCATGGGGAACAGGTTCCGCAGCCATGCATAATTTCTCAAATGGAGTCAGGGAGGATGGGGGTCGAATGGTATGAGGTAAGCTTTGAACAAAATGATGCAGCTGTCTTTAGCGCCACTCGTCCATCGGGAAGTGGCCAAACTGAGAGCCAAGCCAGTCCAGAGAGACCAGGCCTTGCTCTTGTATGAACCTTCTGCACCGTCCCTTGCCCATGTGCAAAAACAGGAGAGGTGTTCCCCTGGAATGAACCATGGGAAACCTCCTAAAGGTGCCAGCGGGGACACAGGCGGCAACAGCTGCCCCTGAGCATTTAGGTTGTCCCACACCCATAGCACATGAGCAGAGATGGGAGAGACTAAGTCTGAGAGGCTTCGAAAATCCTGGGGGAGCCATGGCGCATAAGACAGGTTACGGCCAGCCAAAAATTTCTCAAGGGGGAACCCAAGGTTTGGTGGCGATGTGATGCTGCCAGCCTAAAATCTGTTGCAAAGCAATCGCCTCATAATATCTCTGCATGGAAGGGACCCCAAGGCCTCCCAATCGCTTGGGGCACTGCAGCGTGCGCAAGGTGAGACGGGGGCTCCAACCATGCCAGATGAACTTTAAAAACAGGCTGTTGGGGGTTGAGAAAGACCTGGGTAGAGAAATGAGGACCATCCAAAGATGGAAGAGAACTCTTGGCAGGATATTCATCTTTAGGATACTGACTCGGTCCCATCTCAGTAAGTCAGCTTTAATTTTGAAGTGCAAGGGGGCATAGTTGCAGGTATATAATTGTGTAAATATGGCCGGGAGTAAGACATCCTAAGTATTTCAAGGAAGAACTACACCATGTAAATGAGAAAGATGCCTGCAGTTGGGAGCACATGGCAGGGGGAATATCGAGGGGAAGAATTTCCGACTTGTTATAGTTAATTTTTTAAGTTTTGTATAGGGAGTGAAATCTATGCTGTTCAGCCATAATGTTTGGAAGGGAAATCAGCGGGTCAGCGATATAAGAGTTCGTCATCGGTGTATGCTGATAGTTTCGTTGTACCCACCGTAAAACCTTTTATTGTTGGGGTTTAGCCGGATCATATTTAACAGCAGTTAATACTACTGCTTTTTGAAAAAGTTTGTGTTTTTATCCTTCCTTCTGACAACAATTTTGGAAGATCCTTTCTGTTTAAGCATGACTGTGCCCTTGTGAACAACGCCAGCATCGTAATGACATGATTTGATGAGTTTGGTGTGGAGGAACTTAAGTTTCCTTCAGAGTCTGAAACTCCACACCTTTTGGGATGGGGGGCTGCTGCACACAGTTTTTTACCTTCATGTATAGAATGCATGCAGGTAAAAAACCTTTACCCTCACTTTGACCAAAACATCCTAGATGAAGGAAAAAAACAGAGGCCATCTACCAACACACTAGTTATAAGTTTGTATTTCCAACGCTTCATTTACCCTTTTGGGATAGTTCCCCTGCCAGTTCCCTCACCTTGCATCTAGCTGCCTGGTTACCTGTCATCCCAGGGTCCTCTTCCTTTTCTACCTGTGGCAGCGGTAAGTTGTCTGCAATACTGCAAAGAGTGACGCTGGCGTTTTGTCACTGCTGTCTGTAGTATTTTACTATCGGCCCTGGCTAACATGGTGATGCATCCCAAAAAGGTGTGTCCATGACAGCCTGGGCTATTTTTAATAACTGCTGTGCAAAAATGATAAAAAAAATCTTTTAACCGCCTCACGCAGATATACTGCGGCAGAATGGCGCGGCCATGCAAAATTTACGTACCTGTACGTGGCCCTTTAAATGCCTGCCCGTGGCGGCGCACTCGCGACCCGGTTGGGAGCTCCGTGACCCCGGCCGCGGGACCAGCGGACTCGATCGCCGCTGGTGTCCCGCGATCGGGTCACAGAGCTGAAGAACAAGGAGTGGTTTGTGTAAACAAACCTCTCCCCGCGCTTCCTACACTGCCTGTCATTGATCAGCTGTTCCCGGTCATCGGGAAAGCCGATCAATGACGTCAGACGTCAGCCCCGCCCCCTAATGTGTAAAAACACACACACGTCACAGCCCATAACCCCTCCCCTCCCCCTAGTGGTTAACTTTCACTACAACTGTCATTTATACAGGAATCAATGCATTTAAATAGCATTGATTGCTGTATAAATGACAATGGTCCCAAAAATGTGTCAAAAATGTCCGTTATGCCCGCCATAATGTCGCAGTCACAATAAAAATCGCTGATCGCCGCCATTACTAGTAAAAAAAAAAAAAATAATAAAAATGCTATAAAACTATCCCCTATTTTGTAAACGCTATAACTTTTGCGCAAACCAATCAATAATCGCTAATTGAGATTTTTTTTTTTTTTTTTTTTTTTACCAAAAATATGTAGAAGAATACGTATCGGCCTAAACTGAGGAAAAAAAATGTTTTTTTATATATATTTTTTTTGGGGATATTTATTAAAGCAAAAAATATTGCATTGTTTTCAAAATTGTCGCTCTATTTTTGTTTATAGCGCAAAAAATAAAAACCGCAGGGGCGATCCAATACCACCAAAAGAAAGCTCTATTTGTGGGGAAAAAAGACGCAAATTTTGTTTGGGAGCCACGTCGCACGACCGCGCAATTGTCAGTTAAAGCGACGCAGTGCCGAATCGCAAAAAGGGGCCTGGTCCTTTTGGCTGCCAATTGGTCTGGGGCTGAAGTGGTTTTTAAACTGGCGTTCTGATCTTGAACCAAGGGTTTTATTATTTCAACCGTTTTTCATTACAGGCTGAAAAAATTTAAGGATTTAAATTCTATATGAAGGATAAACAGGAACTTACAGCTTTCTTGAAATCCTTTTGGTGTAGAGTTTATTTTTATTCTCCCACATTTTAGGTATTCCTGCTCCAATGAATTGTCTTTTAAAGTTTTACAGCTTCTCCACACAAATCTTAAAAGGGACTGGGAGACACATGTACTAGATAGGAGTTTACAGTATATAGAAAGATGGAAGGAATTGAGGTCAGAGTGTTGGCTGTCCATATCTCTGTTGGCTTGTCCTTCTACCCCTATGCAGTGCTATGATTGATTGCTTCCATTGTGTTTGTTGCAGGAATTCTCCTGAATTTCAGAAGTTGCTTGGGATCGCTATGGAGCTCTTCCTGTTGTGCAGTGATGATTCAGAGTCTGACGTCCGGATGGTGGCTGATGAGTGTCTCAATAAAGTGGTAAAAGTATGTCTCTCCATAGATTTCTATGCAACTTCTCCTTTTCAGTTAATCCCCTCCATCTGTGTTCATCACTACTGAAATATTACTGTGTCCTTCTTCAGTTATTTGATAGCTCAAAATGAAATTGCTGATCCAAACACACAAATATTTATAAATGACAATCGTGGAAATTGTCAGGGGGTTCCTAAACTTTTGCATACAACTGTATGCGTGAAAAGTTAAAGCTAAGACGTCAAGTCCTTATCCGGGAGTAAAGGTTTATTTGTACAAATGGGAAAAGTTCAGAGGAGGGGGGGGCTTGATATTTTTCTCAAATTTCAAATCAGAAAATGTTTTCAATTGTTCCTCCGTTATTGCTCTTCTGGCATTTCCCCTCTGGCAATGAGTGCCTCCACTATCTGCATGCTTCTTGCGTGTCAGTGACAAAAGTATTGAAAATGTTGTCTTTGCGAGCAGAAGACCATCTTGATAGAGGCAGCGGTTTTTCTTTAGATATACAGCTATGAAACTGTAGACACAGAACTGCCTAGGCACATTAAGATATCAGGGAGTTCACAGATATTTTTCCAGACGAATCCAGGATATAAGGTAGATTTTGCAGGTCACTGCTTAAGCACAATTAATGCTTCTAGATCAGGGGTGGCCAAATTACTGCCTTTCAAACTTTAGGGGGGGCTGGACTATGACCAGTCGAAGAAGGAAATGCCCTGGCATCGGTGGTACTAAATAATAAAATAGGCTTGCAGGTCAGTGGGAATAAATCACATCATAGTAGTCAGTGGGAGGAATAGTACCCCATTTTTGGTGTCAGTGGGGATAATGGTGCCCCATTGGTGTCAGTGGGGGTAACGGTGCCCCATTGTTTGTGTCAGTGGGGGTAACGGTGCCCCATTGTTTGTGTCAGTGGGGGTAACGGTGCCCCATTGTTTGTGTCAGTGGGGGTAACGGTGCCCCATTGTTTGTGTCAGTGGGGGTAACGGTGCCCCATTGTTTGTGTCAGTGGGGGTAACGGTGCCCCATTGTTTGTGTCAGTGGGGGTAACGGTGCCCCATTGTTTGTGTCAGTGGGGGTAACGGTGCCCCATTGTTTGTGTCAGTGGGGGTAACGGTGTCCCATTGTTTGTGTCAGTGGGGGTAACGGTGCCCCATTGTTTGTGCCAGTGGGGGTAACGGTGCCCCATTGTTTGTGCCAGTGGGGGTAACGGTGCCCCATTGTTTGTGCCAGTGGGGGTAACGGTGCCCCATTGTTTGTGCCAGTGGGGGTAACGGTGCCCCATTGTTTGTGCCAGTGGGGGTAACGGTGCCCCATTGTTTGTGCCAGTGGGGGGGGTAACGGTGCCCCATTGTTTGTGCCAGTGGGGGTAACGGTGCCCCATTGTTTGTGCCAGTGGGGGTAACGGTGCCCCATTGTTTGTGCCAGTGGGGGTAACGGTGCCCCATTGTTTGTGCCAGTGGGGGTAACGGTGCCCCATTGTTTGTGCCAGTGGGGGTAACGGTGCCCCATTGTTTGTGCCAGTGGGGGTAACGGTGCCCCATTGTTTGTGCCAGTGGGGGTAACGGTGCCCCATTGTTTGTGCCAGTGGGGGTAACGGTGCCCCATTGTTTGTGCCAGTGGGGGTAACGGTGCCCCATTGTTTGTGCCAGTGGGGGTAACGGTGCCCCATTGTTTGTGCCAGTGGGGGTAACGGTGCCCCATTGTTTGTGCCAGTGGGGGTAACGGTGCCCCATTGTTTGTGCCAGTGGGGGTAACGGTGCCCCATTGTTTGTGCCAGTGGGGGTAACGGTGCCCCATTGTTTGTGCCAGTGGGGGTAACGGTGCCCCATTGTTTGTGCCAGTGGGGGTAACGGTGCCCCATTGTTTGTGCCAGTGGGGGTAACGGTGCCCCATTGTTTGTGCCAGTGGGGGTAACGGTGCCCCATTGTTTGTGCCAGTGGGGGTAACGGTGCCCCATTGTTTGTGCCAGTGGGGGTAACGGTGCCCCATTGTTTGTGCCAGTGGGGGTAACGGTGCCCCATTGTTTGTGCCAGTGGGGGTAACGGTGCCCCATTGTTTGTGCCAGTGGGGGTAACGGTGCCCCATTGTTTGTGCCAGTGGGGGTAACGGTGCCCCATTGTTTGTGCCAGTGGGGGTAACGGTGCCCCATTGTTTGTGCCAGTGGGGGTAACGGTGCCCCATTGTTTGTGCCAGTGGGGGTAACGGTGCCCCATTGTTTGTGCCAGTGGGGGTAACGGTGCCCCATTGTTTGTGCCAGTGGGGGTAACGGTGCCCCATTGTTTGTGCCAGTGGGGGTAACGGTGCCCCATTGTTTGTGCCAGTGGGGGTAACGGTGCCCCATTGTTTGTGCCAGTGGGGGTAACGGTGCCCCATTGTTTGTGCCAGTGGGGGTAACGGTGCCCCATTGTTTGTGCCAGTGGGGGTAACGGTGCCCCATTGTTTGTGCCAGTGGGGGTAACGGTGCCCCATTGTTTGTGCCAGTGGGGGTAACGGTGCCCCATTGTTTGTGCCAGTGGGGGTAACGGTGCCCCATTGTTTGTGCCAGTGGGGGTAACGGTGCCCCATTGTTTGTGCCAGTGGGGGTAACGGTGCCCCATTGTTTGTGCCAGTGGGAAGAATGGTGCCCCATTGTTTGTGCCAGTGGGGGTAACGGTGCCCCATTGTTTGTGCCAGTGGGAAGAATGGTGCCCCATTGTTTGTGCCAGTGGGAAGAATGGTGCCCCATTGTTTGTGCCAGTGGGAAGAATGGTGCCCCATTGTCGGTGCCAGTGGGAAGAATGGTGCCCCATTGTCGGTGTCAGTGGGAAGAATGGTGCCCCATTGTCGGTGTCAGTGGGGGGGAATGGTGCCCCATTGGTGTCAGTGGGGGGGGGGGAAGAGTGCCCCATTGGTGTCAGTGGGGGGGGGGAAGAGTGCCCCATTGGTGTCAGTGGGGGGGGGGGGGGAAGAGTGCCCCATTGTTGGTGTCAGTGGGGGGGGAGAGTGCCCCAAGGGCCAGGTAAAGGCAAGCTAAGAGCCACAGTTTGGAGATCCCTGTTCTAGATGTTTCCGATAACAAAGAAAATCTCCTCCACATTTTAATTTTATGGACTACTTGAAACATTTTTCCATTCAGGGCCTATTCACACCAACCCAGTCTACTGTAGTGCTTTAAACATTTGACTGATAAATATGAAGAAAGTTGGTGTCACACCATGATGTAAGCACTAGTCTATGTGTGAAACGCGTAAACAGCCCCGGTCACTCTTTTTTTGTTGTCCTTAATTACCATATGGAATAAAGATTGGGCATCTCTACAGCGTGGTGTGCCGCCAACTTTCTTCATATTACTGCATTGCGGTGGCGAGCACCCACGGTGGGGATTGCACCATGTGAGTGATGCCTTCACCTGGAGCGACAACTTTGGTTTTTTAATTTGAATGTGCAGCCTATCTCCACCACAGACCAAAAATCGCGTATGCATCATTTTTGGCAACGCACTGTAAATCATGGTAGTGCTGGTGCTGCCATTATGATTTTAGAACTATTGATGGATTTGTTATTTTCATTATGTTTTCCTATCACAGGCTTTGATGGATTCAAACCTTCCAAGGCTACAACTTGAACTGTACAAAGAAATAAAAAAGGTTCGTAGAGGTTGTGTTAAGATGATACTAATGAGTTTGTTTTTTTTTTTTGTTTTTTAGTACTTTTTATAGTTTTAGAGGTCAGACCACTCAGAAGTGATTCTGTATAAGAAAAGATATTAAAGTGTATGTAAACCCAAACAACGAACTTCTATTTTTTTTAATCTGGATAAAGATTGAAAGAGTTTTTTGTTCTAGCTCTTTGAGCAAAGTCAAGCAAATAACTGTTCCCTCCCAGAAATCCTGTGTGCTGATAACTTCTTGTGCTCTCTGCCTATCCTGCACTGTTATCAGTTGCTTTGTTCCCAGCTATCTCTCTGTAACAGAACACCACCCCAACTAGATTGTACAGAAGAGGTGAGTGGCAACAGTTTTTTGTAGTCCCTGTCCTAGGACAGGAAAGGTGTTTAATATTATCAGGATCACCAGGTGAAAACAAAAGGAAAAAAAAAACCTAAAAAATGTAAGTCACCACCTGGTAAACTGTATACAGTAAAACCTTGGTTTGAGAGCGTTTTGCACAACGAGCATCATTTTTTAAATACGCTTTGACTTGATATACAAGCGATGTCTTGATATACAAGTAGCGTCATGTCACAACTGAGTATAAAAGAGGAGAGGCGCCTCTAAGTGTAGCAAAATGGTTACATTTAATGAAGGTACAACATTTAGCAACTCGCATGGTTGATGATTAAAAGAGGCACATCTAAGTATGTGGCATCTGGGGTAAAGCTGTCCACATAGACCGTCCTCCGCACCGCCACCTCTCACCGCTGTCAGTCTGCAATCGTGACCAGGAAGACTACCCTGCAGTAGAGCTATTTGAAAGTGAGGCTTGCAGCACTCGTGGAGTGCAGTGTGGAAGGGATGACGTTGATGGCGGTGCGGAGGATGGTCTATGTGGACAGCTTTACCTCGGATGCCTGCATACTTGGATGTGACTCTTTTAATCATCAACCATGTGAGTTGCTAAATATTGTACCTTCATTAAATGTAATCATATTGCTACACTTAGAGGCGCCTCTCTTCTCTTTTATACTCTGGAGCTCCTGCTGGATTTTGCCTCTAATCCCCTCGTGGAGGCCATTTGTGGATGGACATTTTATGGTTACACAACCTATCGCATTGCTATAATATTTTTATATGGACTAGAAACTGAAGGACTTATGAATTAAATGGTTGTGGAACAAATCATCTGAGTTTCCATTATTTCTTATGGGGAAATTCACTTTGATATACAAGTGCTTTGGATTACAAGCTCGCAATCCAAGGTTTAACTGTATGTAAATTTTTTGTTCTGGGACTTGGCTACTGAAACAGCCCCTAAAGTGACGGTCATTTTTGCCGTGCTTTCGGGCGCTAACGGGATGCTTCTTTTTTTTTAAGGTAATGAGGCATTAAAAAAAAGACCCAGTTTTGCAACGCTTTTAAGCCGCTTTGGAAGCGCTTAATATTCATTTTAATGGGCAGGGGCGTTTTTGGAGCACTTTTTACAGTGCTTCAAACACACCCCAAAGAAGCTGCTTGCGGGACGTTTTTACCGCCCCGCAAGCGCCCCAGTGTGAAAGCACCCATTCAAGTGAATGGGAGGCAGTTTTCAGGCACTATTTTTAACACTAAAACGCCTGGAAACTGCCTCCAGTGTGAAAGGGATCTTAGATAGACTTTAACTGCTAAAGTCAGTGGAGATAAAAAAAAAAAAAAAGCACACTAGAACGCAAACTTGAGCATCCCTTTTAGGTGGACTTTCACTTTAAACTGCCATTATCTGTATAATTATGTGGCGTCAGACTAGATACATCTACAGTGGGTCATTCTGAGCAATGTTTGGTGTACACAGGAATCAGCCAACTGTTTGTATTTATGTATTAGGTGAGGCTGCCGGTAGTTTTTCTTTCCTTTTAGCAAATTTACATTAATGATTTATTTTTTTCAAATGAATCCCTTAATGGTGTTTGATGTAAACACAGGGAATGGTTGCATTTTTCGGATACTCAGTGTAATGGTATGCCCATTCCACTGTGCCAGGCACCAGGAAGTCTAGAAGTGCCCGCTTAGTCATTGTAAAGTTTGATTTTGGACAAATGTGTAGTCATAAGCAAAAACAGACATCATTTGTGTGCCATGGCAGTCAAGAGATAACTGTTTACAAACCTGCTCTAGAGCAAAGAAACCCTGGTCGATAGTACTTTATTTTTAAATTAGATGATATTTTGACATTAATGTTAAATATATTCATTATAATTTAATCATCTTTATTAGGAGGATGCACATCCAGTAGGTTTTTCCATTTTAAAGTGGTAATAATATTTCTATTTTAGAATGTATTTTTAACAGAAGCGCTCTTATTATTAAAGTGAATGTAAAGCCAAAACTGTGTGTGTTTGTTTTTTGATAAAGCAAGGAATACTTAAGGGGGGGGTCCTGGTTTGCAAAAGATGAGTTTTGAATTTTAACTTTTTTTTAGTATTCTTTTTCTCTTGTAAGCGAATGCTTGAGTTTTAATAGTGAAGTCCTAAAACTGATTTCCTTTTAAAGAAAATGGCATTTATACTGAGAATATCTTCTTGTGCACAGTCTGCGTATACACATTCCCCAGAATGATGCCTCATGCTAAGATAACATTCATAAACATCCTCCCTTTAATGGTTACCCACTAACACCTTGTGTGGCTGCTAGTTCTCAAACCTGCCTTTCACTTACAGATTTGATCCCCACAAACTACATAGTAAGGTTGAATCAAGACACCAGTCCATCCAGTTCAACCTGAGTGAGTGTGCGTGTCTACAGTTATCCCTATCCCTGTACATTGCATCTCATTAAGATGCTCATCTATTATGTTATTATTTTTTAAGGTACCCATATAGTGCCGTCAATTTACACATACATCGCACACTCACATCGGTCCCTACCCTCCAAGGAGCCCACAATCCATTCATATCCTAGG
Organism: Lithobates sylvaticus; assembly: GCA_028564925.1. NCBI lineage: Eukaryota > Metazoa > Chordata > Amphibia > Anura > Ranidae > Lithobates > Lithobates sylvaticus. The sequence goes on along the minus strand of CM053026.1, from coordinate 710,713,420 downwards.
GACAGAAGCCAATTAACCTACCAGCTTGTCTTTTTGGAGTGGTTCCCCATCATGTGACTAGTAGGTTAGCAAAGACACGCTCTCTGCGCCTCTCTTCTTCTCTGCGCCTCTCTTCTTCTCTGCGCCTCTCTTCTTCTCTGCGCCTCTCTTCTTCTCTGCGCCTCTCTTCTTCTCTGCGCCTCTCTTCTTCTCTGCGCCTCTCTTCTTCTCTGCGCCTCTCTTCTTCTTCTCTGCGCCTCTCTTCTTCTCTGCGCCTCTCTTCTGTCCTGCTCTTCTTCCCTGACCCGCTCTTCTTCTCTGCGCCTCTCTTCTGTCCCGCTCTTCTTCCCTGACCCGCTCTTCTTCCCTGCCCTGCTCTTCTTCCCCGCTTCCTGTCCCGCAATATATATAAGCCTCTTTTAACATGCTCTCAGTCTGTCTTTAGTTTCCAACCACACCTGTAGCATATTTGCAGTCTCTTGCCATGTCCTGAAAGAAAGTCTTCTGTAGCATTAAATACATTTAAGTGCAGTGATTTTGTGATGTCACAGTTGAGGCTCCCTATACCTCATATTTTGACAACCCCAGTCATTAAGTGACAATAAACTGAATACGTTCTGATAACATCTGGACCTTTCCCATTCATGGCTACTCTCGATAAGCTCTATAAAAGTTAGAACATATATATATATATATATATATATATATATATATATGTATGTATGTATGTATGTATGTATGTATGTATGTATGTATATATATATATATATATATATATATATATATATATATATATATATATATATATATATATATATATATATATATATATTTGATTCGAATGATGGCTGTGTACTTAAACATTGCACAGGAAAGGCTGGGGTGGGGCAATATAATATAGCTATCAATTTTTTTATGTGTTTTTATATCTTTTACTGATTTCATTGAATTGTGATTATAGAATGGTGCCCCGCGGAGCCTCAGAGCTGCCCTCTGGAGGTTTGCTGAACTGGCACACCTTGTTCGACCTCAGAAGTGCAGGTGAGAAAATACACCTAGGCAAGCAGGAGGGTTGTAAGAATAGAAGGTGGTTTCCTCATAAAGCTTGATTAAAGATCTGAGAATTAAAGGGAATACCTTACCATGACCACATGTTGAGGCAATAAAAGATTTTCTACTGCCTAAAGGTAGAAAACAAGCTGCTGCACACTGGGGGAAAGCAATAAAGAACATATAACACTTTTCTTGTGGTAAGGTACCAGATTTAGGTAGTTCTTACTTTGCAAAAGTGAGGCTATGGCAAAAAATATTTTACCTCCCCAGGTTGTAACTACAGCAGCATGTTTGCTGCGACTATCCTTTCCACTCCCCACTTGTCACTGGTTGTTAAGGATACTGACAGCTTTACAGCCAACAGACTCCTAGCCACCAGTAATGCTGATAGTGGGTGAAAGATGGGGAAGCTGATGGACTATTTTTTTCCCCCCATCAGGTCTGCTTTCTCCTTGTTTGACAGCAGCCAGTAGGCAGATTCTATAGTGAATAGGCTGTATATTGGTTATGGAACCTGCCCACTGCCTGGTGTCAATCACAAGGGTAGCTCACCTGATGGGCAACTAGTGTCTCTAATTATTTATCAGGCTGTGTACACCCAGCTACAAAACTCCTGGAACACAGTGCAGCTGCACTGAGGATGGAGTGTTTTATAGGGCCTCAGTGCACCTCCTCACAACATTCTAAAGGGTTTCTACCTGCCGAATCTAAAGATTGGATTTTGTTTAGGGAATGCCTTTTCTATAGCTTTCTAATGGCAGGATTATTTAGGGTACGTCCACAATAGCCACATGCTAAAACAATTTGGCTGGTATTTGCTAAGTAGCAGGGACAAGTGGTGCCTTGTGTACCCTCTTCCCTTTTTTTTTTGTATTGGATGTGTTCACTCATTTTAGGTTCCCACACTATGTTGCAGTGACCTTTACTTAGTCGGTGTACCAAAGAAAGATGTAGCATGTCTGCATTTTTCCACACTGCATTATCACATCAGCATTGTGGTGTGTCTGGGGCACACAGGAAACAATTGCATTCTATGTGCCCTTGTGGATATTTTGCATTTGCAAAAAAATGCAGACCTCTAAGCAAAGTATGAACTAAGGCTTTGTTCACGTGGGTGGCCGGAGGGGTGGTAAAAACAGGAGGCTTTACCGTCGCCAGGCCACCCAACTAAACTGTGCAACAGCGGCTGGAGGGGTAGTAAATATTGAAGCTGCCACAATACTTTTCAACAAGGTACAGCAAAAATACTACAGCATTTCACGTTTGGCAGGCAGTACTGCTGCCAGATGCAGCCCAGAATAGTAAATGGGGCTGCACCACCACAGCAAGCCAAACGTGGCACAGTAATTCGATAGAAAAAAAAAAAAAAGGCATTCAGGAGGTGACTATATCACCTCCTGAATGCTTAGCAGCCGCTTCTGTACCACCCAGTGTGGCTGGTGAAGAGTGCCACCCATTTTAACTAGAGCTGCGCGATTAATCGACAATAGTTATTGCGCTTTTCTTTCCCCCTTGTGATCTTGACAAAGTTTTTCCCGTTTCTTTCTATGCAGAGAATTCTCTCTGCTCTGCTAAAGCCGACAGCCGTCAGAAGAAAGGGAAAAAAAAATGGGCAGTGGAACTTAAGTATAAACATTGTAACGATTTGTCGAAATATATAGTAGAGACCCTAGAGAAAAAATGGCGGTTGTTGCAATTTTTTATGTCACGATGTATTTGCGCAGCAGTCGTTCAAATGCAATTTTTTGGGGAAAAAATTACACTTTAATGAATAAAAGAGTGGCATAATGTTTGAATTTTTCCACAAGTATGATTAACCAAAAACAAGGACGACATTGGCAGTATATTTCATTAATTTAGATGCAAGCTGTGTGTAGAGAACTTGTTCTAAGTTTTCAACCCTTTCTTCTGCATGACTGTCTCCATAAGTCTTTTCTTTCTTCTTGTGTTGCCAGGCCATACTTGGTGAACTTGCTTCCTTGCCTCACAAAAATATGTAAGCGCCAGGAAGAGTCGGTACAAGAAACACTTGCTGCTGCTATTCCAAAAATCATGGCTGCTTTTGGAAACTTTGCAAATGACCACGAAATCAAGGTAATTTTTTTTTTTTTTTTTTTTTATAGACTTCCAACCTTTGCCTGCATGTAGACATACATTTAAAATGTGTTTTAGCAGTATGTTGAGATGAAATGGGGCGGCTGATCCACAAACATCAGAGTATTCTCTCTCACAAGCAGTTCCATATGCTAAGAACAGCTATTTCACATTAATAAGAGTGCAGCCTCTAATGTCAGCTGATCAGTTGGCTCACTTCACATTAATGTTGAAATTAATTGGTTTGGATATCTGCAACCTCATAATCTAAAGCTATAAGCTGGCTGTCTTTTTTTACTCTTCCTCTTTGAATTGTCCAAATTACCAAGATCTGTCCGCTTCAATAGAGGGCAGATTTGATGTGCTCCATATTATATGGGAGACTTGGATGAGGCTCGAGCTTAATGTACAAAATCATGTAATAGTCTGATGGTCTAGTAATGTGACCTTGGCTTCTGATTTATTTTTAACATGTTATTCATCATATACCCAAATATTCTTAAATCTCCTTACACCTAAATAAATATAAGCTTAATATGTCATGCATTTGATTTGTAATCAGTTTTTTCATTATAAAAAATAGTTAAAATACTTGAAATAGAAATGAATTGGCTTAGGGCCAGGTTTCGGATTCCAATGTCTAAATAGAACTGCAGCCAAAAATGTTATTAGTTTTGGATGGAGCAGAAAAAAATTATCATTCTGTCTAGGGCCACCTTTGGGGCATATCCCAATGGGGTTGTCATTCTCTTATAGGGACACAACAGCTATAACCCCCCCCTCCCCCAAATAGGAAATGCCACAGCCGCAGTTAGATTTTAATTGTTATCTATGTCGCTATTCTGGATTTTTCTTTCATGTCCTATTTCGTTTTTCACTGGGAAAGGATGTGAGGAGACATTTCACCAACAGGGCTGCAATATACAGTTGGGTCCATATATATTTGGACACAGGCACAATTTTAGTTTTTTTTTTCTTCAGGTATTTACCAAAACCTATTCAAGCTATAGTTCTATAATGGATATGGGCTGAAAGTGCACACTCTCTGGTTTAATTTGAAGGTATGTACATCCAAAATCAGAGGAAGGGTTTAGGAAATACAGCTCTTGAGAATAGCCAACTCCCCTTTTTCAAGAGACCAAAATTAATTGCACAATTAAATCAAAAGCTGTTTCATAGACAGGTGTTGGCTTCTGCTTCGTTATTTCTTCATCATTTAAGCAGGTAAAAGAGTTGATTTTAAGTGTGGTATTTGCATTTGGAATCTATTGCTGTGAACCTACATCGTGCTTTCAAAAGAGCTGTCCATGCAAGTGAAACGGACCATTGTAAGGCTTCAAAAACCAAATGAATCCATCAGTGAGATAGCAGCAACATTAGGAGTGGCCAAATCAACAATTTGGTACATTCTGAGGAAAGAAGAACGCACTGGTGAGCTCGGCAACATAAAAAGGCCTGGACATCCATGGAAGACAACGGTGGTGGATGATCGCAGGATCCTCTCTATGGTAAAGAAAAACCCATTCACAACATCCAGACAAGTGAAGGGCACTCTCCAGGAGAAGGGTGTTTCATTGCCAAAGTCTACAATCAAGAGAAGACTTCACGAGAGCAAATACCAGAGGGTTCACCACAAGGTGCAAACCATTCATAAGCCTGAAGAATAGAAAAACCAGGTTAGACTTTGCCAAAAAAAACTCTAAAAAAAAAAAGCCAGAACAGTTCTGGAAAAACATTCTTTGGACAGATGAAACTAAGATTAATCTGTACCAGAATGACGGGAAGAAAAAAAGTGTGGCGAAAGCTTGGAACAGCTCATGATCCAAAGCACACAATGTCATCTGTAAAACATGGTGGAGGCAGTGTGGTGACATGGGCATGCTTGGCTTCCAGTGACACTGGGTCATTGGTGTTTATTGATTATGTGACAGAAGACAGAAGCAGCCGGATGAATTATGCAGTGTTTAGAGAGATACTGTCAGCTCAGATTCAGCCAATGCAACAAAGTTGATTGGACGACGCTTCAAAGTACAGATGGACAATGATCCAAAACAGACTGCAAAACCAACCCAGAAGCTTTTGAAGGAAAAAAAGTGGAATATTCTGCAATGACAGGGTCAATCGCCTGGTCTCAACCCAATTGAGCATGTATTTCACTTGCTGAAGGCAAAACTAAAGGCAGAAAGACCCACTAACAAAGAACTGAAGACGGCTGCAGTTATAGCCTGGCACCGCATCAGAAAGGAGGAAACCCAGTCTTTGGTAATGTCCATGGGTTCCAGACTTCAGGCAGTAAAGGATTCTCAACAAAATATTAAAAATTAACATTTTTATTTACGATTATATTCATTTGTCTAATTACATTTTAGCCCCTGGAAATGGGGGGGGGGGGGAACTACTGTGTAAAAATGGTTGCAGTTCCTAAAATTTGTACTTGATATTTTATGTTCAACCCATTGAATTGAATTAAAGCTGAAAGTATTCACTTCAAATTAATTTGGATTGGTTTGTTTAAATTTTATTCTGGTGGCATACAGGGACAAAAGTATGAAAACTTCTGCCCTTGTCCAAATATATATGGATTTAACTGTATATCTATTAGAGGTTATAACACCTCCCCCATTTTCTCGATAAGTTAACAAAAAGTTTTGACTGGTGGTACACATTTAGTGCTTTTTTTTTTTTTTTTTCTTCTTGTTCAATATAAACCTTTTTAATACTGTCCAGGTTAATGGAACCTAGAAAATTAGGGATACAAGATTGTTTCTGGAGGGTCCATTTTAAATAGGACCTGCCTGGCCCACTTTTACCACCCAGCAGACTCTCCCAAATGCTGAAGGCTGGTACTGACTGACACACTCATAAGTGATGCTGATTTTTAAGAAGAATGGATTCGGTGGAATCCCCACAGTGACTGCCCAGAGCTAGCACTGCACCCGGAAGTTGGCCAGCTTTCAAGATTGGCTGGTAGCTTAATCTGTACCGGGTAACAGCTATGCCGACTGAAGGGAATCTGTTATGAAGCAATACTGTATGTTCGTTTGAAAAGCCTCAGGTAGAAGCTGCCTGGTCCTGCATATTCGGCCTAAGGGTGTCATTTAATTTGCGGTGAAGCTGAATGGGTTCCATGGGTGGTGAGCCACATCTACTTTATACACAAATATGTGTACTGCCTTAGTTCAAACATGCATGTAAATAGATAAATGTAAACAGTATGGCCAAAGTTTGTGGAAACCTGACCCAGACAACCTACACTATATAACCAAAGGTATGTGGACACCCTTCCAAATGTATTAGTTTCAGGTGTTGCCAGTGAAGGATACTGGTAATTATACAGCATACATGGGAATTTTAGATAATTGTGTGCTTTCAACCGTGGGGACATTTGGGCAAGCCCCTTAGCAGAACTCTGTCCTTGTGCACAAAGCCATCTCCATAAAGTTTTATAAGTTTGATGTGAAGAAACTTGAATAGCCCAAATAGAGCCCTGACCTCAACCCCACTGAAAACTTGTGAAATGAATTGGATCAACGATTGGGAGCCAGGTAGTAATGACTAGCATCGTCCCGATCCCACAGACACATGCTCCAGGATCTTGCGCAAAGTCTTTTTAGAAGAGCAAAGGCTGTTATAGCCACAAAGTGGAGCTAGCGTCATATTCATGGCTATGGGTTTGAAAATGGATGTCCAGCAAACCCATATAAGTGTGATGGTCAGGTGTCCACAAACCTTTGGCCATATACTGAAATCTTTTGTACAGAAGGTCTCTGAATCTCTTGGATTGTGTGTCCACCACAATCTTAATGTCTGCAGGTGACATTTGAAAAAGAAACCTGAAAGAAGAGAACATTTCTGAGAGGTATCCGGCACTGTTCTTAGATCTTTTCATGTTGTATTATGTCAATAGTAGGATTATGTTGTTTTTTAATGTGTTGTGTGATGCTTGTGTTTTTATATATTTCAGGTTCTGCTAAAAGCTTTTGTAGCTAATCTAAAATCAAGTTCGCCCGCAATCCGCCGCACAGCAGCTGGTTCTGCCGTCCAAATTTGCCAGCATTCCAGGAGAACGCAGTATTTCTACACATGGCTTCTCAACGTCCTTCTGGGTAAACTTCCACAGACTTTCTTATTGTAGGACAACACAGAGGAGCATGCAAAATATTGAAATGGGGCCTGTATACACAGGCTTTTGTCCGTATAAGAGTTGCTTTTCTCTCCATACAAGTCAACGGGAATACCAAAGTAACTTGAAGCAGCTTTAGAAGGTAGTCTCAACTGCAGGTCATGAGGACCGGACTTGTTTTTAAGGATTTACACTCATGACTGTAATTTTTAATATAAGGACAGTTACCTGTCCAGGTATCCAGCGCTGTCCTCACCCAAGCCGATTCTTCAATAGACTTTGGGTTCACGTGCCGGCATCTTAACTAAGGGAAACTGTTAGTTAAGCTTCACACCTGCCTTTCCATTGTGCTTTTTGACTGGTACCACAAGTCTTTTGGGACCTGTGATGTGTTCCAAAAGGCTGCTGGGGAAGGGTGGGGGGCGCCACGGATCCTTTCAAAACCATGTACCGGGCATATGATTGAAAGATCTGCCCCTTCCACTAACCTGACTGTGCTGTCTGGCAGGGCAAATTTCATGACTCGAAAAATAACAATCCTTTGGCCAGTAAAACTGCTACCATACATACCGGTGGTGCATCTCGTACAATTAGAATATCATCAAAAAGTAAATTTATTTCAGTAATTGAATTCAAAAAGTGAAACTCTTTTTTTGATTATGGCTTACAGCTAGTGAAAACCCAAAATTGAGTATCTCATAAAATGTGAATATTACATAAGACCAGTGAAAAGATTTTTATAAAAAAAAAATAATGAATACAGAGATGTTGACTTAATGAAAAGTATGTCCATGTACAGTATAGTATGCACTCTTGGTCAGGGCTCCTTTTGCATGAATTACTGCATCAATGCGGCGTGGCATGGAGGACTTTGGACTTGATGATAAATCACGGTGGACCAACACCAGCAGATGACATGGCTCACCAAATCATAACTGCCTGTGGAATTGTCACACAGGACCTCATGCAACTTGGATTCTGTGCCTCTCCACTCTTCCTCTAGACTCTGGGACTTTGATTTCCAAATGAAATGCAAAATTTTCCACAGTCAGTGATGATTTCGGAAGCCACGTTGCCTGCTGGTGTTGGTCCACTGTGTTTTTATCAAGTCCAAAGTCGGCACAACCCTCTACCAGGAAATTCTAGAGCACTTCATGCTTCCCTCTGCTGACCAGCTTTATAGAGATGCTGATTTCATTTTCCAGCAGGACTGCCAAAAGTACCAATACCCGGTTTAATGATCATGGTATCGCTGTGATTGATTAGGGATCAGGAAACTCGCCTAACCTAAACCCCATAGAGAATCTGTGGGGTATTGTCATTTGGTGCCTGTATTCCTTTTGCATTTTGGGATTGTTTGAACATTATTAAAATTCATCAGATTCACTTTAACTCACACATCCCAGTGATTTGAATTGCAGCTTGTTTCACTCTTGCCTGTCTGAACTCTGCAGGTCTTCTTATTCCTGTTGAGGATGAACAGCCAACTCTTTTAATCTTGGGAGTCTTATTAACACTACGCTACCTGATCCCATTACTACAGCAACAAGTGAAAGACACCAGCCTGAAAGGCAGCTTCGGAGTTACTCGAAAAGAAGCGGAAATATCTCCATCTCAAGAGCAGCTAACACAGGTATTCATCAATACCTTGTTTCATGGCAGGCAAAGAATGTCACTCACCCTTTTATTGTTTTATTTTTTTAATATGCATTCTTCATATTTCATGGCATGCTATGGGGCAACCACATTAGAAGAGGTCAAATATGGGCAGGAGTTGTCTGCCAATCTTGGAACAAGTTGCTTGCATGCTGGGATGCACTATACTTGTTTAACCACTTGCCGTCCGTTCAGTAGTTGTACTGTGGGTGGGTGGCATCTGCAGGCCAGCATCTGCGGGGTTTGGGGCACACTTGTGTGCAAACCTTGCCAATCCATGTTGGGATTGGACACAGCACAAGTTTGGCAGCCTATTTTAGCCAATGATTTTGGCTGAAGTCAGCTGATCAGCAGTGGCCAATCTCTCACTCACACAAGCACAATTCTGTGTTTACAATAACAGAGCTGTGTGTACAGGGGACAATGACTTGGCTGTTTCTTATCCCTGCAAAGCAGGGAGAAAAATAGACAGATGGTAAAGTAAAAGCAGCACGTTGCACACATTACACATTGTTAGGCACATAGTTAACCCATTGATTACCCTTAGATGTTAACCCATTCCTAGCCAGTATTATCAATGTATTGGTGTCACTAACAATGTCAGTGTTGGTTAGTGACCCTCTGTTGGCTTCAGATTGCCTGCCACCCTAGCAGAATCACATTATAAGTTGCTAATTACTGCCATTACAGTATAGCATCTATAGCTGCACAAATTACAGTATATGTACCATAGTTTGTGGATGCTATAATTTTTGCACAAACCAATTGATATACACTTATTGGGATTTTTTTTTTTTTTAAATTTGCAAAATGTTAGTTTTTTGTTTATCGCAAAAAAAAAAAAAAAAAAAACCCAGTGATGATCAAATACCAGCAGAAAAAAAGCTATATTTGATACAAAAAATTATAAAAATAATTTTTCGTACAGTATTGCATGACCGCGCAATTGCCAGTTAAAGTATCGCAGTGCTCAATGACGAAAAAATGCTCTGGTCATGAAGGGGGTAAAATCTTCAGGGGCTCAAGTTATTGTGGCCTGTAGCATACATATGACCTTTTGCTCCTCTAGTATGCTGATTATTGATAGTTGGGTCACTCGCAGGAAGATTGTCCAATGATTTTGAAAATCTCCCTGCATGATTAAAAACCCATAGAATAATCATAATCGCAACCTAGAAAGGATTACTTGGACTATATATGGACACCTTAAGGGACTGATTAATGACTCGTGTGTTTGTTTGTTTTTTTCTTCAGGTTTATGAACTGACGTTACATTTTACTCAGCACAGAGATCACAATGTGGTGACGGGTGCTCTGGAGCTGCTGCAGCAGATATTCAGAACTCCTCCCATTGAGCTGCTCCACGTCCTGACATCTTCTGGAAGCATTCAGCATATCAGCATTTGTCGCGATGAGTCTCGGAGACGCAGCCGCAGTGGTAGCATTGTGGAGCTCATAGGCAAGTCATCTGGTGTCCGTATTAAACTGCTGAATGCCCCGGTTGTCAGTAGTTGCCACAGAGAGGGTTAGGTGTATTGCATCCAGTGCTTTTGGAACCTGCTGTCTTTTCACTCTGCCTGGATTTTAGAGCTTATATTACGGTTTTAGAGCTCCTATATACTCCAGTGGGTTCCATGCTTTTTGGAATAGGAGAGAGGCATGGTTTTCCGATCCCCAAAGTGGTAAATTTATCATAAGAAATGGTGGGAAAGAGTTGAGTAGTAAATACTCAACATTTATTTATGTTCTGATGGAAGTGGTTGTAAGGCCTCTGTTCTTGAAGCACAATGATCCGATTACTCCTGTCTTCCTTGAAAGCTTTTGTTCTAATGTCTCTTCTATAGTACAGACACACACTGGGATCATGTTTTGGTTGAACAAATATGGAAATTATATAAAAATGCCTTGCAAATATCATACATACCTGGTGGAAACCAGACCCAGGGACACCTACACATTAAGGCAAAATTGCTGAGCGACAACTGTGCTGGCTTTGCTTGTTTATGCCAGCTGTAAATAAAGGGTGTGATTACTGTCCCCAAATGTTATTGTGTTAGTGGAGATGTGCTCGGAGGATAGAGCTTGCAGGGATAAAAATTATTTCAATACCTGCATTAAACACAGGGGGGGACATTTATCAATTCTGTAGCACAGCTAGGTAATGCTAAATGGGTACAGTGAGGCAGATTTATTCTACTTGCCTCCTCATTTATAAATTTTCCCTAATCTGTAGCCTAATACAATTTGTACCTGACAGCTTCTTAAAGGGTAAGTTCACCTTTTACAAAAAAATAATAATTGCACGTCTTTTTGCAGGTAAAAAAATATACTTTTTTTTTTTTTAATTTTTTTTTGGTTTTGTTTTTTAATATTTTTACCCTGCAGCTTATGAGGAATTGTACCCACGATCAGCAGATCACATGTGCAACACCTGGTTCCTGCAGACTTTCAGTACACTTTCTGCCTGTACGGGCCTTACAGTTACTGAATGGCGGGAGGAATCAATGGACTATGAGAGCGGTCACCAGCGCCCTCGCAGTTCATTGAGAACGGAAAAATGTCAGCCGCAAAGGCTGATGGTACTGGCCGCAAAGGCCGACTGTGTAGGCGGAGCCCCCCATGGCTGCACTGTTTTTCAATTTTGACAGCAGATGCGAGGTGAGTGACTTGCAGATGTCATGGTGTGTGACAAAGGAGCACATTTTTGCCAGCATGTATAAACAGCCATCTGCTGTAGAACATGCTGTATTTTTTCTGAACTGTACTGGAACGTGGTAAAATGCACTGGAACGCATTACAGCATAAAAAGAACTCCTGGAAAACCTTGGGGAAAAAAAACAGGAGGGCCGGTTCCCACCAGATGCAGTCCAGTGCGTATTTTTTCTGCATCAAAAATGCATGGACAGTAGATATCGGTTCCAATGGCACAGTTCACACCAGTGCAGTCAGTTTCAGTGCAGGAAAAAAAAGTAGAACATGCTGCATTTTTTTTCTGCACAGGACTGTACTGGATTGCGGCAATGAGTACGCACCGAAACACATCACATAAAAAAAACACCCAGGAAACTTTGAAAAAAAAGAAGGCACTGGAACTACATCAAAAACGTGCATGCAGAAAAAAATCTGGAGTGAGTTTTTGTGTTGTGAACTGTAAGCAAAAATGCATTTTTGTGGAGAAGAAAGATGCACTGGCGATGCACCAGAACACATCAAAAATGTGTAAACGCACATGCAGTATCCCATCCGGACTGTATTTCTATGGTATGAAGCAGCCCTCAAGGATGACCTGTAAACATCAATGGTGTGTAATCAGTGGTGGCTCCGCTGCTGACATTGTTGATATTTAAATGTCAACCTTGAACAGTAGTGGTGCCAATAAAATGGTCTCTTTGCACTATACATATGTAGAGTTACTACCTTTACATGCGTACAGTACAATAGTTTCAGATGCAGTGATTTTCAATGAAAGGGACAATAGAATGTGCAAGATTCAGCCACTGAATAGTTTGTTTTTTCTGATCGCACTTTTTCCCTGAGCATGTACACTGCGATTTGTCTAAGGTTGTTTTTTTCTATTACTAAGAATTCAGACACACGGAGCATAAGCCCAGGTACATGAGGCTCCAGCATTTATCTGTAGATGGAGGGCACAGGTGAACCATCCAGACCTGCTACATGCCCAGTGTGCAATGATGTCTAGGGAGTGGGGGAGCAGCCAGACACCACAGCAGTGAATTTTCAGGGTTCACATAAAATAACATATGGTTATATGAGGATTCCAGTAGCCTAAGCTGCTTTAAAAATCAGCTTCTTTTAATAGTCAATCTAATCATTACTAATGCTTTGATTAGTATCCACTGCTTTGCATGATAACTAAGTAAGCTGTCTTCTGATCTTTATGTAATATGAATCATGCGCTATGGTCCTTCCCAAATCTGACTTGTGAAATGCATGCCCCCCTATTAATCTCTCTGCACTCTTCCATTCTGTGATTTGCAGCTGGTGGGAGCTCTACCTGCAGTCCTGCTCTGTCCAGGAAACAAAAAGGTGATTATTTGCATTTCCTACGGCCAATCCCTTCATCCTTTTCTGCTTCATTTTAAAACTTTAATGTAACCATTTCCTCTTCAATCCTCAGTCATAATCTGCTTCTTGTAATGTTATCCCATGGCAAATAACCAGCATTGTAGAACTGTAGCACTGTCGGTTGTATTTTATTGTTTGATTTTTAATTATCTGGGTTATCTATAAAGAGGGTCTAGTGGAGCTTTTAAGTTTTAAAGCTGACATTTAGCTTGAGGGAAGAAAAAAAAAGTCCTACACCTTTAGTAACATCACTTGTCTGTAATGAAGGATGTCCAATAAATAGTCTAGTAGTGGAATCTGACACCAAAAATCCTACGTACAGTGGGGAAAATATTTTATCAATAGGTGTATTGTAAATGATAAAGACAGATTATCAACCAAATAATCCAGACAAACACACGATACAAATGTTATAAATTTTGTTGCAGTTCAGTGAAAATAAGTATTTGACCAACAATAATTCTGGCTCCCACAGACTGCCTACAGTATGTGGTACACAGATTAGTTCTGTCAATTTAAGAAGACCTCATTATGTGTATAAAAGACACCTGTGCACAGAATCTTTCTTCTATTTTAACCTCACCATCATGGGCAAGACCAAAGAGCTGTCGCAGGACATCAGGGACAACATTGTAGACTTGCACAAGGATGGAATGGGGGCTACAAGACCATCTGCAAGAAGCTTGGTGAGGAGACAACTGTTGGAGCATTTATTCACAAATCAAAGAAATATAAGATAACCAACAATCGCCCTCGGTCTAGAGCTCCATGCAAGATTTTGCCTCGAGGTATGGATGATCATAATAGAAAATGTATTGTCCCTGAACTACACGGAAGGAGCTTGTGAATGGTCTCAAGGCAGTTGAGACCACAGTCACCAAACAAACCATTGGCCACACAATACGCTGCAATGGATTGAAGTTTCCCCTTTTTCAAGAAGGCACATGTACAGGCCCGTCTGAATTTTGCCAATGAACATCTAAATCAGGGGTCTCAAACTGGCGGTTCTCCAGCTGTTGCAAAACTACAAGTCCCATGAGGCATTGCAAGGCTGACATTTTACAAGCATGACTCCCCCAGGCAAAAGCATGATGGGACTTGTAGTTTCGCAACAGCTGGAGGGCCGCCAGTTTGAGACCCCTGATCTAAATTATTCAGAGAAGGATTGGGAGAAAGTGCTGTGGTCAGATGAAACCAAAATTGAGATCTTTGGCATTAACCCAACTAACCGTGTTTGGAGGAAGAAAAATGCTCACTATGACCCTAAGAACACCATCCTTGCAGTCAAGCACGGAGGGGGAAACATTATGCGTTGGGGCTGTTTCTCTGCTAAAGGTACAGGCTGACTTTGCCTCATTGAGGGGCCAATGGACGGGGCCATGTATTGTTAAATCTTGGATGAGAACCTTCTTCCCTCAGCCAGAACACTGAAGATGAGTCTTCCAGCATGACAATGACCCAAAACATACTGCCAAGGCAGCAAGGGAAAGGCTCAAGAAGCAGCACAGGTAATGGAGTGGCCTGGTCAGTCTCCAGACCTTAATCCTATAGACAATTTAGGGAGCCGAAACTTTGAGTTGCCAAGTGACAGCCAAGAAACCCTAAAACTGATGTAAACCCTCTGGTATACCCACTGAAGTGAACAGCCTCAGATAAGAGATTAAACAAATCTCCCTACAGTTTTATTCGCATATGCTATTTTCAGCTTTATATATTCTTTAGAAAGTGCTCATTGTGTTAGAGATTTTCTCTTCCTGTTCAGCACTGGGAGTGGATTATTGGCATACAGCCAAGACGGCTGATTGGAGGAAAGGCACACACCCCCACTCCACATAGGCGAAGGAAGGAATGTGCAGAGCTGTGCTGTGACAAGACAAGCTCTCTGCTATTCTATTTATTGCAACCTCCCACGACACAAATTTCAGGCTGGTTTTATCTTGGTTGACGCAGAACTTGTCAGAAGTTATCATGCTGATAACAGAACAACGGAGCAGCAGAAACACATGGGACGTCGGGCACATGGGACAGAGTAACATACGGGGTACATCTAATTGCGCACCCGTGCCATTCTGCTGACCTTTATCGGTGTGAGCTGGTTGGCAAGTGGTTAACCACTTGCCGACCGGCTCACGCCGATATACGTCAGCATTTTGAAGAGGAATATCGTTATGGCAGCAGCTAGCTACCAGCCCAGTGCACTCTTCAGGGAGTTCGTCCGGTTTCCGATTAAAAGTGGTCTCTGTGGCGGTTTTGTTGTGCGATCACTTTTATCCGCAGCGGGAGAGGGCCCCCCCCCTCCCTTCGCTCTCCGTTGCCCGGGTCTGCTCCCTGGCCTGGTATGGAGACGTGTGAAGGGAAGATGCCCCACCCATCTCCATACCATTGCAGGGTGGAAGCGACATCAAAACATCACTTCCGCCCATAGCTCTTAAAGGGACATTTTTATTTTTTTTAATTTTTTTTTTTATTGCATTTTAGTGTAAATATGAGATCCGAGGTCTTTTTGACCCCAGATCTCCTATTTAACAGGTCCTGTCATGCTTTTTTCTCTATTACAAGGAATGTTTACATTCCTTGTAATGGGAATAAAAGTGACCCAATTTTCTTTTTTAACCACTTGCTTACTGTGCACTTAAACACCCTTCCTGCCCAGACCAATTTTCAGCTTTCGGTGCTCTCACACTTTGAATCACAATTACTCAGTCATGCAACACTGTACCCAAATGATTTTTTTGTCCTTTTTTTCCCACAAATAGAGCTTTCTTTTGGTGGTATTTGATCACCTCTGGGTTTTTTATTTTTTGCGCTATAAATGAAAAAAGACGGAAAATTTTGAAAAAAAACAAATTTTTCTTAGTTTATGTGATAAAATTTTGCAAATTATTAATTTTTCTTCATAAATTTTGGCCACAATTTATATTGCTACATATCTTTGGTAAAAATAACCCAAATTAGTGGATACTATTTGGTCTTTGTGAAAGTTATAGAGTCTACAAGCGGTGGTGCGAATCATACAAAATTGATCACATCTGATGTACTGGTGACCTATCATTTCTTGCGACCCAAACAAGCCAGGAAAGTACAAATACCCCCCAAATGACCCCTTTTTTGAAAGTAGACATTCCAAGGTATTTAGTAAGAGGCATGGTGAGGTTTTTGATGTTGTAATTTTTTTCCCACAATTCTTTGCAAAATGAAGAATTTTTATTTTTTATTTTTTCCCCACAAAATGTTCATTGTAATAGGTTATTTCTCTCACATGGCATGTGTATACCACAAATGACACCCCAAAATACATTCTGCTACGCCTCCTGAGTATTACGATACCACATGTGTGGGACTTTTACACAGCCTGGCCACTTACAGAGGCCCAATATTGAAATAGCACCATCAGGCGTTCTACATGCATAAATGACACATCTCATTTCTCAACCACCTATTACACTTTTGAAGGCCCTGGAGCACCAGGACAATGGAAACGCCCACAAAGTGACCCCATTTTGGAAAGCTAACACCCCAACGTATAATCTATGAGGCATAATGAGTCTTTTGAACGGTTCATTTTTTTCCAGAAGTTTTGGGAAAATGTGGAAAAAAAATGAAAACGCATTTTTTTTACGCTAAGTTGTTAATTTATAAGATATTTCCAACACATAGCATATACATAGCAAAAATTGCACCCCAAAATACATTCTGCTACTCCTCCTGAGTATGGCGATACCAAATGTGTGAGACTTTTACACAGCCTGGCCACATACAGAGGCCCGCCAGTGAAGTAGCACCTTCAGGCGTTCTACAAGCATAAATGACACATCTCATTTCTCAACCACCTATTACACTTTTGAAGGCCCTGGAGCACCAGGACAATGGAAACGCCCACAAAGTGACCCCATTTTGGAAAGCTAACACCCTAACGTATAATCTATGAGGCATAATGAGTCTTTTGAACGGTTCATTTTTTTCCAGAAGTTTTGGGAAAATGTGGAAAAAAAAAATGAAAACGCATTTTTTTTACGCTAAGTTGTTCATTTATAAGATATTTCCAACACATAGCAAGTACATAGCAAAAATTACACCCCAAAATACATTCTGCTACTCCTCCTGAGTATGGCGATCCCAAATGTGTGAGACTTTTACACAGCTTGGCCACATACAGAGGCCCAACATCCATGTAGCACCATCAGGTGTTCTAAAGGCATAAATTACACATTTCATTTCCTGAGTACCTATCACATTTTTGAAGGCCCTGGAGCACCAGGACAATAGAATTACCCACAAAGTGACCCCATTTTGGAAAGAAAACACCCCAATGTATATTCTATGAGGCATAATGAGTCTTTTGAACATGTAATTTCTTTCCACAAGTTTTTGGAAAATGTGGAAAGAAAATTAAAACCAATTTTTTTCTTACAAAGTTGTCAATTTAGAAGATCTTTATAACACGTAGAATGTACATAGCCAAAATTACACCCCAAAATACATTCTGCTACTCGTCCTGAGTATGGCGATACCCCATGTGTCAGACTTTTCCACTACCTGGCCACATACAGAAGCCCAACATGCAAGTAGCACCTTTAGGCTTCTAACACATAGCATGTATACACCAAGAATTGCACCCCAAAATACATTCTGCTGAGCAAAGGGTAAAAAAAAAGGCTCACCTGTGGTTCTAGCAGGCAGGAATACCGTTCCAGAGCAGTCAAAGTTCAGTTCAGGTAACAGGCATAGGTATGGCTAGTTCAGGTAACAGGCAAAGGCATGGCCAGTTCAGGTGCCAGGCAAAGGCATGGCCAGTTCAGGTGCCAGGCATAGGCACGGCCAGTTCAGGTGCCAGGCATAGGCACGGCCAGTTCAGGTGCCATGCAAAGGCACGGCCAGTTCAGGTGGCAGGCAGAGGCATGACCAGTTCAGATGGCAGCAGGTGGCACTTTGTACATTAGGCCTTGGTCAGGTAAGACCTGAGGACAGGGGTAGAGGCTTCTTCCCACCCAAATCTCTACGAAGCCTCCGAGTCTCCAGACCCTAATCCGAGAAAACAAAACCTGGAGAAAAATGTTTTCTCCACTCGGAAAACCTTTTCTGGAGCCCCTCACATGTGAGACCCCTGTGCTGTACAGTGGCAGGGCAAATGATCAGTTCAGGAGGCAGGCAAAAAGAATGGTCATTTAACAGGCCGAGGTGTATTCACGTTGAAGGCAGAAAGATGTTTGGCAGAGGCATAGTCGTTAACAGTCCGGGTCATTCACAGAAATGGCAGAAAGTGGAAACTGGAAAAAAGTCATCTAATAGTGCAGTGAAGTATGATAGCTTCGAAAGCACGTTCCAATACAGAGGCCTGGATGGGAGGGACAGTCGGGACAGTAGTATCGGGTGTCGCGGCGATTTCCCCTACTTGAACACACACGACATTTTTTTTTGGGGTTTGCGACCTGTTTGGGTAGGAGGGAGAAGTTCAGGAAAGTGCCTTTCATGGAGTCTGGATACTTCATCAGAGCGAATTAGTTGAGTGGGTTGGCCATGGGGATAGATGAGGGCTGTGAGGACGTCTTCTTGAAATCTGAGATAGGTCAGGGAACTTTGGGTGCACTTAGAAAAAATAATATAGGAATTGAACATGGCTAGTTGCATCAAATAAATGGCGACTTTTTTGTACCAAAAAAGCGATCTCCTGGTGGCCAAGTAGGGCTGCATCATCTGGTCGTTCATATCCACCCCCCCCATGTATAGGTTATACTCGTGGATACATTTTGGCTTCTGGACGGCGCCTCTTCTTCTCTGCAGTTCCACCAAGGTGTCGTTGTGTATTGTGGAAAGGATGTAGACGTCTCTTTTTTTGTCTCGCCACTTCAGCGCTAGTACCTCTTCAGTCCGCATACTGGCCTTTTCACCCGTCTTCAAGTTCTTGGTGACCAATGTCTGTGGGAAGCCTTTGCGGTTGGTCCGCGCTGTCCCACAGGCCACAGTCTGCTTTAGGTAGAGATGGCGGAAAAGTGGGAGACTTGTGTAGAAATTGTCTACATATAGGTGATAACCTTTCCCAAGCAGTGGTTGGATCAGCTGCCAGACAATTTTGCCACTTGTTCCCATGTAGGTAGGGCATCCAGGGGGGTTTAGCTTTTTGTCTTTTCCCTCATAAATTATGAAATCATATGTGTAGGCCGTGGCCCTGTCACACGCCTTATAAAATTTTACCCCACGTCTGGCTCGTTTACTGGGCATGTATTGTTGGATTCCAAGTCTTCCAGTGAAGTGTAATAGTGACTCATCTACACAGATATTTTTATCTGGGGTAAACAGTCGTTTGAAGCTGGCGCAAAAAAAATTGATTAGGGGCCGAATTTTGAATAATTTATCATAACTGGGATGATTTCGAGGGAGGCATTGGGCATTGTTATTGAAATGTAAAAATCGCATTATCATTTCATAACGGGTTCTGGGCATCATTGATGAATAGATCGGCATGTGGTGGATATGTAGGGTAGACCAGTAGGAATGGAGTTCATTTTTTTTTGTCAGCCCCATGTTGAGGGTTAGGCCAAGGAAAATTTTAAATTCTTCAATGGTGAGGGGTTTCCAAACAAAAGGGCGGGCATAGGAAGAACTTGGATTGTTGGCTATATGTTGGCTGGCATATAGATTACATTGCTCCACAATGTAGGTTAGGAGATCATTGGGAAAAAATAAGTGAAAATAATAAAGTGGGGTTACATTTTCCGTCCGTATCTGAGGGCCTGGCTGGGCTGTAAAAAGGGGAATTACAGGTTCTACTGACGTATCGGGCAGCCATGTTGGATACAGTAGAACATCTGGAAGGGTAGTACTGCCTCGTTGATGTGATGCTCCATTGCTAGCATCTGGCCTATCTTCTAGGAAGGTTGCCAAACTGCTGGTGGATGGCTGCCTATCCCGGAGTGCTGCGCTGCTGGTGGATGCCTGCATATCATCCTGGAGTGCTGTGCTGCTGGTGGATGCCTGCATATCATCCTGGAGTGCTGCGCTGCTGGTGGATGCCTGCGCCTGCTCATTTCTCCTGCTTCTCTTTGTTAGGATTCTATCATCCTCTGTTTCCATCTCGGAGCCACTGCTGTCCACTGGCTCATAGTCGCTATCCGAGTCTGACAGAGAGAGTTCCCCGCTACTCTCGTCTGACATACTTTGGAGTATCTGGCAAGCCTCCTCTGCGCTGTATGACCTTTTAGTCATGTTGACTGGCAGATGCGACTGATGGCGGGCAGATGCGACTGATGGCGGGCGGACAGATGTGCCTGATGGCGGGCGGACAGATGTGCCTGATGGCGGGCGGACAGATGTGCCTGATGGCGGGCGGACAGATGTGCCTGATGGCGGGCGGACAGATGTGCCTGATGGCGGGCGGACAGATGTGCCTGATGGCGGGCGGACAGATGTGCCTGATGGCGGGCGGACAGATGTGCCTGATGGCGGGCGGACAGATGTGCCTGATGGTGGCGGGCTGATGTGTTTGGTGGCGGGCGGCTGATGGCCGGAAGATTTGCGGATTATGGCGGGCAGATGTGCCGGATGATGGCGGGCAGCTGTGCCGGATGATGGCGGGCAGCTGTGCCGGATGATGGCGGGCAGATGTGCCGGATGATGGCGGGCAGATGTGCCGGATGATGGCGGACAGATGTGCCGGATGATGGCGGGCGGACAGATGTGCCGGATGATGGCGGGCGGACAGATGTGCCTGATGGCGGGCAGACAGATGTGCCTGATGGCGGGCGGACAGATGTGCCTGATGGCGGGCGGACAGATGTGCCTGATGGCGGGCGGACAGATGTGTTTGGTGGCGGGCGGCTGATGGCGGGCAGCTGTGCCGGATGATGGCGGGCAGCTGTGCCGGATGATGGCGGGCAGCTGTGCCGGATGATGGCGGGCAGATGTGCCGGATGATGGCGGGCAGATGTGCCGGATGATGGCGGGCAGATGTGCCGGATGATGGCGGGCAGATGGACACTGTGTTTTGGGGACACTGTGTTTTGGGGACACTGTGTTTTGGGGACACTAGCTAGGTGATCAGTGGGTTAACAGCAGACAAACAGCTATATAACTCACTGATCTCCTGGCTGCAGCACAGATCTCTCTTCCTCTCCTCACTGACAGGCTCTGTGTGAGGAGAGGAAGAGATGAGAGCAGTTACAACTGCTCTCTATTTACATTACATGACGACTGTGATTGGACACAGTCGTCATGTGATCAGGAGGGCCAATCAGATGGCCCTCCTGTCTCACACTGCTCAGCTGTCTCTGGGGGACACAGGCAGATCGGGATCGCGCCGCTGCGCGGGCACGCAGCGGCGCGATCTCCTGTCATCTGCCGCCCTTCCCCCTTTGTTGACATTGCGATGGCTGTGATTAGACACAGCCATCGCATGGATCAGGAGGGCAAATACATTGCCCACCTGCCGTGCCGAGATGCGGCGTGTGCGGGGGACACGCGCACATCGGGATCGCGCGGATGCGCGGGAGCGCGCCCGCGCGATCCCGCTACTTCTGAAGGACGTTCCGGAACGTCCAGTCAGAAGTAGACGGCTCCCACCCGGCCGTATATGTGCAGTGGCCGGGTGGGAAGTGGTTAAATAACAGTGTAAAAATCAAAAGGTAAAATAAATGAGAAAATTTTAATTTCTTTAAACGCACCCTGTCCCGCCGAACTCAAGTGCAGAAGCGAACGCACACGTGAGTAGCGGCCGCATATGAAAAGGGTGTTCAAACCACACATGTGAGGTAGCGCGAGAAAGATAATTGACGTATCTTTCACAATATATTAAAATTAAAAAAATTGAGCTAACTTTACTGTGGTCTTATTTTTATAATTCAAAAAGGTGTGTCCCCCCCTCCCAAAAAAGTGTGCTTATAAGACCGCTGCGCAAATACGTGACAGCCATTTTATTGTCTAGGGTGTTAGAACCCCCAAACATTATATATATATATATATATATATATATATATATATATATATATATATATATATATATATATATATATATATATATATATATATATATATATATATATATATATATATATATATATATATATATAGCAAAAAATAACTGTTTTTAACTTGTAAACGCCAAATCTCAAAGAGGCTCGGTCCTTTTTAAGTGGTTAAACCATAAATTGAGAGACAGAAAGAGGATGGGCATACCTGCTTTTTAGATTTTTCCAAGATCCTGCTGCCTGCGCAATGTGGGACATTCGTCATTACAGGCTCATAAATATGTGTGTGTGTGTGTAATATTATTATTATATATATATATATATATATATATATATATATATTTCTCTCTTGCAAGGGTTAAAGGCTTTTTGAGTGTAGGAGTAGAGGAAAAGTCTGTATTACTTTACTATATTCCTTGCTCTGACGCTCTCCTCCTCTCTCTAATGCTGTTGGCTGTATGTGGTCTCTGGGTATCTTCATTTAGAATGCTGCAATGAGGCGAGCGTGCCACCATGGGCAGGAGTACTTTACAGAAGAAGCTTTGGGGGACAGTCCACAGTCCAGTGCTCCTATAGAAACCCAAATGTTGAAAACTATGAGGTCTATATATACCATAATCTGTCATTTAAGATGTAGGGAATGTTCATCTGCCATGTTACAGGGGAGGTAGCTAATAAAGATCCAGAAGTCTTCATTTAACTTGACATGTTAAATCAGACATGTTATCCCTGGACAAGGTGCTATTGAATTGTGTAGTAATATATGGATAAGATCAAACAACCATGCACATCATGAATACAGCGGGTAAAATAAGTATTGAACATGTCATGATTTTTCTAGGTAAACCTATTTTCTAAAGGTACTATTGACATACTAATAAGTTCAGAAAAAAAACATTCCCCCCTGGTGATCTATGTACATTGCAAGGATTTTAACAAACTTTGTTGCAGGTTCCTACCTTTTTGTTCTGAAGAAATCACTGTTTGTTCCTCTGTGCTCAGTGAGTCTAATGCAAGTGGATTCATAGTTATCGACCAGCTGCTGCAGCTGTAGGGCTCTAATGAGGAAAACCACTGGGTCTGCATCCCTTTTAGATTTTATTTCCTATTGGGAGTATCTTACTAAAAATTACATGTTTGTTGCAGGGGATGACAAAAATCTGACTTGTATTTTAGTGTAGACTTATGAGAAAATCAGTGAGCTAATCACACAAGCAGGAAATTATGTTTCTCGGTTGTTCGGTACACATTCTGTGTACAGAACACCTCCACGTAGCTCTATTGCATTGCATTTTACAGAAAATTACAGAGCTACAGATTGAAAAGGAAAGGCCATTTTTTTTAATCACATTTAGCCCTGGTTCACATTGCAGCGATTTGGCATGCCAAATTGGCGGCTATTGTTGGGAATGGCACCGTCCGAAACCGCATTTGCGGTGCCGCACCAATTGTCAAAAGTAGTTTCTGTACTACTTTTGGCGACTTTGGTGTGCGATTGCAATAGACATCTGTGCAGAGACCGGCACACAGATGTCTCTGAAATCGGTCCTGAAGTCGGGACTGACATGCAGGAATTAAAACGTGTGTGTTCAGCTGAACTCGCACAATTTTATTCCCGCTGACAATTTGAACCTAGGCTATATTACAATATGACTTGTGTCAAAATTGTATATACTATATATTTTTTTTTTTTGACTTTTTTTATTTGCATTTTTTTCTTTTTTTTTTTTTTTTCTTTCATGAAAGTGGCGTTACCCTTTAAGTTATGTGTAATAAAATGGAATGTCACAGGGAAAAAGTATTGAACACATGAAGAAAGTAAGGTGCAAAAAGGCATGGAAAGCCAAGACACCAGCTGAAATCTATCAGTAATTAGAAAGCAATCCTGCCCCTTGTCAGTGCAAATTAATATCAGCTGATGGTCTATAAAAAGGTGTTTTATTACCAAGGTGTCACACAAACGTCTCATGATGGGTAAAAGCAAAGAGCTCTCTCAAGACCTTGGCAATCTTATTGTTGCAAAACATACTGATGGCATTGGTTACAGAAGGATTTCTAAACTTCTGAATGTTCCAGTGATTACTGTTGGGGCCATTGTCAGGAAGTGAAAAGAACATAATTTCACCATAAACCGCCCACGATTGGGTGCTCCTCACAAGATTTCTGACAGAGGAGTGAAAAGAATTATCAGAGTTGTCCAAGAGCCACGGACCACTTGTGGAGAGCTTCAGAAAGACCTGGAATTATTGTGTACAATTGTTTCAAAGAAAACAATAAGTAATTCACTCAACCGCCATGGCCTGCATGTACGCTCACCACACAAGACTCCATTGATGAAGAAAAAGCATGTTAAAGCTCGTTTTAAAATTTTCTGGACAACATTTAGACAGCCTGTGAAATACTGTGAGAATTGTCTGGTCAGATGAGGCCAAAATGCCATAGTACACACCATGTTTGGAGGTCAAACGGCACTGCACATCACCCCAAAAACAGCTCAATACCATCAGTGAAGTTTGGAGTTGGGAACATCATGGTGTGGGGCTGTTTTGCAGCATACGGTACTGGCAAACTTCATATGATTGAAGGAAGGATGAATGGAAAAATGTACGAAGACATTCTTAATAAAATTCTGCTGCCATCTACCAGGATGATGAATGAGGATGGACAGCAAGACAATGATCCCAAAACACAAAGAAAAGAAAATAAAGCTGTTAGAATGGCCCAGCCAATTACCTGACTTTAAGGCCCCTTTCACACTGGGGCGGTTTGCAAGCGCTATTGCGCTAAGAATAGCGCCTGCAAACCGACCCGAAACAGCTGTTGCTGTTCCTTCAGTGTGAAAGCCCGAGGGCTTTCACACTGAAGCGGTGCGCTTGCAGGACGCTCAAAAATGTCCTGCAAGCCGCATCTTTGGCTCGCTATAGGAGCGGTATATTTACCGCTCCTATAGCGCCCGGTCCCATTGAAAACAATGGGGGAGCGCGCCGAACCCGCCCGCAAAACGCCGCAATAGCGGCGGTTTGCGGGCGGTATTGACCCTTTTTCGGCCGCTCGCGAGGGGTAAAAACACCCCGCGAGCGGCCGCAATGCGCCGCTAAAACGCCGGTAAAGCGGCGCTAAATATAGCGCCGCTTTACCGCCAGCGCCCCCACCGCTCCAGTGTGAAAGTAGCCTTATCCAATGGAGAATCTATGGAAAGAACTAAAGATCAGACTTCATAGAAGAGTCCCATGGAACCTTCAAGATTTGAAGATTGTGTGGAAGAATGGACCAAAATCGCACCTGAGCAATGCATGCGACTAGTTTCTCCATACAGGAGGCATTTGTCATTACCAGCAAAGAATTTTGTACGAAGTATTAAATAAATT
This sequence comes from Lithobates sylvaticus, assembly GCA_028564925.1. NCBI lineage: Eukaryota > Metazoa > Chordata > Amphibia > Anura > Ranidae > Lithobates > Lithobates sylvaticus. The sequence goes on along the minus strand of CM053026.1, from coordinate 710,688,101 downwards.
TCATTTAGCGCATTCAATGCTTTTTTTTCCTTGTGTCATTCCATTTTATTACACATAACTTAATTTCTGAACAGATTTTTTTTGGTTTCTTTGTATCTATGGATTGCATGGGTTGTTACCGGCATGTGGTGAAAATGTTATGTCAATAGCACCTTTTTTAGAAATATATTTACCTAGAAAAATGGTGATGTGTTCAATACTTATTTTACCCGCTGTTTATATAAAACTGGAGGAAGTGTTCTCAATTCTGTAACAGAGATTGCCTTTGTTGCACATGAGCATTTGTCATAATATAGGAAATAGTTTTAGCCTGAAAAGAACTCTTTCCAGATAATCGTACCAGAAAGGTAACTTTCTGTAATGTTGCTGTAAAAAGATGGCTTCTGCTGGTCTTGTGTACACGGCCAGAACACTACACCATCTGGTCCCTGGCTGAATACCACCGTCCCTGTGTGTGGCCAGCCTAAAGGCTTAATCAACCCAAAACCGATATTGGCGTTTGCAGTAGGTGCTGGCAGGTTGATTTGTACATTAAATGGTTCTGTCACAGTATTGACCACACTAAATCTTAAAGTGGTATCAAAGTATTTTTTTCCTAAATCTGATAAAAAAAATAACTCCTGGAAGTGAAGATTGCACCTTTTTATGTTCATGAAACCAAACATTAAGTTGTATGTTAATTAGATATTCATTAAGTTATTAAGTAATTTTACTACTTCTGGTTCTTCTACTTTAAGTTTTACTGCTTCTGCCCTGGGAATTTGAGTCTCTGCTTTGTTGTAGGCTGTGCATGCAGATCAGTTGGGTTAGGCTGGCTTCACACTGGGGCGGTGCGGGGCGGCGACGGTAAAGCAGCGCTATATTTAGCGCTGCTTTACCATCGTTTTACCCGCGGTATGCGGCCGCTAGCGGGGTGGTTTTAACCCCCGCTAGCGGCCGCAAAAGGGTTAAAAACCTCCGCAAAGCGCCGCTGCAGCGGCGGTTTGCGGGCGGTATCCCCGCGGTTTCCCATTGATTTCAATGGGAAGGAGCGGTATAGGAGCGGTAAATACACCGCTCCTTCACCGCTCCAAAGATGCTGCTAGCAGGACTTTTGTTGCGGTCCTGCTAGCGCACCGCTCCAGTGTGAAAGCCCGCCGGCTTTCACACTGGAGTGAATGGGGCCGGTTTTTTCAGGCGGTATACAGGCGCTATTTTTAGCGCTGTACCGCCTGAAAACCGCCCCAGTGTGAAAGGGGCCTTAGGGCAAACTTTCTTAAATATTTTACCCCTGAGGAACCCTGTAAAATATGTTTCAAGTTCTTAGGGATCCCCTGCTAAGGATTATACCTACAGCTTGTGGTACATTAGCATGATCAATTTGCAAAAAGTCCTAAACCTAAGAACAAGTAATGTATCTCACCTATGTTAGTGACACCCAAGATAGATAATTTTGTTTTTTATTTTACCCCCTGTAACCCCCTACAAGATTATTTTCAGTAATATTTTTAAATAAATAACTGCATAAAAGACAGGCAGACACTTAACATTGTATGTTCTAACATGTGTGGTCAGTACAGTATATTGGTTTAATGGTTAATGGCACATTGCCCTCTTGCATTGGTCAGTGTAGGTGGCAGAGCAATTCACTTTGCTCAATGAAACACTGGTTAAGAAGCACTGGGTTAGGGGAAAACCCAACAGCCATTTACGCATTAACGAGACTTTTTTTGTACAGATCACCCACTGGAGTCTCTAACTTTTGACGTACTACCAAAAAGTAGCCAAATGGCTACAATAATGAAAAGTGCTGAAACTGGAAAAAGAGAATTTTTTTTTTTTTTTAGGCCAAAAAAAAAAATACACCAGGAAATTAACCCATCATGTCTGCATGACTCCCCCCTACTCTGCAGCGCACTACAGGTAGCTTTGTGTAGCACAAACTGGCTTGTTTCATTACAAATGTAAATGCTTCTTTCCTTTGCAACTAAATGGATCTATGCCTACTGACACTAGCTAGCAGAATAAAATCACATCCTAGAGATGCCAATATTTGCATCATTCGCTTTGAGAAGACATGAACCACTAAGTAGATCTTAGATGGTACAGAGAGGTTTAAAGACTGTCCATGCAAATATATAATGCTTTTTTCCTGAATTGGAATGTCTTCTTTAAAGGTATACCATGTGATAACTTGGGCTGTTATATCTTGTGTGTTATAAGAAACTCGGACAATAATTTTCTGCTGATTTTGTAACACTTTTTTTTTTTTAAACATTGTTTTTGGTAGTTCTTTGGTATTTCACTTCCCTTTTTATTCAGAATAAAAAAAAAAAAAGTTTTTAAGTATAGCAAATAGTCATCCAGAGCACACAATTGTAGCATATATGCCTGTACATGAGAATAATACAATAATAGTAATGACAGGATACAGCATACAGTCAATCTGGAATGTCAAGAACATGACACCATCGTACCATACAATAGAATGTAAACAGGAACCCACAGGCAGAGATATTAAAGCGGAGTTCTGCCCAAAAAAATAAAACAAAAGCCAGCAGCTACACATATTGCACATACTGCAGCTGCTGGCTTTTAATAGGACACTTGCCTGTCCTGGAGTCCAGCGATGTCGGCACCGCAGCTGATGTTTCCATCAGCTGTCAGGTGCTGCCGCTGCCATTGCGGGTAGGGGAACCCAGCAGTGTAGCCTTACGGCTTCACGCAGGGAACCCTACTGTGCAAGGCCCTGCTCCTCCCTCCTACTGGTCCGGCGACGGGGAGAAGGAGGGAGCCCTGCGGTGACATCATGGGCCGTGGCGCAGACTCCCGGGAGTGGGAACAGGATACCTGTCAAAGACAGGTATCCTCTCCCCCCTTCACCCATGAAAGGTGGCAATTGTGGCACCGGAGGATGACCGGAGAAAAATGAGTGGAAGTTCCACTTTTGGGTGGAACTCCGCTTTAAGTCACATCCTAATAGGAAAATGGCTTGAGAAGTCTATCCAGTACAAGATCAATGGGGGATAAGCTCGGTGTAGCTAACCAGTTATCCCACAGCTGCTTAAATTTTGCGGGGCATTTTCATAGCTCAAAAATAAGTTTCTCTAGGCCCATACCATCAACCCATTCTTGATGCGTCGACAGGTGCTCTGCTTTCCAGTGCTGCAGGATAAGATTCTACCAATAGCTGCCCTGGGGTTATCCATTAATTGGGGACTATTCAATATACCTAGTAAGCAGAGTTTGGGATCTTAGGGTAACGCGACTTAGAATACACAGGGTTCAATGTGTCTAATACATTAGTCCAATACAGGCCGTCCCCGGGTTACAAACAAGATGGGGTCTGTAGGTTTGTTCTTAAGTTGAATCTGTAAGTCGGAACAGGTACATTTTTTTTTTTTTATTAAGTGTAGCTCCAGCCAAAAAAACAATTAAGCTTTTTGGATAGCATAGGGAAGGGTTAACACCCTTGTAAGGTTTGTTTTGCTGTCTGTGCCCCTGTTCAGAAGATTTCATCCCACTTTCTGTCCCAATGACAATTGGATTTTGAAAATTTTGGGTTGTTGCGGAAACAAGCCTTGGTGATTAAAGCTTCAGTAGACACCTTTTTCCATAATAACTCTTACAGGAGTGAATTCCCCTTCCTAGGGGTAGATTTCCTCTCGCTTCCTGTTGTCTCCCTCTGTTTGGAAGTAGGAGTGGATTGTAAGTCTGATGTTTGTAACTAGTGGACTGCCTGTACCTGTCAAATCCTTTAATTTTAAGTGTTTTTTTTTTTAAACTGTTTTATGTGTTGAGTGCCTTTTTTTTGTTTCATGTACCAGGTAAGATACACTTGGGGGAAGAGGAAGGATTGGAAGACGAGTCAGAAGGCAAGTCTGATGTTGCCACGGCTCCTTTTACAGGTCAGTTGCAAGAAGAGTTGTTTGGTGGGTGGGTTTCCTAATATCTGGTGTGATTTTTAATTAACTATGTAGTGCAGAAAATTCAGCTGGCTGCATTAATGCTAAAATGGTTGTAAACCTCAGACATGAAATATGAAAAAAGCTTGGTGTGTACTTGTCCCTATCCAGGGCACTGTGTCATTTCTGTCTGCTGCTTCCCTTCTCTGTCAGCATGAATTACTTCTGAGAAGTTTTCCTGACACCAAGTGAAAAAAGGGGACAGGGTCGGCTGTGTGCTGTATGGAGAGGTTCTGTTCCTTCCCTCCAATTGACTTTCAGAGCTCTCCTCACTCCCTGGATGCTTAGGCAACTAATTTAAAGTGGTTGTAAACCTCAGTCATGGAATCTGAGCAAAGTACATATAGCTGTAGTGTTTACTTATCTCTCTCCAAAGCTCTAAGTGTCCTTTCTCTCTGGTGCATCCTTCCTCTGTTATCAGCATGAGTCACTTCTGAGAAGTTTTTCCCACACATGAGATAAATTTGTGTGGGGGAGGGAGCTCATATGGAGCTTGTCTATTCAGAACACTGTTCCTCTGCTGTGGGAAGGGGATTGGGGCGGAGGAGGGGGGGGGGGGTTCTTTCCTTTCCTCCAATCAGCTCTCACACACTGTAACTGCAGCCTCTCTGCCCCCACCTCTGAGCTCCTGACAGATGAAGAAAGATCTTTTAAATCGGTTGTATACATACTAGCTCATTATAAAATACTCACCTTAGAACGAGGCCTCGACATCTGATCCCAGTCTACACCGAGGGAACTGATATGTTCTCTCTGCGTTTCTTCTGGTTATCACGGCTCCGGCGCTGTGAGTGCCCGAAGTCGCAATTAAGTCGTTCCCGCATGCGTGCGGGAGTCTTCTTCCAGGCAAGGTCTGGCAGTGTCTGCAGGACCTTCAGCCGGGCCTTCACAGCACATGCGCTGCTGACGTCAGCAGCTGCATTCAAAGTAAATATCTCCTAAACCGTACAGGTTTAAGAGATATTAATTTTACCTACAGGTAAGCCTTCTTATTATAGGCTTACCTGTAGGTAAAAGTAAAAACTATGTAGGGGGATTTGCTTCATCTCTGTATCATCTGAGGCTGTTCACTCACTGGGTATATGTGAGGGTTTACAACAGCTTTAAGTTTGTTGTCTAAGCACCCTGGGAGCCCCCAAACCCAAAGTGCTTTATTATGCCAATTCCAACCTTATTTGGATTTCTCATTCCAACTTTTAGCATCCTATTATTGATCTGCCTATCTTAGATGTGGGTCAGTAGAGACATAACTGGGGAGGCAAAGTTCCATTTTTTTTTTCTCTGTTTATTGCAATAATCATACAATGACAGTATACCAATAATGTCAGAAATCGCTTTGTTGTACAAACTTCTAACGTATACATAATGAGTAATTGCAATAATCTCTGGAAATAAAATAATCTCTATGAAGTAAAATAAAAGCGTATAACAGAACAATGTTTCCTGGAATCATTCTGATATCATATAAAATAACATTTTTGAATGAACATCCACTGCATTGCATTAAAGCCAGTGTGGAGACTTTTCAATTCTTTGGGGTTGTCATGGTAAGAGTGGAGGAACACCAAACATCCCAAACTTTATTACATTTCTGAGGACGACCTTTTCATATGGCAGAACCTGATTAACTGCCTGTAGCCACTGGCATAGGGAGGGTGGGCTATATCCATTTTAAGAGAAGCTCCAAAAGTGCCAAATGTGGCAGCAGAGGAGGGGAGGAGGCAGACAAGCATAGCTTCCCCTTTTGGGTGGAGCTCCGCTTCAAAAGCTATTCATTTACAAGCTAAGAACAGTGTTTCACGTAGTAATATTCTAATATACCTAGTACACTGTTCTTTGTCTAACAGGAGTTATGGGACAGGTATAGACAATACAACCGATAGTAGGTCCACTTTTTGTTTCTAATACTAAGAGACCTTTCACACTGGCAGCGCACGGGCGTCGGCGGTAAAGCGCCGCTAGTTTTAGCGGCGCATTACCCGCGCTTTTCGGCTGCTAGCGGGGAGCTTTTAACCCCCGCTAGCGGCCGAATAAAGGGTTCATAGCGCCCACAAAGCGCCGCTGCCGAGGCGCTTCGCACGACGCTGCCCATTGATTTCAATGAGCAGGGGCTCTTTAGGAGCTCCTAAAGTCCCTCAAAGAAGTAGCTTGCAGGACTATTTTTGACGTTCTGCCAGCACAGCGCCCCAGTGTGAAAACACTCGGGGTTCACACTGGGGTTGCAGATGAGGCATTTTTCAGGCGCTTTACAGGCTCTATTTTTAGCGCTAAAGCGCCTGAAAAACACCTCCAGTGTGAAAGGGATCTTGGTGATCTCTGGACAGTACCACATGACATAGATGAAGTCTGCTCCTGGATGGGTACATCAAATATAATTGGAATTAGGTAGGCAGTGCACAGCATGTAATTTAACCTCTTCAGCCCCGGACCAATTTGCAGCCAAAGAACCAGGCCCCTTTTTGCGATTCGGCACTGCGCCGCTTTAACTGATAATTGTGCGGTCGTGCGACGTGGCTCCCAAACAAAATTGGCGTCTTTTTTTTTTTTTTGCGCTATAAACAAAAATAGAGCGACAATTGTGAAAAAAAAATGCAAAATTTTTTACTGTTTGCTATAATAAATATCCCCCAAAAATATATAAAAAAACATTTTTTTTCCTCAGTTTAGGCCAATACGTATTCTTCTACATATTTTTGGTAAAAAAAAATCGCATTTAGCAATTATTGATTTGTTTGCGCAAAAGTTATAGCGTTTACAAAATAGGGATAGTTTTATAGCATTTTTTATTTAATATTTTTTTTTTTACTAGTAATGGCGGCGATCAGCGATTTTTTTTTTTTTTTTTTTTTTTTTTTTTTTTTTTAATTGTGACTGCGACATTATGGCGGACACATCGGACATTTTTGACACATTTTTGGGACCATTGTCATTTGTATAGAAATCAGTGCTATTTAAATGCACTGATTCCTATGTAAATGACACTGGCAGTGAAGGAGTTAACCACTAGTGGGGGGGGAGGGGCTAAGTGTGACGTGTTGTGTTTTTTTTACAGTAGGGGGGCGTGGCTGTACGTCTGACTAAAGTGATCGGCTTTCCCGATGATAGGGAACAGCCGATCAATGACAGGCAGTGTAGGAAGTGCGGGGAGAGGTTTGTTTACACAGACCTCTCCCCGTTCTTCAGCTCTGCGACCCGATTGCGGGACACCAGCGGCGATTGGGTCCACTGGTCCCGCGCCCGTGGTCACGGCGGCGCGCTCGCACGACCCCGCGGCTAGGCAATTAAAGGGGACGTGTATATATACACGTGTTTTTGCCTAGCCGTGCCATTCTGCCGACGTATATGTACAGGCGGCAGTCGGGAAGTGGTTAACCAGCGTTAAATAAGATTGGTGGAAAATATATAGTTGTGTTTTTAAAGTGGTTATAACCCTAAAAAAAAGAAAACCCTGTCCCTTTTTTAAAGCATGATCTATAGTACAGTGCTTGTGCCATGTAATTTCTCCCTTCCTAATGTGTAATATACCTGGTTGATCCTGTCAGTTTCTGTGTCCCCCTGTCTGTGCTGACCACAGTAATCATGCCTGCTGAACCGTGGTCAGTTTACGTGCCTCCGTCTCTCTGCTCGGAGCCTCTCCTCTCTCCCCCTCTCTACCTGTCTGCTGTCAGTATGAGAGCTGATCTTGTACCTGCCCCTCCAGACTCTTTTTTTTCTTCTCCAATTTGCAGCAAAAATAGTTGTATCCCATCAGACTTAAACTCCGCTTGTTTGCGTCCAACCCCCCTCAGCTGCCACATTTGGCAACTTTTGGGGGGGAGCAGATACCTGTCAAAACCAGGTATTCGCTCCCTCTTCCGTGTAAGATCGCTGCATCGTTATGCGGCAATCTACCAAACTTGCGGCCCCTCCTGTGATCCCTGCTGCTGGCTGATGTCAGAGAATCTCAGCCCCTCCCACTGCTCTGCTTAGATCGGAGAAAGAGAGCGGCGGGGATTACGTGACCGCACAGCTGCAAGATGAAAAAAGGTATTTAGCCTTGTCATTTAAAAATAAAAACACAATCTGTATTTAGCAATTGTTTAAGCCTGAGGGGATACCAGTAAAGTCACTTTTTAATTCGTTATTGATGGCTGGGGCACCGAAAAATGGGAGATGGCCTACTCCCAGTCCTCATCGGAAAGGTTGGGGATTAGAGTTTGCCATTTACATAGTTACATAGTTGGTGAGGTTGAAAAAAGACAAGTCCAAGTCCAACGTATGTGTGTGTGTTTATGTTAATAGTACATTGTATACCCCTGTATTTTGTGGTAATTTAGGTGCCCATCTAATAGTTTTTTGAAATTATCAATGCTCCCCGCTGAAACCACTGCTTGTGGAAGAGAATTCCACATCCTTACTGCACTTACAGTAAAGTACCCTCTACGAAGTTTAAGGTTAAACAGCTTCTCTTCTAATTTTAGTGAAAAGCTGTGTGTCTTTTTTTTTTTTTTTTTTTTTTTTAATTTCCTTGTGCGGAAACATTTTATCCCTATTGTGGGGTCATCAGTACAGTATTTGTACATTGAAATCATATCCCCTCTCAAGCTTCTCTTCTCCAGAGAGAATAAGTTCAATGCTTGCTATACTGAGATTGAGCTGTTCCATTCTCCTGGTCGTTAATGAATAAATTAAATAGGCTTGGTACCAGGACAGAACCCTGGGGGACCCCACTTTCCACACCAGACCATTCCGAGTACTCCCCATTTATCACTACCCTCTGAACTTGCCCTATTAGCCAGTTTCAATCCATGTACTCACCCTTTGGTTCATGCCGACAGACCTTAGTTTGTACAGTAAATGTTTATTGGGAACTGTATCGAATGCCTTTGAAAAATCCAGATACACCACATCTACAGGCCTTTCTTTATCTAGATGGCAGCTCACCTCCTCATAGAAGGTTAATAGATTGGTCTGGCAAGAACGATTCCTCATGAATCCATGCTGATTACTGCTAATACAGTTTTTTTTATTACTAAAATCTTGTATGTAGTCACCTATCATCCCCTCCAAGAGCTTGCAAACTATTGATGTTAGGCTAGCTGGCCTGTAGTTCCCAGGGATGTATCTTGGCCCTTTTTTTTTTTTTTTTTTTTTTAAATATTGCTACATTGGCTTTTTTCCAATCAGCTGGTACCATTCCAGTCAGTAGACTGTAGACCAAGGATATGCAGTTAGCCTACCTCCAGCTGTTGCAAAACTACAAGTCCCATCATGCCTCTGGGTGTCATGCTTGTGGCTGTCAGTCTTGCTATGCTTCATGGGACTTGTAGTTCTGCAACAGCTGGAGGTCCGCTAATTGCATATCACTGCTGTAGACTGTTCATAAAAATTAGGAACAATCGTCTGGCAACCACTCGACTGAGTTCTTTAAGGACCCTCAGGTGCAACTCATCTGGTCCCAGTGACTTGTTAATGTTATGTTTTTCAAGTCTATTTCTAATTCTAACCTCTGTTAGTCATGAGGGTGCTTCCTATGATGTGTTTTGAGGATACATATTGCAGTCTTGGTTACTAAATCCCTCCAGTTTCCCTCGTGAAGACTGAGGAGAAGAATAAATACCTTTTGCCATCTCTCCAGCTTTTGTAACCAGATTTCCTTCATCATCCTTTATGGGGCCAATATGTTCTGAACTCCTCCCTTTCTTACTAGTTATATACTTAAAGAATTTATTTTATTTTTAATTTTCTTTTTTTACTCTCCTCCACTATGTGCCTTTTGCGTTCTATCTTGGCCACCCTGATTGCACCCTTAAATTTCTTATTGCATTCTTTGTAAAGATGGAATGCTTACCATGACCCCTCAGCCTTGTATTTTTTTTTAAAGGCTTTCTCCTTTGCTTTTATATGCATTTTTATGTTGGAATTAAGCCACCCAGGACTTTTGTTAGCTCTTTTTTAAATTTAGTTCCCATTGGGATGCACTGGCCAATACCTTTTGTATTGAATATGCTCTTAAAGCACTCCTATTTTTCCTTTGTGTTCTTTGTTCCTAGGACTTTATCCCATTTAATATCTTCTAGCAAGGAGCGTAGTTTAGGAAAACTCTTTTGAAATTCAGTGTCTTTTTTTGTACCCTTGTGTTTCCTATTTTGTGTGAAACTAATTGTGGTCTCGGTTTCCAAAATTGCCCCGTATTTCTACATCCACGATCAGGTCTGTATTGTTAGTAATCAGTATGTCTAGTAATGCTTTTTCTTGTTGATGCGTTTACCATCTGACCCAAGAAATTGTCCTGCAAGACATTTAGGAAAGGGTGAGCCTTAGACGAATGCCTGGTTCCTTCTGCCCAGTCTGTCTGGATAATTAAAATCCCCCATTATAATGACAATTCCCATCCTTTCCACTATTCCAAACTGTGATAGGAGGTCCCCCTCCTCCCTCTGGTGAGGGGGCCTATAAGAATACTCCCAGTATTACTTTCCCCTTGGTTTCATCCCTTTTTGAAGCTCTACCCATAAGGATTCCACCTTCTCCCTTGCTCCATTAGTGGTGATGTCCCTCAGATTCACTTGTACATCCCTCCCCCTTATTTTTACCCGCCCTATCTCTGTGATACTATACTATCTCCTTGTTGGTTGTTCCAAGGCTACAATTTGGATTTGTTAATTTACTTACCTCTGGTTTAGGTACTCTAGTCAACCTACCACTAATTCCCCCAATACTACCCTCTGAAATAAGTTCCACGCTGGCTATCTCTACATCTGCACCCCCGTTGCCTAGTTTAAAAGCCCCTCTAACTTTTTGGATATCTTCTCTCCCAGCCAAGCTGCTGCCTCCCCATTTAGGTGCAGCCCGTCCGTGCCAAAGAGCCGGTAACTGTCTGAAAAGTCAGCCAAGTTCTCCAGGAACCCGAACCCCTTTCCTTTCTACACCAGCTCCTCAGCCACTTTTTAACTTGCCTAATCTCCCGCTGCCTTTCTGGTGTGGCTCGAGGTACCGATAGTATTTCCGAGAATACTACCTTGGAGTTCCTATTCCTCAATTTAGCTCTGAAGTCCCTAAAATACTTTTTTTAGGACACTCCATCTTCCTCTGACTTTGTCATTTGGTGCCAACATGCACCATGATAGCTGGGTCTTCCCCAGCCCCTCCTAGTAATCTGTCCACCAGATCCGTGATGTGCCGAACCCAAGCGCCTGGTAAACAAACATACAGTTCGGCGCTTCAGATCTTTATGACAGAGTGCTCTCTGTCCTTCTAATAACGGAGTCCCCTACCACCAGAATCTGTCTTTCCTTTCCCTCAGCTTTACCCCCGCCTTCACTGGAAGAGTTTTTCCCCTGGCAGCTAGGGGGATCGCTCTCCCTGACTGGTTTCCCCAATATCCAGCAACAGGGTGTACTTATTGGGCTGTTCCAGCCCAGGACCGGCCTCCCTGACTTGTTCCCCTCTACCCTTCCTGAGTGTCACCCATCTACTCTGCACTGGTGCCTGCTCCTCTTTGTCTCCACCTGCCACTATGCTGGCCCCTGCTGGCACGATCCCAACTCTCCTTTAATATGGAGAGTCTTCTCAGTGACAGTTGCTTCCCTATATTAAAAAAAAAAAATGTTCTCACATTTCTGGCAGCAGTATTTACCCTCGATTGGATGATCAAGGAATGCATACATGCCGCAAGATGTGCACCAAGTCGCATCTCCACACTCGCCGGGCATCATACCTACTAATTTAATGGGGATTTAGTTTTGTACTCCGTCCAATTAACTAACGACTAACTTCCTGACTCTAATACTCAACAACGGATCGTTGGTGGAACCTTGCTAGCTCCAATTCTAATAATAAAGTTGATATGTGCAGGCACCTGTTTTGAACTGCCAAAAGCAGCAGTATAAAAAAAATAACCATACAAGACTGTCTTCCTCTAGCATTAGTGTTGGAATAACCAGAAATTTAATGTTTTTAACATTATTTTGTTTTTATTTCTTTTTAAGCTGGGTCTAAGAAGGAGGGGTCATCAGATGCAACCACATCCTCCGGCGTCCCAACTCCAGCATCTGCCACCTCTCTGGACGCTTCAACTCATGACATCATCACAGAGCAGCCGCGGTCCCAACACACCTTGCAATCGGACTCTGTAGATCTCAGCAGCTCAGATGTCCCCAGTACTGTTACAGAGGGGGATGAAGAGGACGTTTTAAGCCGCAGTTCCAGTCAGATCAGCACTGTCCAGTCTGACACCAACATGGACATGAACGAGGGAACCACCCAGGCTTCCTCACCAGTGAGCGACAGCTCGCAGACCACCACAGAAGGTCCAGATTCTGCTGTCACCCCTTCGGACAGCTCGGAAATTGTAAGTGTGCAGCGGGCAGAGGGGGTATCACGGTCTTCTACTGAAGGGCCGGACATGTCTCAGAGTTCCTCCATGGAGGGCCACGAGCTGGATACATCAACCTATTCATCATCTTCCTTTTCACTGTCAGCCAATAGTTTTGAAAAGGTCAGCATACCTCTGTCTGAGAGCATGACCTCTTAAGAGGAAAGCATTGCATGATGTTCTAAAAAAGCAGTATTGGAGCTTTTCAATCTCCATATATTGCATTTGCCTTTTTTATGCTTTTTTTGTTCTTAAAAGCTTTAAAGTGGGGTTCCTCTATTTTTGGGGTTTATTGGCCGGAGTAGGGGTTTTCTAGCTTTGCTAATTTGCCATTCCAGGGCAGTGGCACCCCAACACTTACTCTTATTCAGTAAAGCCTGTTAATTTTACTGATGTTATATCAGTGAAATAGGATTTCATTGTTATTTTCTGTAAAAGACATGCTTCATTGTGCATTGCTCTTTGTTTTACTGAATAAGCCAGTTGGGGGCCTTAACTTTAGTAAGCCATTTGCTTGGAAGCATGCTTTATTTTGGCAGGTATTTTTAAAGTTTTGCAATAATCTTGCTAAATTGTATTTCAAACCAGTCCTCAATGATTTGCTGACTGGCTAGAATTAAAGTTTAGTAAAAGCAAAATACTTTTCTCTGCTCTATATAACAGCACCTGAAGTAAAGGTGTCAGGCATGTTTGCAATCCTGAGGATGACACATTCCACTTTGCATGGCTAGCTGTTAAATCCAAGCTTTTCCTGACTGCTTCAGTCCCCACTAAGAATCAGGAACAAATCAGAATGGCAGCTATGACATTGTGATCCCATGTAAGGTGAAGGCATCATAAAAAATTTAAAGTTTGCAGTGGCAACTGCAGCTGTAGATGGCATTATGCATTTGTTTAATACTGTAATTGTCTGATATAATTATAGTATTTAAAAAAATAAATTTATTAAAGAGAAAGTTTTTTTTATCAAGTGTCCCAAATAAAATACTTATAGGTCCTTAAGAAAATGTATAAACTATTTAGGTGGGCAAACTAGTCACAGGCTTTTATGGTCAAGGTAAACGGGCTAGTACTGGTGCTGCTGAATTTGGCCTAGGCATCTAGGCCCCAATGGCTGCTAGGCACAAACGTGTTAAAGACCAGTGGCAGGTGGGTGCTGTATATTTTGGGGGAAGGGGGAGCAAACAAGACATCCCGCCGCCACCTAAACCCCCCCTCATGGCGTTGGTCGGCCCTGCACTTATTAACCTTACACCAATGTCCCTGTGTGATGAAGCTGCCAGTGCTGACTTTTTGGGAATTCTTGCTTGTCTGGCTGTTAGGGCTTCAATGGAAGCCTTCATTTTTTTTCTTGGGATCAGTTTCCTTTACTTTTACTGAGGTTATATAACCATTCGTTTTTGGCATTCCTTGAGCTAGCTTACAGACTAATATCTATACCAAAGCCATATAAATGCAGACACCTATACATGACCCTTTGCTATTCGTGCTTGGTGGTGCCGCCCCAGGCTGAGGTGTAGCGCTCCATTGGCACTCAGGATAGTAGGGATGCCAGAGTAAGAAGAACTCATCCAGTGAGCAATGAACATTTATGCATGAGGCTGCAGCTCATGATCTTGGTGTCGATGTATACATGTAAAAAGCCTCAGTCGGTGCTGCTCCTCGGGCCATGCCCCTTGACTTGTTTCGCCCTGCCCACCAGGGGCTTAATCACCCCTATGATTAAGCCCTAGGGGGCGGAGTGAAACATGTTAGGGGAATTGGTCTGAGGAGTGGCATTGACTGAGGCTTTTAACATGTATACTTCCACACCGGGTTTGGCTATGGCATGCTTAAATGGTCCTCTGACTTGGTCAGTAGGGACATTTCTGTACTTGGAGGCCCTCTTAAGGGTCAGTTACTGTTTATGGGATTTAGTTAATTTTGCTAGCTGGCACTGTCTTGGCATGGTTTAGGGGGTTTAAGTGAGCCAGTGCTTGCTAAACCTAAAGATAAATTTGTACATGGATATTTAAAATACACATGTAGTTGAGGGTCAAAGAAAAGCATGGTATCCTTCCTTAAATATAGAAGACTACAGAACATGACAGCCACAGGTCCTCTAAACTGGTACATTTTTGTCCTGGCATTCCTTGTGCAGTAATGGAAGGCATTTTCTGAAACTGAACAGGTCATTGAGAGGCTGGTGTGAAAGCACTTGTTCTTACACCCCATTATATTGCATTACCCCTGTTATGCTTTTATGCTGTGCATTGTGAGATGCCAAATGGCAGCAATTTTTTTTATTGCTCTCATGCAGTGTTAATTTTGATGTTGAATATCGATTTTTAGTTTTTGGTCTTTTGTTTGAAATGTCATTATAGTTGTATTTTAGTCATCTGAATTGTTTTTAGTTTTGGTTTTAGTCAACTAAAACTCATTATATACTCCTGCAGTAAAAAAAATCTAATAACATTATTTATGGTATTAAGGTTTCAACATGCACTACAGACACAGATTTAACCGTTGTGATATATAACCAGCGTTTGTTTTGACCTCCCAATTTGATTTAGTTTTAGTCATAGTCTTTGGCTAAAATGCAGTTTTAGTTGTATTTTAGTCATCTGAATAAGTTGTATTTAGGGATGCACTGATACCGCTATCGGTGCTGATACCGAGTACTTGTACTCGTGAATATGCTCCAGATACTGAAAACGATACTTTGCAGTGTGATTTTGCCTCCATACAAATGAATGGGTGTAAATTGCACTACAAAGAATTGCATGCAATTCCGGCCTGAATGGCATGTGGTTTCCCACACCACTCCTGTGTGAACCCAGGCTTGTCATAGTGACGGTCACATAGGAGCGGTGCGGGAAACCTGACTGTGGACATCTGCGGCTCCTCCTGCCTCTCCCATGGCTTTGCCCCCCCCCCCCCAGCCTCCAGTGGTTAGAGCCATCTCCTAGTGCTGACAGTACGGACTACAAGGACTCTAATTGGTCTTCACCATCAGATAGACGGTGCTGACCAATCAGAAGTCATCTATAGAAAACATAGAAAAGTAACAGCAGAAAAATACTGAGTAGCCCACTGAGTCTAGCCCGTACAGTCAGGAGAGCTTTTCTGACCGTGGGGGGGGGGGGGATCAGCAATCTGATACTGGGGGGGGGGGGGGGGGGGGGGGGGGTCTAATGGATGGATCGATCACTGGAGGGAGAGCCGTGGGAGGCTGGGGTGAATACAATCCTTGGGAGAGGTAGGAGAAGCGGCAGATGACCACAATCGGATGGGAGCCTGAGCTGGTGGAACCCATCATACAGGGAGGATTCCCACTCCTGTGTCAACTCAGGCTCAAAATCACTATGACCAGCCTGGGTTCACACAGGAGCGGTGGGGAAAATGCATGTGATTTCAGACAGGAATTGTACTGCTTTCCTATTCAAATTGCATGCAATTCATTTTGTATGGGTGCAAATGGCATTGCAAAGTATCAGTACTCTGTATCGGCGCGTACTTGACCGAAAGTATCGGTACTCGTCGATGAAAGAAAAAAAAAAATAACAGTGCATCCCTTAGTCATATTTTAGTAGACTAAAAATAATGTTAATTTTGTAGTGAAAAATATTTTTATCAAAGAAATTTCCACTGCTCTCATGCTGTTGTGTTTGAATTGGCATTGTACAATTTCTGACTTTGTAGGTGATCGATGGTGCTGAGAACCTGTATTCCGGCATGCAGATTGGGCAGCTCCAGGACGAGGAAGACGAAGGAGCGATCATCCACCAGGAAGAGTTGGCTGATCGTTTTGGGAACACGGCTCTTGGTAGGTTACCTTTTTGGAAGTGCTATTAATTGTAGGTGGATGGTTTTAGATAAAGCACAGGTTTTGTGTGGCATTTTACCATTTAACTTTTTCATGGCCAGAGGTCATTAAAGCCTAGATGCAGAGACCAAAATTTAGCAACTTGACTATACCTTTGTGACTAATTTTCATACCTAAATAATTGTTATAACAGAGGCCCAGACAGCAAACAAAAAAACTGACGGGGGTTCTAATCCATCTCCACTCTTAACCAAAACAAATACAAACTTTGTCTTTAGTTATATTTCAACTGTTTTAAGAAAAATCTCCTCTGTTTTTTCTCTTATAGAATGACAAATGCACCAAAAAGAATTTTAACTGTCGGTTACACTGTCATTTTTGGTTGCAATGACATCAGAATTTTTTTTGTGTAAATGTAGCCTTCAGCCTGCACGTGACCTCTCATAGCTGACATGATTGCATGATCAGAAACCATTGTGATTGGTCACTGTGACAGTCAGGGCTGACGGCTAGCAGTTGTGCACAGGATCTGTTGCTAAATTTTAAGAGGATGGATGTAGAATAAAGTGCTCTAAACTTCAGTATTAAAAAGGCTCATCCTGCAGAAGAACATTGATGTACATATTGCTGGTAATCAGGTGTTAAAAACGACCCATTTTCAAACTATAATTCCCATATATTCTGCGTATTACAGTTGATTAACCTATTGTTAAGAGTAGCGGAATTATCTCTTTGCAAAAAGCACTGTTCTAGGCTTCCTCTGATGCTAGTCACATGACCAAAATGCAGCGTATGTCTAATGCCATGGTGTCCGATAAGGAGGATGACTAATTGACATTCAGGAAGAACTGTCCAGTCATTGGTTTAAATAAACTTTTGATCTTCCTTTTTTTTATTTTATTTTTTATTTTTATTTTTTTTTACTTTATTAGCAAATGGTGTATTACAGAATGCACATTTCACATATGCAAGGTACAAAGAAGTCTTCTGTTTTCATACTGCCGCAACAAACAATCGCCTAATAGGCTAAATTTAAAAACTTAATTTAACATGAAGGTCAATCATGTGCAGTCCAAGAAGTCTAACTTGAAAGTGATACCGCGACCAATTCAATGCCTATTCGTGTTTAATGTAGGAGTGGAATTACACCAAACATCCTAAACTTTATAATTTTTATGGAGACCGTTTCTGTTATAGGTAATTTTTTCATAAGGAAACATTTATCCATTGGGGATTAGTAAGGGCAGTGATTTGCATCCATTTGTGTTATTGTACATACCAGGTTTGTCACTCTTTGAATGACAATTGCACGGTCATGCTACACTGTAACCAAATGATATCAACATATCGGGGGGGGGGGGGGGGAAACCAAAAGCAGAATCACCCCCCCTTATGTCAGTATTTTGTTGGACCACCTCTCTACTCAATTTGCACATCTAGACCTTGCAATATTTTCCCACTCTTCATTGCAGAACTGTTTAAGTTTAGTTAAATTTGAGAGTTGCTGTTTGTGGACTGCAATCTTCAAGTCATTCCACAGATTTTCAATGTGGTTTTAGTCTGGGCTCTGGGCCATGCAAGGACATTCACCTTTTTCTTCTTCAACCACCATGTGGTCAATTTTGCTGTGTGCTTTGGGTCATTGTCATGTTGGAAGGTAAACCTTCTTCCCATTGAAAACTTTCCGGCAGAGGGCAGCAGATTTTCCTCAAGAATTTGATGGTATTTTGCCCCATTTTTGCTGCAGTCCAAGTCCCTGCTGCAGAGAAACACCCACATAACATTATATTACCACCTCCATGCTTTACTGTAGCAATTGTGTTATTTGGATGGTGAGCTGTCTTGGATTTCTGCCAGACATATATCATTTGGTGTTAAGGCCAAATGTTACAATTTTAGTCTCATCTGACCATGTGGCCTAATAATCTTCAAGGTGCATTTCATGACTGCATGTGGCCTTTCTTGAGCAGTGTTTTTTTTGTTTTGCAACCCTCCCATGCAAGCCACATTTGTTGGAAGTTTGTGATATTGTTGTCACATGCACCCAATGACCATGCCGCTTTTTCAGGCGGACATGATCGGACGCTCCATTTTTCCCTATGGGGCAGTGGATGTCAGCCGTGACATGTCCGCTGACGCCCGCTGCTATCTAATCCTGTCCACCAAATCCAGACGAATGGTGACCCTATTTTCCATCTGTCTAGCGGATCGGATGAAAACGGATCGAACCCCCCGCTGAGCAAGCGGAGTTCGTCAAACAGACAAGCCCATGTGAAAGGACCCCAAATTTTTTTTTTTTTATCTATGATCTGTTATAGAATAAAGTTTGGACATAGTGGTTAGTCGGGAAGGCTTACATCTGTTTACAGAGGCAGCTTTGGTAATGAGAAAAGTCTGTAGCAGGATGGTAGTTTATAGAACAAAATTTCCTTTTTTTTTTCTTTACATTTTTTTTTTTTAAGGGCTAAATCAGAGTCATTTGCTGAAATCCATGGGTCACAGCCGCCAGTCATCAGATAGCAGCGTGGATCGCTTTGTAACAAAGGAGGACGTGGTGGAGCCTGGTGACCTGGAGAACAAGGTAATGCCATTTCTAAATGGCACAGCAATATACCCCTCCTTTGTGAGAAATGGTCTGAGCGCCATTGTTTAAAATTGATGTTGCTACTGTTGAACTGTTACTGTGCTCTATCCAATTTAAAGCCATCTCGGATAAAAGGAGACATTGGACACTACACAGACGGAGATGCTGCTCCCCTTGTTCACTGCGTTCGTCTGTTATCTGCTTCCTTCCTGCTCACCGGACAGAAGGGTGGTAAGTCTTAATTGTTACATGTGTTGTCTTTGGAGCTTGGGAGGTTCAAATAGCTTGCAATATTTCTGCAGATATGTGTAGGTTAGGGCTTTTATGGTAACGCGACTGTAAAACCAATGTCTGTAACACACCATGGGCTAAACAAAATTTCAATGTAACCCAAAATATAAAATTTTTGCTAAACTTTCTAAACCGTTTTTGTATCGGCTTAAAGCGGTTCTGCACTGTGTTTTTTTTTTTTTTTTTTTTTTGAATGCAATGCAAAGGATTAGGAGGTAAATTGGGGGACTCGCGTGTTCCATCTTCCTAATTGATTGCTGACGGTTTTCGTCCTCTAAAATAATTTATAAAAATGTTTTCTTGCTGGGTGCCATCTTGCCTGTGGGCATGTGAAACCCCACAGGCACTTCAGATGGCCCAGCATGCACCGCCGTTACTGCGCCGAGCTCGCGCGTGCGCAGTAACGGCAAAGTGCAGCTCACGTTCTCCAAAATCTCGCAAGATTTCGGCACATCTGCCGACATCTCGCGAGATTTCGGAAGATGTCCGCACTGACAGGAGACAGTGCGGCGTGGCGATGATCGACGCAGAGACCCCGCCCACCGCTGAAGGGACAGAGGAAAGGACGTCAGCGATTACAAGGTAAGTGGAAAAAAAAACAAAAAAACACACACTTCATTTAGTACTCTTTGCCTGATTTGGAAGGCAAAGAGATTTACTAAATGAAATGTGTGCACAACCACTTTAAATCGGGATTCCACCCTAAAGTGGAACTCCCGCTTTTCTGAACCCCCCCCTCCGGTGTCACATTTGGCACCTTACAGAGGGGAGGGGGGTGCAGATACCTGTCTAAGAGTATCAGGTATCTGCACCCACTTCCGGGCATAAACTCCCACGGGAGTTTACGCAGCTTCCTGTCCCCTTCCTGTTCTCATTGCGGCGCGCGACTCGCGCATGCGCAGTAGGGAATCGGGAAGTGAAGCCACTTCCTGATTCCCTCACGAGAATGGCGCCGGCTACAGCAGAGAGCCGAGTGATCGATCGGCCTCTGCTGCCGACACCGCTGGACCCTGGAACAGGTAAGTGTCCATTTTTTAAAAAGTCAGCAGCTGCAGTATTTGTAGCTGCTGGCTTTTAAAAAAACATTTTTCACAACAGTCCCGCTTTAAGTTTTTGTTTGTCATGTGAAATTTAATTAGATTTGTAAAGTGTTTTTTTATTGATTTATTTTTTTCCTATTCAGCTCTTGTACCAGACAGAGATGTGCGGGTGAGCGTGAAAGCACTGGCATTGAGCTGTGTTGGGGCAGCTATGGCCTTGTATCCTGAATCCTTCTTCAGCAAACTGTACAAACTGCAGACAGACACTGTGGATCCAATAGGTACCATACCCTCCTTTTCGAATTGCTAATGTCCACAGAGTTTTATGGTCTTCAGGAGAGGACTGGCCAGGGGATCAAGGATGAGACCGCCATTGACCACTGTTTCCTAATCCCCCTCATTTACTTTAGGTCTAGCATTGAGGGCACCTTTAATTGCTTCACAGGCTTAGTCCATATGTGGCATCAGTATGCTTGCCAAAGGGCTATATTATAATTTTGGAATGGATACTATTCCCTGTCCCTAAACGATAAAAACTCTACTCTGAAGTTGGGCTTGTGTGGATTTGCATTCATATTTCTAAGTTCTTGGTGTGATCAGATGCTTTGAAGGCCAGAGGAGAGGTCTGGGGTCTAATAGACTCCAGATATTTCATAAGGAGTACCTGTCACTGCCTATTGCTATCAGTATCAATATTTATAATCCCTGTTATAACAATAAGTGACAGTGTAAAAATAAATAATTTAAAACTAAGCAAAGGTGAACGCATGCGTCAGTCCCGCACGCATGCAAACCGCATAGGAGGAAAAAAGCAAAGCCACCATATATTCAAACCTAAGCAGCTCTCTGTACCTGGAAAGTTTACACAAAGAAAAAAGCATTTGCCCATGGGACTTTAACAGAGTGATGCTCATTAACAAATACAACAGTATTATATAAAAAGTAAAAATTTTATTAAAGTTAACCGAAAAAAGAAAAAACCTGCATACCATTTACATTTCCACATAAATATGGATATTTTTCACCAATGTACATTCTGAATACCAACATAATTAGTAGATCATTGTTGAATTACTGAAGCTGTAATCTCTATGCATTATCAGGCGAACAACCAAAGTTGGTTTAACTTTAATAAAATTTCTACTTTTAATATAAAAAAAGTAATTTCCAGCGCCAATAGGTCTTCCAAGGTGTGGAGTAACGGATGTCAGATAATATGGTGGTGTGAAGGGTATATATGATATTCCAAAACTAGGTGGATGCTGCCTTCCTCAGATGCTGTAATCCAAAAGGAACTACAAGAAAAACAGAAATGGAAGGTGGGCACACCTATTGCATTACCAGAGATAATTTAATAAGACATTTTTGGATAAAAGTGGGTACTCACAAAATGCAAGCTCTGAGGAAGGGGGTGCGCCCCCGAAACGCGCTGGATGTACACACTGTTCTGTGCATGCACTGTGTTTATGGCCTTTTGTTTTTGTGAGTACTTTCATTTTGTGAGTACCCATTTTTATACAAAAATTTCTTCTTAAATTATCTCTGATAATGCACTAGGTGTGCGCGCCTTCCATTACTGTTTTTTTCTTCTACTTTTAATATAACCCTGTTGTATTTGTTAATGAGCATCACTCTGTTAAAGTCCCATGGGCAAGTGTTTTTTTTCTTTCCATGCAAACACCAATCGCCACACACGAGTTATCACTGTGTTTGTCAGATTGAGGGCACTAATGCTAGCACCAGACCGCCATGTGTTAATCTAAAGTAGTAACGCGAAAAGGCTTTTGAAGTGTTGCCTATGGATAGAAAAATGTATGTTTGTCGTCAGTGCACAGTGTGTGCAATTTTAAATCGTGACATGTTATCTATTTACTCAGCATCGCACCATCTTTTAAACTGTATCAAACAATGGAGTATTATATTGTGTTGTGTGTTAAAATAAAAAAAGTGTATTTTTCCCCCAAAAAATTGCGTTTTAAAAATTGCTGCGCAAATACTGTGTGAGATGAAAAATTGCAACATCCACTAATTTCTTCTCTAGTGCCTCTGCTTTCATATATATATATATATATATATATATATATATATATATATATATATATATATATATATATATATATATATATATATAGTGGGGAGTATGAAAGTATCAGGTCAGCTATTAATAAGCACTCCCTGTAGTGTGAAATGCGTCAGCTGTTGTCGCTTCTTGCTGTGATGTTATTTGTAGTGTTCCTGTGTTTTTTTTTTTTTTTTAATAAAGGCACTGAATTTGTCTTGGGGCTGTCCAGAGTCTTCTAATTACCTACATTGTCTACTTTTATTGACATGTTAAGCCTCGGTTCACACTTCCGTGACTTGTCATGCGACTTGAGTTCAAAGTCGCATAACAAGTCGCACCTCATTAACCGCAATAGACCCGTTATAATTGGTGCGACTCAAGTCGCTCCGACTTGGAAAAAGGTTCCTGCACTACTTTTGGTACGACTTCAACATGACTTGCATTGACCTCTGTTAAAGAAGTCGTATGCAAGCTGCGCAGGGATCTCAGATTCAAAGTCGAGGCAGTGTGAACAAGGGCTAACATGACATGAGTATAAAGAAGTCACTTTTGTCCCCCCCCCCCCCCCCTCCAATTTCTCCTTGTAAACATGGCCTTGGTATGCTTGCATTACAAACCACCTGTGAACATTTGTATTTCTTCAGGTTTCACATTACTATCTTTATTAAACGTTATCGAATATTCATTTTTACAGTTTTATCTTCTGTAGCAGAAATACTTCAATATACGGTTTCTATAATTTTTGCTTATATGTTATGTATTTCCATTGCAGATGTGCAATATGTTTCGGACATCCTAAATTACATCAGTCATGGGGACCCACAGGTCAGGGGGGCCACATCTATTCTCTGTGGCACGATCGTCTACTCCATCCTCCATAAGTCCCGATACGATGCTGAGCACTGGCTGGCCATTGTTAAAAGCTCTTCTGGTAACTATTCCTTTAGCTCAATAATAGATTTTTTTTTGTTTATTGTTTTGGAGGCCCTGTTGCTAGACCATTAACTTCAACAACAATCTTCCCATAAGATTATGCAGTGCACCCGAAAAAATTATTCACAGGGCTTCACCATATTTTGTTCTGTTACAGCCCTATTCCAAAGGGGATTCAATTAATCATTTTCCATTAAAATGCTACAAACAATACCCCGTAATGACAACATGAAAGAAGTTTGTTTTGAAATCTTTGCATATTCATTAAAAATAAAAAAATCACATATACATAATTATTCACAGCCTTTGCCATGACAATCAAAATTGAGCTCAGGTGCATCCTGTTTCCACTGATCATCCTCGAGATGTTGCTACAACTTGAGTCCATTTGTGGTAAATTCAGTTGATTGGGCATGATTTGGAAAGGCCCACACCTGTCTATATAAAGCCCCACCAGTTAACCGTGCATGTCAGAGCACAAAACAAGCCATGAAGTCCAAGGAATTGTCTGTAGACCTCCGAGACAGGATTGTATCGAGGCACAAATCTGGGGAAGGGTACAGAAAATTTTCTGCAGCATTGAAGGTCCCAATGAGCACAGTGGCTTCCATCATCCGTAAATGGAAGCAGTTTGGAACCACCAGGACTCTTCCTAGAGCGGGCTGCCCGGCCAAACTGAGCGATCGGGGGAGAAGGGCCTTAGTCAGGAAGGTGACCAAGAACCAGAGCTCCATCATTTTTCAGTGAAGAGAGGAAAACCTTCCAGAAGAACAACCATCTCTGCAGCACTCCACCAATCAGGCCTGTATGGTAGGGTGGCCAGATGGAAGCCAACTCCTCAGTAAAAGGCATATGACAGCCCACCTGGAGTTTGCCAAAAGGCCATCAGTAACAAACAAAATGGCCCCTGACCCCACCTATAACTGGCCTTCACAGCAAGGAACACATGGAAGGGCAATGCATAAAAAGACAAAACGAGAAATTCCCAGCTCAACTCACCAACCAGTCTGCTTACCAATCGAAATACCTGTCTTAGCAGTTTGCGTTAAAAACGGGTTTAGTTATCACACAGTTGCAAACGAATGTGTAAGCTGTAAGGCCATTTCACAGCACCTTGTTTTAACCCTAACTCCTGTAAATTTATGAGCGTCTCCACAGTGCATTCTAATGGATAGTTAGGGGGCAGGTGGGCCTGGAGTTAGCCCAATCCACCTTAAAGGCACAGGGGCACACTAGACACCCAGCACATGGCACAATGGCCGCAAAGGTGTCTAGTGTGTCCCCTTACTAAAATTAAATCAGTAACAAATAAAATGGCCCCTGCCCCCACCTATAACTGGCCTTCACAGCAAGGAGCACATGGAAGGGCATTTTGTTTGTTACAGATGTAATTTTGGTGGTATTTGCCTGTAAAAGCCTCCCTTGTGTAGACCTGTGTTTCTCAACCTTTTTTTCAGTCAAGGCGCCTTTTAAGATTATGGACAATCTCAAGGCACTCCATTCTAAAATGTAAAAAACTATTCTAATCTTCTTCTAGTTTTACATAATGTGGCAGCATTGACACACATGGGACACCCAACATTAGAGGTGATTTATTCTTACAAAGCAAATACACTTTTGCACACTGGTACCGACTAGTATTCCAGTGTTTCTCCTCTCCCTCAGTTTCCCTCCATCACTCAGCTAATGTGACCCCAGTGTTGAAATAGAGGGGCAGGGGAGGGTCAAACAACGATGCTGCACAGGCAATCATCACTCTTCTTATCCACACTGATGACATCACTGGTTGTTAGGATGCTGGTGGCTAGAAGGTTGAATTGGTGCATGATAAAAACCTGTGTCTTTGTGTAACTAAAAGGCAGGCTTTGATCCACCTGATGGCTTGTATACATTTTTGGGCAATTTTTAGGCATTTTGCCAAGGCACCCCTAAAGAAACCTCAAGGCTACCCAGTTGAAAAAGGCTGGTGTAGAAATCCAAAAGTTCTGAGACTGCTGCTGTGCACCATCATCTTGGATGTGATCTTAGCAGCCCCAGTAGACTAAAAATCACCTTGGATCTCCCCCGATACTACATAAAAGGTTATGTAGGAAGGTAATGGGAGGGGACGCTCTGAGAAGTGGAAAGAACTAGGACATGCAAGGGAAATTAACTCTTTTTGAATAGTCACATTTCTTCCCATTGCAATTAAATAAGAAGTAAATTATTGGGAAAAAAAAACACAAAGTAAACATTTAAAAAAAATAAAGTTTTTTTTTTTTTTTTTTTGCTTTTATAGTCCGTTTTGAGTTGGTGACATTTATTCAAATGTTAATGATAAAGATCTAGGGTGCTGTTTTTTTCTTTTCTTTCAGGGAATAGTTTTTCACTGGAAAATTGCATTCCTTTGTTGCAAAAATGTCTCAAAGATGAATCTTCTGTGACCTGCAAGCTGGCATGTGTGGCAGTCAGGGTAAGTGTGTCCTGTGTGTTCAAACAAAGCAAATATGCCACTACTGAGTCTGCTGTGAGCTGCATTTTGCATTTCTGGCAGCTACAGTCAAGCTGAGCTGAGCTGATCTTGTTCTTTACTCACCAGGGAAATATAAGTGTATACAGTGGCAGTGGGGGAAGTCTGACAATGTGGGCAGGGTCAGAAATACAGCACAGAAAAGAATCCTAATCAGAGGGAGAGTGGGTAAAATTAAAGGGGTGTTGCGGGAAAAAAAAAATGTAAAGCCAGCAGCTACACGTACTGCAGCTGCTGGTTTTTAATAAATGGACACTTACCTGTCCTGCAGTCCATCGATGTCGGCACCGCAGCTGATGTATCGATGTCGGCACCGCAGCTGATGTCTCCATCAGCTGTCGGGTGCTGCCGCCGCCATTGTGGGTAAGGTAACCCGGCAGTGTAGCCTTTCGGCTTCACGCCAGGAATCCTACTGCGCATGCGCGAGGCCCCGCTCCTCTCTCCTATTAGCCCGGCGGCCGAGGGAGGAGGGAACCACGCAGTGACGTCATGGCTGCATTGCGCCGCGGCGTACTTTCGGAAGTGGGAAAGGATACCTGTCAAATACTGGTATTCTGTCCCCCCTCCCCCCGAAAGGTGCCAATTGTGACACCGGAAGGGGGGAGGAATACGATGAGCGGAAGTTCCACTTTAGAGTGGAGCTCCACTTTAAGATTCTTACTGGCTGGGCAATTTTAACAAGGTAATCTTTTAGGAATACTTGATGCGTTGGCTGCAACCCATTTCTCTCAAGGCTTCAAACCAACTTTTCTCAACTATTGTTCTGTGGAACGCTGGGGTGGGGTTCCTCCAAAGCAGGGTTTCTCAACTGGGGTTCTTCCTCGATCTACCAGTCAATCTCAGGCAGTTGATGGATAGCTCCCATCCATTCTACTGACACATGCAGGCCTAGGCAGGGAAGCGGCTGTCATACTGTTGGCTGTGTGGTCTGCCATTCCAAATGTATTTATTTATATTATTATTTTTTTAAATGACAAGGCTAAATGCCGGTTTTCATCCCGCAGCTGTACGATCACCTGATCACCGTCACTCTTTCTCCGATCTAAGCAGAGCAGCGGGAGGGGCGGTACCACACAGCTGTGGAATGAAACCGGTATTTTAGGCTTGTCATTGGAAAAAAAAAACGCTGTTAAATGTTTAGAGGAGCTCCAGCTGGGGGCATTTTTTTTTAAAGTCAGCTACTACAAATACTGTAGCTGCTGACTTTTAATATAAGGACACTTGCCTGTCCAGGGATCCCCTGATGTTGGCACCCCAAGCCGAATCATCCATCTGCTTTGGGTGCAAAACCAGGTACCCACTCCGCCTCTCTCCCAAAAAAGTGCCAAACGTGGCAATGGAGAAGGGGGGCAGGGTGTAAACAAGCGTAGCTTCTCCTTTTGGGTGGGGCTCCGCTTTAAAGATACTGTGTGCTGCTTTTTGTTTGTTTGTTTTTTTTTTTGTTATGTCATGCTTTTGTTTTTCCAGCATTGCATATCCAGTTTATTGTGTAGCACGTACAGTGAACACGGGTTACAGCTGATGATCGATCTGCTCACTTTGAAGAACAGCTCTTACTGGCTTGTCAGGACAGAACTGCTGGAGACTCTGGCAGAGATCGATTTTAGGTAGGTTCTTCTCTATGAAAGAATTAAGATTATTCAACTTTCTCTTGTAGAGAAGGTGTGTGTGTGTGTGTGTGTGTGGACTTTTTTTCCTGTCCTGCAAGCGCATCGCCCCAGTGTGAAAGCACTCAGGCTTTCACACTGGGGAAGCTTGAAAGTCTCTTTTCAGGCACTATGTTTAGCGCTAAAACGCCTGAAAAGCACCTTTAGCGTGAAAGGGGTCTAAGTGGAAAGAGACGTAAAAAATTGAACCTGTGGCAGATTTTTTTCCCTTTCAACTTGGTTAGTAATAGTATTCGGGAAATGACAACTGCTGAGTCATATATATGTGCATTACAGTATCCTGAGATCTGGCTCTAGAGTATTGTATAAAGGGAAATTAAACTTGGAAATGTCCTCTACACAATAATGTGAAAAAAATAAAAGATGGTTGCTGCTCACACTCTAATGTGTATTCCCACACCCAATATAGTAATAAAGAATCACACAATCAATAAATGGCAGCATAGGTCACATCCTAATAAGTTAATGGTTAAAATGCAAATGATGTGCACAAATTTACCACTACAATATCAAATCTCTAATAAGTGTAACAACAAATAAGCACCACAAATATAAGCAGATATTTATAATTGTTTGTTTTGTTGCTTATATTTGTGGCACTTATTTGCTGTTACACATTAACACTGCTGCCACTTGAAAGTCACACGATTTTAGTGCGTTTTTGACGCGATTTTGCGGCTGTGATTGACGCGATTTCAGGGAATGCCTGTGTAAACTTGAGGTCTATGGACCTCAACTCACATCAAAGTTGAACCAAAGTAGTACAGGGAATACTTTGAAATTGGGATTGACTTGAAGTCGCACAGATATGAATGGTTATCATTGGGAATCATGGGGTACGACTTGTAATGCGACTTTGATGTCCAAAGTCGCACAAGTTTGAAAGATGTTTAAGTAGGGATGATATTATAGTGGTAGATTTGTGCACATCAATTGCATTTTTACCATTATATTAGATTTGACATGTGTTGCTATTGATTGTGCTGCGCTATACTTTTTCATTTTTTATTATCTAAAGGGAAAATGGGGTATATTGAATGGACTTTGTTTTACTTGGTTTCTTGCGTTATTCCTTGTCTTATTGTTTTTGTTTTTTTTATTTTAGGTTAGTCGGTTTCCTGGAAGGTAAAGCAGATGGTCTACATAGAGGTGCACATCATTATACTGGGGTAATAATAACCAGTGATTTCTTTTAATGCATTCATTCCTTTTTGATATGTTATGTCCCTTTGCTTTTTTTTTTTTTTTTAACCTTTGCTTCGTGATGTGTACACCTGTGAGATTTTAAAGCTGAACTTTTTGCTAGCCTTGTGAATCTGTGACCATTCTTTTCTCTGATTTGGGTTTAGTAATAGTTCAATTGGGCATTGATTTTACTCCAACCCACCTCCTGATACTTACTACCTTTTGATCATCAGGGCCACGTATCACATTAAAGTACCAGCATACGTGAGAAACACAACATGATCTTTAGGATTTCTATTAAAAATAAGAGATAGGATTTTTCTTGTTAATGAATCACATGTGTCTAGTTATGTCCGTGTGTCCTGGTTATGCATGTACCTTTGTAGAGGGCAGTTCTTATTTTAGCCAAATTTTGTTTTTTTATTTTTTTTATTTTTTATTTTTTTATTCAACTTTATTACTGTCACAAGGTTGTTGACATGCCCCTATGTGACAGTACTGTATATAAGTAGAGAAATGCTCTTGATGGAGACATCAGGGAGCTATTAGACCCCTGATGATTCCAGCCTTTTCAAATTGGGGGCACAGAGTCCCCATTCTGCAGGTTAACCTGGCTGCTGCACTAGGCTTCTGACTGCCCTGAGCCCGGAAGTGCTTGGAGTTGAGAACTTTCAGGTTCGGTTTAAAGAGTGGAGATTGAGGGACTAGTACTTCCCACTTATATAGCTAGCGCTATACAAGTCATTCATTCATGCACTCTTTATCGAGAAATTGCTGGCAACGCTCATGAATGCACACAGCGTCCTGGGATTGGAGAAAGGCAGGTAGAACTGATTGAGCTGCTGTGCAGATACGCAAATCACTTCTGCTGCACACAGAAAAGCTGATGATAATATTTTTATTTTTTTTCTATGTTTTGGAACCCCTCCACACCCACTGGACCCTAGGCACCCGTCTTTGCCCTGGCCTTTTTTTTACCACCCTAGTGTGTGATTGTAAATAAAAAAAAAAAAGAATACACACTCACACATACACATATGTGTATATGGATGTTATGTAGTTCTAGTCTGTCATAATATCGGTTTTGGCCTCAGATCATAACTTTATGGTTTAATTCTTCTTTGTAGCTGTTGCATCTTCAGGACCGAGTGCTGAACGGCGTGCTTATTAGCCTTTTGGGAGATGAAGATGCTCGGGTGAGACATGTAGCCACAGCGACTTTAGTCAAGTAAGTGCTTTAGCCTTAGGTATCATTGTCTGTTTTACAGCTTTCTGGCATCAATTTAGATGGCCATACATTTGAACATTCTTTGACTCCTATTTACCATACATGCCTATTGGCAGTCCTGGCTGTCCAATACATTAGGAGTTTTAAGATTGTGTCAGATTGAGAGTAGTGGTAGTACAGTAGTGACCTCTTACACAGACAGTCAGCCATGCCATGTTCTCATTCCTGGTTGTTTGTATCTGGGATATGAACTTTAGCATTATTATTATTATTATACAGGATTTATATATAGCGCCAACAGTTTGCGTATCGCTTCACAAAATGAGGGCAGTTACAATACTATTCGATACAGGAGGAATCCGAGGGCCCTGCTCGTTAATCATACAAGCTAATTCATTTTTTGGATTAATGTTTTGAGCGCTGCACCATACATTTTTTTTTTTTTCTTTTTTTATATGCATCATACAAGCTTGTCTCCGTCCAGGGCTGATCATTTGAAGGTTATTGCTCCATGAGCGATTACATGATGCTAGTGACCGCAAATAGCCTCCCATTGTTTTCAGTGGGGCTTCTCTACAGCAGGTTATTGCAGGGAACCACTGCTTGCTCTCCTGGATCTAATTGCAAATGGCCCCATTCGTAAAGCGTAAATGGAGGCTTTGGTTAATGTTTACAGTTAACCAGCCCTTTGGAAAAAATAAATCAACAAAGAACACTGGGGCTGGGTGCCTGAAGCCTACCCATCAATTTGATGACCATTATTTAATCATCTTAAACATTTCGTACCTTTTTAATGTTTTGCTAATGCAAATGCTTTTTATTTTGATCCCCAGGATAGTTCCAAAATTGTTTTTCCATTGTGATCAAGGACAAGCTGACCCTATAGTGGCAGCAGCAAGAGACCAAAGCAGCGTCTACCTGAAACTGCTCATGCATGAGACCCAGCCAGCATCCCATTTTGCTGTCAGTACAATCACAAGGTGCGTGCATTATTTAGTACATTGATAACCTATGCAGCATGATAACAGTTGTGGTCATTTAATTGAATTGGATTACATGTGGTATAGTTTTGCTAATAGTGAGCTGATGAAAAAAGCAGGAAACACGCAGATTTAACCTGAGCTTAATTTTTCTGTATTGTTAAAGAAATGTTAATTGTGCCAAAGCAGTACTCTGGAAGCTTTTCCAGACAAAATGGGGATTCTTTACGCTGCATTCA
The DNA here is from genome assembly GCA_028564925.1 of Lithobates sylvaticus. NCBI lineage: Eukaryota > Metazoa > Chordata > Amphibia > Anura > Ranidae > Lithobates > Lithobates sylvaticus. The sequence continues at coordinate 710,657,278 of CM053026.1, read as the reverse complement.
CACCTGAGCGTTTTTGCCGCAATTTTGTTCAGGTCATCAATGTAAAAGGCAGAAAAAAACGCTTGTAACCTGCCCCAAAGAAGCTCCTGTTTTCTTGGTTCAGGTGACAAAACGCTCAGATGTGAACAGGTGCCATTGAAATCTAATTTTACTTGTTGGGCGTTTTTCAGGCATTTTTTTGGGGCATTTTACGAGCTGAAACTGCTCAGGTGTGAATGCAGCCTTAAAGTTCAGTACCTCTTGAAGAGTCTTAAAATGCAGGCTTTGTAATAGCCGACCTTAAATGTAAGGCAGGCCATAGACGGTGCAGGCCCATGGTTGCAGGAAAGAAATTCTTATGATTCCCCCCTCAACACAGACAGTGCTGACAGGGGAATCCCTCCTGCCCAGACATGGTATTCTCCCGGCAGGGGTAGGGGCCATCCCCCCGGGAGAAGACCGCTATACCAGTCGCTAGTGATAACCGCAAGTAAAATCCGGCAGGCTGGTTGTACCGTAGTTGATTGCTCAACTTGATACGCTCAACCATACATGGTTTGAATCTCGGCCGGGTTCCTGCTAAGCTGGCCAAGATTTAAAGCATCTATGGCTGGCCTATATTGTGACGCTTGCTTCATAGGCTATTTGGAGATTAACGTTTCAGCAATTTATGTTTACTGCATGTGCCTATCACCCTTGCAGTAATCAAAATGGAAAGAAATGCATAATCAAAGGCCACCAGCACAGCCTGACTTTTACAGTGGATGTAGTAAGAAAGGCTCACATGAGGAACCCAACCTTAGTTATAGTGTAAGCGTTCACGCTTGTAGAAATTTATAGTTGCCCACTAGTTGCGGGATTTCACAATTGAGAAATTTCCCATATGGGGGGCACTTCCTTTAGGGATGTATAATTGCTCTTCTGGGATGCACGTAACAACAATTTTTTTTAATTGGTTGGTCATTTGTTCTCATGCAGGATCTACAGGGGATACAGTATTGTGCAGAGCCCCACAGATGTTACTATGGAGAATAATCTGTCCAAGGTTATCACTGCAGTTTCTCATGCGCTGACAACATCAACCACTCGAGCATTGACGGTAACTGAAATGTTGTTTTATAGCAAAATTGGCGGTATTTTTTTGTATATAGTGCAAAAAATAAAAACCGCACAGGTGATCAAATACCACCAAAAGAAATCTCTGTGGGGAAAAAAAGGATGTCCAGTTTAGTTTAGGTACAGCGTCGCACGACCACGCAATTGGCAGTTAAAGTAACAGAGTGCCGTATCGCAAAAAATGGCCTGGTCTGGAAAGGATGGGGGGGGGGGGGGGGGTTATATCTTCCAGAGCTGAAGTGGTTAAACAAGCTAAAGTTAGAAGCCAATTGGCTACAATACACAGCTGTACCAGATTTTGTAATCTCTAGTTTTAGTAAATTAACCCCAGTATGACTGGAGGAAAGCTTGACTCTAAAGCCAGCCATACATGGGTCGAATTTCAAAAGCATTTTTGCTCGAATTTTGCATCATTAGTGTAGCAACCCCTGATTTTCATGCGGCCATCAAATTTGAATGATTGGGCATGTTGGAAACTTTTTGAAAAACCTAACGATTTTCTAATCCAATGATGGGAGAATCTTGCGAGAAATAGAATCGAAAAAGAAATGCGCATGTGCAAGAACAGAAAATTCCCAGAAAGTATAGAATATTCCCGGCCACAAATTATTTTCTGTAGCAACATAAGGTAAAATTGAAGGCTTGGTTAGTCAAATTTTTTAAAATCAATGGTGGCACCATCGGATTACAAAACGCATGAAATTTCAGATTTTCGAAAAGAAAATTTGTTCGATGTTTGGCCTGCATTAGTAGGTTAACTTCACTGCTGAAATAAATAAGTATTTAACCTTTGTTCCCTGTCAAACAATTTGTAATTCTGGTTAGCCAAACTTGTATCCCAGGCCTCCGTAATGTATTGTGCAACCAGGTCAGTATCCTCCATTTTCTCCACTGAAAAAAAGTAGGACAGCTTTGTCCCTGACGTACTCCCATCCCAGCCTGCTGATTGGTTAAGAAGGAAGCAGATGTCTCCTCCTATGAACAAGCTTCTAGTGTTAAGCTGGCCATATACTGATCGAAATTTGGCTGGACCCGCCAAATTTCAATCTGTGTGTCGCCGTCCCTGCTCGATGGGTTAATCGCTTGATCTACTGCTGTTGGTGGGACGTGCTGGAAAACTTTACTTGATCAGAGGCTGCAGACAGTTGACTATAGCTGCTAATCAATGTATTCTGACAGTAGGGGGTGCCACTGTCAGACTATAGTGTCTCAATAGGGGTCCTTTATCCTGTTTGTGTGGATGGAGAATACTGTTTTGTTTGTTTTTTTTTTCATTCAGCCCGCTAGCTGTAAGAAAAATAAAATACCATTTGTGGCCAGCTTAAAATTGCATAGCACTGTGCAGTGCCCTATAGTTCATTTGGTCACAGTATTGCCCCGCCCTCTCCCAGTTTGAGTTATTTTCTATGTGGTGCAAGTAGCTTATTTATTGTACTTTGTGCTTATACTTAGAGTGTGCTTAAATATTAAGCCCAAAAGCAAACGTTTATTATCTTGCAGCTTACCGATTTTTGGTTTCATTCGTTCTTCTTTTTTATGCTTGCTTTCTCTTATTTTCCCCTGGTGATCTGGCCAGTAAGTCTGTCATTTTTCAACAGAACAAGCTGCCGTGCAGATGTAGCAGTTGAAGCTTTGAGGCAAACCATTTACCACTGATGGTTGCTTACAACTATCGTCTTTTATTTATGTAAAACCTTTATCCCAAAAGGAACAACTGCTGCCTATAAAGTGTTAGCTAGAGTTTGGCATGACATGACATGAATGTCTGTTTTCACGGACTCCGTTTGCTCAGCGGGGCTCGATCCGTTGATCCCCCGCTGAGCCGGCGGATGACTCTGCTCACTGTGGAGAGACGGACCTGTCGGATCTCTGTTCTCCGCTATGGGGGATCGGATAAAATCGAATCCGCCTGTCAGTTTTCATCCGATCCGCCAGACGGATGGAAAAAAGAAATCAAATTCAGCCACTGCATCTAATTGGTAAGCTGCAATATATTACTTTTTTGGTTTTGGGATTATTACTACTCTAAACTACATGAATCTAACATCGATTTAATGACTTTTTTTTTTTTTTTTTAATTATAACTAGGCAAAAGGCAAAAAAAAAAAGAATGGAGAGGGATTAGAACATCTGTCATGTTATTGCTGTCAAGTGAAAAAAGATCAAAGGTGTGATTACCCAGAATAATCACAGTGCACCTACCCCTTTAAAACTGACCCAGTGGTCTAAGAATCGCCAAAATATAGATGTAGATGTGCTGGTTAGTAATCGGTTCCCTGATGAACTTGGATGTATGTTCACACTGGGGGTTATTTACGAAAGGCAAATCCACTTTGCACTGCAAGTGCAGTCCCTCTTAATCTAAGGGGTAGATCTGAAATGAGTGTAAGCTCTGCTGATTTTATCATCCAATCATGTGCAAGCTAAAAATGCTGTTTTTTTTGTTTTTTTTATATATACCTTGCCTTTAGTGCCCCCTCGGATCTACAGCGGCTTTACTTCCAAGTGCACTTTCAGTGCAAAGTAGATTTTCCTTTAGTAAATAACCCAGTGTGAAGCAATGTGGAACAATCTAAAGCTGTATGATGCGATATGAAACAATTTGACAACTGAAGCTTATGTAAGCTAGATGATGCGGGTAGCCTAGAGTGCTATACAACACAATACTAATCTAAAGCCCCGTACACACGATCCAAAAAACGGACGACAGATTGTCTGACTTTTTTTCGCTTGCTCACAAGTAGAAAATGAAGAGGTTACCAAAAAATTTCTCGTATATCAGGTTAAAAAATCGGAAGTGATATCATGTTTTGTATTGTATTTTTGGACAACTGTACTGAATAAACAAAAATCTGATGATTTGGTATTATCGTACGAGAAAACTTTTCCTGCTTGCACCATTGTATAATATTGTAATCGGCTATCGAAAGCTGTGTACTAATGATCAGATTATCGTACGATTGCTTAGAAAAGCGGTATTTTTCGTGCCATTTTTTTGGATCGTGTGTATGAGCCATAACTCTAGAAGTGCTGATTTGTTACCACATGGGTGTGCTGTGTGTCTGTAGGAGACAAAAAGAGGGGAGGGAGAGCGAAGCACAACAACCATAGTGTAGCGTGTAAAGTGTAATTTTAATAGAAAGTATAAAAAAGAACTCACAAAGTTAAAATGGAGCTTATCATGACAGTTGAGCTTCTGGGACAGAGCTTGAACAAGCAACCAGGATGTCTTGCCATGGCCACCGTAAAGAGAGCAGAGGTGGAATGGAAGCAGGGAACCGCTGTCACTGGAGAGCAAAAGCCATGGATTAATTACAGTGCCCAGGATTTTAAGCCAACCTTTGTTGGAGAATGCTGGTGCTGGAACAGAAATGCATTTCAATGCAACATCCTCTTCTTTTTCAGGTGTTTATTGCTGTCTGTACCTGTTATGGAGATTCACCATCTCTATTTGTCCTGTTTACTGTCATCACCGAAGGTAAAAGAAAATCCCCAAATGTCCCTAAAACCGGAATAGAGGGGAAATCTTCCAATGGGGACACTAGTTCAGGTTACCCCGGAGACAACCAGGAATTTTCTCTCATTTCCCCTTTTTAATTATGGGTCAGGAAGTGAAGGCAAATCTCCCAAACGAGACAGATGGCAAAAAACAAAAAAAACTTAGCGTTGCCTATAGTCCTACTTGACATAATACTTAACTGGAGACTAAAGAGTTTTTTTTTTATATATCTGCATGCAGTTGAGCACTGCAACAGAAATTCAACTCATGATTCTGATTTGGATATTGAAATTAGCCATACAGACTATGCTGTGTCCCAATAGTAAGCACCTGCTGCTAATTTAGAACTGAACCTTAAAGTAGAACTATAGGCATTTTTTCTTTTTGGATAGAGATATGCCGCGTACACACGACCAGACTTTCCGGCAGAAAAGGTCAGACGGAATCATTCCTTCGAATATTCCTATCGTGTGTGTGTGTGTGTGTGATATTCCGATCGTTTTTTTTTTTTTTTTCAAAGATTCAGGCGGACCTAGAAATAGAACATTTAAATCTTTCCGACGGAATCTATTTCTTTCGGGAAAACCGTTTGTCTCTATGCTGGTCGGATGATTCAAATGCGAAGCAAGGGCAGCTATTGGCTACTGGCTATTGAACTTCCTTTTCTAGTCCCGTCGTACGTCATCGTGTTCGAATCAAACAGACTTTGGTGTGATCGTGTGTGGGCTAGTCCGTTCGGTTGGAACTCGGTCGGGAAAACCATCTGAGTTTATTCTGGCGTAAAGTCCGGTCGTGTGTACGCGGCATAAGGGAGGGGTGTAACCCCCGAGAGATTTTTTTGTTTTTTACACCATCTGTATCTTATTGCAAAGATTTCCCTTCACTTCCTATTTCAAAGCCAAACAGGAAGTCAGAGGAAATCCCTGCAAATTAAGGGAATTCCTTGGGGACCCCCAGGTCACCAGAACTAGTGACCCCACTGGAAGATTTCCCCTCTATTACTTTTCTGGGGACAACCCAATATTGGGATTTTCTTTACTGTCACTTTCAATGATGATGGTAAATGGGACATATGGAGAGGGTGAATCTCCCTAATGGGGACACAAACCGCAATCCAAACTGGCAAGCATTCTTATCCCTCTCCACTCTATCCAAAACTAAAAAAAAAAAGTTCAGTGTGTGAACATACTTCATTGTATTAATCTCAGTGTCTAAAAAAAGGCTTAATTGCACCGCTCAGCGCTCAGGAGATAATGAAGTTCCAAAACATGTATGTAGAAAACATATATATATATATATATATATATATATATATATATATATATATATATATATATATATATATATATATATATATATATATATATATATATATTAGTAAAAAGACCTGGTTCATATAGACAAAGTTCCAATATTAAAAGCAGCGCTCCAATCAAATAAATTAAATTAAATGAGCAGCATTCATATGTGAAACTTATGAGAAAACGGTGGTATGTTGATGGGTAATGAGACAGTTCAATTGATAGGTGAAGGATTCTATTTAGTAGTTGATAAGCGTGCACCATCCACCAGAGTCCGCACCATGTGAAGCACACTCCCCTAGGGGTTTACTCTCACCAAAAGGTAATTCAAAAGCCTTGAACCCACCAGGTGTCGCCCGTTTTATCTGGTTATCTCAAACCGCTCATCGCCCAGGGTGGTTGGTCATGTAAAAAAAGGCTCCACATATCGTGATACCGTTTGAAAACATATATTCAAGACGTCCACCCCCTTAAAATCACACTTACACAGCATAAATTGTAACGGGCATTTTTGTTAAAAAACAAATGGTGTGTCATCAGCAATTGGTATGGAATACCATCTGCCATCCACCGCATCCAATGCGCCAATAGTATCCCCCTGTTCCTTCCTGGGCATGACACGCACACGTCACTTCCGGTCGCCGTAAAGGTCACGCACTAACGCATTTTGTCATCACGATTTCAACAGACGATATTTATAGGATAACCCAGCATTATATTAACCCCCAATGGGATCACAGCCTTAATTTACAGCAGTGTACGTTAGCGGGCTCTCAATCACAGGAGGACTCTTTCAATGCACAAAGCTAAGGATGTAGGACGATCAGGTTAGCTTTGTGCATTGAACGAGTCCTCTTGTGATTGAGATACCACAAACATGCACTGCTGTAAAGTAATGCAGTGATGACTTTGGGGGTAATATAATGCTGGGTTATCCTGCAAGTACTGGGGTGGCACACCCTTTGGTCACACCCTCAGTTGAAGTTGTGATGACGAAATGCATCAGAGCATGACCTTGAGGCGTCCGGAAGTGACGTGTGTGTCCCGACCAGGAAGGATCAGCCAGATAATATTTATGTGGTGGATGGCAGACAGTATTCTATACTGATTGGTGATAACACACAATTTGTTTTTCAACAAAAATGCCCGTTGCAACTTATGCTGTGTAAGTGTGATTTTAAGGGGGTGGTTGTCTTGAATAAATGTTTTAAAACGGTATCACGATATGTGGATCCACCCTGGGCGATGAGCTGTTTGAGATAACTGGATCAAGCGGCTGACACCTGGTGTGTTCAAGGCTTTTAAGTTGCATCGTTTTTGGCGAGTGTAAACCTCTAGGCGGGGGTGTGCTTCACATGGTGCGGACTCTGGTGGATGGTGAACACTTATTTAATTTGTTTGATTGGAGCGTTGCTTTTAGTATGGGAACTTTGTCTAATATGGACCAGGACTTTTTACTTTTACATGTACATATATACTTCATTGTATAAATTGGATCAATTTAGGCCCTTGCGCTATATACTGTAGATATTTGGTAAGTCTACAGTGAGATTGTCCAACCGGACAGTGAAGTGAACAGCTTTAGAGAAATGAATGCAGCATTAGTAGAAATGTAAGGTAAATAGTTATAGTAAAGGAGAAATAAAATGAAAGCATATTCATATAACTGTCAATTTCTATAAGCTTATTTTAGTACCCTAACATAATTGTATTAAATGAAGTAACAATGCATGTGTTATCCTACATTATTGCTTCATTTTATTGGTTGTTTTTTTGTTATTTGTATTTCATAGGTTACATATTTTCTTTGTTTTTTGTTTTTTACATTCAGTTTGGCTGCTGTGAAGCTTTGTGCCTGTTATCCATTGCTTATCCAGTGTGCACATGGAGTGTTGGATGGCATTGTGGATATGTGACCTCATCTAGTGCACAGGCTTCCCGGATCCAAGTCTACAAGAATCGGGGGCGATCTTTTAGGTAAGCTAACTAAATTGTGATTTCCTTTTCAGGGGAGATTAAATGGGGAGAATTGTATTGCCATTGTCAAGTTCGTTGTGTAAAGCTGAGCCTTTAAATGTTTTGTTATCAGTATTTCCCAGCAGAGCCCCTCCGATGAACCACGCAGAAGCTGTACTGCCGGTATGACCAACATGATACTGTCACTGCTGTCCTCAGCCTGGTTTCCCCTCGATCTTTCTGCTCACCAGGATGCCTTAATACTGGCTGGAAATTTGTTGGCAGGTGTGTACAAAGGCCAGGAATCTGTGAGAAGAAATTCATGTTCCCTTTACGTGGACCTTTTAGGGCCCGTTCACACTAGAAAGCAGTGTGGCTTATTGCACTGCATTCCAATTGCACTGCCCTTGGGATCTAATGTGGGGGTCAGTGCAAAGTTAATGACACCCCAAACACAGGTCGCAAACGCATACGGTACAAAAGTATTGTGATGCGGTTGCCATGCATTTCAAAAAGTAGTGCATGCACTACTTTTGGTGCGGTATGATTTCAGCCCATTCAAAATGAGCTGCACAGATCTGCATGTGAATTTGCACAGGAACTGCATAGCTTTCCTGTGATTCACATGCAGTTCCTAGTGTGAATGGGCCCTTAACTAGAGTGGAAATTTAATAAGCACTTTACATAAAACTGTGCATGTAAGCACTGTACAAGTATAGCTTTACCTGTCGTAAACAATGTTCTTCATTACAAAACACACTTGGCAAACCTTGTTGGTACCTTTTGCCTACAGAATGCCCATGTCTACATCAGTACTGTTCTTTGCACACAGGCCTGAAGGGGATGACTTGAGCAGCTTTATAGTGTGATTGCTGTAAGCTAGGGGTGTACCGAAACCGAAAATTACAGTTTTTAAAAAATTTAAATATTTTTTTTATATAATTGTATTATATTTAACTTTTTAATTAATATCAAATAACCATAATTAGAATTTATTGTTGGCCTTTATTGGCACCTTTTTAGTGCAAGAAAAATGCAGTCTCTGACCATCTCTTGTATCATGTCCTCAGTCTCTAACCATCTCTTTTATCATCATGTCCTCAGTCTCTTACTTAAACGCACTGCTAATGGTATTGGCAAAATTTCTATTCGGTGCACCTCCAGCAGACATGATACAGGAGATGAGAGACTACAGACATGATGCAAGAGATCAATGCAGCCTCACTGGTGCCTGTCAGATGCAGCCTCACCGGTGCCCGCTTCAAAGCGGCAATCTCCCGCTGTGTCACAAAGCTGGATTTGAATTTCCCGGGCCGGTCGCCGCAGTAGCAATGTCCCACCTCCTGTGATTCGTCGCACTGATTAAATGTCCCAGCATTGGATCAGCGTGCCCTCTATCTCAGGAGGCGGGACATTTTTTTATTTAAAAAAAAAAAACAAACAAACTTTTTTAGTATGCTCCATTGTTGCTCTGACATTTTGTGCAGAGGAAGTAAAATTCCTTTGGTTTGCACATAAAAAGAGCTAATGTAAATAAAATGTGGCATGTTGTAGTGGTGGTGTGTTTGTATACATTGTCTGTTAATAAAAAAAATATTAAATGCCTCTTTAAAAAAAAAAAAAAAAAATGTAAATGCAGTGAAACCATACGGTAATCCATGTATTTAGAAACTAAGGCTACATTCACACCACAGAATTGTAGCGGCAGGAATCGGATTCCTGCTGGGGCTCTGAGTGGCTAGGTGCGACTAACCGCAACTAACCGCATTCACTATGACAGGTCGCTGGTGGCCGTAGCTATTCGTGGCTCTCTGACCAGCCAGCGATTACCTGTGGTGATCGCTGCTGGGTGCACTTTGTGCATTCTGAATGTTTCTTTTGCTTGCAAGCTATCCCTTCATTTCTGGCAACTCCCAACCTGCAGGAGGGGGAGAGGGCCCAGGCCATAACAGATGCACCCAGGGTACTTTGTTGAACCGATTTAGGGTGTACCATATGCCCAAGGTCTAAAAATACTGTCACTTGCTTGAACATCTTGCATTTGTAAACGCTATCCTTTCACCCTGGCATATACCCTGCTTGTTTTTTTGTTTTTTTTCTCCCCCATGGCTGTGCCTCAGTATTCTACATGTCACCATTCAGTAGGACATCCTGTAGGGGAGCACATGTGAGACAGGTGTGGAGGCAATCGTTCCTACAATAATAAAGTCAAGTGTTTTTAAGACTTTTTTTGTCTTTTATAAACTCACGATTACCTATTTATACACCAAATTGTATTTTTCCCATGTTTGGTAATTCTGAAGCAAGGATTATTTTTGCATTTCAGCTACTGCACCTAAATCTTTAAAGAGCCCCTGGACAGCAGAAGATGAAGCCAACCAGACAGCTAACAAGCTAGAGGAACCGTGGCCAGCACTTGGTGACCGATCGATGGTTGGCCTGGTGGATCAGCTGTTCATTCATTTACTGAAAGCCATCAACATATGTTCTCATGTGATTGATGATGTTCCTCCAGGTCCTGTAGTGAAGGTAAGATTCAGGATTTCAATATATAACATTTCTGTAATAAATTTTCTGTTATCTGGTCAATGTGTGCATTACAAATCCTCCTCCTCCTGAATCTTCTGTATTTTATTAAAATTGGGGACCATTACTGGATTTATCTTCAGGATTCCTCTCTATTTTTTTAGGGGATTGTGGGAGATGGACCATTCTATGATACCCTATGCCCTTTTGGTAGATATCTATACTTACAATGGATATAAAAAGTCTACACACCCCTGTTAAAATGTCAGGTTTCTGTGATGTAAAAAAGAGACAAAGATAATTCTTTCAAGAACTTTTTCCACCTTTTTTAATGTGACCTATAAAATGTACATCTCAATTGAAAAACAAACTGATTTTTTTTTTTTTGGGGGGGAGGGCAGATTAAAAATAAAATAATGTTGTTGCATAAGTGTGCTGGGGATGTAGCTGTGTTCAGAATTAAGCAAACTCATGTTAAATAGGATTTAGTACATACCAGCCATCATTTTAAAGTGCCTCTGATTAACCCCAAATAAAGTTCAGCTGTTCTAGTAGGTCTTTCCTAACATTTTCTTAGTTGAATCCTACAGCAAAAGCCATGGTCAGCAGCTTCCAAAGCATCAGAGGGATCTCATTGTTAATAGGTATCATTCAGGAGAAGGGTACTAAAGAATTTCCGGGGCATTAGATCTACCATAAAATATTGCACAACAGTGACATTACCAGGAACTGGACGGCCCTCTAATATTGATGAAGAGAATAAAACTAGTCAGGGAGGCGGCCAAGAGGCTTACAGCAACATTAAAGGAGCTGCAGGAATATCTGGCAAGGACTGGCTGTGTGGTACATGTGACAACAATCTCCTGTATTCTTCATATGTCTGGGCTATGGGGTAGAGTGGCAAGCGGAGGAAGCCTTTTCTTAAGAAGAAAATCATCCAAGCCCTGCTAAATTTTGCAAAAACGCATCTGAAGTCTTCCAAAAGCATGTGGGTAAATGTATTAATCTAATGAAAACAAGGTTTAAGTTTTTGGCCCAAAAGCTATGTTTTGTGCAAAAACAACACTGCACATCACCAAAAGAACATCATACCCACCGTGAAGCATGGTGGTGGCAGCAGCATCATGTTTTGAGGCTTTTTTTCTTCAGCTGGAACAGGGGCCTTAGTCAAGGTAGAGGGAATTATGAACAGTTTCAAATACCAGTCAATATTGACACAAAACCTTGAGGCTGCTAGAAAGCTGAACATGAAAAAGAACATCATCTTTTGGCATGACAACGACCCAAAGCATACATCCAAATCAACAAAGGAATGGCTTCCCCAGAGGAAGATTAAAGTTTTGGAATGGCCCAGCCAGAGCCCAGACCTGAATCTCATTGAAAATCTGTGGGGTGATCTGAAGAGGAGATGCCCTCGCAATCAGAGAGATTTGGAGTTTTTTTTTTTGCAAAGAAGAGTGGGCAAATATTGATGTGCCATGCCAGACTTGTACCCAAAAAGACTGAGTGCTGTAATAAAATTACCAGAGTTAATTACAGCAGTAAATACAGAAGATCCAAATTACTCCAAATTAGTGTAGTGGGAACAGAGCAGTGCACAAGACCCCAAATAACATGCACTGCTCGTTCTAAACAGAAGTGAGGGGGAAAAGGAGAGGACATTAACCGCTTCCCGACCGCCTCCTGCACACGTCAGCAGAATGGCACGGCCAGGCAAAACCACGCACAGGTACATGGCCCTTTAATTGCCTGGCCGTGGGCCGCGCGCTTGCGACCCGGTCGGGAGCTCCGTGGCCGCGGGACCAGCGGACCCGATCGCCGCTGGTGTCCCACGATCGAGTCACAGAGCTGAAGAACAGGGAGAGGTCTGTGTAAACAAACCCCACCCCCGCGCTTCCTACTCTGCCTGTCATCGGGAAAGCCGATCAATGACGTCAGACGTCAGCCCCGCTCCCTAAAAAAATATTAATAAAAATGCTATAAAACTATCCCCTATTTTGTAAACGCTATAACTTTTGCGCAAACCAATCAATAATCGCTAATTGCGATTTTTTTTTTTTTTTTTTTTTTTACCAAAAATATGTAGAAGAACACGTATCAGCCTAAACTGAGGAAAAAACATATTTTTTTTATATATTTTTTGGGGATATTTATTATAGCAAAAAATATTGCATTTTTTTTCAAAATTGTCGCTCTATTTTTTTGTTTATATCGCAAAAAAAAACCCTGCAGGGGCGATCAAATACCACCAAAAGAAAGCTCTATTTGTGGGGAAAAAAAAGAACACCAATTTTGTTTGGGAGCCATGTCGCACGACCACGCAATTGTCAGTTAAAGGGACGCAGTGCCAAATCGCAAAAAGGGGCCTGGTCCTTTGGCTGCCAATTGGTCCGGGGCTGAAGTGGTTAAAAAGAAGCAGAAAAACTTCATGAGAAACAATTTTAAGAAAAATAGATTACTGGGGCATTAAAGCGGTATTAAACCCCAAAAACATACATGGATTATATTGCAGTTTACCAGTTTCAGGTTTATTCGTTTTCTTTCTTTTATTTTCACCTGGTGATCTGGCCAGTAAGTTTGTTGTTTTTCAAATAAACAAACCATTTACCACTGAAGGGTGGTTACAACGATCAGCTTTTGTTAATGTAAAGCCTTTATCCCAAAAGGAACAAAACTGTTGCTGTAATGGCTTAATAAGTTCAGCTTCAATTTGTTAGTGTATTTAAATCTCCCCTTCCCCCAGATTAACAATGCTGCTGTCTTAAGGTGTGTTTGTTGCACCTTCATCCAGAGTGGGGGCACAATAATACTTGAGGTGTGTTACTGGTCAGATCACCAGGTGAAAACCGTGGGGAAAAAAGCCTAAAAAAACAAATGCAGCCACCACATCTAATGATTGATGAGCTGCAATAAATAATATTTTCGGTTTAATACCTCTTAAGTAGTGGATGATTAGGGATTCTTTTTGGAGCGTAAGGATATTGTTTAGTGCCACTTTAATCTCTAAAAAATTTGCAAATAGTCCACGCTACAGGTATAGCAATCTTCCTGGCAGTCCAATCGTTAAGAGGCCCAAATGGAAAACTCTTCCACCTTGAATAACCCAAACTGGATCACTGTAGATGACCACCAATAATGTGTGCACTGAAGCCTTGCTGCCCTCAGTTTGGAGAAAAGCAGAGCTTAAAACAAGCATAAGAAGGCACACTAGCCTAGTGCATTACTGTCTAACATTTAATGAACCAGAAAATAGATACCGTTATACTCACAAAGAGGGGGGGGGGGAAAGCATAACATACGACAAATGGCTTCCAGATGAATCATCAGGTAGGGTGCAACTGACGCATTTTGAGGAACCAGCCCTCTGCCTCAAAGCTTTTTGTTTAGTTTCTCTTTGCGAGTATAACGTTATCTGTTTTTTAATTAAGTTATTTAGTAATGCACAACGCTGGTGTGTCACCGCCTTGTGCTCCACCTTAATATCTATCAATATCTATAAAAAGAAATGGCTACACATCCATTTTCGCTATTATGATGCACTATGAGACTTTAATTTCTATATAACTGTATTTTCTCCAAGCACCATTTGTAATCCAACCATTACCAAAGGTGCTCTCATGATTAGGTGTAAATATTTTAGGAGGGGATAGCCACTCTGTTAGTCATCAGAAGCGGTTAGTAATCAGTTTCTTATTCTTTAAGTACAGAGTGAGATCAGCTTGGCACACTACCATAGAGTGGAGAAGTAAAATGGTATCTAGTGTGTTTCCTCGGATGCTTAGCTGTTTGCTCCGTCTAACAGAAGTGACATCAGACCAGTACTTTTCCTAAAAATGTCACTGGGCAGGGCGGGTTAAAAATGTGACATCCTCTCAAACCTTACAGTACAGCTGTAGAGGCACAATAATCATATGGTATGCAAGGTCAAGTATTCTATATGTTTCAAGTTATTTTTTTATCTATTTTTTACTTGTAGACCACTCTTCCATCTCTAACTAACCCCCCTTCTTTGAGTCCTATCCGGAGGAAAGGGAAGGAGCGAGAGAGTGTTGAGCAGACAGCAGTGCCGCTGAGCCCAAAAAAAGCCAGTGATACCACTCCGAGTAAGCATCTTGGACTTTACATTTATTTTGTAGTAGAGGACACCAAAGATGGGGGTACAATTCCCCTCGCTGGTTCCAAAGATGGGGTACAATTTAGAGGTCGACCGATATATCGGCCGATATTTGGCGTTTTTTTTTTAAATTAATCAGCATCGGCCGATTGTGCTGCTAAAAAAGGCCGGTTTTAAAACTTCAGCGCAAAGTTTTCCCTGAAGCGACTTGTCTGGGCAGCCTGCCAAGTGTGAGAAAAATATGCAATGTTTCTTCTCATCAATGAACTCAAGGATTTCTCAGTTTAACCATTTAAAGCCTAAATCTTTTCTGACACTTGTTGCTTACAAGTAATAATCCTGTATTTTCTGCTAGAAAATCACTTAGAACCCCCAAACATTATATATATATATATATATATATATATATATATATATATATATATATATATATATATATATATATATATATATATATATATATATATATAAAAAAAAACAGCAAAGTTAGCCCATTTTTTTTCATCCAAAAGTTTTGATTACCTGTTTTAGTGTTGTATTTAATATTTAATATTTCTTTTTTTCTTTTTTGTTATCTAAATTATACATACAAGTCAACTGATTGGAGGTTTTGTTTTGTTTAATAAAATGTAAGAAATTTTCTGAATCACTTAAGGCTGATTTCACACTGAAGCAGGCAGGTGTTGACGGTAAAATGCTGCTAGTTTTAGCAGGGCTTTACTGTCATTTTAGCAGCGCTATTCGGCTGCTAGCGGGACGCTTGTAAACCCAGCTAGCAGCCGAGGAAGGGGTTACATGCACCCGTCTGGCGACGCTGCCAAATCGCTTTGTAGGCGATTCGACAGCTGTGCCCATTAATTTTAATGGGCAGGAGTAGTGGAGGAGCGGTGTACACCGATCCAAAGGACTTTTTTTTAACATCCTGCCAGCGCATCGCCTCAGTGTGAAAGCACTTGGACTTTCACACTGAGACTGCAGGGGAGCCGTTTTGCAGGCACTTTACAACTGGCTCTTTGTTTAGAAAGTTTGTAGACCCCTGGTCTAGGTTAATCAGCTAGGTGTATAAATAATCCTATGAAATATATTAAATTCTATTGCTCCATTTTTACAATTTTTTGTTTATTTTTTTTAAGCTTCGCGACCGGCAGATGCTTCTGGTCCAGCTCAAACAAGCAAATCTCTTGGCAGTTTCTACCATCTCCCATCATATTTAAAGTTGTATGATGTTCTGAAAGCCACATATGCCAACTATAAGGTATGTAAGAGCCCAGGCAAATTTTACCAGGTCTTGAGCATTTCATGTTTTTAAAGTGTAACTTGATTTAAACGTTCATAAAATAGCTTATTCCTTTCTTTATCCAGGAGTATAAGTATAGAGGGATTAAAAAAATCTGTGTGTATGTATGTGTATAATATATATATATATATATATATATATATATATATATATATATATATATATATTGCATACATACCATGATAAGTGTACCAAATAAGTTGTCACCTTTTTATGTCTGTTCATTTTTATTATTTTTATTGTTTTTGTTTTTTTTTCTATACTTTCATAGGTAACACTGGATCTACAGAACAACAATGAAAAGTTTGGGAGTTTCCTTCGCTCTGCTCTGGATGTCCTCTCTCAGGTTTTGGAACTAGCTACTCTGACTGATATCGGCAAGGTATCCGTTTATTATGCCAACTCTGACGTTTTACTTTGTGCAGTGTAGACACAGTTGTGTCTTTTTTTAGATGCTAGTCCTAGGCTTTCCAGTGAACTAAATTTTTTGTTTATTAAATTGAAACTATCCTATGATAAAACCTGATTATAATACAGTAGTGTGGCACCTGCAATTTGTTATATCATTTATCCAGGAAAATTTGTATAGCTAATTGTAAATTGAAAAATATTGTTCTATGCCTTGGATAAGTGCTGAATTACATAAAAGATTAAAAAAAAAATTAAATAATATACTTGTGCATTCCTCAAACACACATTATTGTGACTGCTGCAGCTATTATGTGCATTGGTGTAAATCAACTAATCAAATCGTTTTCAACCAACCACGTGTGTCCCATCATCACCTCTACTTCTTAAATCAACTGGTGAAATCAATCAAGATGGTGAAAAAAATATTGTTATACAATTGATATGCTTCACAAACACATAAACGTGTGACTCTACCCAGGTGATAAAGTGCTGGTGCTCTTTAAAATCGGCACTTTAACAATAATTTCCCTCTGAGTGGTAATATCAGGCTACAGAGCTGAGCTAAGCGAATCTGAGAGAAGTTGAGCATTAACAGGGGAATGCCCCACAAGCATGATTGACCACACTAGAGATAGGTGGTCATGTCCATTTGGTGAGTGCAAATCCATGTGGGGCCCTATATGCACAAGTGGAATAAAAGCACCAAGTTTTATGTTTTTAAAGAGCACCAGCACTTAATCACCTTCGAAGATTCATATGGGACTCTGTGTTTGGCACTTACAGTGGGACAAAAAAGTATTTAGTCAGCCACCAATTGTGCAAGTTCTCCCACTTAAAAAGATGAGAGGCCTGTAATTGTCATCGTAGGTATACCTCAACTATGAGAGACAAAATGTGGAAACAAATCCAGACAATCACATGGTCTGATTTTTTTGAAAGAATTTATTTGCAAATTATGGTGGAAAATAAGTATTTGGTCACCTACAAACAAGCAAGATTTCTGGCTCTCAAAGACCTGTATCTTCTTCTTTAAGAGGCTCCTCTGTCCTCCACTCATTACCTGTGTTAATGGCACCTGTTTGAGGTTGTGGACAGTTGTCTTTTATACTGATAACAAGTTCAAACAGTCACACTCCAAACTCCACTATGGTGAAGACCAAAGAGCTGTCGAAGGACACCAGAAACAAAATTGTAGACCTGCACCAGGCTGGGAAGACTGAATCTGCAATAGGCAAGCAGCTTGGTGTGAAGAAATCAACTGTGGGAGCAATAATTAGAAAATGGAAGACAAACAAGACCACTGATAATCTTCATCGATCTGGGGCTCCACGCAATATCTCACCCCGTGGGGTCAAAATGATCACAAGAACTGTGGCCAAAAATCCCAGAACCACACGGGGGGGACCTAGTGAATGACCTGCAGAGAGCTGGGACCAACGTAACAAAGGCTACCATCAGTAACACACTACGCCGCCAGGGACTCAGATCCTGCAGTGCTAGATGTGTCCCCCTGCTTAAACCAGTACATGTCCGGGCCCATCCGAGGTTTGCTATAGAGCATTTGGATGATCCAGAAGTGGATTGGGAGAATGTCAAATGGTCAGATGAAACCAAAGTAGAACTGTTTGGTAGAAACACAACTCGTCGTGTTTGGAGGAGAGAGAATGCTGAGTTGCAACCAAAGAACAACATACCTACTGTGAAGCATGGGGGTGGCAACATCATGCTTTGGGGCTGTAAAGGGAACAGGACGACTGATCCATGTACATGAAAGAATGAATGAGATGTATCATGAGATTTTGAGTGCAAACCTCCTCCCATCAGCAAGGGCATTGAAGATAAAACGTGGCTGGGTCTTTCAGCATGACAATGATCCCAAACGCACCGCCTGGACAACGAAGGAGTGGCATCGTAAGAAGCATTTCAAGGTCCTGGAGTGGCCTAGCCAGTCTCCAGATCTCAACCCCATAGAAAACCTTTGGAGGGAGTTGAAAGGTCCGTGTTGCCCAGCGACAGCCCCAAAACATCACTGCTCTAGAGGAGATCTGCATGGAGGAATGGGCCAACATACCAGCAACAGTGTGTGACAACCTTGTGAAGCCTTACAGAAAATGTTTGACCTCTGTCATTGCCAGCAAAGGATATATAACAAAGTATTGAGATGAACTTTTGATATTGACCAAATACTTATTTTCCACCATAATTTGCAAATAAATTCTTTAAAAAATAAAAAAATCAGACAATGTGATTATGTGACAGCGCTAAACGTTTTCTTATGTTTCCCATTAATTAGACTTGAAAATTTGCGCTGAAAACCCAAGACTGTTAGCTTTGGTCTGCATGTGCAGTTGCAGAGGTTTGGTTGAAACACATTTCTGAGTTTGAGCTGTATTGTATAAACAGCCAAAGTGCTCCGAGTGCTCCGCTGGCCTCAGACTACTTATTTGTGCAATTCTGGGGAGAAGTGCTATATTAAAACAGTATTTATTAAACCGCTTTGTGTCTTCTGATTATGCTGTCCCCCAGGGATTCCCTACGCACTAGGTTCTGCAGCCAATAAGAACAATATCCACGTTCATATTCATTTTACATTTCTTGTCCATTGAGGGACATATGGAGTCGTATACTGTCAGATTATGCTGCTGCTTACAGGAAGATTAGACACTGGCAAACATATAACCCCCTCCTCTTCTGCCCTTCTTGCCTCATATTTTTTATTTTTTTTTCCTTCCTTCTCCAAGATTCATTGTTGCATCACTAGTTGAGATGGTATATACATGGCAGCTTTCTGGATCTGCCTCTCCTCAGCTTAGCTATGAAGTACCTTACCCAGGCCCCGCTGGATTGGACATTGCAGGGCCAGCCTGAAAATCATCTTCGGGCACGGGGTTCTGCGCTCACAGCTTTTCAGAGCTTCTTCTGTTAATAAGTTAGCCGTATTTGCAGTTTTTGGATCCAAAGATGTAATTTCCTCAGTTATTATTCTGTCTCTGTAGACCTGCTCTGCTGGATAGGTCAATTGGGCTGAGCACTGGGAGCTACCTTGTTTGCACCGGCTTTACCGTGAAAGGGGTAAACGCTAAGAG
The DNA here is from genome assembly GCA_028564925.1 of Lithobates sylvaticus. Taxonomy (NCBI): domain Eukaryota; kingdom Metazoa; phylum Chordata; class Amphibia; order Anura; family Ranidae; genus Lithobates; species Lithobates sylvaticus. The sequence goes on along the minus strand of CM053026.1, from coordinate 710,637,993 downwards.
ATTGATTGCTGATGCCATCTACTGGATGGAGTGTTGGCCATGCTCTAATGCCATCAGCATTGAAGAAGCATCACCTCGCTGCTGCTTTGCAAACAGAGCCATGTAGAACTCTGATCTCACGTCTGTTCCTACTGCCCATCTACAGTGGCAAAACCACCACGCCAGTAGAGGTTGGCCTTGCCTTTTAGAATTCTACTGACCAACAGTAGGAACACCTCCTTAAAACCGTTTTCTCTGGCAGACAATGTCCTTCTCCCTATTTTGGCTATGAATAGAATATTTCAAACTAAGCAGAATGGGTTACATTTTTTAAAAGCAATCTTTTCACTGCTGCGGTAGACCTCTTGCTTTACAGAAAGTTTGGGGTAGGCATCTGCCACCCTATGCTTCAGTTGTGATGGCTTGTTAGAAGCATCCAAACTTGTCCCAGTTGGGTCTGTTGTCCATAAAAGGTGCGCACAGTACTCTGGTTAGGGTGCTGGGACACAGACGCTGTATCCAAGGAGCGCTTGGTTTTCGAGAGACTCCATCTCTTTGGAGCTTGACAATTGACATCGTCAAGGATATCATGGAAGGCAAGAAAGTACAACTACCTCAGCAAATCAGAACCAAGGAAAGGTCAGCTGAGTCCCGTCCTACCTCTGTACCTCCCAGCTAGCTGTCAGATCAGGGAGGTGCGAGGGCTGATCCATTCGTAACATCTTGCTTGTTGCCCCCTGAACGTGGGTGTAACATGTTACGAAAGGTGGACTTATCGTTTTAACCAGCATGGCCCTTTGGTAGAGGGGTCCACAGCATGCTCACTCTCAAACCCCTCACCCTTAGACAGGGAATCGCCCATCACTCATGCAGGAGTGTTAGATTGTGGAGGGACCTTTTATCCTAGAGGTGTCTCTCTCCTGTTTCTTCTCTATCTGCTCTTTACTCAGTCCCACTTCTCTTGTTTTAATCATACTCTTGGTGCTGCTTGCTAGTGCCAGTGTCCTGTCTTCCTGTAGGCAGTAGTACCTCATCGTAAATGATGTTGTGTCCCTCAATGGACTGCAATGATTTTATGGTGAGTAAAGAGTCCTGTTTATCTTTGTAGTTGGGTTATTGTGTTTTTTTGCAGTTATTATAATGACCCTTTTTTGTTTTTGCAAGAGTCTCTTGACATCCTTGAATGTTTACTTTCCATTTGCACAGTGTGTGGAAGAAATCCTGGGTTATCTGAAGTCCTGTTTTAGCAGGGAGCCAATCATAGTCACAATCTGTGTGCAACAGGTAAGCTAAAAAAATGTGTGATAAAAAAAATAACTGATTATCTCCAGATAGAATACTAAGGCCTCTTGTTCACGGTACTGATGTTTTGAGTTTCTGCTTTTTCAGATGTAATTTTAGGTGTTTGTTTAGTTTGCACATATTTATGTGCGTTTTTGCATGTATATGTGCATTTGCACACACACTACCTTCCTAGGGAAAATGCATTCATATTAATGTGCATATTTGGGCGCAAAATACTGAGCAGGAACGCAGGTTTTCCTATTTATTTTTTACTGAGGAATACTATGTGCTTGTTTACGCGCCTGTGTGCACAGGCACATTGTAAATAATGGGCTACATTTTTGCTCTGTAAAAAAAACCTCCTGTACTGCGATTTTGCAAGCTGCAGTGTGCAAGAGGCCTAAGAATAACATTTTTGATTTTAATAATAAATTAATGTATGTGTTTTTTTTTTTATTTATTTTTTTTTATTTTTTTAATTTCCTAGCTATTGAAGACCCTTTTTGGAACCAATTTAGCATCCCAGTTTGAGGCACTGTATTCAAACCCTAGCAAAACCCAGGGAAAAGCACAGCGCCTTGGCTCTTCTAACCTGCGACCTGGCTTATACCATTACTGCTTCATGGCTCCATATACACACTTTACCCAGGCTCTAGCAGATGCCAGTCTACGTAACATGGTCCAAGCTGATCAAGAGCAAGATGCATCAGGGTAAGCACACACCTTAAAGCTGAAGTTTAATCTGCTTACATTTTACTTTTCCTGGTTTCCTCCATATTTTAAAATAGTTTGCTTTTTTTACATACCTTTTTAGGACCCAATAACATCATCATTGGGTCTTTGTGAAATGCAGATAAACCATACCTAGTTGGAGGGGCTGGCAGGGTCCTGTTCACAGCTTACTGAAAACATCACAGCCCCTATTCAAACAGTAGGCTGGTTCTTCATGGGAGTTGATGGGCAGATTGGGTGTTCCTAAGCAGGTTAAATTTGCATGCAGACCACACCAAGTAATACCTGCATGTTTTGCTGAGCCTCCATAATTAAAAAAGCTGCCATCCAAAGAATGATAGGGCAGGCTAAGGACTGTAAGGGCTCGCTCTTTGATTCGCTCTAGCTTCTATTGCAAACAGTGTGCAATGAAACCTTAGTAAGCAATTTCAGTACAGGAGAGTAGACTGTACAACTGTGCAAGACTGAAGGTAAGGCCAGAATTGAGCTTTAAGATGCAGTGCCTTGAAAAAGTATTTTTTTTTTCATGTTACAACCAAAAACATAAAAAAAAATTTTGGGGGCGATTTTATGTGATGGGCAAACACAAAGTGGCACATAGTTGTGAAGTGGAAGGAAAATGATAAATGGTTTTCCTAATATTTTACAAATATGTGAAAAGTGTGGCGTGCATTTGTATTCGGCCCCCTTTTGTTCTGATATTCCGAACTAAAATCTAGTGGAACCAATTGCCTTCAGAAGTCACCTAATGAGTAAATGGCGGCTACCTGTGTGTAATTTTTTTTTCAGCTGCTCTGTGAAGCCCTCAGAGCTTTGTTAGAGAATATTAGTGAACAAACAGCATCATGAATGTCAAGTAACACACCAGGCAGGTCAGGGATAAAGTTGTGGAGAAGTTTAAAGCAGGGTTAGGTTATACAAAAGTATCCCAAGCTTTGAACATCTCACAGAGCACTGTTCAATCCATCATCCGCAAATAGAGTAAGGCACAACTGCAAACCTTCCAAGACATGGCCGTCCACCTAAACTGACAGGCCGGACAAGGAGAGCATTAATCAGAGAAGCAGCCAAGGAGGCCCATGGTAACTCTGGAGGAGCTGCAGAGATCCACAGCTCAGGTGGGAGAATCTGTGCACACGACAACTATTAGTCGTGCACTCCACAAATCTGGCCTTTATAGAAGTGTTACAAGAAGAAAGCCATTATTGAAGGAAAGCCTTAAGTCCCATTTGCAGTTTGCGAGAATCCATGTGGGGGACACCATGAGACCAAAATTTGACTTTTTGGCCTAAAAGCAAAACGCTTTTTGTGGCAGAAAACTAACACTGCACACACCATCTCCACCGTGAAAGATGGTGGCAGCATCATGTTGTGGGGATGCTTTTCTTCAGCAGCGACAGGAAAGCTGGTCAGAGTTGATGGGAAGATGGATGGAGCCAAATAAAGGGCAACCTTAGAAGAAAACCTGTTAGTCTGCCAAGGACTTGAGACTGCGGCGGAGGTTCACCTTCAAGCAGGACAACGACCCTAAACATACAGCCAGAGCTACAATGGAATGCTTTGGATCAAAGTATATGCAAGTGTTAGAATGGCCCAGTCAAAGTCCAGACCTGAATCCAATTGAAAATTGCTGTTCACTGATGCTGTCCTAATCTGACAGAGCTTGAGCTATTTTGCCATGAAGAATGGGCAAAATTTTCACTCTAGATGTGCAAAGCTGGTAGAGACATCCCCAAAAAGACTTGCAGCTGGAATTGTAGCAAAAGGTGTTTCTACAAAGTATTGACTCGGGAACTTAATACAAATGCACACCACACTTTTCACATATTTATTTGTTAAAAAATTGGAAAACCATTTATCATTTTCCTTCCACTTCACAATTATTGGTCTATCACATAAAATTCCAATAAAATACATTTATGTATTTGGTTGTAACATGACAAAATGTGGGAAATTTCAAGGAGTATGAATACTTTTTCCAGGCACTGTAGCTAGCACTTTATAAAATGTTCTTTTGTTCAATTCATAGTTTTGTAAATTTGTCTCTCTTTAAAATATTTGCATTGATTTGTCCATTGAATGTTTTAATGTTAAAACAGACTGGTTGCTTTTTTTGTTCCAGGTGGTTTGATGTGCTCCAGAAGGTTTCATCTCAACTGAAAAACAGCATTACCAATGTTACGAAGCACCGTGCAGACAAGGTACAGCTTGCTTCATTATAGATTCTTCTGACCCTCCCGTCTGTGTTTTGTAGGAGGTGATTTGCCTGGAGACTTTATCAGTCAGAACCTCTTACTAGCAAGGATCTAATGACCCTTTATAGCCAATGTACACACATACAATTGAGCTCTATATACGGTTGGAAGAAAGCGGTATCGTGCTCTGTTACTTTCTGTACTAGAATGGTAAAGGTCTCTGGTTTGTCCAGATTTTACCTCTTTCTGTGCCCGAGAGTTTACTTAAAGGGTAATTCCACTGTCATAGGGAAAAAAAATATAGCAAATAAAAAAAAAAATGTATAGCATATATAATTGTGACACAAGCCATATTGTAATATGTTATTAATAATTACTTTTCCTTTTCTGTAAAATGCAATATGGCAACACACAAACAGTTGGTTTCCCTGTTACCCTGAGCCTAAACGTTGCTCTTCTACCATGTGGTGGCAACATGTCCGATTCTAGACACGTGCCCCCCAGCTCACATTCTACATATGGTTATGGTGGTGCTTGCAAGCACACCTTCTAACAGTGCTGACATCTGCAGCAGTCTCAGCCATGCTTCGTTCAGAAAGACAAGTTCCCTTTTTGTAATCCCAGATGGACCCAGAAAAGGTGCACTTGCTTCTCCTTTCACCATCTCCAGGTGGCTCAGGCAGACCATCGTCTGAATTTAAAGCTCCACTTTAAAACATTTGAAAATTCAACCTTGTGGTGGGGCTGTGCCTATACTGAGTTAACTGTTAGTTTACTATAGGGGAGAGTAAAAGCACTTTCATTTACCCAATCCTCCACTCCCCCCAGCAGACAGCACTCCCCCATACACAGATGGTGGCCGGTCCCTTGGTGTCATAAGGTCCAGTGCAGTGCTATGAACCTTGCACCCTTCTTGACGTCAGGACCTTAGACTGCTGGAGCATGGGGGAGAATAGGATGCAGGTATAGGTCTGGCAGCACAGTGGAGTAGAGGATCTGGTAAGTAAATCTTCTTTTCTGTGTCCGCTAGACCTAAACGAGCAGTTAACCTTTGCAGGAGTGCTGGAGCAGCCCAACTGTAAGGGAGAATTTTTGAGTTTCCTGGAGTTGGGCTTTAAGGATCAGGTTTTTTCATCTCAAAGCACACTCTACAAGATATGTTGGTGCTTCTTGGGCTTTTTGACTTTAAGCATCTGTTTCCCAGATTTACAAGACAGCCACCTGGCATTCTTTTCTCCAACATCTAGCAGTCTCGTCTAATGGTAGCTTTGGACAGAAGGTCCCTCAGGTGGCTCTTTGCGCTGCATACCTAGTCCTCTATTGTTAGCATGTGTTTGCTGTGTTGCCCACCTCTCAGTTGGACTGCTTTTGGTGCTTCCAAAAGGTTAAAGACTCCCCTTAAGAGCTCACCCCTTTTGTATTTATAATCGTGCTCTAGATACTGATTTGATTAAAAACTGGGGTGGGCTGGTAGTGGGAGGATTGTCCTGGGCTAACCTTCAGATTGCCAATGCCCAATTCCACTGTAGGTGTCGGTATAACACAAAGGCTGTGTCCTTTAATGGACTCCAGGAAAAGTATTTTACAGATTTTTATTCTGCAAGAAAGAGCTCAGGCATGCCTCATTGCATCCTACGATTCAGTGCTGACACCTCAGCATAGTATACACAGTATGTGGTTGGTGTGGTGTATAAACCATATATCTTGATGGTAAATCATTGGTTTACTGTGGTAAGTTTGGGTATTTTTTTGTTGCTTTTAGGTTTATACCGGTATACACTTAAAATTTTACACATTAAAAAGTTATATTATAGTGCATATGTAGCCATAACTTTACCTTTTTTGTTTCAGTTTTAGAAAGCGTGGGATGGGTTAAAACTCCTGTTTGTTTTTGCTCTGCCCTGTTGAGGTAATTTCCCTTCACTTGCTTTCCTGAAGTTAGATGAAATATCTACAATGTGAGGAAAGTTCCCAATGTCATTGGCACAGGTTTCCCCAATGTAAGAGTCTCCTTCATTCCTGTACCAACCCCAAACAGGCCAGGCGGTGGTAAAAGGACCTATTTAGGATGAAGTTAAATGTTCCCATATTGTAGGATAATGGAATTCCTTTTTCCCCTTATTTGAAGTTAAAGTGTCTGTAAAGTCACATTGTGACTGTGCTGGTATCCCCTCTAGTTTATACAGCTATTAACTACAATGTGTGTGTTTGTTATTTTTAAATGAGCAGTCTAAATACCTTTTCTCACACCGCTGTGGTGTGGTCACATGATCCTCCTCCGCTCTCCTTCCCTGATCGATCGAAGGAGAGCAGCGGGAGGGGCTGAGATTCCCCTCTGACAGCCAGCCAGCAGAGAGAAGTCACATGACCGCACAGCGGCGGTGTGAGAAAAGGGTATTTAGCCTTTTCATTTAAAAAAAAAAAAAAAAGAGATCTATTGTAATTAACTGTTTAAACCAGAGGGAATACGAGTATTTTTGCTGCATATTGCAGCAGAAGAGGGGCAGGGAGGAGATCGTCCCTCACACTGACAGGCAGGCATGCAGTGAGGGAGGGGAGACACTCTGAGTAGAGAGCTCGATGACGGACGCATGTAATCTGACCTCAACAGCTATTATTTCCATGGTCAGCACACACAGTGGAACACCGGAACCAGCAGGATCAACCAGGTATATTGCAATATAGAAGGGGACAAATGACACTGCACAAGCTCTGTGCTATAGATTATGCCTTAAAGGAACATTTTTTTGGGGGGGCGAGGGTTACAACCACTTTAACCTCCTCCTGCCCGTGCTATAGCCTGAACGTGCAGTTGTCATTTAAAATGTGAGCGCTGAAAATTGGTCTGGGCAGGAAGGGGGTTTAAGTGCCCAGTAAGCAAGTGGTTAATGCCTATCCTAAAATTCTCTTGATGATTAGCTTATAATCATTGTTATAAAATTAAAAGCTAATTATTCATCTTTTTTTTTGACACTTTTTTAGAATACCATTCATAACCATATTCGCCTGTTTGAGCCCCTGGTGATTAAAGCGTTGAAGCAGTACACAACCACTACATCTGTGCAGCTGCAGAGACAGGTTCTGGATCTTCTAGCTCAACTTGTCCAACTTCGAGTCAACTACTGTCTACTAGATTCTGATCAGGTAATATCTTTCACTCGACAGGAGACAGTGGTTTTAAAAGCCTTTACTCAACAACTAAGCCCCCTTTGATAATTGTTTGTTCTTTATTCAGCCATGTTTAAAAAAATCAGGGAAATTTAAAAAAATTTAATTAAAAGTACTTTACATTTCTTTTAATCATGCACTCTTTTTGCTCCTTCAGGTGTTCATTGGTTTTGTGCTGAAGCAGTTTGAGTACATTGAAGTAGGTCAGTTCAGGTAAGGTCCTCTTCTGTATGCCCTGAACGCCAGATCAGATTTGGATTTGTGTGCAGATGATATCCCATTTACTTGTTAAGTTTCTTTTGTTAAATTGACAGGGAATCGGAAGCCATCATTCCCAATGTGTTCTTCTTCCTGGTATTGCTGTCCTATGAAAGGTACCACTCTAAGCAGATCATCGGCATTCCTAAAATCATTCAGCTGTGTGACGGCATCATGGCCAGTGGGAGGAAAGCTGTGACCCATGGTATATATATATACATGATTGAAATCTTTAACTCTTAGGGCTCATTTCCGAACTGTTTTATTATAGGAGTTCTGTAGTTACAGCATATGCTTTCAGTTTAGAACATCAGCATTGTAAAAGCAATACAAAAAAAAAACTTTGGGTGCAGGCGCTGGCATCTTCACAAAGGGAAACCGGCAGTAAAGCCTTCAGGCTTCACAGCCAGTTTCCTATTGCGCATGTGCAAGTTGCGCTGCACTTTTTGAATGGTCCCATAATATTCTGGAACCTGTGTATGTCCCAGAAGGCAGCGGGGCAGCGGGGGGAAGGAGGAGAGGCCAGACATGCTCATAAATTGCCAATCAAGCTCCGCTTGTTCGCACCCTCCACTTAAAGGAAAAGTTCCCCTTTTCGTAACATGTTCAGGGTGTAACATGTTACGAACATACCGTCCCCCCACACCTCCCCGATCCCCACTATGACAGCTAGCAATGTTTTTTTCTCCCTCTCCGCTAGCTGTCACAATTGGAAAAAAACTTGGCCGAGTGGGGCTCTGCCTACCTGGCCGCGTCACTGATTGACAGGGCTCTGTGCATGGAAAACTACAAGGTCCGGCAGCCTTTGCGGCTGTTGGCTTATAGTTTTCAATGAACTACTGCCGTGGTAGTAAATTCATGCTTCCTGTCAGATTGCATCTCCTTGTACGGGTAAGCAGATACACTGGCAGGTCTGAAGGAGACCTGCATGGCAATGCTTTACAGGTTCCAAAATAAATAATGCACATTTTTTTTACCTGCAAAAAAATGTGCATTTTTTTTTTTTTGAGCTTGAGCATGCTTTCTTCAATGTCTGTAGGGAATTGTAAAAGTACTAACTATATAAATGCAGTGTGTTTTATAAAATGTGCTTTTCTTGTTTGTTTTTTTTGTCGTTTTTTAAATGCAAACATGTAATTTTAGTTTTGGTATATAAGATTTAGTGTCTTTCTATATTTAATATAAAAAGAAAAGGTTGCGCTATGTTACTTTTTGCTTATCACATGTGGTTTGCTGTTATGTTAATTTAAATTCATTTTGGTCCAGCGCAGTTTTTTTGTTATATTTGTCTTTCTATATTTGCCTATCCCCATACTGCAGCTATTCCAGCCCTGCAGCCTATAGTCCATGACCTCTTTGTATTACGAGGAGCCAATAAAGCTGATGCAGGGAAAGAGCTGGAGACTCAGAAGGAAGTGGTGGTGTCCATGTTGCTCAGACTTATCCAGTACCATCAGGTCCTAGAGATGTTTATCTTGGTACTGCAGCAGTGTCACAAAGAGAATGAAGACAAGTGGAAGAGGCTCTCCCGGCAGATAGCGGACATTATTCTGCCCATGTTGTCAAAGCAGCAGGTCAGTAACTCCCGAAGTCTTTATCAGCTATGGAAGTGGTTGGTAGCCTGTTTGCTTCTTCGGGACATCATATGATTTTATTTTCCTTCAATATCCACCCCTTTTCAAAAGCCTACAATTAACAGCGGGATTCCACCAGGGCAACCTAGAACCATAATTTGACTTTCTTTGGCAAAAAACAGGCGTTCTGGTGTGGAAATCCCACCCGAGGAGTCTCCTAGGGAGATGATAGGAAAATCTGTATTTCAGCTTATTACCAAACCAATGAAACTAAAACATGCAGTTTTGGATGTATTTGGGTCTCTAAACTGGTTGTTGAAAAGAGTAATGTTAATGTTCCGTTTGTTATGTCTTTAGATGCACATAGACTCCCACGAAGCTCTGGGTGTGTTGAACACTCTTTTTGAAACCCTTGCTCCTTCCTCCCTGCGTCCTGTAGATATGCTGCTGAGAAGTATGTTCGTCATCCCGTACACTATGGTAAGTGATTAGAGCATGCATGGTTTTAGCGATATTGGTACAGAATAAAAATTTAATTATAGGGGTTTTAACGTTTTTCTTGCTCTTTTCAAAGATAAATTAGTCTTTGTTTCTAAAAAAAAAAAAAAAAAAAAAAAAAAAAAAATTTTAAGGCCACGTATTTATGTTTTATTTTAATATTTGCTTATTTACTGAAAAAGTGGTCATTAGAAAATAGTCTTAAATGGAACCTAAAATGATGTGGAATGATTTGCATAGCTGTGCACTCTCCTTTAACCGCTTCCCGACCGGCCACTGCATATATACGTCAGCAGAATGGCACGGGCAGGCAGAATCACGTACCTGTACGTGATCGTGCATGTGCCTGCCCGTGGGTCGCGCGCGCGCCGCTAGCAGCGCGCTCGCGACCCGGTCGGGAGCTCCGTGACCCCGGCCGCGGGACCAGCGGACCCGATCGCCGCTGGTATCCCGCGATCGGGTTACGGAGCTGAAGAACAGGGAGAGGTCTATGTAAACAAACCTCTCCCCGCGCTTCCTACACTGACTGTCAGTGATCGGCGGTTCCCTGTCATCGGGAACGCCGATCAATGACGTCAGACGTACAGCCACGCCCCCCTACTGTAAAAAAAAAAAAACACAACACGTCACACTGACTCCTCCCCGCCCCCTAGTGGTTAACCCCCTAACTACAACTGTCATTTACATAGGAATCAGTGCTATTTAAATAGCACTGATTGCTGTATAAATGACAAATGTCCCAAAAATGTGTCAAAAATGTCCGATGTGTCCGCCAAAATGTCGCAGTCACAATAAAAATCGCTGATCGCCGCCATTACTAATAATAAAAAAAAATATTAATAAAAATGCTATAAAACTATCCCCTATTTTGTAAACGCTATAACTTTTGCGCAAACTAATCAATAATCGCTAATTGCGATTTTTTTTACCAAAAATATGTAGAAGAATACGTATCGGCCTAAACTGAGGAAAAAAAAAGTTTTTTTATATATTTTTTGGGGATATTTATTATAGCAAAAAGTAAAAAATATTGCATTTTTTTTCAAAATTGTCGCTCTATTTTTGTTTATAGCGCAAAAAATAAAAACCGCAGGGGCGATCAAATACCACCAAAAGAAAGCTCTATTTGTGGGAAAAAAAGGACGCAAATTTTGTTTTGGAGCCACGTCGCATGACCGCGCAATTGTTAGTTAAAGCGACGCAGTGCCGAATTGCAAAAAGGGGCCTGGTCCTTTGGCTGCCAATTGGTCCGGGGCTGAAGTGGTTAAAGAATAATTGGGCTTCCACCTGTCCCCGTTCGGTAGAGAACTTTTACTGAGTAGTCAACTGGGAGATGCACAGCTGCCCCTTCAGAAGACTACTGACCACACGTCTCTTATTTTACACGTCTACCATAATTGCCATTCAGTCTTGGGCCACATTCACACCTGAGCGTTTTGTAGCTCGAAACGCCAAAATGCTGGAGGAGGAAAAAAAAAATCAATTATTCTCTAAGGAGTTGGTTTACATTTCTGCTCCAAGTCGCCTGAAGCTCAAAGTTCTGGAGCATTTTTTGTAGCTCAAATTGGGCAGATTGGTGCACTTTTTAAACTTGTTTTTGTTGCATGGACACGCTTGATTTGTGCATTTTGAGCGTTTTGGTCAAATGCAATAATTTTAAATGAATATTAATACTAATAAAATACATTAAAAACCCCAATCCTTAATCCTAGCCCCTAACCTAACTACATACATTAAATAATACGTAAATAAACCCTAAGAGCCGGTTCACACAGGGGCAGCGTGACTCAGAGGTGACCTTCACACGACTATAGCGGCGGCTTGCAAAATTACTTCTGTATAGAAGTCCATGCAAGTCGCCTGAAGTCGCCCCAAGAATAGTACAGCAACCTTTTTTCTAAGTCGGAGCGACTTGAGTTGCTCCTATTAGAACGGTTCCATAGTACAGAACGGAACGCGATTTGTCAGGCGGCTAAGTCGCCCCTGTGTGAACCGGGTCTAACTCTTAACTCCTTATCAAAAAATAAATAATATTAAAAGGGCTAAAAAACATAGCAACAAATGATGCAGGTGATATTTTTCTGTATTGGCGAATTAAAATAATGCCAAAGCTCAAAAGCGCTTTAAAAACAATGTACACAAATGCTTGAAAAGTATGCTCAAAAGTGTGAATGCAGCCTCATGGAAGTCACTTCCTTTGGTCTCTATAGCAGATGGTCTTTCAATAGGAATAAATGTTGATGGTGCCACACATGCATAGAAGAGGAGGAGCCTGGCCTGGACCCTTTTGAAATGGAGACCAGTCAGCTTCCAGGGAGGCAAACCATAATACTATGAGTAGTAGGGACAGGTAGCTATAAAAGAGAAAGTTAAATGAAAGGGATGTTATTTTAAAGGAGAACTATACTAAAAGCATGATTATCTTTCAGACCAGGAATTAAACCCTCTAATTGTCAGACTTGTGATGAAGGGATGACATGTAGACTCATGCTATACTTAATACACAAAAGTTGTAAGACGTAGAAAAGTTTATTATTCTACATTGTAGCCTATGTTTCCTTTGAGCAGGCCTCTGTGAGCACTGTCCAGCTTTGGATATCTGGAATACTGGCCATCCTCAGAGTTCTCATCTCGCAGTCTACAGAAGATATTGTTCTTTCCCGGATCCAGGAGCTGTCCTTCAGCCCACTTCTCGTCTCATGTCAGAATATTGCTAAATTGCGGGAAGGAGACAATTACCAACAAAGTACTGAGAACTGTGCTGAGCTGAGCCAGGAAAAGGTCCCACCTGAGGAGACGTTCTCTCGGTATGTAATGTTTTATTTGTCTGAATCATTGACTGTAAACTCATGTTTAAGGCCAGCTTAACCACTTGACCTGTTAGATATACCCCCTTCATGCCCAGGCTATTTTTTGCTATACGGCACTGCATTATTTTAACTGACAATTGCACGGTCATGCAACACTGTACCCAAATAAACTTTGTAGTTTTTTCCCACAAATTGAGCTTTCTTTTGGAGGTATTTGATCACCACTGCATTTTTTATTTTTCGCACTATAAACAAACAAAAAAAAAAAGGAGACTTTTTCAATTTTGAAAATAAAAATATATTTTTTTACATTCTGCTAGAGCTGCACAATTCTGACCAAAATGAGAATCACTATTTTTTTGCTTAGAATAAAGATCACGATTCTCGTGGTATAACATCATCTTTCACATTATATAAAAAAAATTAGGCTAACTTTACTGTTTAGTTTAATAATTCATTAAACTGTGTTTTTTCCAAAAAAAAATTAAGTTTGAAAGACAGCTGCGCAAATACAGTGTGACATAAAATATTGCAACAACCGCCATTTTATTCTCTAGGGTCTCTGCTTAAAAGATTTTTTTTATATATATATATATATATATATATATATATATATATATATATATATATATATATATATATATATATATATATATATATATATATATATATATATATATAATGTTTGGGGGTGCTAAGCAATTTTCTAAGTGCTTTAAGTGGTTAAACTGATTTTATTTACAGACTGAAGTTCATTACTTTGATCTGAAAGGACGAAGTGTTACACTGTTTGACCTCATCTTTGTCAGCTATGTTTTTTTTGGGGGGGGGTTAGACAGCTATCAGCTGTGAGCAGAGAACTCTGCGTAGAATCGTGAAAATGCTTTAAGATCGTGAGGGGGGAAGAATCGTGATCTGATTCTTTAACGATTAACCGTGCAGCGCTACATTCTGCTATAAAACAGATCAAATGCATTTTTTTTTTTTAAATCAAATTTCTTCATAAATTTAAGCCAATATGTATTCCGCTACATATTGTTGGTAAAACAAATCCCAATAAGCATATATTGACTGGTTTGCGCAAAAGTTATAGCTTCTACAATTCTATTGTGTGTGTGTGTGTGTGTGTGTGTGTGTGTGTGTGTGTGTGTGTGTGTGTGTATATATTGGAAGGTATTCACAGCACTTAAATTTTTTCACATTTTATGTTACTGCCTTTTTCCAAAATTGCTTAAATTCAATATGTTCTTCAAAATTCTACAAACAATACCCAATAATGACAACCTGAAAGAAGCTTGTTTGAAATCTTTTCAAACTTATTAAAAATAAAAAAAATCACATGTACGTAATTATTCACAGCCTTTGCTCAATACTTTGTTGAAGCACCTTTGGCACCAATTACAGTCTTAAGTCTTCTTGAGTATGCTACAAGCTTGGCATGCCTTTTTTTTGGCTGGTTTCTCCCATTCTTCTTTGCAGGACCTCTCAAGCTCCATCAGGTTGGATGGGGAGAGTCAGTGCTCAGCTATTTTCAGATCTTTCCAGAGATGTTCAATCGGGTTCAGGTTTGGGCTCTGGCTAGGTCAATCAAGGACATTTGCAGAGTTGTCCTGTAGCCACGCCTTTGTTTTGGCTGTGTACTTAGGGTCGTTGTCCTATTTGAAGATGAACCTTTACCCCAGTCTGAGGTCCAGAGTGCTTTGGAGCAGGTTTTCATCAAGGATGTCTCTGTACATTGCTGCATTCATCTTTCCCTCGATCCTGACTAGTCTCACAGTTCCTGCTGCTGAAAAACATCCCCACAGCATGCTGGTTTCCTCCAGACTTGATGGTTGCCATTGAGGCCAAAGAGTTCAATCTTTGTTTCATCAAACCAGAGAATTTTGTTTCTCATGGTCTGAGTCCTTCAGGTGCCTTTTGGCAAACTTCAGGCGGGCTGTCATGTGTCTTTTACTGAGGAGTGGCTTCCGTCTGGCCACTCTCCCATACAGGCCTGATTGGTGGAGTGCTGCAGAGATGGTTGTGCTTCTGGAAGGTTCTCCTCTCTACTGAGAAATGCTGGAGCTCTGTCAAAGTGACCATCAAGTTTTTGGTCACCTCCCTGACTAAGGCCCTTCTCCCCCAATCGCTCAGTTTGGCCGGGCTTTCCGCTCTAAGAAGAGTCCTGGTGGTTCCAAACTTGTTCTATTTATGGATGATGGAGGCCACTGTGCTCATTGGGACCGTCAAGGCTGTAGAAATTTTTCTGTACCCTTCCCACAGATCTGTGCCTCGATACAATCCTGTCTTGGGGGTCTACAGACAATTCCATGAACTTCATGGCTTGGTTTGTGCTCTGATATGCACTGTTTTCTGTGGCACCTTATATAGACAAAGTGTGTGCCTTTCCAATCAACTGAATTTAACACAGGTTGACTCCAATCATTTTTTTAGAAACATCTCAAGGATAATCAGTGGAAACAGGATGCCCCTGAACTCAATTTTGAGTGTCATGGCAAAGGCTGTGAATACTTATGTACATGTGATTTTTTCTTTTTTTTTTTTTTTTCTTTTTTTTAAATAAATTTGCAAATATTTCAAACAAACTTCTTTCACATTGTCATTATGGGGTATTGTTTGTAGAACTTTGAGGAAAATAATGAATTTAATCATTTTGGAATAAGCCTGTAACATAACAAAATGTGGAAAAAGTGAATCGCTGTGAATACTTTCCGGATGCACTGTGTATTATTCCTAGTATATGTCAATCTGTTGCTGCCTGGAACTATTTAAAGTAGAACTTAACCCATCGACTTAACGGTTTATCAAAACCGTAACATTAAGGCACGCCGTGAATGATAACTGTCAGTTTCTTGTGCTCTCAAGCGAACTTTGAAGCCTTCAGATGGCTGTAGTCCTAACTGAAAATGTGCAGCACCATGGCAACTGCAGAACTTAATAAGAGGGTTAAGTTCCACTTTAAACTCTTCTGTGACATTTTATTGGAGTGATGTGGTTGGTTCTGTCGCAGAGTATCTCCATAGGATAGATACTATTTAATGTTTGTCGTTTTGTAGCCACGTGGCAGAGCTTCCCAAATGGCATGGCCTATGGACACCTCTTTGTCTTTGTAGCAAATAGAAAAAAAAAAAATGAACACGTTAAGTTTTTGTCTTTTCTATGTGGTCTGAGGCACACAGGGCAGCAGAAAAAATGCCATAACAGTCCGCAGAAAAAGCAGCTTAACCACATCCTGCCCAGCCTACAGCAAAATGACGGCCGGGCGGTGGTTTCATTATCCTGAATGGGCGTCATATGATGGCCAGCAGGGTAAGCTGAGGGTGTGCAGCATGCCGATCGGTAGTGCGTGTGTCGCTCTGACACACCGCACCTCCGATCTCGGTAAAGAGCCTATAACATAGGCTCTTTACCATGTGATCAGATGGGTCCAATCACATCATAACCAGGAAGTGACGGTATAGGCTTTTCCTCTATTTGCGCTGACAAGGCGCAAGTAGAGGAGAGCCGATAAGAGACTCTCCTGACGGGGGTGTCTGCGATAATAGTCAGCGCATTGATTATCAGTGCAGATCCATCAAGGATGCCCACAAGTGTTCACCAGGGATGCCTGTCAGTGCCATCTATCAGTGCTGCATGTTAGTGCCGCATCAGTGCCCATCAGTGAAGGAGAAAAATTACTTATTTACAAAATTTTATAACAGAAATTTAAGAAACTTATTTTTTTTTTCTGCCTTTTTTTTTAATTTGTTTAGCAGAAAATAAAAAAAACCCAGCTGTAATTAAATACCACCAAAAAAAAGCTCTATTTGTGGGTGAAAAAAAATATAATTGTTTTATATGGGTACAGTGTAGCATAACGACGCAATTGTCATTCAAACTGTGACAGGGCTGAAAGACGTATATTGGCGTGGGCAGGAATTAGGTGAAAATGCCCTTGATGGAACTGGTTAAAGGCTTCTATGGAGCATATTGTCTAGAAGCATTTGCGTTCTTATAAGCATTTTCCCCCAAAACACTCTTCAAGCCGACTTCAGATCTTTTGTGTGCATTATTGTTTCACATTCAGCTTTTAGAATAATGACCTCTATTTCATGGTGTTTGCCGTTATTTACCTATTTAATTTTCTTCACTAAGCAACAAACGCATAATTTAACTTAACTGACTGACATTTTAAAGTGGCATGTGCCTGCTGATCCTGTGTGTGATGCCATCTGTCTAAGTAGTGAGCATATTGCTTTCACATCTGCTTTCTGCAGAGACCAATTAGTGCTGTTACAGAACACTGTTCTCATGATGATGTGACACTACGCTTGGCATTCAATTCTTGATTTGAAGCAAAAATCAAACTACATTTATTTTCAGTCTCCTGAAAATGTATTTTTGGTTCACAAAATCACGTGCGCTGGCAGGGCGTTGAAAAAAAACGCCCCTCTCCATTGAAATGAATGGAAAGCTCTTCAAAAGCGCCTGAAAAGCTCTTCAAAAGCACTAAGTATTTTACTGGAAATTTAGAAGCGCCTCAGTGTGAAAGGGGCCTTAATGGAGTCTAATCAGTTAGATTCTTGCAGTGCAAGACAGGCGCTAAGGTGCCTCTCCTGTGTCTCCAGTTTGAAAGCCCGAGTGCTTTCACACTGGAGCGGTGTGCTTGCAGGACGGTAAAAAAAAGTCCTGCAAGCAGCATCTTTGCAGCGCTGTCTGAGCGGTGTATACACCACTCCTAAAGCACCCCTGCCCATTGAAATCAATGGGCAGTGCCGCCAGACTGCTGGCAAAGCGCCGCTGCAGTGGTGCTTTGCGGCTGGTTTTAACCCTTTTTTGGCCGCTAGTGGGGGTTAAAAGCGCTAGCAGCCGAATGGCTCTGCTAAAATGATGGCAAAGCGGTGCTTTACCGCCATTGCCCCGTTGTGAAAGTAGCCTCACTTCAAACACGGAGTCAGGGGCAGCAGAACCTCAGCTATGATGTAGGAAGTGGAATTGCACTGCTACTTCTCAGGAGGAATTCAAGACACAAGTTAATGTATTTTGGGTACTGCTTAGGTGTGATTAACATTTCTAGGTGCTGATCTTCACTTTTTGAGTTGAGGTCCACTTTAACCTTGTATTTAAAACCGGCTAAATTTAGAAAGGGGAGACTAATTTTGGTTCCACATTGTAAAGCAGGGGTCTTCAAACTACGGCCCTCCAGTTGTTCAAGAACTACAATTCCCATCATGCCTAGTCATGTCTGTGAATGTCAGAGTTTTACAATGCCTCATGGGATGTGTAGTTCCGCAACATCTGGAGGGCCGTAGTTTGAGGATCCCTGTTGTAAAGCATAGCCTTTTAGTTGCACTTATATGGGCAGGCTGGTTGTGTTGGTGCCTAGATCCATTTACAAATCTTCCAAAAAATGCAATTAGATTTAGACTTTTATATGTTTTAGGGCTTGAGTCACACAAAGGTAAGCCTAAAGTTGAGGTTACATATTTTTGTCAAACATTCAATTACTGTCATTTTATTGCATTTTAGGCCAGTGGATTTTTAAATGTTACTGGTAAGATACCAACCAGCCAATTTTCTACAGCTAGTCTGTGATAGTTGTAACATCTGTTTTTATTTCTTTTTTCCGTCTAAGGTTTCTGTTACAGCTTGTAGGAATTCTTCTTGAGGACATAGTACACAAGGAGTTAAAGGTGGACCTGACTGAACAGCAGCATACGTTTTACTGCCAGCAGCTAGGAACCCTGCTCATGTGCCTTGTCCACATCTTCAAATCAGGTAACACAGATCATCGTGTAACTGTAATTTCGCTTATCACAATGAAAACAAAAATAGCACCTGCTGCTAAATAGATATGATGGTATAGATTGGGCCGTAACTGATCCATCCATAGATTTCTAAACTCCAGTGCTACCATGCATCACTTTGCTTTTCAAGTATTTGTGGAAAAATAAATTTTTCTTTATCGTACATCCTGGGACACAGAGCAGTCTATAATCATTATTGTGGGTTATGCACCACCTGTAGGGGAATGGACACTGGCAGATCAATCAAACAGGGAAGTACCTCAGTTTTTTTCACCAGTGTCTGTAAGGCGATAGTTACTGATGGACTGCATGTGCTGTTGGAGCATACCTGGAGGTCTGAAAACAGTTCTTCTGTGAATCAAAGACTGAAATCGAATCCATTCAAAGAGCAGTTGGCTAAAATGGATGGTACCCAAGCCCTGTTGGATAGGAGAGACAAATCTTCAAGGTTTGCTTGTATTGCAACCTTTCGGCGCTGGATCCTGCTTAATGGAACCCTATGCAGTGTTTGTTCTGACCAAGGTGCTTTCCAGCAGTGTGCTATACATGTCCAGGGGAGTGGACACCCAGATTAAGGGGGATCGAGTCCTTGAAGGTCTTTTATGACAAAGCCCACCGTGAAAGGTGAAGGTTGGACTCCTGTTATGATTCAGAGTCCTGCAGCAGTAATGGTGTGTTTACATTTTCAGTTTCTGAAGAAAAATAAAAAAAAATCTGTCTTTCTGGTCTTTTTTCCGGTGACCACTGGTTTGGTCTGGCTGGCCATGCTCTATGTGTATTGAGCTGCAGTTCTCTCCTACAGCCACTAGAGGGGGTGGTGCTGCTCTGTATAGCCTACTCTTGTGCAGTGGAGGCAGGAAGTTGAAGGGTGGCCATTTTTCTTATGGTTGAATTTACATGTGGGCTGAAGGATGTGAAGGTTCTTGAGAAACAGCAGGGACATGGAGAAGTCTATGGCTGGATGATGATGTGTGAGTACTACCTGTGGGAAGCTGCATGACCAGACAGGACACGATGCATATGCATTTTGTCTGCATAATCGGTAGGGTTTGTACAAATGTGCACATAAAGGAGTTGTGTCTTCAGAGTAGCTTGCATTAATCTGCAGGAACTTACATTTAGGCTGCACTGAAGCGGCATAGAGGCTGCGTTCAGGGTGCATTTGTTGCATATGTGCTTGGCTAGTCCTACAAAATTAATAAGGGGCTAATTGTGGATAATTTTGTCATAGTTTAATGAAACCATGTGCTTCTAGAAAGCAGTGTAGGCGCAGCATAATATTGTAACAGTATTACATTTTGCATGCATAATTGTAGAACTGGCTCCCTGTATAATTGCATGGCTGCATAGCTATGTAGGGACATACCTGCATGAACTACATACTTGCATAAACACTTACTGACATGAACTGCATACCTGTGTACTTGCATAAACTGAATATCTGTGTTTGTGCATACCTGCGTAATCGCATAGCTGTAGACCAACATGACTGTGGACCTGCAAGACTGCTTAGTCAGAGATTTTGGCAAAATAGTTGCTACATACATATTTGTTTACAGGTTAAATGGCCCCAGAAGGGAGAGGCAGCCATGGAAGGCAGGTTCACTCCCCTCGGGTCCAGTGGATTTGGGTGGTAATCTTGTGGTTTTGCATCTCCCAATAGAGTGGTGTCAGGTGTATCTGAGCCACTGTGTTTGTCTAGCATTGCAGCGATTCCTGATGTAAGAATGTCATTGAGAATTTAGCGGCATCATTAACAGCTGTAATAGACTGAAGCCACATCACCCTGAACGCGCCTGATCTTGGCTGATATCAGAGTCAAGGCAGGATCGGGCCTTGTTAGTACTTGGATGGGAGACTACCTGGGAATACCAGGTGCAGTAAGCTATTCTCCAGAGTGAGGGGGGTGTCTGAAGCTGCTGTGTTTTTGGAGTATCTCGAGCCAGAGGATGCTAGGGCAGCCTCTGAGGTGGTTCGCTCCATCTTTAGGTTGACTCGGGCAGAAACCTGGTAGGTTAAGTACGCCTCTTTGGGACTTTCTGTGTCCACCTCAGTTATCGGCCTTTTGCCTTGCATTTGCTCTTGGATCAGAAGTTATGGGCTCATTATTGTAAAACACTTCACCGTAGCATCCCCAAAACCAAACAGGGACATGAGGTCTATCTTCGAAATCCTTCTATTTAGATGGTATTGGTCTGATCAGTGATGGCCTCTCTGCAAGATGTAGATTTCAGGTGTCCATAGTCATCAATGACGCATATCTTCATGTACCAGTTTTTCAAGGCTTGGCAAAGGTTTCTGAGATTTTGCAGTAGAAAATCGCCATTTTCGTTTTGTGACACAGCCCTTCGGGCTGGCCACAGTCCCCCAAGGGTTCACAACGCTCCTAGCCCCGGTGCTGGACTTACTGAAGACGCAGAGGTATAGATCTCAAGATACCTCATGGATCTTTGCTCAGGGAGCAGTCAGTTCCGGGTTTAAAGCGAAATATAAGAAGCCAATAGTATGCCTTCAATATGTCTCTGCATGAGGAAATGATCTCTATGTTGAAGCGATTCCCTACGTGCAGTTCCACTCAAGGTCTTTTGTAGAGGAACATTCTCTGTCTATCTTGAACATGAAGGTCTGGCCAGACATATGGTCATGGGTCTTGTGATCTACGCACTGTTGCGCGCCAGGAAGCCAGCTTCAAGGCACTTCCATTATAGGACTTGTAAATCTTATATGCCTGGGATGAAGCCAGAAAGTGGCACCCGCAGACATATGTGAGGTGGGAGATTTTTCCATTCTCCAATCAGGTGGGGAAATGAAATTGGCCTTAAAGTGGTTGTAAACTCTCAAGTTTCACTTTAGCTCATTATAATCTACAGTGATAAGGCTGCTGATCGCTGCCTGTGAAATTTCACTTACTGGTAGTCCCTTCAGAATCCGTCCTGCAATCTTTAATGACGTCACCGGCACATGCGCAGTCCGTCGATTCGTTAACGGCACGTTATGTGTACCGTTTCTATATCCTCAGCATGCCGTGTTATTTACTTCCACTGAGAACGGCACAGAAAGGAAGCCTCGCGATACTGTTCCCTCCTCCTCCTCACCTTCCTGGATCTCCTCTTGTAACAGTATAAGACGTCACACAGGGGTAGTGAACCATAGAAACACACAGACGTTCAAACAATCAAGTAAAGCTTGGTTTACACACGATCACTCATGCGCGAGATTTAGACAGGGAAGGAAAGAAAGGGCGGAAATGAAGTCCACACAAAAGAGCCAGCAATCGATAGAAAAAATTGGGCAGCCGATTTCCGAAAGATCTTTTATAAAAGCAAAAAAAGGTATTTGCAAACCTGGTTTTAGTGACCTTTTAATGTATATTAAAATACATTGCTGGATGATAATATAAAATAAAACAAAGTCCTGGGTTTACTTCCTCTTGAAGTACCATTTAAGGGTCATATTTTATCTATATATTTTCCAGAGACCGTTTTCTCTCTCGATTCGTACTTCATGCAGGGTGTAACGCAGACTGTCCTGCCTGTTAGGCCACCTTTGTTTCCTTGTGGCTTGAACTTTGTCTTGGCTGTACTTGTAGAAGCCACCTTTTAAACCATTTTGAGAAACTCTGTTAATCCTTTGACTCAGAAGGTGGCTTTTTTGGTTACATCAAGAAGAGTGTTGGAGCTGGCAGCTCTTTCATGAAAGGAGCCATTCTTGGTCTTGCATCATAAGGTGATTTTGCGTCTTCATCCATCTTTCTTGCCTAGAGTGGTTTCTAGTGTTCACTTGAGTCAGGACAGTGTCTTGCCTTTCTATTTTCCTAGTCCACAGTCGGCAGGGGAAAGATTGCAGCATACACTGGATGTAGTTTTGGGTGGTCAGGATTTGCTTGAGTTGTCTGCACAGATCAGCAATCCTGCCCAGGAAGGACAGGCGGCATCCAGGTCCAGTTATTCATTCAGGTCTATGGTTTGAAAGGGCAAGGTTCAACCCTTTCTGGGGAGAGCGCACTCTACCAGGAGTGGAGGGCATCTTGGGCTATCCACTATGAGGCATCAGTGCCTCAGGTCTGCAAGGCTTTTTCGTGGTCTTTGGTTCATACATTCACTGGGTTTTACCAGGTGGATGTCAGAGCTGTGGAAGATGCTGCCTTGGGCCGTAGCGTGTTGCAGGTGGCAGAACAGGTCCTCCTCCGGCAGTTTCTGTGATTTTGTCTCTCCCTCCCCTCAAGTGTATTGCTTTGGGACATCCCACATCCCACAATGCTTATAGCCTGCTCTGTGTCCCATGATATACGATAAAGAAAATTTGATTTTTTTTTCTACATACTTACCTGTAAAATCCAATTCTTGGAGTACATCATGGGACACAGAGGTCCCTCCCATCTTTCTGGGAATGCATTGCTTGCTACAAGACAGGCGCTTCCTTTATCGGAGCGGCTTCCCGTTTGATCTGCCAGTGTCTATTCACCTATAGTTGACACATAACCCACACAGTAATGATTATAACCTGCTCTGTGTCCCGTGATGCACTCCAAGAAATTGATTTTACAGGTAAGTATGTAGAAAAAATCTAATTTAAACAAAAAATAAAATGATTTTGTTTTAGCCACGGGGTAATGCTAGAGAGGCTGAGTATTGGAGCAAAAGCCATCTGTTTACTTTGTTTGAAAAATAAGTAGCCCTTTTTTTGTTAAAAGAAAACATTGCAGTAGGGCTTTAATACATTATAATACATTGTATACATAATAATAATTTAATACATTGTTCCTGCTTGAAAGTAGTAGGAATGATTCAGATATACCAGGGATTCAGATAACTGGTTCACTTATGTGCTTCAAATATAAACCTATATAGCAAGACCTACAAGCACACACAGCTTAATGATTCAGTGGAGGGGGACACACTCCCTCTCTACTCTCCTGGTTTGAGTGGGTGCAGGCTGAGTTGTCAGACAGTACTGGGCAAAGGTTGGAATTTCTTGTTCGGTCGGATTAGATTAGTATTTTTCCACAAGTACAAAAAAGCATTTAGTCCAAAATAAAAAAAAAAATGGGGTGCACTATTTATTACCTTTAAAGGAAACCTTTGCTAAAGATTGCTGACCTCATTCTGAAAATGCTAGATGTCTGGCTTTAGTATTTTTGGATAGAACAAAGATGCAACAAGTCCTAGAAAAGTCAGAACTCTTATGCATACTGTTCTGGGTCTGTGACTGAAATTACAGGGGCCATTCAATCAGAATGATAGTCTGGAAATTGGCATTTCGAGAAGGTCGGGGTCAGCAATGGCAGCCTCCATATTTCTCTGACAGGTTTCCTTTTTAGAGCTGCAGATTATCTTCTGACCAGAAGATGGAGCACACGTTCTACTAAACAAGTCTACTGTGGATGGCACTTTTATAATAATTTTTAATATAAAAATTGTGTGTGAACTGATTTGGTTATCAATGTTTTTTTAGAGCATTCACTTGATTGGACTGTCTCCAAACATTTTGCTTTCACACTATGCCTATCAATGTCCAATATTGTGCAATGATCGACAATCTCCAAGCAGGTCCAGTTAATGTTATATTGGATCCTGAATATCAAGCTTATTTTTATTATTATTACTGTAGATCTGTTGCAGATAACTGATTACTGCAACATTACTACAGATAGCTGGTTTGAATTAAAGTGGAAGTAAACCCTGTGTTTAAAGTTGTACCTACAGGTAAACCTATAATGTAGGTACAGTGAATATCTCCTCAACCTGCACGGTTTAGGAGATATTCACACGGCAGGCATTCACCGGTGCATGTGCTCTGAAGGGAAAGTATAGCCTTGCCGTCCCTTTAGAGCTCCGGCTGCGGTCCGTGACTCCCGTGGTGCGGTCAATTAGATGGCTGGAGGACAGGAACTCAGAAGGAAGACGGGTGAAGATGGAAGCACCTGTCAGCAATGACAGCACGGCGTTGGAGGGCTTCGTTCTAAGGTAGGTATTTCATAAGGTATAACAATTTGATAAGTATTTCATACTGTGCTAGTATGCATACTAGCACATTACGGCTTTACCTTGTAGGGTTCAAAAAAATAAATAAAAAATTGGTGCGGTTTACTACCACTTTAATTTTCTCTGCTAGAACACTTCCTGGTATGGTCAATATTGTTAAATCTAATAATTGGATATTACAGTTTTACTATAGGGTCAGTCCAACCAAAACTCATATTCCACTTTTTGGTTGACCTAAACCACCTGAACGTTTTTGTTATGTTTTGTATACTATATTGGTATTGAAAGCGCTCCCAGGTCTGCACATTTGATGATGCCATTATGAGGGGGTCTAGTTTTTATTATAGAGAATGTGGGAGTAGGTGAGGAAGACCTAAAACTGCCAGGTAGAGGGGGAACCAGGCAGGGCATTGTGGTAGGAAGACCTAATTTTTAGTGTTGAAAATATTTTATTGGTATTTTACAAGAAAAAACAGTAAAACAGTGAACATCACAAGATAAGTGTATGCAAAGAACGGTAAAATACGGATAATTGCGGGAGGCCAGCCAATGACTATCGTCCACAGCCGGACTCCGCTAGCAAGCTCAGAAAGTAGGGAAGAGAACCTGTTCTCTGGTCCACGAGGTTTTGCCAGAGAGAGCTGCTCATGAGTCACTACATGAGGTAATATGCAATAAGTAACATAAAGAAGATAGAATAAAAGAGGAGCGAGTAGAGCAAAGCAAAGGAGGAATAAGTAGGGGGGTGAGAAGAGGGAGGAGTGGAGGGGATGAGGGTTATGTCCGGGGGGGGGGGGGGTAAAAGGGAGTCCAGAGTGTCCCTAGATGTCTGAGATTTTGTTCAGCAAAGTTTTAGAGGAGGAGAAGCGGAGCCAGATTGACCATTGAGCTATAAATTTGGTGTATGTGTCATTGTCCAATGCCAGCATCTCCTCCATTCTCATGGTGTCATTCATGATCGATACCCACCGTGACAATGGAGGAGTATTCTTTGTCTTCCAATAAGGGGGTATCAGTTGCCTAGCAGAGGACATAAAGAAACGGAGCAATCTTTGTCTCTGCGACTTTATAGACCCAGGCAGTAGACCTAATTTTTAGACCCCTTTCACACTGAGGCAGTTTTCAGGCGTAACGGGGTCGGAAAATCGCCTCAAAACTGCCTCCCATTCATTTGAATGTGTGCATTCACACTGGGGTGGTGCACTTGTGGGACGGTAGAAAAAGTCCAAAGCGATTTGAAAGAGCCACAAAACAGGTCCCCTTTTTTTTTTTTTTTTTAAGGTCCCGTACTCACAGGACCTTTAAAAAAATAAAAAAAGACAACCCGCTAGCACCCCAAAAACGGCGCTAAAGCACCGCAAAAATGACCGGCGCTTTAGCAGTGCTTCAGTGTGAAAGTGAACTAACCAGGCTTACAAGCCAGGCAATACCTCCGCCCTTTGGGCTCTACTTTACACTGTTTTTCATACTGCTGTTTTTGTCACTTGCAGGAACATTCAGAAGAATAACTAATGCAGCTACACGACTTTTCAAGGGGGATGGCGAAAATGGGAACTACTACACCTTGGAGAGCCTTAGTGAGCATGTGGAATCCATGTTTCCAACCCACCCTTCCCTGGTGCTGCTGTGGTGCCAGTTCCTGCTGCTCATAGACTACACAAACTACAACTGGTGGTCCGAAGTACATCAGACGCTCAAGTAAGGCGGCACTACTTTACCATTTTGTTACATGAAGAAAATACTGTTTTCTAGTGTTCCCTTTTATGGATTTTAGGGTGGTGTTTGCTGTCTTAGGCAGGCCATACATGGTTCAAATTCCAAACAAATTTTCTTTCAAAAATCTTTTCAAAGAATTTTCGTTCGAATTTTGCAACCATTAGTGGGACACAGCAACGGCGGCTGGTTTTTGTGCGACTATGGAATTTGAGTGATCGGACATGTTGGAAATATTTTGAAGGGGCTACTTTGAAGTCGCACAAATATGAACGGTACACATTGGAAATCATGGGGTACGACTTGTCATGCAACTTCGCAGTCCCAAGTTGCAGGACAACTCGCACAAGTGTGAAAGGAGGCTTATGCCCAACAGTAGCACTTAATATGCAGTAATATAAAGTAATAGAGTGTGAACCTACCCGCATACCAGGAACCACTGGGCTAAAAACATACATTTTATTCAAACCAATTCAGATTGCAGGAGTAGTGCCATATAGTATACTGTAAATGCCAAATTGAGTAAGAAACTGCATAACGAAAATCGATGGTGGCACCATCGGATCACAAAACGCGCAAAATATCAAATTTTGAAGAGAAAATTAGTTCAGAATTCAACCATGTATGGCCTGCCTTTAAGTGTTTATACTTTATAACCGCTCATGAAAAACTAACTTCTGTTCAGGGTTTTATTTGAGCAGGACAATTGCTGTTCTGTTTTTTGAAACAACTTCTTACTCTTTTCATAATAATCATGTCAAGCACAGTGCTACAGCTCTGTGTGAGACTTCTGGTTTCACAGCTAGGCAATTTACATTGGATATGAATAAAGTAAAACTCATTTTTATTACTGTAAACAGGGTGAGGATTTTATGTATGAAGCAAGAGACTTAGGCCCCTTTCACACTGGTGCGGGCGTTGGCGGTAAAGCAGCGCTATATTTAGCGTTGCTTTACCGTTGTTTTAGCCGCAGTATTCGGCCGCTAGCGGGGCGGTTTTAACCCCTGCTAGCGGCTGAAAAAGGTGTTGCCGCGATATTACCATACGTATATTGATTTCAATGGGTAGAAGCGGCATAGCTCCAGCTTTCACACTGGAGTTAAAGGACCCGCTTTTTACAGGCGCTATTTTTAGCGCTGTAGCGCCTGAAAAACGCAAAGGTGTGAAAGGGGTCTTAATGCCTAGACTGGATCCTGCTGCTGCCAATCAAGATGTATAACCTACAGCTGATCCTGGAGTGTTGTCCCTTATTAGGCCCCTTTCACACGGGTGGATAGAATTCAGCTTTTAGCTGCGGATAGATCAAGTTATCTACTGCAGCTAATCTGAAGCCTTTTCACCAGATAATTTGTAGAACTTTCTGTCTTTTTCTCACTTTGTGACCACATATGGTTACTTGTCTTAATAACATTAGAAGAATTGGTGCATGGTGTAATGAGGACGTTTTGCCATTTAACTCAACCCTCATTAGCGGAGGAGGAGGAAGACGACCAGTACATGGAATTGTGCGCACAAATCTAATATGACATGCGTCATAAATACAATGTTTACTCCTACACAGTTAACACCCAAAGTACAAGTTGTACCACCAATTTATACATAATTACTTGGTCCCATATAATTAATTGGGAAGCCCTAACAAGTTATTATTTGCTGCTATGGTTACCACCTTTCCCCTAATGTGCAGCCGGTTATTCATTGTCAGGAGACACTTTATATAATTCAGCAATTTCTTCACTTAGTCTTGTGGATGCGCTGATGATCCTCTTGGAACAATGTTCAGAATATTTTTGTTTCTTGGTTCATTTTGTTTTTAAAGAGGAACTCTCAGAGACTGGGGGGAGATGACTTTAGCCTCTCTTGAATAATTGGGATAAGGAACATGTGAAAGAACCCTTCTGATTTACCAATAGATGTATTTTATCTCATCTCTTTTAAAGTGGTTTTATGCCCTCTGGGACCACTTTGACCTACAGGTAAGCCTAGAATAAGGCTTACCTGTAGGTCCAAGAAATAACTCCTTAACCTACACTGTTAAGGAGATGTTTTACAAAAATAGGGCACCGCTGTCTACGGCGCATGCGCGCCGCAAGTGAAGGCAAACATGCCGCCACTTACGGCTCCCGCGCGCATGTGCCGTACTGACATCATCGCTGCTCCGGCCCCTCACAGCGCCGGAGCAGCGATACCCAGAAGGAAGATGGACGCTTCGCACTACAGGGGACAGCAGTTACATTGCTGGCTCCTGTGTCAGGTAAGTGACACATAATGGGCTACTATGCAATGCATAGTTGTCCATTATGCTTTACCTTTGCAGGGAAACAAAGAGGAAGTAAACCCATTAGGGTTTATTTCCTCTTTAAAGAAGTTTTAAAGTGAACCTCTTCTCTGCCACTTTAAAGCGGAACCTGGACACTCCTCCTTTGCACATTGCCACTTGAAAGCAGCATCACCATTAATAATGACACGTTTTATTCTGTAAATAACTGTGCAGTACATCTCTTCAACACATGAACAATTCCCCATGATTTGTCTCTAAAAATATTTTAGGCATAGACAAATACTTGTTGATCCTGCCCTTGACTCTGCCTTTCCTAATTTCCCTTTCCTAATTTCCAGAATATAAAAAAAGATGTTCTGTATTCCAGCAGGGAAGAACATGGGCAGGGCTGACAGCACTGTTAAGGATTTTAGTACAGTAGAGGCAGTGTTGTCAGATCACATCAGAAAGTTAGGAGCACTTTGGATTTCTGGCAGGATCAGCTGGTACACTAAATATAATCTGAATAAAAACTATATGGTCCTATGTCAAATAAGGCTCCTTTCACACTTTAATGTCGCTTGATTTTTGCCGCGACTTTGACATAATGCCTGTGTAATCTTGAGGTCTATGGACCTCAAGTCGTATCAAAATCAGACCAAAGTAGTGCAGGGACTACTTTGAAGTCGCACAAATATGAACGGTACGCATTGGAAATCATGGGGTAAGACTTGTCATGCGACTTTGCAGTCCCAAGTCACAGGACAACTCGCACAAGTGTGAAAGGAGGCTTATGCCCAACAGTAGCACTAACTATGCAGTAATATGAACGAGTGTGTACCTACCCGCATACCAGGAGCCACTGGGCTAAAAACATACATTTTATTCAATCCAGATTGCAGAAGTAGTGCCATTATAGTATACTGTAAATGCCAAATTGAGTGAGAAACTGCATAACCCAAGGATACAACCGGAGGTGTCGCACCTTTTGGCTCATATAACTGGTCTCAGTGTCTGCATCTAAAGGAGCAGTGAGACTGGACAATAGAGGACAACCCTGTCCCTTTCAGGCTGTATAAAGGCTTTGGGTCTGTACTGTAAAGTGGGGTACACACCATAAGAAAATCGGGTGAACGATTGCCTAATGTTCCTCATTGTTTCACACCAATTTAGGACTGATGAACAAAAATTCATACGAAAATTGGCTTTTTTGGGGGGGTTTTGTTTCTGATCATGTGCAGGCTTTCTTTTCTGATTTTCCTTGTACGAAAATAGTACACCTTAAACAAAAATTGTTCATTCTGTAACCGTACGAGAAAAAAATTGTCGTTTGTCCCTTCGGGAATTTGCATACGAAAAGAATAAATCAGCTGTCGAAAGTTGTGTACACACTATACGAAAATCGTACAAAAATTCTTTGGATGAAAATGTTTGCCCGTTTTTTTTATAGTGTGTACGAGCCTTAAGACACTGCAGACGCTAAAAGGCTTAATATAGCTCCCTGAAGCCCAGCTTACCAACAGTGCCAGCATCTGCCCATCCATGCACTATTTTATTACATAATGTAGACCAGATTCAAAGCCCACCTACCTTGACAGGCAAATAACCATGTGTAAGAAAAGCCAAAACTTATCAAAAAATATAGTAATTTAAAGTACCCATACCCAAGAAGGACCTAACATGTTTCACTCTAAAAAGAGCTTTGTCAGAAGTGCAATAAAAGTATGAAAAATGTGTCCCCACTTGCCAAAAGAACAATAGCCCCAGCAGATATTTTTCTGTACTTTTAAAAGGGATAAAACATGGGGAAAGTGCATGTATTTTATATTTTGTCCAAAAATACACTTTAACATTATGCATATTGATCATCCTCTCTGTTTGCTGATTGCATGTAGGAAGATTGCATCAATGAGCGCTTATAGAAGTGCCCCTTCAGGGGTTGCTTGATAATGCATGTTCTCTTATGCCGCCATGACTCTGTGAAATCTCCAGCCCCTCTGACACTCTAGGGTCAGACATGTGTATACCTGGACACACACAGCGAATAGTTTCAACTCTCTCTGTCTTTACTTATTTGAGATGAGAGGTTTAAAGGAGAATTATTCTGTCAAATCTTTGTATTCAGCCAAGACTAGGTTGAAATAACACTTGTAGCAATAACAATTAACAGTGACACATCAATGACAACAATATACACAATCGCTATGGGATATTGAATGAAAGCTATCAATGGATCTAAGGAGATGTGTCTACTTTAACCACTTCAGCCCCGGACCAATTGGCAGCCAAAGGACCAGGCCCCTTTTTGCGATTCGGCACTGCGTCACTTTAACTGACAATTGCGCGGTCGTGCGACGTGGCTCCCAAACAAAATTGGCGTCTTTTTTTTTTTTTTCCCACAAATAGAGCTTTCTTTTGGTGGTATTTGATCACCTCTGCGTTTTTTTTTTTTTTTGCGCTATAAACAAAAATAGAGCGACAATTTTGAAAACAATGCAATATTTTTGCTTTTTGCTATAATAAATATCCCCAAAAAATATATAAAAAAAACATTTTTTCCCCCCTCTGTTTAGGCCGATATGTATTCTTCTACATATTTTTGGTAAAAAAATCGCAATTGGCGATTGATTGGTTTGCGCAAAAGTTATAGCGTTTACAAAATAGGGGATAGTTTTATAGCATTTTTATTAATATTTTTTTTTTTTTAATACTAGTAATGGCGGCGATCAGCGTTTTTTTTTTGTGACTGCGACATTATGGCGGACACATCGGACATTTTTGACAAATTTTTGGGACCATTGTCATTTATACAGCAATCAATGCTATTTAAATGCATTGATTCCTGTATAAATGACAGTTGTAGTGAAAGAGTTAACCACTAGGGGGAGGGGAGGGGTTATGGGCTGCAACGTGTGTGTTTTTTACATTAGGGGGCGGGCTGACATCTGACGTCATTGATCGGCTTTCCCGATGACCGGGAACAGCCGATCAATGACAGGCAGTGTAGGAAGCGCGGGGAGAGGTTTGTTTACACAGACCTCTCCCCATTCTTCAGCTCTGTGACCCGATCGCGGGACACCAGCGGTGATCGGGTCCGCTGCTCCCGCAGCCGGGGTCACGGAGCTCCCAACCGGGTCGCAGGGGCAGGCAATTAAAGGGCCACGTACAGGTACGTGATTTTGCCTGCCCGTGCCATTCTGCCGCAGTATATCTGCGTGAGGCGGTCGGGAAGCGGTTAAAGGAAAACCCTGGGTCGATCTATAATACCTTTATCCTAATGAGAGATGGTATACTATATTGACCAGTAAAGTGTCCCCTTTAAAAGTACTAACACTGTCCTAAAAGCAAGGCCTTGCACTGTCCAGCAATGTTGGAGCTCATAGAACAAAGATTCCTGTCTGCAGCAAAGTGATGATGAACAATGAAACATAGCAAATCCCAGTTGATAGCAATACTATTTGTAGTCCAAGCGAATGTCACATGTACACTGTGCTGAATGTGTAGTACTTGTCAAAGCAATTGGTATCTGTGGACACAAGCCCCCTCACCGATCCTGATGGACCTCGCAGCCTCCCAATGGGACCAACAAACGACTCTTCCTTCTTCAGATGGGCAGAGACAGGAATCGGTCTGCTAATTCAGCGAACTGGCTCTATGGTATTCAGTGCTGCTGTAGGTCGTTCTTCTGCCAGCGGGCGATGGCTGGACTCGCTTGGGGTGGAGCGGTGGGCTGTGTGTAGTGTGCTAGGCCACAGTCTTCTTACACAGAGGCAGAGTGGTGCTTACACGGTGAGGTCCAGGAAGCAAGAGAGCGCAAGCTTGGTCTGCAGATCCCTATATAGTGTCTCCCACAATTCCCCTGCAGAGCAGATGGTCTCCTTGGAGATGCAGTTCAGTAATTTCTGTGAGATCAGCAATGCCTATCCAGAGGACTATATCTCCCACAATCTCTGTGCCTCAGGTGTCAGTGATTCAGATCCAGCACTGGGGGGACGTAGTCGCAAGACTAGAATAGTAATAGACAGTCTGCAAAAGTCTGATAACCGTAGTCCGCTCCCGGATCCACGCTGGTTACAGGCAGCAGATATACATGCCTGCTGAGAAGAGGATTCTCTTAGCGTCTGATCATTGGCAGATGACCGGTCAGATCTTCTTCTGTGCTCAGCTTTGTGTTGTTCTGCTGCCATATAAAGAAAGTATTGCACACTAGAGTACAGTAACATAACTGCTTTCATTAAAGTGTCTCCACTGTGCTAATGGATAGAAAAGTCTGCATGCTTTGGGTTAGAAAACTTTGCGTTTTCAATACTACTTTTTATATTGCCATTTAACAGTTGACAAAAAAGTGCAGACATTAAAGCCTGTGTATTTAATCAATGTGTACAGGAGGAACAGCCTGTCTAGTACCAAACTTCTGCTAAGTCCCCAGATGTCAACTGACAGCGATGAGCCTGAGCCGGAATCCAAACTTGGCATGTGTAACCGGGAAATAGTGCGGAGAGGGGCCCTCATCCTGTTCTGTGACTATGTGGTGAGTACAAGAAATGGTCTCCTTGGAAGAAAAACAAAAAACTAACAGGACCTTTTTAGTAAACTGGCCTATTTACTTTGCCTATCCAAAATGTATAAAAAAAAAAATGCTCATCTATGGGAACATATTGCAAACGCCGGTTCCATGTAATGTCACATTTTCCTGGACTACATGTGTGTTCTTGAGCAAAAACTATGCTTCCCGTTTTAACATGTAATTGGACAGATTTCTAGTGTCAGTGGTTTGGCAAAGATAATTACAGATGGCATAGTCAGAACACATTGAAAGAATTGGATTATCCATTAGGCAGGAATCTAGAACCCATTCAATGTCTGGGAGGGCCAGCTTGCATAGTTACATAGTTAGTCTGGTTGAAAAAGACACAAGTCCATTTAGTTCAAGCAATAAAAAAAAAAAAAAAAAAAAATCGTACAATCCTATACCCACAGTTGATCCAGAGGCAGGCAAAAAAAAAAAAACCCCGGCAAAGCATGATCAAATGTGCTCCAGCAGGGGAAGAAAATTACTTCCTGATCCCCAAGAGGCAATGGGATATTCCCCGGATTAACTTTCCCCATAAATGTTAGTACACAGTTATATTATTAGTACCACTTCAGCCCCAGAAGGATTTACGCACTTCCTGACCAGGCCATTTTTTGCGATACGGCACTGCGTCGCTTTAACTGACAATTGCGTGGTCATGCGACATTGTACCTAAAAATTGATTGCCCTTTTTTTCCCACAAATAGAGATTTCTTTTGGTGGTATTTGATCACCTCTGCGGTTTGCAACAATTTTGAAAAAGCACAATACTTTTTTCTATAATAAATATCTAGAAAAAAATAAAAAAACAAAAAATAAATCGTCCTCAGTTTAGACCAATATGTATTCTTCTACATATTTTTGGTTAAAAAAAAGAATCCCAATTTGCATATTTTTATTGTTTTGCGCAAAAGTTATTGCATTTACATGTAGGGTATAGATTTATGGCATTTTTATTATTATTTTTTTTTACTAGTAATGGCTATGATCTGCGATTTTTAGCGGATGGATCACACTTTTTTTTTTTTTTTTTGAGACCAGTGACATTTATATAGTGATCAGTGCTATAAAAATGCACTGATTACTGTATATGATACTGGCAGGAAAAGAGGTTAACACTAGGGGCAATCAAAGGGTTAAATGTTCCCTAGGCAGGTGCTTTCTAACTGGGGGGAGGGTACTGACAGGGAGTAGAGGGAGATCGCTGTTCCTAATCACTAGGAACAGACAATCTCACTATACTCCCCTGACAGAACGGGTATCTGCTTTGTTTACACTGGCAGTTCCCCGTTCTGCCTCTGTGGAGCGATCGCAGGTGGCCGGCGGACCCGCTGATTGGCTCCCCCGCTAGACAGATCGCAGTGTATCCACTTGACATACAATGACAGTGATTCTCCCAGGAGAGCCAACCTGCCGCAGTACATCTGCGGTGGCTGGTCGGGACCCGGTTAAAGCAATCTACTGAGCTGTCCAGAACCACCTCTTGAGAGAGTCTATTCCATATTGTCACAGCTCTTGCTGTGCAGAAACCTTTCGATATTTGGAAATTAAATCTCTTTTTCCTCTAGACGTAAAGAGTGCCCCCTTGTCCTCTCTGATTATCTTTAAATTGAATAACTCAACACCAAGTTCACTATTTGGACTTTGCACCTGACTGTCACTTAATTGTACTTAGAGGTAGTATGTGTCTGGGGTGGGAAAAATGCTAATTTGGAGGCTTATCTGTACTTATTGCATTTCTTGAAATGTCAGTCAAATGCCCAAAGCTGCCATCATCCCTTAGGCCCTTTTCTGCCTGGGTCTGCCCTTATTGGGTAGGCCTTGCCCAATAACAGCCTTGGATACATAGCCAAGCTGGGTTGCTCTAAAGATGCAGTTTAAAAGGAGAATCGTATGCCAGATTAAAATGTTTTAGAGGTAAAGATCAAAATCTCATCTATCAGCTGTTAGAAAACAGTGGCTAGCAATGGTCAGACATCAAGGCCACCTCTGATCCTCATCACTCGGGCTGAAGTGTCAAGCTAATAAAAAGGAAGCAAATCTAAATTATAGGATAAACACAATTCTTCCATGCTTATCTGTAATAATGGAAGACTGAATTTTCCAATTCAATAAACCCGGCCATGAACACTTTTTTAAATGGTCCTGTGTAAAGAATTGAAAATCTACGCATGATTTAATGTTACACAAACTCCATTTTGATGGGACAATGGGTATAAATCTCAAGGAATAACAAGGCATTGTAAAAATATAACTGTGTGCAGATATATATCGATTTACTACAAAAATTTCAAAATGTGAAGTATAGGTTCTATGGGATGTTAAATTAGACATCTGACCATTGTAAGCAACAGAATGGGCATGATAAAATTGTTTTTTTCTTTTGTGCTATTTATTGAATGTGCCTAAAAAGTCCCATCAAAATGGAGCCTTGTGTATGCATTAATAGGTATGTTGGTGTGACGGAACTGTCCCACACTCCGCTTAAATGCTTCAATCTGTATACAGCTTCCTCCAATCTGAACATAGATTAGATATTATAGCCACATATTGCAACCAAGAACTAGACGGGACTACCTCAGCTGCAAAACTGGAACGTTTATTGAACAAACTTGCACGGAATATATACCGCACAGGAGGACATCCCCCCCCCCCCCCCCCCCTCCTGATTATATTACCCTAACAATACAAACTGTACACAGGAATAAAATTACCATAGTTAAACAACGCCAACATATACTAGAAATATAGAAACTAGAAACGTTGATTAAATGACTAACCACCTGGACACTCAGAGGTCTCATTCTAGGTCAGACTTGCCTGCTTCGAGCTCACAAAGTACAATACACATTATTACAAGTATAAACTCCTCTCCACAGAAGTTTTCTAGCAGACAATAGGTGTTAATTGGCACAGTTAACAATGGGTGAAAGACAGGTGGCTTGTGCTGATGAAATCACCATCTGCTTTGAGTCTAAGGCTGGCCATACACTATTCAATTTTCTTGTTCAACTTTCCATTAGATTTACCAAAACCATATAATATAAGGTTAGACCTAAACCCTCAAAACTCAATTTTTATGCAATCAGGGAAGCCCTTGCACTACATAGTTGAAGGTAAATCTAAAGGAAATTGAATAAGAAAATTGTATAGTGTATGGCCAACCTTAGTGTGAAGCAGTCACTATTGGTAATGAGACAGCTAGGCCCTATACAGGGACCCCGGGCCTAGAGTCCCAGAGTCTTGGGGAGACATGGACTTGAATCCAAAGTAACATTACTCCAAGGGTCCCCCAGGCATAAAGAGAAGTGTTTCCTTTATAAGCCAGGGCCCATAGTCAGTAGGCAAGAGGCTAGCCTGCAGTCCCCTCCCAAATCCCCTGTCCCAGGTGAGTCTGTCACAGTTGGTTCTTACATGGGGCTGCTCATTTATGATGTCCATAACTATTAACATTGCATCCAATTTAACTATGCTTTTGTGTAATCTACTGCTGCTGACTTTTTCAGCTTCTTTTTATTCTTTATTTTTTTTGTGATGTAGTGTCAGAACTTGCATGATTCAGAGCATCTTACCTGGCTGATAGTCAATCACGTTCAGGATCTCATCAACCTGTCGCATGAACCTCCAGTGCAGGATTTTATTAGTGCAATACACAGAAACTCAGCTGCCAGTGGTCTCTTCATCCAAGCCATAAATTCTCGGTGTGAGAACCTAGCAACGGTAAGCTTGCCCCCTTATGCATTCCTTTTGGAGTTTTCTGTGAAAAATTATTTGTAATGTAAAACTATGTATACAGTGCAAAAAAAAGTGCAGATTTAATTGGTTTGTAAGTGGAATGTTTAAAAGAGAAGCATGTCCAAAGCTTCCTTGAACTTCTCTTTTGGATCCCAGGAGTGCACTTACTTTTGCTCTCCTGTGATCTGCTGACTTTTAAGAGCCGCTCTAGGCTCTGGAAGGATCCCAAGCAAGTTGTCAGGATCCACCCAGATACCTGACTGACAGTTGACTCCTGCTTATGCCCCTTTCACACTTGTGCGACTTTAAAGTCACGTGGTTTTACCGCGATTTGTGGCCACGATTTTGCCGCGATTTCAAGGAATGCCTGTGTAAATGGCATCAAAATGGGACCAAAGTAGTGCAGGGACTACTTTGAAGTTGGAACGACTTGAAGTCGTACTAATATGAATGGCTGTCATTGGAAATCATGGCGAACAACTTGTCATGCTACTTTGCAGTCCCAAATTGTGGGACAAGTCGTATAAGTGTGAAAGGGGCCTATGGTGAACGGCTGAGGGCTATAGACAGCTGCGTCCTCCCTCACTCCAGCACAGGGCTCCAGTGAGAGCTGGAGGGGCAGAGTAGGAGTGTGACAGTTACCCTATTAAAGGAAGCGGTGATAAAAAAGAATCTACTGCCAGAATCAACACATGATACAATGATGTTAATGGGGTACTATAGCGGCTTTGATTTTGCCTGTAGCTCCAAACCACTTTGCAGCAGAAATGAGCTGTATTGGTTAATAATCAGCAATCTCCTCTACATGCAAGGAAAATATGATACCCTGAAGGAGGAGCGTAGGACTAGCCATATTCTGATTCCCTCAGTATCCACTGATATCTTCCTTGTGTACTGGAGACCTTTTTCTTATATTACCAGTAGTACTATTTTCCCCACTTGCTACACTGGGTTTATTTAGTGATCACTGAATGCAACTGAAAGAACACATACATTTAAAGCCTTGTGTGTGTATAAAACCTTTAGGGCCAGTGTTTGATGGGCTTTTGGTCACTTCAGAACTGCATCTTTCTCCGCACAAGTCTCAGAGAATGAAGTAGTAGCTGAAGCATGGCAAAGATACTTCAGTTAATTCCGAATGATCTCAAAGGTATCTCAAACTGATATCCAGAGCATGCTTCATTTCCCCTATCGAAGCCTGCAGACATGGGCTCTTAGTCTGCCTTTTACAGCTGGCACATTAGTGCTGGCAGTGGGTACCTCCCAGCTGTACAGCCATTGCTCTGCCTTTTCTCGTTTGCTTATCTATGATTTTTGATTGTTTCTTTCAATAGAATGATACATTGGTAAGACAAATTTTGAAAGCATATTTACAAAGTTCTTTTTCACCCACCAGCCAACTTCTCTGAAGAAGACATTGCAGTGCTTGGAAGGGATTCACCTGAGTCAGTCTGGCGCAGTGTTGATGTTGTATATAGACAAGCTGCTGTGTACCCCATTCCGTGTGCTGGCTCGCATGGTGGATACACTAGCCTGTCGCCGGGTAGAAATGCTGTTGGCGGCGCCGTCTCAGGTACGTTAATTTCATTCCAAAAGAAATAAAGCTATTTCATGTTTTCACATTTATTTGTGTGGCCTCCGTATGGTGTATTTACAAATATTTTGTATCCTTACAGAATAGCATTTCTCAGGTACCTTTAGAAGAGTTGGACAGAATACAGGAATATCTTCAGAGCAGTAGTTTAGCACAAAGGTAAAAGTGAAAAGCGTGATCAGCATATTGCTATTAAATTTCCTGATTACCACAGAAATAAAGATTTGTGTAATTTAACAATTAAGAGCATCACTACAGCTTAAAATCATTTTTGAACCCTCGGGGACCTAGGGCGCAAGGAACCTGGTCCTGTTCTGCTCTGTGCTGTAGGTGTACAGTAACTGAACGTTATTTTGTTTATGCTGGTTGTAGCTTCACCCCAGGCTCAAGTCAAAATTGTGAGTGTTCTGTGGGGCTACAGCTAGCACTGACGCCATCACCTCCTCTCTGTGTGCGACGTGTTCCCCGTTTATATTAATGGGCCTATGAATTGCTCTGGCTTACCTGATCAAAGCAGTGAAGACTGCAGTTCAATGCTTCTAAATGTAAAATATTGCACTTGGATAAAAAGAATCATCTCCATGAGAGAGTACAACATTGGGGGTACAACGTTAGCCAGCACTACAGAGGAAAATATGTACAGTCTGGAGGAAAGAAAAGAAAGGGGAGACATGACTGAAACCTTTTTAAATACATCAAGGGGGTGAATAAGATTCAGGAAGGCAGTTTTTTCAATATTAAACCTAAATCAAGAACACGGGGACATGACCTCAAACTAACTGGAGGAAAGTTCAAAACTAATCTTAGAAAGTATTATTTTACTGAAAGGGTAGTTGATACTTGGAATAAACTACCAGCAGAGGTAGTGAGATGGTCAACAGTTAATGGCTTGAAATATTCTTGGGATAAACATAGATCAGTCCATCCCTGATAAAATTAAAAGTCAGCAGCTACACACATTGCAGCTGCTGACTTTTAATAATAGGGAACTTGCCTATCCTGGAGTCCAGCGATGTCTGCACTGCAGCTGATGTTTCCATCGGCTGTTGTGTGCTGCCGCGGCCATTTTTTTTTTTTTTTTTTTAGACAAGGCACCCCTTTAAAATCCTGCACCTGTTCTTGAGGCACCCCTTTCTAAAATAGGAAAACATTAGATAGATAATGCAGCAACATCCACACATGTAGGACACCCAACATTAGAGGCAGTTTATTCTTGCAAAGCAATATACCTTTGCACACCGGTACTGACTAGTATTCCAGTGTTTCTCTTCTTCCTCAGTTTATCTCTATCACTAAGCCAATGTGACCCCCGTGCTGACGGAGAGGGACAAGCAAGGATGCTGTTCTGGGACTCGGATGTCCTCCTTATCAACCAATTATGTCATTGGTTGTTGGGATGCCAGCGGCTGGCCCGCACAATACCCAAGGCTGTAATAGTGAAACGAAAACCTTTTGGCTTTGTGTAACAAAATGGCAGGCTTGATCCACCCATTTGCCTGTACACAATGTTCTGGCAATTTGGGGAAAATTTTAGGTACTTTGCCAAGGCACCCTGGTTGAAAGCGTGAACTTCAGTACTAATGTTGACGGGACAGAGTACAATGTGCACGGAGTCCCCTGGGGAGTTCATAAACATTTTAATTTGCAGTGATTCTTCTTCATCTGCTTATATGATTGATCCAAATCTAACCCCCCCCCCCCCCCCCCAAAAAAAACAATTCATATATATATATATGTATATATGTATATATATATATATATATATATATATATATATATATATATATATATATATATATATATATATATATATGTATATATGTGTATATGTATATGTATGTATATATATATATATATATTTATTATTATTATTATTATTATTATTATTATTATTATTATAATAATAATGCAGAAATATTTGTGTTTTGCATTCTATCTTCATCTTAACACTGGTCTTTGAATCTATCTTTCTAGGCATCAAAGACTTTATTCTCTGCTGGACAGATTTCGGGCAACTGTAGCTTCAGACACTGTTAGCCCCTTACCTTTGGTGACCTCTCACCCGCTAGATGGGGATGGTCACCCACGACTGGAAACGCTGGACCCAGATGAGGTGTGTAAACCACTGTTCTTATGGTTAATAGATGGAGTTGTTCTGCTTTATGTTCTACCTTGTGCTAAGTCGAGGACTCAGTTAAGCCTTTCTTTGTAGGACTGGTATGTGTCCCTGGTACGGTCCCAGTGTTACACACACTCGGATTCTGCACTGCTGGAAGGAGCAGAACTGGTGAACAAAATACCTCGGGCTGATCGTCTCGCCTTTATAACCAACAAGGTAAGAACAAACTGGTGTTTCACTGCAGCTTACAACAAACGTCATTTAAAGGGTGTCATGCTGTGTGGCTTCAGTTATTTGTTTTACAAGAGGACCTGTAATTTGAAAGCTTAGTTACCAGTGTTTCCTTTAGGATCCCTGCAGCTGGGCCTTTTTCCATTATTGACTCAATAGGTCTTGTTCCACATTGTCTCTCTGGAACTGTAATTCAGTAATTTTAGTCCAATTTTTTTTATTGATATAGAGCAGGGAAAGGCAACCTTTTGAGCAGTGGTCTGAAAAATGCTTTCAAAGAAATTTAAGCGTGCCAATTATATAACAAAAAAATGTCAACTTCACACTCTCAATCACGAAAAGGATTTATTATAAAGTAAATGCTGTAAACTACTTGAATAGTAGTGAGAAATGAACATCCTGCACTCGCGCCTCAGATCAGCCCCAATTCCTGCACCTTCACACCTCAGATCAGCCCCAATTCCTGCACCTTCACACCTCAGATCAGCCCCAATTCATGCACCTTCATACCTCAGATCACTGTCCCCCTTGGCTCATCTGTCCAACCGCTATATAGGTAGATGTGTCTCATCTCTGCCTCCTTTCACCACTCTGCATGTCACACATATAAATGAAAAGAGGGTACAGCGCCACTGTAACTGCCCCACCACTGTAACCCTCTGCACCACCACTGTAACCGCCCCACCTCTGTACCCCCCTGCTCATCTGCCCCACCTCTGTACCCCCCTGCTCATCTGCCCCACCTCTGTAACCCCCTGCTCATCTGTCCCACCACTGTAACCCCCTGTACATCTGTCCCACCAATGTACCCCCCTGTACATCTGCCCCAGCTCTGTACCCCCTGCTCTTCTGCCTCACCACTGTAACCCTTTGCTTTTCTTTCCCACTGCTGAACCCCCTTCTTATCCCTCCCACCACTGTACCTCCTGCACATCTGCACCACCACTGTACCCCTTTTCTCGTCTGCCCCGCTACTGGATCACCTTCTCATCTTTGCTAACACTGAACTCATCTGCCCCACCACTGTAACCTGCTTTGGCACCTGCCTTACCAATGTACCTCCTGCACATCTGTCTCACCTCAGTACCCCCCTGCTCTTCTGCCCCAACTCTGTTCCTCCTGATAATCTGCCCCATCACTGTACCCCACTGCTTTTCTGTCCCACTGCTGAACCCCCTTCTCATCCCTCCCACCACTGTACCCTCCTGCACCACCACTGTACCCCCTTGCTTTTCTGTCCCACCACTGTAACCCCCCTGCTCATCTGCCCCATCAATGTACCCCTTTTCTCATCTGCCCCACCACTGTACCTCCCTGCACATCCGATCCACCGCCGAATCCCCATGCTCTTCTGTCTCACTACTGGATCCCCCACTCATCTGCCCCAACACAACCCTCCTGCTCATCTGCTCCACCGCTGTACCCTCTTATCATCTATGATATGTGTTATATGCAGAGTGGTGAAAGGAAGCAGAGATGAGACACATCTACCTGTCCTGGCACACTCATCCTGCTGATCCACCTCTCGCATCCAGCCCACGTGATTGTATGTGATGTCACATACAAGCATCTGGAATGGATGCGTAATGATGAGCTCAGGTCAGGGGCATTTTCTGAAAGCAGTGGGCCTGTGTGCAGGATCATAAGTTGGGCCCCCGCAGCTGAGAAAAAGTTTCTGCGCCCGCAGCAAAAGTTGGGTGTGATTTTCATTGCCCTCAGTATATAGCTTGGGAATGTCCCGCGGTCTCTGAATACATGCACTGTTTACTGTCCTGTACCATTAAGACAATGGAAATTTTGATTTGTTGTATCTTGGAGTATAGTACAAAACACAGATAGATAAGGAGAGCTGGCGACTTGCAAATCTGTATCAGTCTTTCTGAGGCTACAGAATAGTGAAGAACCGCTTACATGTTTCGGCAAATAGCCTAAAGCCCAGTACACACGAGCCAAATGTCAGGAGACAACGGCCGGTTAAGAAAAAAAAAACTGCCAACATTCGGCCTGTGTGTATGTCAGTCTGTCTGACAGAAGCCAGCCATTCATGCTGGAAAACCAGCATCCGACTGACTCCCGATCAGCGCTCTCAGCCAATGGCAGAGAGCGCTGATTGGCGTATTCTGGCCGGGGGGGGGGGGCTGTCCCCCTGTCGGAACACAACAGCACAGCGGGGAAGATTGCTGGACTAAACTTGCATGGAGCGGTTTGCACGAAAAAACTGTAGTGTGTACCCGGGTTTAATCATAGCCAGTATAGTAAAAAGCACAGGACCCTCCCTCCGGTTTCCTGTAGTCGCTCCATATTGCTTGCCCAAGTGGGTGGAGTTATATTAGTGTGTTCTTGGGGAAGCTCTAGCAAAGGTCTTGCCAGTGTCCAGTCACCTGAAGGTAGCCTGCATAGAACACATGGTCTATATGACTACAAGCTATATGTGTCCTTTACTGCAAGCTATGGCTGTCTGGGAGCGGGGGGTCGAGCACCGCCGGCAGGCGGTTGTATGGGAGTCCTTCTCCCAGCACTCGCGGAAAGGAAGAGAGAGGAGAGCAGGCGGCCAGATCATCAGAGTGCGGGGAACATCACAGCTTTCATTTCAATTTCCGTGTGTTCCCAGCACTCGCTGTCACACACAGCCCCACCCCCTGGTACCAGGACATTGATAGATCACTCGTCCAATCACGAGTAGGGCTGCAACTAGCGATTATTTTCATAATCGATTAGTTGCCCGGTTTATTGTTTTGATTAATCGAATAATAACCTTTAAAGTGTGGTTTACAATTTAGTTAATATGTAAAGAGAAACATTTTTTTTTTTCCTTTTTAATATCTCTATGCAGTGGTAAATACCCTGTTTCCCCGAAAATAAGACCTAGCGTGATTGTCGGTGATGGCTGCAATATAAGCCCTACCCCCCAAATAAGCCCCACCTTGTTTCCCCAAAAATAAGCTCAACCCTGAAAATAAGACCTACAAGGACTTTAACTAGGGCTTATTTGGGGGGTAGGGCTTAGGCCCCATGCACACGAGACGCTGTTAAACGCACGTTCAGAGGCAGTTGGACACTTTTTTCAACTGCACCTGAACACATGCAATGTTATCCTATGTGTCCATGTACACAGTCTATTTTTTTCCCGTTTTTATGCAGTTGCGTTTAACCTCGTTTTTCCAGAAGCAAAAAAATGCGTTCAGACACTTTGCTTTTCCACGTTTCAGACGCAAAACGCAGCTAACCGCAGGCACCTGCGTTTAGCTGCGTTTGCGTTTATAAGCCTTTTTAAAGGAACCCAATTTTTTGGACCAGAAAACTCAGAAATATGATGGTAAACCATAAAAAATACTAGAAAAATGTGTTTAAAATGTCGTAATTAGTTTAGATAGTTCATAGAGCATATATACTCACTAATGCATACATGTTTGTGAAATATTTAACGGACATTCGCTGTGCCATCAACGGATGGGTCCAATATCGCCAAGCTCTGATTCTGGACCTCTCATGCAAATTTGCGACGACGTTGCTGCCTCATCAAGAGCAACATCAGGAGCATTTCCTGACATATATTCAATACGGGATCCATTTCCAAAAAAAAAAACCACAGAAAGAGAGGCAAATGCAAGTGTACAACTGCTCTCTCTGCTGCTGCTGCTCACACAATGGCAGAAA
Organism: Lithobates sylvaticus; assembly: GCA_028564925.1. Taxonomy (NCBI): domain Eukaryota; kingdom Metazoa; phylum Chordata; class Amphibia; order Anura; family Ranidae; genus Lithobates; species Lithobates sylvaticus. The sequence goes on along the minus strand of CM053026.1, from coordinate 710,593,843 downwards.
TAGTTAATAATACATGCTTTCTGAGCTTGGGGAGGGTCTATATGATGTTATCTTTACAAATGCTTATAGACGCAAACGCGGCTAAACGCAACATGAAAACACAGCAAAACGCGCGTTTTTAAACGCAGGTTTCTGCTTTTTAAAACATGCGTTCAGCAGAGTTTGCATCGGCGTCTCGTGTGCATGGGGCCTTATATTGCAGCCATCACAGACAATCTCGCTAGGTCTTATTTTCGGGGAAACCGGGTATAAATAGCCAACTATATGGTTCGGGAGCAAAATCTCTAATCCACTCTGAGAATAACAGACAGAAGAGATATACAGGGGGTCCCCGACTTACAAACATCCGACTTACAAACGACTCCTACTTACAAACGGAGGGAGACAACAGGAAGTGAGAGGAAATCCACCCCTAGGAAGGGAAATTCACTCCTGTAAGAGTTATTATGGGTAAAAGGTGTCTCCACTGATGCTTTATCACCAGTCTGTTTCCCTAACAACCCAAAATTTTCAAAATCCAATTGTCATTTGGACAGAAGGTGAGGTGAAATCTTCTGAACAGGGGCACAGACAGCAAAACAAATGTTACAGGGGTGATAACCCTTCTCTATGTTATCTAAAAAACTTAAAAATAGATTTTTTGGCTGGAGCTACATTTAAAAAATGTACCTGTTCCGACTTACAAACAGATTCAACTTAAGAACAACCCTACAGTCCCTATCTTGTTTGTAACCCGGGGACCCCCTGTACTGTGTATATACTATTAGAGGTTGAATCTGGTAAATATCATCAGACTGTGAAAGTAATAATATATATTACTTATATCATATACAATAATAAACCCAGAAGTAGGATATATGGGCATTTTTAACTAGGAATCAGACATGAAGCTATAGGAAGGGTGGACGGAAGATATAAATCTTTTATATTAAAAGTAGTACTAATAAAAGAATACAGAGAAGGTTTTTGGGACTTTTTAAGTGCATACATATACAAAAAGAGAAGTATATATAGAAAAAAAATATAAATTGTATTCAATTAAATCCATAATTATTCAATAATTGATCAGTAATAATTAAAGCTTTTTTCATGGATATGATAATTTGAATGCACAATACTGGTAAAAGTTTACTTAACCACTTCAGCCCCGGACCATTTGGCAGCCAAAGGACCAGAGGTCTTTTTTCAATTTCGCACTGCACTACTTTAACTGGTAATTGCGCGGTCATGCAATTTTGTAACCAAACGAAATTTGCGTCCTTTTCTTCCCACAAATAGAGCTTTCTTTTGATGGTATTTGATTGCCTCTGTGATTTTTATTTTTTTGCGATATAAACGGAAAAAAAAGAAAAAGAGCGAAAATTTTGAAAAAAAAAGAGATTTTTCTACTTTTTGTTATAAAAAAAATCTAATAAACTCAATTTTAGTCAAACATTTGGGCCAAAATGTATTCAGCCACATGTCTTTAGTAAAAAAAATGCCAATAAGCGTATATTTATTGGTTTGCGCAAAAGTTATAGCGTCTACAAACTAGAGTACATTTTCTGGAATTTACACCGCTTTTAATTTATGACTGCCTATTTCATTTCTTGAGGTGCTAAAATGGCAGAGAAGTACAGAACCCCCCCAAATGACCCCATTTTGGAAAGTAGACACCCCAAGCTATTTGCTGAGAGGCATGTTGAGCCCATTGAATATTTTTTTTTTTAGTCCCAAGTGATTGAATAAAGACAAAAATAAAAAAGATTTTTTTTTTTTTCAAAAAGTTGTCACTAAATGATATATTGCTCACACATGCCATACTTATATGTGGAATTGCACCCCAAAATACATTTTGCTGCTTCTCCTGAGTATGGGGATACCACATGTGTGGGACTTTTTGGGAGCCTAGCCGCGTACGGGGCCCCGAAACCCAAGCACCGCCTTCAGGATTTCTAAGGGTGCAAATTTTTGATTTCACTCCTCACTACCTATCACAGTTTCGAAGGCCATAAAATGCCAAAATAGCACAAAACCCCCCCAAATGACCCCATTTTGGAAAGTAGACACCCCAAGCTATTTGTTGAGAGGCATGGTGAGTATTTTACAGCTCTCATTTGTTTTTGAAAATGAAGAAAGTAAAGAAAAAAAAATTTTTTTTTTCAATTTTCAAAACTTTGTGACAAAAAGCGACATCTGCAAAATACTCACAATACCTCTCAGCAAATAGCTTGGGGTGTCTACTTTCCAAAATGGGGTCATTTTGGGGGGTTTTATGCCATCTGGGCATTCCATGGCCTCCGAAACTGTGATTGGCAGTGAGAAGTGAAATAAAAAAAATTACACCCTTAGAAAGCCTGAAGGCGGTGATTGGTTTTTGGGGTTCCGTACGCAGCTAGGCTCCCAAAAAGTCCCACACATGTGGTATCCCCGTACTCAGGAGAAGCAACAGAATGTATTTTGGGGTGTATTTCTACATATGCCCATGACATGTTTGAGCAATATATCATTTAGTGACAACTTTTTGTAAAAAAAATATATATATATTTTTTTTTTCATTATTCAATCTCTTGGGACAAAAAAAAAAAATATTTAATGGGCTCAACATTGCTCTCATCAAATAGCTTGGGGTGTCTACTTTCCAAAATGGGGTCATTTGGGGGGGGTTTGAACTGTCCTGGCATTTTATGCACAACATTTAGAAGCCTATGTCACACGTCACCCACTCTTCTAACCACTTGTAGACAAAGCCCTTTCTGACACTTTTTGTTTACATGAAAACATATTTTTTTTTTGCAAGAAAATTACGTTGAACCCCCAAACACTATATATAATGTTAAAGCAAAGGCCCTACAGATTAAAATGGTGGGTGTTGCATTTTTTTTTTTTCCACACAGTATTTGCGCAGCGATTTTTCAAACGCATTTTTTGTGGAAAAAATACACTTTTTTTTATTTTAATGCACTAAAACACACTATATTGCTCAAATTTTTGATGAAATAAAAAATATGATCTTAGGCCGAGTACATGGATACCAAACACGACATGCTTTAAATTGCGCACAAACACGCAGTGGAGATAAACTACATACATTTTTAAAAGCCTTTACATGATACCACATTAGATTCACGGAGGAGGTCTACTGCTAAAATTACTGCCCTCGATCTGACCTTCGCGGTGATACCTCACATGCATGGTGCAATTGCTGTTTACATATGACGCCAGACCAACGCTTGTGTACGCCTTTGCGCAAGAGAAGGGGGGGCAGGGGTGCTTTTTTTTTTTTTTTTTTGTTTTTTTTTTTTTTTATTTAGCTTTTTTATTTTATTTTTAAACTGTTCCTTCCATTTTTTTTCTTTGTTATGATTTTTATTGTTATCTCAGGGAATGTAAATATCCCCTATGATAGCAATAGGCAGTGACAGGTACTCTTTTTTTGAAAAAATTGGGGTCTATTAGACCCTAGATCTTTCCTCTGCCCTCAAAGCATCTGACCACACCAAGATTGGTGTGATAAAAATGCTTTCCCAATTTCCCAATGGCGCGGTTTATATCCGGGAGGGGGGACATTCCCTCCCACTGCTTGTAAAAGCAGTCTAGAGGCTAATTACCCGCTAGAATTGCTTTTACATGAAAGCCGATCACTGGCTGAAAAGAATGATACCAAGATGATACCTAAACCTGCAGGCATCATTCTGGTATAACCATTCAAAGTCCAGCAACATACTGGACATATATTGTAATCTTTTTTTTTTTCATGCAGCCTCTTGGCTGAACGAAAAAAAGAGATTGATTGGTGGGTATGCCCACCATTAGAATACCTCCCTTCATCCACCCACTTCTAATGATGGGCATACATGCACCATTTATATATGCCGATGCATGGGGGCATCCTCCCGCAAAAGTTATGCCGTGTACACACGGTCGGAATTTCGACCGTATGTACGTGGCATTAGGAGCCAATCGCTCCTCCCCCCCCCCTGCTGCCCCCATGCTTCGGCATATATGCTCTTTTTTTTAACTGTGGTGGTGAAATCACCTCCTACAGCGTTGGAGTCGCGTCTTTATGTATCGTGGGAGCAAACGCTGTTGCTGTCAAGATAAATAAATCCGCGTTGCAACTGAATGGCGCACCTGAAAACAAAAAAATGCTTAACACTAAAACACAGTAAACAAAATTACATACCTGAAAAGCAAGCATGATAAAACATGATAAAACATAATAAAACATTGCAGAATAGAATGGAGTAAAAAAAGAGCAACAATAGAGAGAGAATAGAGTGAGAGAGAGAACAATAAAACGACAACTATTTTATTTTTTTTTATTTTTTTGAGATTCACAGGTAAAAAAGCTCCTGACTGAAGCGACTGAATCAAAACGCTACCACAAAAAAACTGTTAGCGATCGCAGGGATCAGGCCTGACTCTGCGAACGCTGCAGTTATGTGTGCTTAGTGTTTTGTAAGTGACAGTGATCGATCGATACTGCACTTGGGTGGGCTGGGCTGGGCGGAGGGGGAAAACGCAGGTGCTAGCAGGTATCTGGGCTGATCCCGCTAACAATGCGTTTTTTTTTTTTTTTTGGAACCCTAAACTGCTGGGACGCTAGTATAGATCTGATCAGATCAGATATTGATCTGTTCAGATACTGTGCCACTAAGGGAGGTGTATGCTTTGTGCGTGGGTGTTTGCGGTACTGGCACTAACCTGGGGCGACGCAGACCTTATTTGACCCTAAAACCTAATTGATATCACCCGCCGGGCGATCAGGGGGTTAAACCGTTATTGGGTAATAAATGGCGGGTGCCCTGACAGTATAAAAAACAAGCTAACTAACCAGCGTCACCCGTAACAGTAATACAAAAAAAAAACTGGTTACCTATCGACACTAATGCAGCGATCAGAAAAACGATCGCTTAGTGACACTGGCAAAAGGGGGTGAAAGGGTTAACTAGGGGCAATCAGGGGGTTAAACCTTTATTAGGTAATATATGGGGGTACCTGACGCTATATAAAAACCTGACGGGGAACCTAAATAACGAAATAACTAACTGGCTAACCAGCGTCACCAGTGACAGTTATACAGTGATCACTGGTGAAAGGGTTAACTCTAGGGGCAATCAGGGGGTTAAAACCTTTATTTAGGTTGTAATATGGGGGTACCTGACCTATAAACCTATTTATGAACCTATATAAACATGGCGGTTACCTAAAAAAAAAAAAATGGTTACCTAGCGACACTAATGCAGCGATCAGAAAAACGATCGCTTAGTGACACTGGCAAAAGGGGGTGAAAGGGTTAACTAGGGGCAATCAGGGGGTTAAAACCTTTATTAGGTAATATATGGGGGTACCTGACGCTATATAAAAACCTGACGGGGAACCTAAATAACGAAATAACTAACTGGCTAACCAGCGTCACCAGTGACAGTTATACAGTGATCACTGGTGAAAGGGTTAACTCTAGGGGCAATCAAGGGGTTAAAACCTTTATTTAGGTTGTAATATGGGGGTACCTGACCTATAAAACTATTTATGAACCTATATAAACATGGCGGTTACCTAAAAAAAAAAATGGTTACCTAGCGACAGCAGTGACACTAATACAGCGATCAGAAAAACGATCGCTTAGTGACACTGGCAAAAGGGGGTGAAAGGGTTACCTGGGGGGCAATCAAGGGGTTAAACCTTTATTAGGGGGGGGTAGGGGGCTACCTTGGACCTAAAACTAACTGCCCTGACAGTTATTACAGTCACACTGACACTAAATGCAGTGATCAGTAAAAAAAATGATCACTGCAATTAGTGACACTGTGACTGGGGGGGGAGGGGGTGATCTGGGGGGTGATCAGGGGGTGACAGGGGGGTGGAATATGTGCCTAACTGTACTGGTGTCAGTGTAGTGTTGTGCACTAACCTTAACATGTTCGCCGCTCGGCGTCTCCGGTCACATAGACCGGCGCACCGAGCGTGACATCACTTCCGCCTTCCTGTCTATACAATAGACAGGAAGGGGAAGTTTCTCATTGGCCAGGAGCGATCGCGAGGGGGTGGCCAGAAACCACTGGCCGTCCCCTCGTCCCGGATCGCTCCTGAAGCGATCCCGACCGTCCCCGCCGGCGGAGGGGGGTCCGATCGGACCCCCCAACCGCCGGAAGAATGTCACGTACAGGTACGTGATTCTGCCTGTACGTGCCATTCTGCCGACGTATATATACAGGGGGCGGTCGGCAAGTGGTTAAAATGTAATTGTAATGCCTTCTATTACCTCCCGTCTATAAGCCTCCACCTTCTCTGGATTCAGATGCTGATCTTCCCTGCACATTCTTTAACCGCTTCCCGACCGACGCAGGACGATATACGTCGGCAGAATGGCACGGACAGGCAGAAGGGCGTATATATATGTCCCCTTTAAGATGCCACCGTGCCATCGGGCGCGCGTTCGCGCCGGTTGGGACCCCTGTGAGGCCGGTCGCGGGTCCCGCAGACTCGATCGCCGTGGGGATACCCGTGATCGTCTCACGGGAAGGCTGAACGGGGAGATGCGGAAATGAACTAGTGACGCCGATCTCTGCTCCCTGTGATTGGAGCAGAGATCAGCATTCACTAGCTGACAGCCACGCCCCCCCCCACAGTAAAACACACCCCTAGGCATACTTAACCCCTACACTGGCACCTAGTGGTTAACCCCTTCACTGCCAGTGTCATTTAAACAGGAATCAATGCATTTAAATAGTATTGATTGCTGTATAAATGACAATGGTCCCAAAAATGTGTCAAAAATGTCCGATGTGTCCGCCATGTCCGCCATAATGTCGCAGTCACAATAAAAATCGCGGATCGCCGCCATTACTAATAAAAAAAAAAAAAAATTATTAATAAAAATGCTATTAAACTATCCCCTATTTTGTAAACGCTATAACGTCTGCGCAAACCAATCAATAATCGCTTATTGCGATTTTTTTACCAAAAATATGTAGAAGAATACGTATCGGCCTAAACTGAGGAAAAAATTTTTTTTTATATATTTTTGGGGGATATTTATTATAGCAAAAAATAAAAAAGAATGCGTTTTTTTTTTTTTTTCAAAATTGTTGCTCTTTTTTGTTTATAGCGCAAAAAATAAAAACCGCAGGGGCGATCAAATACCACCAAAAGAAAGCTCTATTTGTGGGAAAAAAAGGACGTCAATTTTGTTTGGGAGCCACGTCCCACGACCGCGCAATTGTCAGTTAAAGCGACACAGTGCAGAATCGCAAAAAGGGACCTGGTCCTTTGGCTGTAAATTGGTCCGGTCTGAAAGTGGTTAAAGTGATTTTTTTTTTCTTTTAAAACAACCAACATGTTGTACTTACCTGCTCTGTGTAATGGTTTTGCACAGAGCAGCCCTGATTCTCCTGTTCTGGGGCCCCCCACTGATGCTTCTGGCTCCTCCTGCCTTCACAGTGCCCATATATCAAGCTGCAATGTATAGTAAGGTAAAAAAAACTTCTGCCTTTAGAGCCTCTTACTTGCTGCCCAGGACTACATGTCCCATGAGGCATTGCTCCTCACACTCATGTTCTCAGTCACTTACGGACATGTACGGATGGTGTACTAAGCTGTATGTGCGCTGCACTGTATTTCCTGATATGTAAACATATAATGCATTCTGTATGCAGACTGATTAATCGATCATGAAAATAGTTGACAACTATTTTAATAATCGATTAGTTGTTTCGGCCCTAATCACGAGTGACATGTATCGAAGTTCCCCGGCCAGGGGGGTGGCGCTGTATTTGACGCTGAGCACACACAGCAATTGAAATGAAAGCTGTGATGTTCCTCTGCACTCTCATCATCCAGCCGGTAATCCTCTTCCTCTCCTCTGTTCCCCTGCATTGATGGGCACGGGGCAGGCTGCATTGGTGGGCACAGATAAAGTTGTTAATATTTTTAGAACTTAATTATGCATAAAACATTTAAGTGTCATTTCATGAGATAATTTATTAGGGCGTGTTTAGCGGTGGTGCAGGGTAGGGGGTTGGGTGGGGCCACAGATGGCGAGTAACCCTTGAGGCCTGGCTAGTAGCTCAGGACATGAAATTTTGAGCCCTGCTTTACTACTGTACTCCAAGATAAAGAATTTACAGGTAAGTCACAATTCCCTTTTCCTAGCATAACATGCAGCTCAATAGAGATTGGCATCTTTCATTTGAGGTTTCCCACACAGAAATATTTTGTTGTTGCAGATTTTCTTTAAATTCAACTATTTTGATGTGCAAAAGCTAGACTGAGATGATGTTTTTGTTTTTATTTTTAGAAATTTAACATGAGCATGCTAGGCCCCTGTTTGGCTTTAGGAGTGAATCAGATGATTGGGGATCAGGACAGCAGTTTCTTTGAAACAACCCAGTCTGTCCTGCTGGGTCTCATCTCACAGACTGTTCAGCAGCTGCCGGACACTCATCAGATCTTTCAGCCTCTGAAGCCAATGGAGAAGGACTCCTACTGGGAGAAACTAATCATAGTGTTGGGTAAGAACTCCTTTCCAAGCACAACTAATGCAACCCTGTCACTTAAAAAATAAATAAAAAAGCACCTCTAAAAGACACATACTTGCCTGTTGAGTTTCTTATTCGTAGAGTCTTTGCTCTGTTGCTTTGAAAAGGCCCAATGGATCTTGACGTCAAGTGAATAGTCTGATGGCCGTTTACATTCAGGTACACACATATGCGGCCACTTGGCATTAAGGTCCACACGCAGAGAGGCCGCATAAATGCGTACAGCTGGCCTGAAGAGGTTAAAGACTAAGTTCACCTTTTAACGAATGTACGCATTTTTGCAGGTAAACAAATGTGCAGTTTTTATCTATTTTTTCTGAAGCCTGTATAGCATTGCACCTTCGATTAGCAGATCACAGGTGTAATGCCAAGCTTTTTCAAAATCTCAGTATCGCTGTCTGCACATCCCTCCTGTATGGGGAGACAGTTACCAGAGATCAGGAAGAACAATAAACTGAGGATTTCATTTGAGAACTACAAGCCATCTTCTGCGGTGGAAGACAGTAGTTGTAGTTCATTCATCGATCCCTGTGAATGATGTGCTTGTGTGGGCGGAGTCCCAAAAGGACTTTTTTAATTTGTGACAGTGGGTGCGGGGTGAAGATCCCCCACCTGCTGTCATAGTGGGGGATCCCAGGGGCGCAGGCAGGTGCTCTTTGATAACATGTTGCACCACAAATACGGGTGTATTACCATTACCAAAGGTGAACTTTTTAAATCTGGTTATTCTGGTCTCGGCAATCAGTTGCTATTCGCTCATTTGTAGCAGCTGCACTGCTCCATTGCTCTAGAGCTCCTCAGTCCGCTTATTGTTTAATTCATTGATATAAGTGGAGCCCCTCAGGGGGCTGATGACAGTGGGGATGTGTAAATGCAAATAATATAGCTGAACTTGTTATTGAATACATTTTGGTATATTGATTTAAAGTATACTTCAAAAATTATGAAGAACAAGAAGATGAATAAAAATATGTTTTTAAATTGATGTAGTTTATTTTTAAAGAGAATGTGTGTGTTTTGTACAGTGGTGTGAAAAAGTGTTTGCCCCCTTCCTCATTTCCTGTTCCTTTGCATGTTTGTCACACTTAAGTGTTTCGGAACATCAAACCAATTTAAACAATAGTCAAGGACAACACAAGTAAACACAAAATGCAATTTGTAAATGAAGGTGTTTATTATTAAAGGTGAAAAAAAATCCAAACCATCATGGCCCTGTGTGAAAAAGTGATTGCCCCCTAAACCTAATAACTGGTTGAGCCACCCTTAGCAGCAACAACTGCAACCAAGCGTTTGCGATATCGTGCAATGAGGCTTTTACAGCGTCCTGGAGGAATTTTGGCCCACTCATCTTTGCAGAATTGTCCTAATTCAGTTACATTAGAGGGTTTTCGAGCATGAACGGCCTTTTTAAGGTCATACCACAACATCTCAATAGGATTCAGGTCAGGAATTTGGCTAGGCCACTCCAAAGTCTTAATTTTGTTTTTCTTCAGCCATTCGGTGGTGGACTTGCTGGTGTGTTTAGGATCATTGTCCTGCTGCAGAACCCAAGTTCGTTTCAGCTTGAGTACACGAACAGATGGTCGGACATTCTCCTTCAGGATCTCTTGGTAGACAGCAGAATTCATAGTTCCTTTTATCACGGCAAGTCTTCCAGGTCCTGAAGCAGCAAAACAGCCCCAGACCATCACACTACCACCACCATATTTTACTGTTGGTATAATGTTCTTTTTCTGAAATGCAGTGTTCCTTCTACGCCAGATATACTTGGACACACACCTTCCAAAGAGTTCCACTTTTGTCTCATCGGTCCACAGAATGTTGTCCCAAAAGTCTTGGGGATCATCAAGATGTGTTGTGGAGAAATTGAGACGAGCTTTGATGTTCTTTTTGCTCAGCAGTGGTTTTCTCCTTGGAACTCTGCCATGCAGGCCATTTTTGCCCAGTCTTTTCCTGATGGTGGAGGCATGAACGCTGACCTTAACTGAGGCAAGTGAGGCCTGCAGTTCCTTGGACGTTGTTGTGGGGTCTTTTGTGACCTCTTGGATGAGTCGTCGCTGCGCTCTTGGGGTAATTTTGGGCGGCCGGCCACTCCTGGGAAGGTTCACCACTGTTCCATGTCTTCGCCATTTGTGGATAATGGCTCTCACTGTGGTTCGCTGGATTCCCAAAGCTTTGGAAATGGCTTTATAACCCTTTCCAGACTGATAGATCTCAATTACTTTCTTTCTCAATTGTTCCTGGATTTCTTTGGGTCTCGGCATGATGTGTAGCTTTTAAGGATCTTCTGGTGGACCTTACTGTGTCAAGCAGCTCCTATTTAAGTGATGCCTTGATTGTGAACAGGTGTGGCAATAATCAGGCCTGGGTGTGGCTAGAGAAATTGAACTCAGGTGTGGACAACCACAGTTATAGTATGTTTTAACAAGGGGGGCGATCACTTTTTCACACAGGGCCATGATGGTTTGGATTTTTTTTCACCTTTAATAATAAACACCTTCATTTACAAATTGCATTTTGTGTTTACTTGTGTTGTCCTTGACTATTGTTTAAATTGGTTTGATGTTCCGAAACACTTAAGTGTGACAAACATGCAAAGGAACAGGAAATGAGGAAGGGGGCAAACACTTTTTCACACCACTGTATGTATAAAATAACATGGATGCATATTCTAACAAGTGTGTGTGCGCGCGCGCGTGTGCTTTTGGGAGTGTTCAATAACTTGGTAGGCCACATCACTCAAGCGCCTTACTTTTGGGAAATAGTGTGCTGGTGTTACTGCTCCCAAACGCTATAATAAAACTTGGAGCAACTGGCTAAATACATCTTATATATGTTTAATGGGGATTTGTAATTCTGTACAGCCAGCCTTGTGATTTATGTACTTTTGCCACACTCTACAGCCAAAAAGATTGTTATGACTTCTGCTTTAGGTTTACTGCTTCCTCGATCACCTCCCTGCCTATTGGTCAGAGGTGATGTTGATATATTGCCCAAAGGGGATGTTAGAGGTGGGCTGGTGGCGTAGTAAGGTGCATTGCTGAGGCAAGGTATGTGGCAGAAGTGCATATTTTTAAGAATTGGCAATAAAAAAAAAAAAAAAAAAAAAACTTTCTTTGTCTAGCATTCAGTAAAGATGTGCATTTTGATATTTCAGTTGTGCATTTGGCAGTTTGTCTAAAATTCAACCAACATGTTTTTTTTTTGTATTAGATTTAGATTCCCCATAGATTGGGGAAAGATTATAACTGTCCTCACTGGGTAGATTCTACCCCTCTGTTTGCCCTGGTGATCATTTTCACTGAGACATAATGTAATGGGAAATTATAGTTTTTGGAATTGTTACTAGAACAAATAATAATCCGAAATCTTCTGTTGATCACACTTGTTCTGTTGATAGCTATCTTAAATACTATGGGCAAAACTTGTGTTTTTTTTTTTTTCATTTTGGAATAAAGTAAGGGAGGGTTATAACCCCTGTCAGAGGTTTTTTTCGCCATCTCTGTCCTATTGCGGAGATTTCCTTTCACTTCCTGTTCGGCTTTGAGACAGGAAGTGAGAGGAAATCACTCTGCAAATTAAAGAAGTTTTTTGGGGTTCCACAGGTCTCCCGAACTAGTGTCCCCATTGGAAGATTCCCCCTCTATTACTTTTCTGGGGACAACCCAAAATTTAGGGTTTTCTTTTTACTTTCATTGATGGTAAACGGGACAAATGGAGAGGATGAATCTCCTTAACGAGGGTGCAGACAGCAATAAAAATTGACAGGGGCTCTAATCCCTCTCCACTCCATCCAAAGCTGAAAAAAAAAGTTTTGCCTTTTTAGTTCTACTTTAAGCCTATTACACACAATCGAAAAATCAGATGAAAATTACAGATTTCAAAGCAATTGTATGATAATCTGATCGTTAGTACATCGCTTTTCAGAGCTGATCACAACCCTTCATCCAAAGTTTTCCAAAGGAACAAACACACAAAAATTTCTTGAGCGATAACAGATCTTACAATTTTAATTTTAATCTGTACAGTTTTCGTAAAAAAAACAAAAAAAAAAAAAACAGCAGACCAAGACTACGCATGCTCGGAAACTAAAGAATACATTACATCGCTTCCATAATTGTATTCTGTCCTACGAGAATTTTTGTTAGTTGGGTAACCTCTTCATTTTTGATATAAGACTAGCATGCTAAAAAAAAAAAGATAATTTGTCCAATATTCTCATCATTTGTATGAGGCTTTAGAGGGATTTACACTTGCTATGGAAAAAATGTTGTCTCACTTCCTGTTGTATCTCAAGGACAGGATGTGAAGGGAACACTCTCCAGTGGGACTTGGAAGCAAACCATAAACTGACAGGGGTCTTTACCCTTCACTACTCCATCTAAAACTAAAAAGATAATTTTTGAATATAAATAAATCCTAATGCATGCTAAGCAAGAGCATAACAAGATTGCATCAGACCTGATAACCTGAACTAAATGCCAATCTTTGGCATTTTTGTACCCTTCAGCTTTGTGTGATTGTGCAGTACAGCCTTGGGTTTGCCTATCTGTAAGGGGAGGGTTATTTGTATGCTGCAGCTTCTGTGCATCTTTAGGCTCCATGCACGCTGAAGCTCATAAACGGCCATTTTTGGGAGTTTAGGCCTTTTTTTTTTTTAACAGCCCATAGACTCCCCTCTGTTATCCTATGTGTCCATGCACACATGGACGTTTTTGGATGTTTATCAGTAGTGGAGTTTATGGGCCGTTTTCTGAATGACACAAAATCAAGCTCAGGAGTCGTTTTTCTGACCACAAAAAACGCCAAACGCTCAAAAACGGGGCTCACCACTTTTTAAAGTTTTTGATCCATTTGAAGAAAAAAAAAAGATAATAAACGCTATTGAAAAAACGTTAACACTCGTTTTTATAACATTATTTTAACATCCAGTGTGCATGGAGCCTTAGTAACAATGTTGTGATATTTCTTGCAGGTGACTCTGAAGTATATTACTCCCTTGTCACCCTTTGTCGTGCGCTGGCGCAATACCTGCGATCACTCCCCAAAATACCTCAGTCTTTTCACATACGGCAGGAAAATGAAGTGGACATAGTGAAGTTTGTGGTCATGTCAGTAGAGGTAAGAGAAGGCTAGGTTACAAGTCTTAATCTGTAAACGTTGGTGTTGGACAAGGCAAAACGAATGTTGGTTGTACAAAATTGGACAGAATTTTAAAAACATTGATCTTGATTTTGTTCATTTTGTCTAGTTTTTCAGTAAATTTGTTTTTATTTTAACTCTCCATTCCTACAGAAATGTAAATGAAAGTGTCTTTGTTTGCAGGCAGTGTCCTTGCATTTTGTGCAAGAACCAATACCACTGAGTGTGGATCTCCAAGCTGTGCTGGATTGTTGCTGTCTGACTTTACAACAGATCGCACTGTGGAATTTGTTGGCCTCTGCAGAGTATGCGACCCACGCCTGCTCCCTTATCAGCTGCATTCGCTTTATTATAGAGGCTGGTAAGTGAATTTAATGAGCTGTTGCTACTGTGTTCTGATGTGTATTTTAATGGCTTTTTGAACTGTCAATGACACTCGTGAGTGACGGGGGCAGGGCTTCGTGTCTTTAGGATTTCTGCATGTCAGTGGAGTCGCATTGCAGTAAATTCTTTCCACTGGAAAGCCTAGCCCAATGTGTAAGCATTGTAAGTTTGGGCCAGGAGACCAGGCGCTTTCCTTTTTTTTGCTAGCATGCATTGGACAGCCATCTTCAATAATCTGATATGCAGGTAGGTGACATTCACTTGTATATTAAAGGGGAAGTTCACCCTAACACTAAAATCTTTAAATCTACTGGCATCCACAATCTAAGACTAACCTATCTAACCCTGTCGGCTGGGAAATTAATAGCGTCACCCATAGTTACTATGGGGCTTCCGTTGTCGGATGCCTTCTCTGCGATTTTCTTCTTTACAGGGTTAGATCTTAAGGCCCATACACACGATCGGACTTTTTTGACAACAAACATGCAAATGAGCTGTTTTAAGGCAACATCCGACCGTGTGTACACTCCATCGGACAAACTTTTTCGGTTTTCATCTGACTTTTGTTGGCTGTGCGAATGGACAAACTTTCTGGCAACAAAAGTCTGATGGAGCAAAGTCTGATCGTGTGTACACAAAACCATCGGACTTTTGTACAAAGTGCAAACACGCATGCTCAGAACCAATGCAAAAGATCAGACAACAATACAGAAGTTGACTAAAGGTGGCGGTAAAGAGCAGAAAAAACACGTGATTTGGTGAAAGTTGGCTGAAAAAGTCCTGCCGTGTGTATGCAATACAAGTTCATGGCCGATCCCCTTTTACAAAAATCCACGGGAAAGTTTGTACAAAGTCTGATCGTGTGTATGAGGCTTTAGATTGTGGATGCCTGTAGATTTAGAGATTTTTATGTTGGCATGGAGTTCTCCTTTAAAGAAATCCCTAAGCGAAAACCAGCTAATATATGATTTTAAAGGTACCACACCAAAACATATTTGAAAAAATGTTTAAATTTTATTCAAAATAATAGTATCATTATATAATAATAATGTAGAAAATGCGTAGAAGATCCTTGTGTGTTTGAACCCTTGATGAAATATAACATCCGGGATAATACGACTTGTCACTTTTTGCTGTATTATTGTGATGCTAATCTGCAATATGATGAACACAGTGGCATATTTCTACCTATCTAGTCTTGCCCTGTTAGGGCTGTCTTTAAAACTTTATTCAAAATAATTTTCCTAAAAAATATTAAAACAAATTTTAAAATATTTTTCGGTGTGATACCTTTAAAATCCTATGTTAGTTGTTTTTCCTGTAATATGCATCGATTCTATAGGATGTGGCACCAGTAAATCCAGTATACAGTTGAGGAAGATCCTCATTTATTTTTTTGCTCCTTCTCTCCCAACTTTCTCTGCCAGACATTTACTTGTACTCTTGTACACTTTTGGCATTTGGTAGCTAATCAGAAAACTGTCATATGAACAAGTGGTATTTTCATTTTCTTGGTTTGGCTGCCATTTTGAACCAATAACTAGAAGGAATGTTTCTGGAGAGAAATGTACATTCCTTTCTTAACCCCACTGATATAAATGTAGATTCCTTCTTAACTTTTTTGACACTGACTGACCTTAAAGCGGACGTTCAGTCATTTTTTTCAACTTTGCATCTATTAAATCTTCTGCCCTTGTTGTTTTAACTTTGGATAGAAAAACACTTTTTTTTTGCCAGCAAATACCTTATACAGCCCATTTCCTCTTTCTTATCTGGTAAAAAGCCTAGGCTTGCAAGCATGTGCATACCTGGTGTTAGTGTTACTAAACCCAGGACTCTGCATTCACTATATCTGGTCTCCCACAGTACACAGAACATGGAAATGCATTTTTTTTTGTAAATGTTAACTGCTAAATACTTTTTCTCATTACCAGTATATAGCAATCTTGTGACTTCTATCAGTGTCTGGTTAAAGCTTGTAAAAACATAGGAAAGTAGCGCTGTTGCTCAATTTGTAGTGTTTAGAACTTATTGTCCATTCAAAAACATGCAATTCTAAATTCAGAGTGAAAAGATAATTGATGAACTAAAAAGCAAGTGGGGAGAAAAACCTGTGTGTTATTGGCAACAAGTCCATGTTCCAGGGCAAGCATTTAGGGGGGAAGTTAAGAGCAGACTCTAAGTTACATGTGAAAAGAGACAAGAAAAGCATCACCAGATTAAAACCAGTTGCATTTATTAGAACACACAGGTGCATACATCCACTTACACATGGTGTAGGGGATTTCCAGCACAAATGTCCTCTGTGGCGTCAGCCAGCGTTGAATAGCCTGTTAATGTATTTTTCGTTCAGAGATCTGAAGCCTTTCTGGTCTCTTTTTACATGGTTAAAGCTTGTAGGAGGTGTTTTTTTTTTTTTTTTTAACCTCTCCTCTGACTGTCCTATGAGGCTGCATGACTCCGGACCTCCTTCTGTCTGGACCTTGCTGATTGGCCATGTGCCGATCACATGCACCCTAATAGCAATACACACCAAACTGGGCTGATGTCTCACATGGATGGAGACAGCCGATATCCTCATTGCAACACAAGACTACTTTCTGTTTGGAGCTACCTAGAACCCTTACAGAAGCAACTGCCTCCTGTTCTCAAACAGATGCATGCAGGCTGCATCCTTCTTGTAAACCTGAATGCAGGCACAACCAACAGATACACATTGAACTGCCATAAGGAACATATGCATTACATCTCTCTATGACATTTAGAGTGGTTGGATGTGGACAAACTTGGAGTGTAGGAGAACTCATAACTTAACATTTGTCACTCCTCCCAACTAGCCACTCCCCTGTATGTTGATCCACAACACTATACAGACCTCTCTTGTCGTTCTACAAGGCTCTGATGAAGAGGGGTTTTCCTCGAAAGGCGTTAGAATTTTTAGCCCTCGCATGGGCATGTCTATTTTCTTAACTTAATGTGTATACTTGTAACCTGGTTTTATGAACACGTAGATACTTTTTGTATGGATTCATCCCCACCCCCTTTTTTTTATGAATAAACTGTGACATCTTGATCAATGCATCAGATCACGCGCCTTCCATCTTTCTTACACTTGGCTTACTTCGGACCACCCCTGGTCAATTTAGGCAGCGGGACTCCCATGATCATCTTTTAATTTATCTCTTCCTTTGAAAGTACTACCATTTTATATCAACAACGCCTTCACGAGCGCAGGAGAAAATTCTTTCTTTGTTTATATTGTCGCACACCAAACTGAGCATGTGCAGAGTGTCCCAAGGCTCTGTACTAGCAGGAGATGAATTGGGGATAGTGGAAGAAGGGGAGGATAGGAGAAGACACTATAAAACAGCCTTTTTACACAATGCAGATGATTAACCCCTTAGGTACCACAGTGAGTATAACAAGCATGCTTTACTGCATATACAGACCGATTTTACTGCTGTAGGTTTAGTAACACTTTAATACACCGGATATGCCCATATATCCTACAAGTTAGTGACACATTAGTGTCACTAACTAAGCAAGAATGAGGATGATGACTATAGAACCTAAACCATCAAATAGACGGCTCCCACATTTCTATTCTGGCATGTTCCCAGGCAGGCATCCATGCAGTAAAAAGAGCAACCCCGCACATTTTACATACAGAATAATGTAATTGGCCTCCACCTCTGAAATCGCATATATTTCCAGATTTTTGTTTTCTTCAGGCAGCTTTACAATTATTTTACTTCTGTTTGTGCATGTTAAAGCTAGCAAAACTGAGACGTAGGATATTACACTCGTTAGCAGTTGATTCTGTCAGGTATACATTCAGAATCCCTTCTCTGTTTACTCTGCTTTGTGCGAATAAGCCTGCAGACTTCTGTTCAATAGAAAGTCAGGAAGGCCAACCGTTGCAGAAAAAGGCCTTGCTGGTAATTGGAAATAGTTGTTCCAGTAAAATAGTATGAAGTCCTGCACTGCAATAATACTCTAGGAGAAGATGGAAACTGGGATGTACAGTATAATGTGAACAATGCACCCAACTGTAAAATAGAAAACACTAGAAGTTACAAAAGAATTCCAGGATAATAAGCCATGAGGCTGCAGAGCATGAATGCAAGGAGTGTAATGTTGAAAAACCAAAAGAAACCCATGCTCCCAGCATGAACAATTTCTCACTTTAACCATCAAGCTGCTAGCAAATATATAGTGATAAACCATATAAACTAAAATCGAAAATGTGTAAGTGGCGCTAGCTACTTTCAATTATAAATCATGACCAAATTATACTTTCCACATGTGAAAAATATTGGCTTAATCAACGTGTGCGTATATGAATATGAATTATGCATCTGCCTAACACATGCAAAAGGATCCAATCCACCCAATATACTCAAAAGTGCAAAATGACAAAATGTGTAAAAAATAAAAATGTATTCAAAGAACTGGTGCAACAAAAGTCAACAGTCTCAATGTAAAGTTCCACTAGACTGGAAGATGGCTCTCTTAGTACCATGAAAGCCAAGGTCCCTGGTTAACAAAGAGAAAATGTTCTTAAAAAGCCATGATCCCCATAGAGAGAGTGGTCATAAGCAGCATGTGCCGCAGATCCTTCTGGCTCGCTCTTTCCCAGGCCCCAAGGGTTAATAGTTCCGCAACTCGGTCATATAATATGTACCCAAAGAGAAGGCAGGCAATAGTGTAGTTCTGTAAGTTAATGATTTATAGCATTTATATAGACTTTCAGAACCAGCGAGCATACATCTGCACAGCATGTAATCATTCCGTGCAGCCTTGCCCATATGCGTGATGACGTCACGGCGTCCAGGCCCCACCCCTACGTTTTTCTTCAAAATCTGACATCTTCCAGGGTTCCAGACGTTTTGTCAAAATCGATGTTGCCTGAATGGAGTTGAGGCCATTATCACATATTACACGGTGGGTTTCTTTATTGTGCAGAGGCTGAGATTTTTTTTTTCTCCTTGTTCTTGTGACTTTTTTTTATAGTTTGTACCTAATTGGATGCTATATAGCATTTTACTGCTTTAGCAGACTGTTAAAGTGGTTGTAAATCCCATTCATGAAATCTGACCTGGGCCACATATATCTGTAGTGTTTAATTATTTCTCTCCAAAGCTCTGAGTGCCATGCATTTCTGCTGCTCCGTTCCTCTGTTATCAGCATGATAACTTCTGACAAGCTCTCCGACACAGGAGATGAAAGCAGCTGGAAATTTGTGTTGAGCAGGGAACTTAGAGGAAGATTAGCAGAGAGCTAGTCTATTCAGACTGCAGCTCTGCATGTTCCTTCGTTCATCTGCCTATGTGGAGGGAAGGGGGGGGGGGGGGGGGCTTTTCTTCCAATCAGCTCTTACAAACTGTATGCCCAAACTCCACGCCCACTGTTGCATGAGGAAGAAAGAGATTTGTAACACGAAGTGCACTTTTTAAAGAATGTAGAAAGGGAAAGACTTCAGATATACAAAAATTATTTAGGGAGGTTTGTTTCATTTCTGTGTATCGTCTGAGGCTATTCCCTTCACTGGGTATAGGAGAGGGTTTACATCCACTTTAATGGATTTTTGGCATTGTCTATAGATTTACTATATCCAGTCTTGATAAGTAAAGGCTAAATGTGTCATGTTCTGCATGATGCAGGTTTTTACGTTGTCACTCACTGTAGTTGGGACTTTTATGTTAGGTGATGGGCAGCTCAACAAGAATAGCAATGCATTTTGTGTTTGTTCCTAAGTTGATCAGTAGAAACATATCATTGACCATTCTGTAAATCGGTAGAATT
Source organism: Lithobates sylvaticus (assembly GCA_028564925.1). Taxonomy (NCBI): domain Eukaryota; kingdom Metazoa; phylum Chordata; class Amphibia; order Anura; family Ranidae; genus Lithobates; species Lithobates sylvaticus. Next base: position 710,573,990 of record CM053026.1, on the reverse strand, counting down.
GCTTGATGAATGAATTTTAGCGTCTAAAAGCCCTTTTCCATTTCTCTTACTGCGTGATAGAAGAGGGTTAAGGTACTGCTTAAAGCAGGGGTGTCAAACTCCATTTCATTGTGGGCCGCATCAGCATTATGATTGCCCTCAAAAGGGCCGGTTGTATCTGTAAGATTAGATGTCCAGCGCATCCCCTCCCCTTACATTAGATGTCAAGAGCCACCCCATCATCAGAAGTGGAGTCTCCCCACTCTCCCTTACATCACAGTGCACCCCCCTTTCCTTATGCTGCTGCTGGGAAGAAGCTGGATGCATTGCTTGAAAGCAGAAAGTAAGGGTCTGGAGGGCTGCAGGAGAGGTGCGAGGGCCACATGAAATGGCCTGGAGGGCCGGATTCGGCCCGCGGCCTTGTGTTTGACACCTGTGGCTTAAAGGAAGGTGGGTAGAAATTGTACATATTGTCCTGTTTAGAGTTTTACATTTAGAGCCAACAAAAAAAATTACAGAAAGATCCCAGACTTAGAGATTTTCTGTTTGAAATCAATAATTTGGTTAATAATCTGCTTGTATTCATACCTAAACCCTGTATAGCTTGGTGTTAAGTATGCTTTTATCATGTCATATCATGTAAGGGTGGTCAGGGATATGGGCCATGTGATATTGGCTGAGGTTGAGAGTAAAGGGATGTAGAAGACGTAGTCTTATATTGCATTGCTTTTGTGTTTTAGTTGCAGTTCAACCTGGAGAGCAACTTCTGAGCCCAGAGAGGAAGAGAGACAGTCCGCCAGAAGACCAAGCAGAAGATGAGGTGGCTTCACGAGTACAAGGTACACATGGTTTTGATGCTGTGCATATTTTCTATACCTTTTACATTGCAGAATGAAAGCATTGGAGATGCCCTGTTGTCTAAATCTTCAGGACTTACCCTAGCCTTGTTCCTAATCACCCCTAGTGCCATGGTCTTCACACTGACCTTTGCTGCCCTTTGTTAGGATCCAGATGAAATGTATGAATGTATGGCCAACTAAAGTCTTTCTCTAAATTTAGTACAGAAAGTTAAAATTTTAAGTGGTGCACTTTATTGGCTAAACGATTCCAAACTCTAAACAATACCCAAACCTAAACCCGAGCAGCTAGCAAAACTCCTTTCCCCCTGGATAATACAAGCATACAAACCAGATCTACCAGTGCAATAGCTTAATCTTCTGCTCATCTCCATATACCATGTATTAAACACAAGTCTTCGCCATAGGTTTTGCAAAGCGCATTTATTTAAAAAAGTAACTCCACTTTTGCTTAGAAAAAAAATAATAATATTCCCCTCTGGATCATCAATGTACATTGCAAGGATTTGACGAACTTTGTTGCAAATTTCTAACTTTTGTTATTCTGAAAAAAATAGCTGTTTGTGTCCATATGCAGCCTGAATCTGTATGGCAGTGGTTTTATAATGATTAATCGGCTGCTGCAGCTGCAGGGCTAAGGAAAGTGGCAGGGTCTGCATCCCGTTAGGCATGGGTTTTCCTTTGGGAGTATCCCACCAAAAATGACGTTGCAGGGAATACCGAAAATCTGACTTCTGTCTTAGTGCAGACTTCTGGGAAAATCTGTAAGCCAATCACACAAGCAGGAAATTACATTTCTGGGGGGCATTCTGTACACATCCTGTGTACAGATGATGTACACAGGTAACCTCCAGGTAGCGATTGCATCGCATTTTACAGAAACGTACAGCGCTGCAGATTAAAAAGAAAAGGTCATTTTTAATAACATTCAATTGTAATATGACTTTAGTCGCAATTTTGTAAGATATATAGATTTATCTTTATATAGATTTGATATATAGATCTATAGATTTTTTTTTTCGCATCATGGAGGAATGACACCCCCCCCCCCCCATGGGTTGAGTAGCGTTCAGTCAGCACGTCACAAACCTCATCTCCCTGCAGGCCAAAGGCACTAAAGGTTTATAGAGCCACTTTTAAGAATGGCTGGTTATAATGTAGTGTATACATTAGTGCAGCGCTCAAATGTGAACCATAAGTGAATTTTAAACGAAGTGATAAATGTTTATGGGATCCAGGTCCCCCAAAACATGTGAATACTCAAAATGCTAGAGGATCCAGCAAGGTCATACAATAAATTGGAATTGTTACATCCATGAACACTGCAATAAATAATAAATGAGAAAAATTGTGTCACTCAAAGTTCATGGTTAATCACCATATAGTAGTCCACCAGCCCCATGAGTTGGAAAGAAATCGCCTGTGAAGAAACACAGTAGGTTAAAACTTGTTCTTCATTGTGCAGTCTGCCACCATATAGTAAAATGGGCACAGAGGTTCCACAATACAATACAAGTAAATAGTTGTTCCCCAGTTTGTCCTACACAGAAGTCTGGTTTCAGGCCACCCCAGTCTGTCCTACATAGAAGTCTGGTTCCAGGCCACCCTGGAGCCAGACTTCTGTCTAGGACAGACTGGGGAACAGGTATTTGCTTGTATGGTGGAACCTCTCCCTTTAACCGCGAATGAGGCGATTTCCATAACATTGGTCTATGCTGGATTCAGTTGAGGCGTTTCCTCATGACTGCACGATTGACTCAATACTGCAGAGTATACGAGTCCACACCTTCTGGTAAGCGTGCCCATTTTACTATATGGTGGCGGACCACAAAATGAGGAACAAGTTTTAACGTCTTGTGTTTCTTCACGAGTGACTTATTTACAACTCTGGTGCATCTGTTCAAGGTAGCCAATCGGCTTCTGTTTGTTCAATGAAGCATTGACAGTATAACCTGGATTGGTTTCTATGCAGAGCTGCACCAGAGTTTGCACTTTAGTAAATAAACCGCAAAGTGTCTGCTCTTTTTTTGTATTCTCACAGTCCTATTCTCTCATCCCTTATTAAAAAAAAAAAATAATAATAATTCAAAACCGTACCGGAAAATATTGGAGATGGCAGGACTGGCCTTCAGGTGCAGGACTGTACACCTGGAATTGAGCTGATAATAAAGAACCTGTGAAGAAGGCAGAATCTTGATTCTTAATCTTCCAAAGATTGACAAATTATCAATGGTCTGCTCTATGGAGTAGAGGCGTAGTGGAGGGTAGTATCCTTAGCAGAATTGCTGGCAAAATTGCAGCATGTGGAATATTGTAAATGTTGCTGGTAAAACTGTTTTTCAGTATCTCCTATTGAGGGTCATAGGAATTCATATACAGTCGGGTTAAACTGCCACCTTCAGGAGACTTGGACACTGGCAAACAGAAAAATTGTAAACCAACCTCTGTATAATCACTCCTGTACCCAGCATTCCTCAACTTTTTGTTAGTGTTCTAGAAGGTTGGATGCTCTGCTGAGTAAAGTTTAACTATGTTTTGCTAGCTTTTTTTCCTTCTTTTTCTTGATTTATTTCCTCTGGAACGTCATTCAAGATATCTCGCTGACATGAGGTTGGACTGGACTTGCAGGGCTAGCATAAAATGTGACCTTTGGGCAATGGGCTCTGCATTGGGGCACTTCCCAGACCTGCGTTTACTGCGTTAGTTAGCTGTGGAGCGCTTTCCATGTTCAGAGCTTTGGCACTGCCCCAGGTGACCCTATCACTGAAGACACACTTTTTGAGTAAGGCTGGTCAGGCTGAAGCACCAGCAGAAGCTACCTCAAACTTTTTTTTTTTTTATTTATTTATTTTCTTTACATCCCTAAGCACCCTTTAGAGCTCATGCCTCTGACTTTTTCACCACAGTAAGGTTTAAGACCGAGGGACCTCAGATGGGATTTTCTGTCCTGCAAGTTTGATCGGTTTTTATTTTTTATTTATTTTTTTATTTTTTTTATTTGTAGAGAATAATATTTCCTTTCATTTGAGCCCAGTCTTGCCACACAGATTTACTCGAGGCCTGAGCTATCCTCTTTTATTGTTCAGTTAGAGAAATCTTGACAAAGTCTTGAAAACTTTGTCAAAAACGCCCCCTTGCTGTGAGTGACAGGTGATTTACATATCTCATGCACTAGCCTGAGACAGGCACATCCTGTGTAAAAAGTTCACAATTCACATGGGATGCATGGATTCAAATGGGGTTTTTGTCTACTCCTCCCAGCCAATTAGGAAGCAGTTCCTGTGACCTGATTGGCCAGGGAGTCTTGGGACTTGGTTTGCCCCCCTTGCTGGGTTGCCTTCATGTGTGGGGTTTTAGTCTAGCTCCACAGGACAGATGGTCCCCTCTTTGTCTGGGGACCCTGCCTTGAGTCCATTTCCTACGTTGAGCCGCCTCCTCTGAGAAGGAGTCCTCTCTGTGATTGGTGATTGTTAACTGGTTTGTATGGTGGATGAAGTCAAGAAAACTAACCTTGGCAGCACTGTCTTCCCTAAGGACAAAGCAATGAAATTTAGCTGTCCTCATCTGGTAGTCTCTGTGCTACAGGGAAAGGTCTGTGCACCAGGGTAGTCTTCATCTTCTGCGGGGCAGGAACCATCGATTGGATGGTTTCGGAACCCCCTAGACCAGGGATATGCAATTAGCAGACCTCCAGCTGTTGACTACAAGTCCCATCATGCCTCTGCCCATGGATGTCATGCTTGTGGCTGTCAGTCTTGCTATGCCTCATGGGACTTTCAGTTCTGAAACAGCTGGAGGTCCGCTAATTGCATTTCCCTGCCCTAGACTGTCAACAGATGTAGTAACCTCTGTACCCCATGTTGGGGCTAAGGTGTATCTGGAGGACATCATTAGACCCGATTGCCTGGACAATACCGTAGTACCTCTTTGTATGGATACTTCATAACCTTGCAAAGGAAGGTTCCCCAGATACCTTCTCTTGTTCTACCCTTAATCAGGCAAATGTGGTTTGCAGTGTGGCTGTTTCCTGTTCCTCGTTTTATGGCTGAGGCTGTTTCGCTGTACCAGGGAGGTCCAATCATTCCTAGTACTATGTTCTGTGCTCCAGGTAAGCAGGTTCTGCAGAGTTCCTCTGGCAGAACCCAGGTAGACCTCCAGGGGCCAAGCATCCTCTTTTCTTCTGGTGTTCCTTCACCAGCCTGATGTGCTATATGCTTTATCCCTGCCTACCTTTGTTAGGGTGTCCTCTTTGGGCACCTTTCCTTTCAGTCTGGCTGACTTGTGAGATTGTAACATTTGTGTTCTCTTCCAGCCTTGGGTCACTTCACAGCCCTTATGGTTGCTTTAATGTGATGATTCTCTCATTCTTTGGATATCTCATTAGTGAAATTGATAGTCTAGGATGCTTCCCCGTTTTATATAAATTTTCCCTCCCTGAATCCTAAGGTGTGTAAGGCTTGGGCCTTCCTGTGTAGACTGATCTTTTTTTTTACTGTATTTGGGTTTATTCAAGTGTCCTTTTGGAGACCTGTTATTGTGGTGTTTGTCCCAGTGTTTAGTCTGTTGACCACATCATGTTGTGGGTCTTCTCTACTTTGATCAGGTTATTATATTGTTTCACCTGTTTTTTGTTTTGTTTTTTTAAGATATAATTGAGGTTTACAAAAAAAAACAAAAAACTTGTTGTTTCACCTGTTTTGGTGGGTCCTTGGCTCACAGCCTCCTGCTGGTTCAGCCACAGTGTTCATTTGAGATGGAGACCTTCCCCACTGGTGGTGCTCTCCTCTGTCCTGGTCCTGTGCATCAGGTTTATCCACTGCTGCTTACCCTTGATCACTGGCAGCTTATCTGGTCTTGTAGGAGGGGTTTATGTCATCTGATCATATTGGTTGGTTCTTCAGGTGGTTCTGAGTTGCAGACTATTATCAGTCCTTTCTCATGAGCTTGTCACAGTATTTGAATTTAGGTTTCCCTAAGTGGACGACGGAGAAAATATGATTTTTTTTCTTACCTTAAAATCTTTTTCTTGTGGTCCATTGAAGGACCTCCCATCTCTTTGTTTTTTTGCTCCTGCCTTGGTACTGATTTTTCATAAAGCCAAAGAATGCTGGTAAAAAAAGGAATTCTACAGGGGTTGGCAATTTTTCTGTTTACCAGTGTCGAAACTTCTTGATGGCGAGAGTATAACCTGACTGTATCTGAATTCCTGGTTCCCTAAATAGATTTTATGATAAGTACAAGAATCTTATTTTGTTTCTTTTCAGGAGCTGTATTTATTAAGACTGCCTGCACCATGATGTCTGAGATGGTGGATTCTCTGCAGACAGTTTTGTTGTACGGACACAAGAGAAACGGCAATATTGCAGCATTTCTCACTCCAGTGTTACGGAACATATTTATCAGCCTGGCTAGATTGCCTGCAGTCAACAGCTACACGAGAGTCCCACCACTGGTAAGTGACTATTTTAATAAGAAACTATTTACTTGTTTTGTTTTTGATCTAGATATATTTGAACATTGTCACCTTAAGGCCCCTTTCACACGGGCGGACCGTATGTCCGTATTTCATCCATCCGCTTTTGGATGAATTACAGACATACATGCATCACTATGGGATAGCGTGTGTCAGCGGATGAACATCCGCTGACACCCGATATCGTCCGTCTCCGCTGTGGTCCGATTCTGCAGACGGAGGAAAACCCTATTTTTCCATCCGTCTGCAGAGCAGATCGGATGAACGCGGACAGACGGTCCGTGTTCATCCGATCCCCCATAGAGGAGAGCGGAGATCTGAGAGGGCTGTCTCTGCACAGTGTGCAGGGACCTCCCTGTCCTCCGCCGGCTCAGCGGGGATCAGCGGAGCGATCCCCGCTGAGCAACGGATCTTTACGGGGCGGATCATTACGGATCCGCCCCGTGTGAAAGAGCCCTAATGCTAACTAGCTGTACCACTACTGTATGTAAACACAACAACAAAAATGTAATGTGTATTAGAGCTTACCAGTCCTTAAATGTGGTGGCTGCATTAGTTTTCCCTTTATTTTCATTTGCTGTCAAGCTTGGAACACACTTCCATTTCGTAGGGTGAGAACTCCCGCTTACTGTAGTGCATCCGTGGAGCAGTAGCATTGTCACCCTAGGACAGAACTATGCAAACACATCCTCTCCATCTCCCAAACATACTGAGAAGGGGTCCTGTAGGTTAAGAGATAAACTGGGCAGTACTGAGAAGGCTGCTTGAGATAGCAGTGTAGAGTGCAAAAGACATAGAGCAGCACCACATCTCTTGCAGAATCAACAGCTGTTTTTCTTTCCTGTCTATTAAAGCGGAGTTCCACCCTAAAGTGGAACTTCCGCTCATCGGAACCCCCCCCCTTCGGTGCCACAGTTGGCACCTTTCAGAGGGGAGGGGGGTGCAGATACCTATCTAAGAAAGGTATTTGCACCCACTTCCGGGCATAGACTCCCACGGGAGTCTATGCCTCTTCCTGTGCTGTCTGCTGGGACACACACGGGTCCCAGAGACAGCGCGGAGCATTCCCATTGCGCTGCGCGACTCGCGCATGCGCAGTAGGGAACAGGGAAGTGAAGCCGCGACGCTTCACTTCCTGATTTCCTCACCGAGAATGGCGGCGACATCAGCCGAGAGCCGAGCGATTGATCGGCCTCGGCTGCCGATATCGCTGGACTCCAGGAAAGGTAAGTGTCCATTTATTAAAAGTCAGCAGCTGTAGTATTTGTAGCTGCTGGCTTTTAATAATAATTTTTTGGGTGGACTCCCTCTTAAAGGTAACAAGAATTGTTAAACGTATACTGCTGACCACAGGAGGATTAGACACTGGCAAAAACATTTTTTAGTAGGTCAGCCCAGGGTATAACTCCTCTCACTACTAACATGCCTCCAGTTTTTGTTGGAGTGGATATATTTTCTTAAATTCTGCAGTTGTAAAGACAAACCTGTGATTTTCTATAATTTCTTTTCTGAAGAGGGCGTTTGCCTCATGCTGGACCTCAAAGCCTTGATTATAGTACTACGGGTCCACAAATTTTAGGTGGAATTGGGAAGATTTGTGACTTCAGTGGACAAAAAAGATGCTCACTTGCATGTGTCCATCATTTTTAACGAACTGTTTTCTAAGGTTTGCTGTAGGGACTACCAGTTCTTGGCCTGGCTTTTGAGCACCTTTTGGCCTTCACTAAGGCTCTGACTCCAGTGTTGGCCATGTTGCACTCTGGTGACATCTCCATTGTGAGATACTTTTACAAGCTCTTGTTGAGGGAACAGTTGCCAAGGGTTTAGCTGGACAACATGTCCCTATTTCTGGGTCTGATGCTAAACATGTTGCATGTTACACCCTAAATATAGGTGTAAAATGTTCAGAAAGGTGAACTTATCCTTTGAAGCGGAGTTGAAAAATAGAAGATTTACTTGGGATCACCAGGGGAAACTAAAGGGAAAAAGCCTAAACAAAGAAGAAAAATGTGGCCACCACATCTAATACTCATGATTCCTGATACAGATTTTCAAATCATCATACAAATTTGTACATGAATTACCACAGAATTTTGAAAAGCATGTAAAATGATGAAGGCAAAAAATACTTCTAGGAGAGCATGTCACTATGCGGTATATTTATACATCATATAATCTGACATTAACTGCAGGTGGATTTTGCTGATGCATGTGTTTTGACACTAATTGACTCTCCACCAGTTATTGTGAAAGTCGCATTGACTACTTTATAAATATACACCTGTGTGTGTTGTAAAATTCCTGGTTACGTTGGAGGAGAGAAATGTTTCTTAACCACTTCCCGCCCGGTCAATAGCAGATTGACGTCCGGGAAGTGGTTTTGTTATCCTGACTGGGCGTCATATGACGTCCTTCAGGATAACAGCCGCCGCGCGCCCGTGGGGGCGTGCATCGCAGGGATCGGTGGAGCGGTGTGTCAGTCTGACACACCGCTACACTGATCTCGGTAAAGAGCCTCCGGCGGAGGCTCTTTACCACGTGATCAGCCGTGTCCAATCACGGCTGATCACGATGTACACAGGAAGAGCCGTTGATCGGCTTTTCCTCACTCGTGTCTGATAGACGCGAGTAGAGGAGAGCCGATCGGCGGCTCTCCTGACAGGGGGGTATGCGCTGATTGTTTATCAGCGCAGCCCCCCCCCCCCTCAGATGCCCACACTAGACCACCAGGGAAGCACCCAGGACCACCAGGGAAGCCCCCAATACCACCAGGGAAGCCCCCAGCATGTGGATGGCCAGGTACATCCCCAATGGCCATCCACATGTTAAAAAAAAATGCAAAAAATATGCCAATCAGTGCCCACAGATGGGCACTGATTGGCACATCATATTTAATTTAAAAAAAAGTTAAAAAAGGGATGCCCAGCAATGCCACCCATCAGTGTCATCAGTGCCACCTATCAGTGCCCATCCGTGCCCACCCATGCCCACCTATCAATGCCCATCCATGCCACCTATCAGTGCCACCTATATGTGTGCATCAGTGCCACCCATAAGTACCCGTCAGTGCCGCCTATGAGTGCCCGTCAGTGCCGCCTATGAGTGCCCATCAGTGCCGCATACCAGTGCCACCTATCAATGCCCATCAGTGCCACCTATCAGTGCCCATTAGTGCCACCTCATCGGTGCCCCCTAATTGGTGCCACCTCATCGGTGCCCATTAGTGCCGCCTTATCAGTGCCCGTCATTGAAGAAGAAAACGCACTTATTTACAAAAAAAATTAACAGTGACAAAGAAAAACATGTTTTTTTGCAAAATTTTCGGTCTTTTTTTGTTTGTTGCGCAAAAAATAAAAATCGCAGAGGTGATCAAATACCACCAAAAGAAAGCTCTATTTGTTGGAACAAAATGATAAAAAAATTTGTTTGGGTACAGAGTAGCATGACCGCTCAATTGTCATTCAAATTGCGACATCGCTGAAAGCTGAAAATTGGCTTGGGCGGGAAGGTGTCTAAGTGCCTGGTATTGAAGTGGTTAATCACTTACTTGCATTTCTACGCAGCACTGATCAATAACAATATGCTTTCTCTCTGGTTTGTGCAGGTGTGGAAATTGGGTTGGTCTCCCAAAATGGGAGGGGAATTTGGAACTTCGCTTCCCGAAATCCCTGTTGAGTTTCTGCAGGAGAAAGAAGTATTCAAAGAATTTATCTACCGCATCAATACATTGGGTAGGTTGCATGCTTCATGATTCACAACTATACTTTCCGGCGAGATGCAAAGTGTATAGAAGGAAAATATGGAGCTATCATTTTCATAAGCCCATCTGTCAAGTTGGATCATATCCTTATACAGATAGGACACAGAAGATATGAGGATACAGGAGATCTTTTAAAGCAACCTAGACAGAAAATATAATTATACCCTAAAATATGTACTTGTTAAAGACTGATCTTTCCCAGGGCCTGCACCCCTCTGAATGCAGTTCTCTGCAAGTAGTCTCCAGCTAAAGTCTTCTAATATTTCCAGCAATGTCAGTTTCCTGCAGGCTCAACAAAAAGACCAGATTTCAACAAAAAATGCATGATTTGTGTATGGCCAGGTCAAAGGGGTTGTAAAGGTTCAGCTTTTATTTTTTTTTAATAATAATGTCATACTTCCCTGCTCTGTGCAATGGTTTTGCACAAATGAGACCTGATCCTCTTCTAAGGGCCTCTGCTGGCTGATTTACTGATTAAACTCACTGATTTACTGATTTCTCAAAAGAATGCTTGGCTTAAAATATCTAGTAAATGGTATGCACTCTTTAATCAAACATACTATTATTGTTTTCTGTAGTGTTTTTATTTTCATTCTGCCTACTAGTGCATGGGCTGTGTATGCAACATTCAAGGCATGCTTTTGATAACTATCACAGTTGCCAGTGTGCTTATGTCCCATTTCAGTGGAGCTTTCAACCCTCAAATGTCTGGTGTCATAGCTGGTTACATGTGCAGCATCATGGCAGCTGTAACTCTATATAGAGGCTAAGATGGCAGGAGGGCTTAATTCCACTGTAGGTTTGAGCTAGAGCATAATCTTTTTAATTGGCACGAAAGTTGAATACCAAGAAATCATTTAAATACACATTTAAAAGACATATCGGTGAACCTTTTTACAAACTATGTATAATTCTGTTTAGGCAGGTCTGTGATTAATGCACCTCTGGTGCACTTCCAGACAGGTGACACCTCCGTTTCCAATTTTGGAGTGTCCTGTATCACTTGATTGCTGAAATATAAATCTGCATGATGCTTTCATTGCTTGGTGAGCATGCAATAGACACAGGAAGAGGAAGCTGCAAAACTGAACACAAGTGAGATGTGTATTTCAACTTTGTATTAGCAATTGTGTATGCAGTTTGCCTGAGTGTCCAATGGGAAGGAAACAAGCTGTGTGAAAACCATTTGTAAACTTAAAGCAGAGCTCCACCCAAAAGGGGAAGCTCTGCTTGTTTGCCTCCTCCGCCACCTTTCGGGGGGGGGGGGGGGGGGGGGAGCTGGTAACTGATTTTGACAGGTATCCAGTCCAAATTTCGCTGCAGCAAACTCATCCGTAAGTCTGGCCCCCTCCTCCTTCCGCCGTCCCCGGGCCATTCACAAACATGCCCAGTAGGGACCGGCTGTGAAGCTGCAAGGCTTCACTGGTGGTTTCCCCTAGCTGAGATGGCAGCAGCAGCATCCAAAAGATGATTGAAAAATTGGCTCGGGTGAAGACACTGCTGGATTCGTGGATGGGCAAGTCTCCACTGTCTGTTCAGCCAGAGTGCTAACAAAGAAAAAAAAAAAACATTCCTCCATCCACATAAGTGAAAATGGGTGGAGGAATTACCCCCACCAGGACATTGGGGTTGATTTACTAAATGCAAATAGACTGTGCACACTTGTATGTGCAGTTTCTCTAGAGCTTTGTAAAGCTTTACTTTACAAAGAACATCCAATCACATGCAAGGAAAAAAGCATTTCTGCTTGCAAATGATTGGATAAGCAGAGCTTTTCCTCATTTAATAAGCTCTGGAGCAGCTGCACTTGCACAAGCGCACAGTCTATTTGCTTTTAGTAAATCAACCCCATAGTATTCTGACAGTAGTTCCCGCTGCCGTCAGAATACACTGATCATGTCCAGTCTTCATTGGACTCTCCTCTTCAGTTCATGATTTGTGGGAAGCAATGGCTGGACGCACAGTAAACCTGTCTGTTTAGGAGGGCTGCACACAGTAAAGTGCTCTCCCTTAACCACTTCAGCCCCGGACCATTTGGCAGCCAAAGGACCAGAGGTCTTTTTTCAATTTCGCACTGCACTGCTTTAACTGGTAATTGCGCGGTCATGCAATGTTGTAACCAAACGAAATTTGCGTCCTTTTCTTCCCACAAATAGAGCTTTCTTTTGATGGTATTTGATTGCCTCTGTGATTTTTATTTTTTGCGCTATAAACGGAAAAAGACCGCAAATTTTGAAAAAAAAAGATATTTTCTACTTTTTGTTATAAGAAAAATCCAATAAACTCAATTTTAGTCAAACATTTGGGCCAAAATGTATTCAGCCACATGTCATTAGTAAAAAAAAATGCCAATAAGCGTATATTTATTGGTTTGCGCAAAAGTTATAGCGTCTACAAACTAGAGTACATTTTCTGGAATTTACACCGCTTTTAATTTATGACTGCCTATCTCATTTCTTGAGGTGCTAAAATGGCAGGGAAGTACAAAACCCCCCCAAATGACCCCATTTTGGAAAGTAGACACCCCAAGCTATTTGCTGAGAGGCATGTTGAGCCCATTGAATATTTTTTTTTTTTAGTCCCAAGTGATTGAATAAAGACAAAAATAAAAAAGATTTTTTTTTTTTTCAAAAAGTTGTCACTAAATGATATATTGCTCACACATGCCATAGTTATATGTGGAATTGCACCCCAAAATACATTTTGCTGCTTCTCCTGAGTATGGGGATACCACATGTGTGGGACTTTTTGGGAGCCTAGCCGCGTACGGGGCCCCGAAACCCAAGCACCGCCTTCAGGATTTCTAAGGGTGCAAATTTTTAATTTCACTCCTCACTACCTATCACCGTTTCGAAGGCCATAAAATGCCAAAATAGCACAAAACCCCCCCAAATGACCCCATTTTGGAAAGTAGACACCCCAAGCTATTTGTTGAGAGGCATGGTGAGTATTTTACAGCTCTCATTTGTTTTTGAAAATGAAGAAAGTAAAGAAAAAAACATTTTTTTTTCTTTTTTTCAATTTTCAAAACTTTGTGACAAAAAGCGAGATCTGCAAAATACTCACCATACCTCTCAGCAAATAGCTTGGGGTGTCTACTTTCCAAAATGGGGTCATTTTGGGGGGTTTTATGCCATCTGGGCATTCCATGGCCTCCGAAACTGTGATTGGCAGTGAGAAGTGAAATAAAAAAATTACACCCTTAGAAAGCCTGAAGGCGGTGCTTGGATTTTGGGGTCCCGTACGCGGCTAGGCTCCCAAAAAGTCCCACACATGTGGTATCCCCGTACTCAGGAGAAGCAACAGAATGTATTTTGGGGTGTATTTCCACATATGCCCATGACATGTTTGAGCAATATATCATTTAGTGACAACTTTTTGTAAAAAAAATATATATATATTTTTTTTTTCATTATTCAATCTCTTGGGACAAAAAAAAAAAATATTTAATGGGCTCAACATTGCTCTCATCAAATAGCTTGGGGTGTCTACTTTCCAAAATGGGGTCATTTGGGGGGGGTTTGAACTGTCCTGGCATTTTATGCACAACATTTAGAAGCCTATGTCACACGTCACCCACTCTTCTAACCACTTGAAGACAAAGCCCTTTCTGACACTTTTTGTTTACATGAAAACATATTTTTTTTTTGCAAGAAAATTACATTGAACCCCCAAACACTATATATATTGTTAAAGCAAAGGCCCTACAGATTAAAATGGTGGGTGTTGCATTTTTTTTTTCCACACAGTATTTGCGCAGCGATTTTTCAAACGCATTTTTTGTGGAAAAAATACACTTTTTTTTTATTTTAATGCACTAAAACACACTATATTGCTCAAATTTTTGATGAAATAAAAAATATGATCTTAGGCCGAGTACATGGATACCAAACACGACATGCTTTAAAATTGCGCACAAACACGCAGTGGCGACAAACTACATACATTTTTAAAAACCTTTAAAAGCCTTTACATGATACCACATTAGATTCACGGAGGAGGTCTACTGCTAAAATTACTGCCCTCGATCTGACCTTCGCGGTGATACCTCACATGCATGGTGCAATTGCTGTTTACATATGACGCCAGACCAACGCTTGTGTACGCCTTTGCGCAAGAGAAGGGGGGGCAGGGGTGCTTTTTTTTTTTTTTTTTTTTTTTTTTTTATTTATTTAGCTTTTTTATTTTATTTTTAAACTGTTCCTTCCATTTTTTTTTCTTTGTTATGATTTTTATTGTTATCTCAGGGAATGTAAATATCCCCTATGATAGCAATAGGCAGTGACAGGTACTCTTTTTTTGAAAAAATTGGGGTCTATTAGACCCTAGATCTTTCCTCTGCCCTCAAAGCATCTGACCACACCAAGATTGGTGTGATAAAATGCTTTCCCAATTTCCCAATGGCGCGGTTTATATCCGGGAGGGGGGACATTCCCTCCCACTGCTTGTAAAAGCAGTCTAGAGGCTAATTACCCGCTAGAATTGCTTTTACATGAAAGCCGATCACTGGCTGAAAAGAATGATACCAAGATGATACCTAAACCTGCAGGCATCATTCTGGTATAACCATTCAAAGTCCAGCAACATACTGGACATATATTGTAATCTTTTTTTTTTCATGCAGCCTCTTGGCTGAACGAAAAAAAGAGATTGATTGGTGGGTATGCCCACCATTAGAATACCTCCCTTCATCCACCCACTTCTAATGATGGGCATACATGCAACATTTATATATGCCGATGCATGGGGGCATCCTCCCGCAAAAGTTATGCCGTGTACACACGGTCGGAATTTCGACCGTATGTACGTGGCATTAGGAGCCAATCGCTCCTCCCCGCCCCCTGCTGCCCCAATGCTTCGGCATATATGCTCTTTTTTTTAACTGTGGTAGTGAAATCACCTCCTACAGCGTTGGAGTCGCGGCTTTATGTATCGTGGGAGCAAACGCTGTTGCTGTCAAGATAAATAAATTCGCGTTGCAACTGAATGGCGCACCTGAAAACAAAAAAATGCTTAACACTAAAACACAGTAAACAAAATTACATACCTGAAAAGCAAGCATGATAAAACATAATAAAACATTGCAGAATAGAATGGAGTAAAAAAAGAGCAACAATAGAGAGAGAATAGAGTGAGAGAGAGAACAATAAAACGACAACTATTTTATTTTTTTTTATTTTTTTGAGATTCACAGGTAAAAAAGCTCCTGACTGAAGCGACTGAATCAAAACGCTACCACAAAAAAAATGTTAGCGATCGCAGGGATCAGGCCTGACTCTGCGAACGCTGCAGTTATGTGTGCTTAGTGTTTTGTAAGTGACAGTGATCGATCGATACTGCACTTGGGTGGGCTGGGCTGGGCGGAGGGGGAAAAACGCAGGTGCTAGCAGGTATCTGGGCTGATCCCGCTAACAATGCGTTTTTTTTGGAACCCTAAACTGCTGGGACGCTAGTATAGATCTGATCAGATCAGATATTGATCTGTTCAGATACTGTGCCACTAAGGGAGGTGTATGCTTTGCGCGTGGGTGTTTGCGGTACTGGCACTAACCTGGGGCGACGCAGACCTTATTTGACCCTAAAACCTAATTGATATCACCCGCCGGGCGATCAGGGGGTTAAACCGTTATTGGGTAATAAATGGCGGGTGCCCTGACAGTATAAAAAACAAGCTAACTAACCAGCGTCACCCGTAACAGTAATACAAAAAAAAAACTGGTTACCTAGCGACACTAATGCAGCGATCAGAAAAACGATCGCTTAGTGACACTGGCAAAAGGGGGTGAAAGGGTTAACTAGGGGCAATCAGGGGGTTAAAACCTTTATTAGGTAATATATGGGGGTACCTGACGCTATATAAAAACCTGACGGGGAACCTAAATAACGAAATAACTAACTGGCTAACCAGCGTCACCAGTGACATTTATACAGTGATCACTGGTGAAAGGGTTAACTCTAGGGGCAATCAGGGGGTTAAAACCTTATTTAGGTTGTAATATGGGGGTACCTGACCTATAAACCTATTTATGAACCTATATAAACATGGCGGTTAAAAAAAAAAAAAAAAATGGTTACCTAGCGACACTAATGCAGCGATCAGAAAACCGATCGCTTAGTGACACTGGCAAAAGGGGGTGAAGGGGTTAACTAGGGGCAATCAGGGGGTTAAACCTTTATTAGGGGGGGTAGGGGGCTACCTTGGACCTAAAACTAACTGCCCTGACAGTTATTACAGTCACACTGACACTAAATGCAGTGATCAGTAAATAAATGATCACTGCAATTAGTGACACTGTGACTGGGGGGGCAGGGGGTGATCTGGGGGGTGATCAGGGGGTGACAGGGGGGTGGAATATGTGCCTATCTGTACTGGTGTCAGTGTACTGTTGTGCACTAACCTTTACACGTTCACAGCTCGGCGTCCCCGGTCACATAGACCGGCGCACCGAGCGTGACATCACTTCCGCCTTCCTGTCTATACAATAGACAGGAAGGGGAAGCTTTTCATTGGCCAGGAGCGATCGCGAGGGGGTGGCCAGAAACGACTGGCCGTCCCCTCGTCCCGCATCGCTTCTGAAGCCATCCCGACCGTCCCCGCCGGCGGAGGGGGGTCCGATCGGACCCCCCAACCGCCTGAAGAATGTCACGTACAGGTACGTGATTCTGCCTGTACGTGCCATTCTGTTGACGTATATATACATGGGGCGGTCGGGAAGTGGTTAAAGGCTCGACAGGACATGGCTACCTTTTTTTTTTATTTATTTTTTAGGAAGGCAAAGTGCAGTAACCCATAGCAAACCACTCGGGATTCAACAGGCTTTGCTTTAAATTGAAGCAGGTTTGGGTGAAAGCTGAGGTGTCAATTTTTTTTTTTTTTTTTTTTAAATACCATAAAAAAAAAATTGAACTCATCTGTGGCTGCCGATCAACAATATTTCTGTAGTAGGTCCATTCGACAGAAGTTGATCTAACGATCAACTTCTGTCGAACATGGAGGCACACACAGATTGCAATTTATCCAGCCCCAGCTGAGGCAAACAAATTTCAATATTTCTGTGCTCAGCTTAAATTATTTGCTGGGCTTTACACTATTGCCAAAAAAAAAAATCTGGCCCGGAAGTGCTTTTCTTTTTTGTTCGTGTTACTTTATATTTCCTTCTGTTTATCTCTGATCAGACCCTTTCTGCCTTTTTAGGATGGACAAGTCGCACCCAGTTTGAGGAGACTTGGGCCACACTGCTTGGAGTTCTGGTCACTCAGCCTATTGTAATGGACCAAGAGGAAAGCCAGCAAGAGGTAAAGCTGTGTTCATAACTTGTGTGTAGTTCGGCCCCTGTTTATTAGACTATTGACTATAGCACTTTGGAGCTCTAGAGGTTCACTCTCAAGCAATAATGTACACTTTCGAGCAACCAGTCAAAAGGGTTTTCCTTTTCTGTTCTTCAACCTTATTAAACAAACCCTATCGATCAACAGGCACTCGTGGTGCTGTTTCTCCTATACATGTTGACACCTCAGCACGTTTGCCCATGGGCTGAGTTGATATTGTGATGATGATAAAGTGAGAATGGAAAATTTAGACTTTCTAAATTGAATACTTCATCTAAATACCTGACACACATATATTGTACCATCAGGAAGACACAGAACGAACACAAATAAATGTCCTCGCTGTACAAGCCATCACTTCTCTGGTCCTCAGTGCTATGACCATTCCCTCTGCTGGAAACCCGGCCATCAGCTGCCTAGAACAGCAGCCACGGAACAAGACCCTGAAAGCCCTGGATACCAGGTACACTGTTCATACTGTCTGTTGTGGTTTTATCTTTGTATGAGATAGTGATGGATTAACTAGAGGCTCTCCTATATTTTTCTGCAAAACACTAAAAATCATTATTAGTTGCTGCCACATTGATATGTGTATTTAAAGAAAAACACATATCAGATATAGCAACATCTATACAATCTAATCATTCGATTACCTGTTTGTTAGTATTTAGTTTCAAATTGGATCACGCCGTAAATGTAG
This sequence comes from Lithobates sylvaticus, assembly GCA_028564925.1. Lineage (NCBI taxonomy): Eukaryota > Metazoa > Chordata > Amphibia > Anura > Ranidae > Lithobates > Lithobates sylvaticus. Next base: position 710,555,892 of record CM053026.1, on the reverse strand, counting down.
AGATAATTTGAAGTTTAATTTGAAAAATACTTAAGAGACGTATGGGTTACCAAAAAAGAAAAATGTATACACACCTAGGTGAATGCGGCATCAATCCAATGTGGCACCTGTCCCCCCTGTCGGCTCTATGACTGAGAACTGATCAATCAAAGATCGCTGATTGCTCCGTGAGCAGAGAGCTGGTCACAGTCAGTGGCTCTCTGCTCTGCATTGTGGAGGGGGGGTGGGAGCTGCCGGCTCAGGCTCTCAACAGCTCTATCTATCTGATCTATCTATCTGATCTATCTATCATCTGACTATCTTGATACTTCTCAAAGAATACTTCTCCAGAAGGATACTTCTCAGGATCACAGAAGAACAGTTCTGCACTCCTGTGACCTGTTTTCAGCTGACAGCGGGCTAATACCTGCTGTTGACTGATGTCACAGAGCCAGTCCAGGCTCTGAAAAGATCTCGACCAGAAGCCTGGACCGGCAGCTGGCTCAGCCCCTTTTTTGCCTCGCTGGTGACTCTCGATACTTCTCCCAGAATACTTCTCAAGAAGTATACTTCTCAGGATCACAGGAGTACAGTTAGTTCTGCACTCCTGTGACCTGTTTTCAGTCAACAGTGAGCTAATACCTGCTGTTGGCTCATGTCACAGTGCCAGTCCATATGGTCGGGATCCGCCAAGAAGCCTGGACCAGCAGCTGGCTCAGCCTCTCAGCGGTTTGCTGGTGGCTGTCAGTCAGCGGCTCTCCTCTCTACCCCTCCAGCGCTTAATGTGCTGAGCTGTGGAGGGGGCAGGAGCGGCTGGCTCAGCCTCTCAGCAGCTTGCTGAGAGCCTGAGCCAGCTGCCGGTCAAGGCTTCTGAGCGGATCCTAGACCGGCTCTGTGACGTCAGCCAACAGCAGGTATTAGCCCCACTGTCGGCTGAAAACAGGTCACAAAAGTGCAAAACTAACTGTACTCTTGTGATACTGAGAAGTATAGCCAGAAGAGCTTTGGCTATACTTCTTCTTTTAATTGTGTACTTTTTTTTCTGGTAAATTGCCAACCTGCAAGTGTTTTTAACATGGTTTAAATTAGGTTGCTGTGCTCATAGACAAGGGAAGATCTGCGAGTCTTAAAGTGGAAGTCCATGCTAAAACTAAAATCCCTGCATAATATAGCCACCAACATACTTACACTAACCTATCTAGCCCTGAAAAGAAAAAAAAAATCAGTATACATACCTTTTCTGCAGGCAGTCTGACCCTATCTCCAGCGGCGGAAGCTCTGCAGAGAACACGGCCAACGATGGCTGTGAAATGAAATGGGAAGTGATGTCACCCATAGAGTTACTATGGGGTGTCTGTTGATGGACGTGTCCTCTGCACCCGTCTACACAGCGAAGCCGCGGCTAACAGCGCAGCGTGGGATCGGAGCTTCTGCCACTGGAGATCGGGTCGGATCGCCTGCAGAAAAGGTATGTATACTGATTTTTTTCTTTTCAGGGCTAGATAGGTTAGTGTTAGAATGTTGGTGGCTATAAATGCAGGGATTTTAGTTTTAGCATGGACTTCCACCTTAAAGCGGAATTCCACCCTAAAGTGGAACTTCCGCTCATCGGAACCCTCCCCCCCTCCGGTGTCACATTTGGCACCTTTCAGGGGAGAGGGGGGTGCAGATACCTGTCTTAGACAGGTATTTACACCCACTTCCGGGCATAAACTCCCACGGGAGTTTACGCCACTTCCTGTCCCTGTCCCATGTAGGGAACCGGGAAGTGAAGCCGCAACGCTACACTTCCTGATTCCCTCACCGAGAATGGCGCCGGCAGCAGCAGAGAGCCGAGCGATTGATCGGCCTCTGCTGCCGACATCGCTGGAACCTGTGACAGGTAAGTGTCCATTTATTAAAAGTCAGCAGCTGCAGTATTTAAACTTCTTCTCATTTACAATGCGTCCTCAAGTCTCATACCTGTGACAAATCATACACTCCTGGTTGTAGCTGGCTGTGAGTGTGAACATTACATTTCACAGTGGTCAGTCTGCACACCAATGTTGTTTCCTCAATGTCCATACCAACAGACCACAGCAGGGGGTCTGAGATCAGATTTTTCCCTTGCCTCGTGTTCATAATAGCCTTGTTGGAAGGGTAGAGATAAATGAGTTCTTCTGATGAGGGCTGCTTGTATGAAAATATCTTTGCTTACCACAGCACATACATTATTGTGTTGGTGTCTCCTAGGTTTGGCAGGAAGCTGAGTGTTGTTCGAGGAATAGTAGAGGAAGAAATCCAAGCTTTGATATCCAGACGGGACAACATTGCCACACATCATGCTTATCAAGCCTGGGATCCCGTGCCTTGCTTATCTGCTGCAACCACAGGTACCTCACCTATAAATTCCACATGGGTCACAGCTGGACACATTTGTATTTTCCTATAATAATCAAGCACATGACCGTCCACAGAATAAGAACATAAAGAGGCATTCCAGGAATGAGAAAGACACAGAGTTCTGTATTGGGAAGCAATACTATTATACATCCACACACTCCATTTTTTTTTCAGTCTTTCATTTTTTAGGGCCATGAAAAATAAAAACGCAGATGAGATAGTAAATCTGGATTAAAAAAGCCTGACGTTCTTAATGGACAACTAACACATATTTTTCCATGTTCGTTTTTATGTGCATCTATCAAAGCCTACAAAAGTGATGATGGGGGATGGAAGATAATTTGTGCTATGGTTTAAAGTAAATAATCCAATGAATATAGCGGTCGTATGACTTGCTTCATCAGAGCCATATTATATCATTGTTTCATTCCATGGCTGCTAGCTAGAAGGAAGGAGCGTTAGATCTATTAAATTATCTCTGCAAGCAGACCTACATGGGCAGAGTGTGACGTGTTTAACCACTTCAGCCCCGTAAGGTTTACTCCTCTTCATGACCAGGACATTTTTTTTTTGTACTGACCATTGCGTGGTCGTGCAATGCTGTATCCAAATAAAAAATTTCCTTTTTTTCTCCCACATATAGAGCTTTCTTTGGCGCTATTTGATCACCTCTACGGTTTTGTATTTTTTGCGCTAGAAACAAAAAAAGTATTTTTAACTTTTATGCTATAAAATATACCCAATAACAAATTGTAAAACATTGAATTTCTTCATCAATTTAGGCCAACATGTATTCTGCTACATATTTTTGGTAAAAATGAATCCCAGTTAGCGTATATTGATTGGTTTGCGCAAAAGTTAGAGTCTACAAACTATGGGGTTTATTTATTGAATTTAATTTTTTTTTTTTTTTTAACTAGTAATAGCAGCGATCAGCCATTTTTAGCGGGACTGCGTCATTTCAGCGGACAAATCTGACGCGTAGTGAAACTTTTAGGGGACCAGTGACACGAATACACTTAAAAAAACAAATGCACTGTGACTGTACTAATGACACTGGCAGGGAAGGGGTTAACATCAATGGGTTAAATGTGCTCCTAGGGAGTGCTTTCGAACTGTGTGAGGGATGCTTTGACTGGGGGAAGACAGAGATCCGTGTTCCTGCTTAGCAGGAACACAAAATCTCCATCTTCCCCTCTCACAGAACGGCTTACATAGGCAGACCGCTGTTCTGCCTCTCCTGAGAATGATCGTCGTGTCCCGGCGGACATCGCAGCCACCGGATCCACAGATTGGCTCCTGCTGTGTCCAATCTCAGTAAGCGAGGGTCGTCTGCGGCACGCCCCAGACTCAGTGCATGGAATCGCATACAGGTATGTGATTTTGCGCAGGAGGGCCGCCCTGGCTTAGTATATCTGTATGTGATGGCGGTCCATAACAGGTTAATGAAGCCTTAGCGAATACACTCTGTTTGTAGGCTGAGTCACTACCTTAATTTACTGCTGTGGGACTTGAGCCGACACAAAAAAGCAAAAAAGGGTATGCTCCCTAATGGTTATTAGGACAGCAGGCACTAAAAGGGTAAATCCATATACTCCCTTTATGGCTACAGCAGTAGTTTTCATTCCTGCTGACATTATCTTTGTAGGCTTTGACACGTGTGTTGAATTAACTGAATATCCACAGAAGCAAGTACTTTTTTTTTTTTTTTTAAACTTCAGTACAGATTACAAAAGGTATGACATGGAGTTGAGTACAAAAAAAATTGAGATAATTGATCTCTTAAGAGTTTTCTTCAAGCAAACCTCAGTAAAGGAAAGGCTTCTTGATTTCTTTGTATTTTTTATATCTTGATACCTTTTACCTACGCTGGCCCTGTACATGAAACACTATTGTTTTCACCAAAGAAGCTTCTTTGGTTAGCATCATGCTGTCAAAGTGACCTTTTAGACTGTGGAGAAGATAGAAGAGAAGTTTGTAGCCTATTACATGCTCTCCGGTGACTCATCTCCGCTCACAGTGACACAATCTCTTTTAGATATTATCGAGAAATACTCTTGTCTAGCCTCTCTTCTTTCTTTCATTATACATTATTATTCCCTGAAAGGAAAAAGGTTTTCTATTTGATGTGTCAGGGTAATAGTAAGTTCATAAATCTATTTTATTCCAAATATCTCATCTCTAACTATTTCAGGAGCACTGATCAGCCATGAGAAGCTGCTACTGCAGATCAACACAGAGCGAGAAATTGGAAACATGAGCTATAAGCTGGGTCAGGTGGGTAAAGCAACCTTTAGGGCTTCAGACACTTCATTCTGTGTGGTGAAGGTGCCATCCAGTTGGCAGAACATACTTGACACTGCAGCATATTCAGTAAACTTGTAGTCTGGCCTCCGCCACTGTTATACATTTAGCCCTTGTTCACATTGGAACGACTTGTCATGCGATTTGACAGGTCAAATCACATGACAAGTGGCACCCTGTTGTCAGCAATGGCACTGTTTAAATCGGTGCTACACCGACTTTGCTGTGCCGCATCGAGTTTAAAAAGTAGTTCCTGCACTGCTTTTTTGTGATTTCGGGTGCGATTTGCATAGACATCTGTGCATGAAGCCACACAGATCTCTTCAAAGTGGCATCTGAAGTCGCACTGACGTGCAGCTTTGAAATTGTGCAATTTCAGATGAAGTCGCACAATTTCAAAGCTGCATGCAATGTGAACGAGGGCTTATTTGCTGTGAGCAGCAGCAAGCTGGCGCTGACTAATCAGGACAGTAATAATCCCTGCAGGTTTTCAACGTACTTGTTGCTGTTTCCCCTCGCCTGCAGCCAACCAACCAGCAGGGCTGGTGCTCACTTCTAGACATGGCATCATTGCTTAGCATGTGCCATGTCATGTCTTCAGGTCATTTGGTTCTAAGTGTTTTTGTTCCACAAGAAAATATGATTAGCACTCGAGGTGGGCTCAACACTTACTTCACTGCAAAATTCTCAGGTGGTGGCCCCTGTGGTTGCAACAGGGAAGTTTCTGGTTGCTCAAGGATTGGACCTAAAGTTAACTTTAAAGGAGAAGTTCACCTTTTGTAATGTTTACATGTTCCACCTGTTCTTGGTTCCTGCTCCTGCAGCCGCTTCCCAATTTCCCCTACCCACCCCCCTCCTGTGACAACAGGCCAGGGATCTTCTCTTTGCACCCGCTGTCACTATTTGAAAAGATCACTGCCGTGTGGGGCTCTTCCCACATGCCTGCGTCATTTACAGAGTTCTGTGAATGAATGAACTACTAGTGCTGACAGTCTTTGCGGCGGTTAACTTGCAGTTCTCTGTCTACTAACAGGGCGTTGTTGAGCACTCTAGGCAGTTCATTGATTTTTCCTGTTCTTGTATAACTGTCTGTCCATACAAGATTCGAGCAAACGGCTTACACTAAGAGTCTGCAGGAGCCCTGCATTGCACCCATGATCTGCTGATTGTGGGTGCAATGCTTTCCAGGATCCTACAAAAAAAAGTTAATACACATTTTTTTACCTGCAAGAAATGTGTATTTTTTTATGTGAATGTACCTTTTTAATTTGTTCCCTGTTTGGTGTTAAAAATTTTGTCTTCGGTCTCTTCTCCTTATGGGGTAAGTTCACCTTACAGAAAAATCAGTGAACTTACACCAGGACCCTCTCCTCATTCCGCCCCAGTCCCGCTGACCTGGAGCCCGGCGATCTCTGGATATGAGACCTCGTGTAACCACCTCACCCGTCCGAGGCTTAGAAATCCCCTCTGCTTAATCTCCAAAAGTACCTCATCAGGAGGTATGTTTAGGGGCATTCTAATTGGTTGGTGCCGACCAATCAGAACCTGCATAGCCTGTCCTGTCACCACGGGCGAAGAGGAGAGAAAGCCTCTGGGATTTTAAATCCCTTGACTGGTAAAGACGCGATGTGTCAGAACGGACGATTGACGCTCTCCAGGTTGGAGGGACCGGGTGTGATGGGGACAGAGTCCAGTGTAAGTTCACCTTGCAGTTTTTACAGCAAAATAAGCAATATTCCCTTTCCATGTATTAGGTCTCCATCCACTCAGTTTGGCTTGGGAACAATATTACACCACTGAGACCAGAAGAGTTGGACGAGGATGAAGAGGATGAGAATGATACTCCAGCACCATCATCACCCCCTATGTCTCCAATTAACTCCAGGTTGGTCTTTGAAACTTGCCTGTATATTTGATTGCATTTTAAAATGTATCTATGAAAATTTTACGTGGAAATAAACTCAGCGAGATGCTCACCTCCACCTTCCAGCGATGTTACGTCCCTTAGCGGCTGCAGTCATATTGTCTCTGGTCTACTTTTTCAACATCTTGATTAGCTGGCAGTGGATGAAATGATCCCATGTGTACAGCAGGAGACAGCCTTTCCGGCACAGCCACATGCACAGCTACATGCACAGCTCAATATACATTCATTAGAAAACTGCAGACAGGCACATTATATTTTATATTTTAATGATTTTTATTAAGGTTTTACAAAATACAAATTAAACAGTTCTCAACAATTTTTTGGGGTATTACACATTAATCATAACATTGCATACATCCACTTGCATAGGGAACCCCTATCGGGTGTCCCTGGTCCTCGGTGTGGCTTTCCAAGTCCTATATTTGGTGCTGTGCTACTGCAAGTCCTTGGCTAGTAAAAAAAAAATGCTCAGCTGTAAGTGGATTAAGTTCTCATACCCATCTTTGCCATGCCTCCTATTGAGGCGGGCTCTAACCTATAAATTTATGCCATGTGGAGGGAAACCCCCATCTCGCAACCCCTGCCATGCCCCCTAACAGTGGGGGCTGCCAGTTCCCAGGCACATTATATTTTAGATATTGCTCGTCTGCTCCTTATAATCTGAATGATCTTGAAGTTTGTACTTTGCGAAGATCCCCACACATTTACTTATTTGAATTCTGTGGCACATATTCAATATGTCCTGTGAGTAGGCACTGCTGTGTCACACGTTTCACAGAGCCGGCCTTCTGATCTACAGAGGTGTTGGGAGGAGGAGTTTTAGGAGGCTGAGTCAGTATTGGAATAGCTGCTTGCCAGACAGCAAGGTACCATGGGATATGTAGTCTTCGAAATTGAAAATAAACCCCAGAGGAGAAGCTGTAAAGCATGAAGGGAATCCAGGAAGATGTAAAAAGAGATGGCCTGCAGACAGGTAGAACTCACAAAATGAAAGGATCTTTTTCAAGTCAAAACTTACTGTATTGTCAAATAGAACTATATTGTCTGTATTACTATTACAATGCTGATGTTCTAAAATGAATGTGTATGTTTTGACCATAGAACTCCATTAAGCATTCTAAAGTTCTCATGTAAAGCTAGAAATGAGCGAATCTCAGCAAATGAGGTCAAACAAATGCTGAAATAGGCTTTGTAGGGCATATAGGGACATATTAAGGTGTCTAGTGTAGACAGTGGGAGCGAGTGAAATATCCGCTTTACCTGCAAGAGGGGGCAGAGAACATGAAGGATTTTTTTGTTTTTTTTAGGCCAGCCTTCTAGATTACAGCATGGGCTTTCTGACTGAAAATAGTCAGCAAGTACCACTGTTCCTACCAATTAAAGAGCTATAAATACTTCATCCTATAACCTAACCCCTCAAAATAACCTTTAACTCTTCAACCCCCAAGTACTTAAGGAAAACTGTACTGAAGTATGCAGGCTGCTATTGCTCACCTTCCATGAAAATGGTAGTTCCCTGGAGATTAGATGGTGATGTCACTCTGAATTTCCTGATCTGCATTCTTGTCAGTGTTTTCAGACAGTAAAAAATCTGGCGTTGGATAAGAATTTTTCAAAGGAGGTTGGCAATCATTTAAAGTGAGCCTATAACATTTCCCCTGCTCCAGCACTAACCTTTTACAGCACAACCTTAAAGTGGTTCTATATATTAAGGTAACAAAATCTTCTTTGCTGCAGGAGCCCCCAATACCCCCCCCCCCCCCCCTTATTTATTCCAGAGCCTGATGCAATCCAGCGATTTTCCCGCCGCTGTTCCCTTCTCATTGGGCAGATTAATAGCAGCCTTTGGTTTTGGCTGCTGTCAATCAAATGCTGTGACAGGAGGGCGGGGCTGAGTCACCCAGTCTGTGTCAATAGACGAAAGCGGCTTTCCCTGGGGGCACTCTCCGAAGAGGAAGGGCCTGGAGCGCCATCAGGGGACCCCAGAAAAAGAGATACAGGGTGGTTCTGTGCAAAACCATTGCACAGAGCAGGTAAGTATGACATGTTTGTTATTTTAGTTAAAAAAAAAAAAAAAAAAAAAAAGTTTAATATCATTTTAAAATGGAATTCCAGGCAAAACCTAATTACTCTTCCCCCTCTCCTACCGCCTATTCTGATTAACCCAATCTAAATCTTTATTTTCATACCACTGTGGTCCAGGCAGTTCTGGCTGAAGGGGAGAGGAGAGAGCGCTCAATGGCTGGTAATGTCTGGGAGCCATTATTTCACCCATAGGCTCTAAAGGTCCATCCATTGTTGGCACTCCATCCTCTCCCCTGCAGCAGCCTCTGGCTGACCGAGGAAGACAGATCACATGACTGGAGCTGTCTGAATAAAGGGTACAGATCGATCTTACACAGGTTAGTCAGAATAGGTGTTAGAAGGGAAAGGAGCATTTTTAAGAGTAGATTTTGCTTGGAATTCTACTTTAATCTTAAAGTCCATATCCAGTCAAAACTTGCATAAAATGGTAAATGTCTAGACTTTTCATCAGGTTCTGTGGTATCAAAGGCTACTGCTTCAGCACAAAAGATTGTGATATGGGTTGTATGCTCCTTGTGCTTGTAATGGCTTCAATAAGGACCAAATATAGATCATTATGGGATGCTATCCTAAATATGTGTCTATCAAGGCTGTGACATCATAGGGGGTAGGGAATTCTTCACCATAATCCTCTGCTTGTAAATAAAAGCCAGATCCGCAGTGGGTTTTGCTCACACTGCTGACCCTGAGGTTGGCAATAGTGGGCATGGAACAAAGTGCAGGATTCTTGCAGAGCCACTGCATGCGGGTCTCTGTGTAATTCTATGGTTATGGAGTCCATAGGACCCCTTTTTAGCAGTTCGCTGATGGAATCTGTTTGCACAGGGGAGCGGATCATGCAGACCAGTTTACTTTGCTTCACTGATCTATTGTACTTTAAGTGCAAGTTCACCTTTTCAGAAATATTTTTTAAAATCTATAATAATAAATATATAATCATTAGAGATGCACAGAAATTTCAGGCCACTGAATATTAGACGAAAGTAGGGTTGGCTGTGTTTTTAGAAAACAAAGGTGGCGATAATGGCCACCGAAAACGCATGTGATTTTACCATGTTAATGGTGCATTTTTTGTGGGTCATGTGACCCAAAATCTGCAACACGGGTGTGTTTTTAATGCGTTCTTGCTGCCTTTTCAGTGTGTTTCAATGGGGAGGTGCATTTTTGGCACTTTTTAGCATCGCAACAAACCAGTGTGAAGACATACATAGACTTTAAATGTCAACGAACATCCTACGCCCACGCAGCCATTGAAGCAGTCCGAGGAATTGAAATTTCATGGTCCCCTTCTTTCTGTAGGGCTTTTAGGAAAGATCAAAGCAATTTCTATTGGTCAAAGCAGTCGCTTGCCTGCGCTGACAATTTAAGAATTGTTCTGATCCAGCCTGGAAGTCCTTCAGAAAGAAGGGAAGAGGAGGGGTTTTCAAATCCTTGGGCCACTACACTGGCTGCATTGGCACTGACAGCTCTTCACCCACTGAGGTAAGTACAGCAGGGACCAGGCAGGTGGGGAGGGTGTGAACTAACCCGCTAATGATAGTAGGAAACTTTGCTATGAGTAGCGGACGTTTATTTATTATTTTCTGTACAGGAAACATCGGGCTGGAGTGGACATACATTCCTGTTCACAGTTTCTCCTTGAGCTGTACAGTCAGTGGATTCTCCCTGCTAACACTGGGAAGAAGACTCCAGTCATCTTAATCAGTGAGGTTGTAAGATCGGTAAGTTGATCTTCTATTGGATTTGATACGTTTTTGCATGCTTTCGTTAACTTTTGTGTGTTCAGAGAAGACGTATACCAGTAATCCTCCCACTCACCTTCTACTGATCTTGTACTGACAAAGGTAAGGCAGAATTCCGACAGTTGCGTTACTTGAGCTCAAACGGGACACCCAGATATGTAAGGGAAGCTCTAATGATTTTGAGGCAAGGTTGTGCTGAGTGCTAGCTGGACTGAATGGTGTGTGTGTGTGTGTGTGTGTGTGTGTGTGTGTGTGTGTGTGTGTGTATTGCATCTCAAAAAATTTAAATATCATGAAAAAATTTGTTAATTTATTTCAGTAATTCAATTCAAAAAGTTTTAATTTTGATGATTTTGGCTTACAGCTAGTGAATTTTTAGCACAAACTGTGGCTTACTGAAAAGTATGTGCAGTTTAGTATGTACTCAATACTTGGTTGGGGCTCCTTTTGCATTAATTACTGCATCAACGCAGCGTGGCATAGAGGTGATCGACCTGTGGCACTGCTGAGTTGTTATGGAATCCCAGGTTGCTTTGATAGCAGCCTTCAGCTCGTCTGCATTGTTGGGTCTGGTGTCTCTTATCTTCCTCTTGGCAATAAACCACAGATTCTCTATGGGGTTTAGGCCAGGCGAGTTGGCTGGCCAATGAAGCACAGTGATACCATGATCATTAAACCAGGTATTGGTACTTATGGCAGTGTGGGCAGGTGCCAAATCCTGCTGGAAAATGAAATCGGCATCTCCATAAAGCTGGTCAGCACAGGGGTCCATGCCATAAGGTGAGAGTGATTAGTTAGACCAGAGGTGGAGGGATTGTCACGCTACTGTGGGAAAAAAAATTACTTGCGTCAGTGCTACAGTTTGAATTTAAAACGTATTTGTGTGAACTGTGAAGTTAAGTCATGGATTGTGGAAACCTCTGACTAATGCAGAATTGCAATGCAAGTAGATCAGCTAAAAGTAGTTGGATCTGTATGTGTGTAGCACTGACCCCCGAAGGAGCTTCAACCCCCGTTGAAAATGGCCCAAAGAAAAGGTTGAGACTGACACTGAATCCTCTTTTGGGTTATTTATTCAGAAACTAGAACACAGTCTCTTGATAAAGGGTAGAAGGTTAGGGGTGAGTTCAGGTACTTAAATTGCGGGGTGAAGGTGTTAAACGAATCCAGAGAAATTGACTGTTTCACAAACTGGATTCCTGCAGTCACCCGGATTGGTCTCTCTCACTAGGCCTAGCAGCCGGTAGGATGCTCGGTAAAGTCTCTGCTACAGACTTGTAAGTTACACTTTAGCGTCACTGATGGGTTGGATGAACTTTAAAGAACTATCATACGGTACCAGTTTCTCTCAGCCGACCCGGCGATACCATATGAGGGATGTTCCAGGTCGCGTCCTTCAACGAAGCCTCCATGCTCCTTCAGAGAAGCCAGCCTTGCGCATGGCCTTCTCCTGAAGAGTCCTCCCCTGGGGTATTTCAGTTTCTGGGCCTCTCCCTTCAGATGCGATGGCACCGGACCTTCCTTGGATCAGTAGGCTCCGAAATTTGCTCGGACCTACCCCTGCAGTTGCGTTGCCTCGGGCCAGCCAGCCCCGAGACGCAGGATGCATGCTTCCGCACCACGACCACCAGAACCAAACAGAAAATAATCCCCCGCCAACATGTCGTCGGTACCTTAAATGCCACCCCCCCAGAATGCACAGCAGGAGAACACTCTCACTGGGCTGGTTCCGAAAGATAAGTGAGATTCAATGCATCAGGCTAGACTACGTTTCTACCCTTGCCGGCCGTGACAGCGACACCTGCGTCCAAAGAGTACCCAGTGCAACCCAGCTGGACTGGTACTGAAACCAGAAATTTAGTAAAATATTCCGAAGCCCAACTGTGGCTTCAGGCAACTTAATTTTCAAAAAACAATAGCGCCTGCTCGTCAGGAGCCAGCGCAACATGTGCGTTATAATTAATCGATTAAAAAAAAAAAAAAAAAAACGATTAATCGAACATGAAAATTTTAATCAGTAACAGCCCTAATATATAAATAAAAAAAAAAAAAATATATATATATATATATATATATATATATATATATATACTGTTACAATTCAATACAGAAGAAATCAGAGGGCCCTGCTTGCAAGAGCTTACGATCTAAAAGGGAGGGCCAAGTGGTACAATAGGTAATACCTGTTAGGGATGAGCTGATGGGAGGAAGTAAAAGTTTAGTTTATTAGTTAGAGGCAGCACAGGCCACTCTGAAAGGATGGGTTTGCAGGGATCGCCTAAAGGCAGACAGACTAGGAGATAGTCGGACAGATTGGGGTAAGGCGTTCCAGAGGATGGGAGAGGCTCTGGAGAAGTCTTGGCGGTAACAAGGGAGCTAGAGAGTAGGAGGTCTTGGTAGGATTGAAGAGAACAGTTTGGTTAGTATATTGAGATGAGGTGGGTGATGTAGCTGAGGGCAGAGTTGTAGATCTGTCAGTGCATTTCACTTTGAAGAACGTGCTGTCCTTCAGGTTTTGTCCGTTGGAAAAGATATCTTTCCTTTGATTTACTGAGAAATTGCCAACCTGTTAAAGGTTACGTATTATACCAGTGCTAATATAGAGGATAGATAGCACTGTTTCCTATGTACAGAGAGCTTGCCTGTGCAGTCATTATAGTACAGACCTTTTCTAGCTCAACTTCCTATGAATAAAATCATATTTTATTGGTGTGTGTGTAGATGGATGGATATATATGTATGCATGTGTGTGTGTAGATGGATATATATCTATGTCTGTACCAAGATGGTTTTAAGTCAGATTTAACAAGTATGCAGTCAGTGAAGGCAGAATTCCTGATCCTTCATACTTATTTTGAGGCAGAATGAAAACTATTGGATGACAGCCAGGACATTAGCATTTTCATAAGCAAGAGGTCAATGGTGGCAGACTTCATATTTTAAATAGTACGTGTTTTCATTAATGCCATATTCAGCGGATCCTGAGAACAATTTAGATAAATAATATAGTGCTCCTCTGCATCTTCTTAGCATTTTTCCGATGCATAGAATAATAATGAGTCTCCTCTGGATCTGCCCTGCTCTAAGTATATAGAGTGCGGTTTAAATGGCTGTGAACACATATAGTGACTCACCACTTGCTTGCTTTTTTTTTCTTGCAGTTATTGAATCATTTGCTCTTTTATGACACTTATTAAATTAAGTTCAATTTTATTAAACCTTTTGTCGCGCTGATCTATACATCTTAGCAACTGCCTGTATTGCTTTAGTGAAGTCTCAAAACTGCACTTTGGCAGTTCAGAGCAAAACAACATTTTACCGTGTATACTCGAGTATAAGCCGAGGCACCTAATTTTACCACAAACTACTGGGAAAACTTATTGACTCGAGTATAAGCCTAGGGTGAGAAATGCGCAGCTACTGTAAGTGGAAAAGAGGGTCAACAATGCCCATTTGCAGCCTCGCTGTGCCCATTTGCATGCATCACTGTGCCCATTTGCACCCATAGGTCCCCCAAACTTCAAACTTGGTAGTTAAGGGTTCCTAAATGCCCCCTAGCTGCAGCCAGAATTTGGGGTCTCTGGACCCAAAGGGTCCCGAAATGACATTGCTGCAGATGGACACAGTTGACCGACTTTGGGGCCCTGTATCTAGGGGTCACTTGGTGCTAGGAACCCCATTGGATATGTTGTAGTGCTAGGTCCACTGGGTTGGCACACCAAATTTGGGGTTCCTAGCACCAAGTGGCCCCGAGATACGGGGCTCCAAAGTCGGGTCGGAAATTATTTATTTTTTTTTTGCTGCAGAAAAGTGCTTGACTCCAGTATAAGCCGAGGGGGGCACTTTCAGCCGGGGGAGGGGCCAGGAGCGCCGACGGGGGACACGAAAAAAGAAGGTTCGCAGCTGCTCTGTGCTATTCCATTGCACAAAGCAGGTTTGTTATTTATTTTTTAATTGCCTTTACAATCACTTTAAGTACTAGAACTAAGTTTTGTTTCTCTCTGGTGCTGAATTGTGAATTTGTGTGGCGCCTCCTAAATGATTGTATTTGTGTATTCGATGTATGTGCTATTTTCTTGTTGGGGGAACAGCAGTGTTGTAGCCATGCGTTTATTCTGTACTTGTCTCTCGGCAGCTGCTGGCGGTATCTGATTTATTCACGGAGAGGAACCAGTTTGAGATGATGTACACGGCTTTAACTGAGCTCCATAAACAGCACCCATCCGAGGATGAAATTCTCATTCAGTATCTGGTGCCTGCAATCTGCAAGGCGGCTGCCGTGCTGGGAATGGTAAGCTGCCTCCGCCTTGAGCTCTACTCAGTGGTGTGCTACTGATTACTCCCTTTAATAGAGCCGTATATCTTTCTCAGGGACAGGATGGATTGGATAATCATTGGGCAGAACTGATTGTACAACATTTGTCTTCTACAGTTTCACCATTAATAGAAGTCAACCCCCTAGCAGCTAGGCAGAGCAAAGCTGTGTTTATGGGGGGGGGGGGGGGGGAGGCACATAATATGCAAATCGTTAATTTTTTCTTAAAGCCCAACTCTATTTTCCCTAAATAATTGACCTCCCCGCACACCTCCACCAAACGAAAACAAATGTAAGTATATTTCTCTGATTTTGAGTGTTTAATTGCAGTTTCAGCCCGTAGACGGGTAACCGCACTCATATGCCAAACATTGTGATGTGTGAGTACCAATATACAGAAAGCTGTATGCTATGAGTCCAGGCGGCATGATGACATGGGGGGGGGGGGGGCAGACTAGGCGAAGGGAAAGGTGTTGGATGACACTGAGCGTCAGTCAACTAGATAGCGGAGCAGTGACCATGGATCATGCTGAGAATATCATGGAATTGTTTAGCAATGCATTTACACAACTGAAAATGGGGGAAACAATGGAAGTTGGGCTTTAAAGAGGACCTCCTCCCCTCTCCTGCAATAATTTAGAATCCATTGTATATAAGCAACTATGTCCACCCTGCCTTTTCCTTTTTGTGAATGCGCTTTCAGGCTGCCTGTGTGAAGCCGGTGTCTCTACTCCCGAACTGCCATTTTGCAAATGCATGTCATCCTACAGATCCCCAAGGTGGAAGGCATGGTGACATGCACCTCATTTTGTCCATACACTATACAGCATTACACTCATCTGTTTAAAAAAAAAATCTTGGGTAGAATTAGTTTAGTGCCATACAGCACATGATGTCATGCGCTTCATCTGTCGCATGCTTAGTATGAGAATAGTACAAGATCTTGTGAAATCTCAAGTACAGGATCTCCCTGAAGGCACTACCGAGGTTGCCTTCCCAGGGGGCATCTGCACAGCTGAGGCTACATCACTAGTGCCTTCAAGGGAACCAAGAAGTGGAGGCAAAATTGGTAAGAGGATGAGAGTTGAGAGAGTAAATGAAGAGAAGTCTTGTCATTTAATCACGTGTGCCAGACAGATTCAACTTTAGGCCACTTTCACACAGGTGTCATCCATACAGTCACGGTTTTGCTAAGAAAATAGCGGATTCCGTGTACATCAGTTTTTCATCCATTTTTTAACTGGAGCAAAAATGCAGACTTGTTCTGTGTAAAATAACAGACCTGAACAGAAGCAGACAAACTGATATAAACGGATGGCATCCATTTACATAATTGAAATGCATTGCTGTTCGTTTTCCATCCGCCTGTTAATGGATGAAAAACGGACAGACAGAACGCCGTGTGAAAGGGGCCTAAGTGACTGTGTGGTAATAGATTCCTTGCCCCTTTGTGTTTAGAGTGTGTATTTATCATCACAAGTGACATCTGCCTGTTTTTTGTCAGGATAAATCTATTGCAGAGCCTGTCAGCCGGCTCCTGGAGAGCACACTGCGAAGTACTCACATGCCCAGCCGCATTGGTGCTCTGCACGGCATCCTCTATGTGCTGGAGTGTGACCTCCTGGATGACACGGCCAAGCAGCTCATACCCATCATCAGTGACTACCTGCTGTCCAATCTGAGGGGCATTGCACAGTAAGTCTCTCCTCCAGTTCACCTTACACTCTGCATGATGTGATATACGGGGAGGGCGGGGAAGATGAACAGAGACTTTGTTTTTCATTTAGAAGTTCTATGTGTATTTTGGAGGAAGCGTTTGTTGGGCCCTGCCTGCTGTACCAGTTAAGCCTCATTCCCCTGATATATGAATGTTTCAACTATAGCTGCATAATTATGTGTAATGATCCCGGAAGCTTAATGACTGTTGTGTATATCAAACTGGAATTTACATATCCTAACCTTTAAGTGCTGCCACGGTAACAGTTTGTAGCCACACAGAACTTAGAGCTAAACTCCTAGATCGAGGGTCTCCAAACCTTTCGATACAAGGACCACATCATACAGTATATTCGAGTTATATATATTTTTTAAAATTAATGAATTCCATTTGAATGAATACTTTTTACTTGAAGTTTTTTGTAATCCGCATATGATTTAAATGGGTCTCCAAACTTCTGCTGAGCAGGGGGATATTGCCCTCAGGGCCCCCGGTTGCCTTCAGGGCCCCCGTCCCCACCCTCTTTCATCCCGGTTGCCTTCAGGGCCCCCTTCCCCACCCTCTTTCATCCCGGTTGCCTTCAGGGCCCCCGTCCCCACCCTCTTTCATCCTGGTTGCCTTCATGGCCCCCGTCCCCACCCTCTTTCATCCCGGTTGCCTTCAGGGTCCCTGTCCCCACCCTCTTTCATCCTGGTTGCCTTCAGGGTCCCTGTCCCCACCCTCTTTCATCCTGGTTGCCTTCAGGGCCCCTGTCCCCACCCTCTTTCATCCCGGTTGCCTTCAGGGCCCCCGTCCCCACCCTCTTTCATCCCGGTTGCCTTCAGGGTCCCTGTCCCCCCTCTTTTTTGTCCTGGTTGCCTTCAGGGTTCCCCCTCTTTCGTCCCAGTTCCACATCAAATCTTAGCAGTAGGCAAGATTTAGCTGCAGTTTGGAGGTTTTGCTCTAGACAAACCATTACATATTGTATGCAACTGATTTGTCAGCCAGTCTTGTGATCCAGATAAGAAAACACAAATCACTCACTAAATTAGCAAGTGAGTCAGCTGGCAGACAAATAGTCATTTAAAATCCATAGAAGACATGCAGGAGGGTGGTAAACTTGATAGGAGAAAAGACATGTGCAGTCACCGGAAGCTCCTTGGTGGATATGGGGTCCCCTCAAGACATGTAAAGACTAAAGGAGGGTGCCAAGTCACTATATGTCAAACCTAAACCACAATTTATTCAGAAAACACCAAAGCCTGATGGAGGCGGGGCCTCAGAAACATGTTGCTGCCTGATCCCTGCCCCCACCCCACCTGTTGTACCACTCTGTGGAAACACCGACAGTGACCTGTATTAGAGATTTGAGTTTCATTTCAAATGAGCATCATACAGCAGAGAACCGCTAGTCTTTGCCTTAGCGCGATTAAAAGAGTGTCTTAGCAGGGTTCGGGAATAGCCCCTTGTCAGAAGCCTCTGTTGCAACGATCAGCCTGTTTTTTTAAATCTGAAGTACAATTTCTTTGCAAGCAAAGGTATTGAGCATACGGGATACCCCTAACCAGCGAACTTCGATGTAACCTGCTGGCATGAAGTAGTGTTGCCCACGCTGGGCTTCCGGTATAGATCTGACCTGATATATAACCATCTGGATCTACTGAGATGTTAAGGTCCAGGAAAGATATCTGTGACTAACTAATGGTGTGAGTGAATTTCAGGTTATAGCGATTATAAAAAATAGTTGTATAAAAATCTCCTGAAGAAGCGGTGTTCCCTTCCATGTCGAGCAATTAATATACAGATAGCACATTTTCCGGTGTCGCCACACCCATTTAGAGCCATTGCATTATTCCATGTCTCTTTTTTTTTTTAATTTATGCATTTTAAATTGTGATTGTAATAAAAATTATATTTTTATACTTGTCTTTTGTATCCCAAGCTTTTGTACGGTACCATAAAAGTCAATTTCAGCCTCCCTAAAATCCTTTCATATTTTGCGAAAGGGTCATATACTTATTTCATGCATTAAAATGCAAATCAATTGATAACTTTTTTGAAATGCGTTTTTCTGGATATAGTAAAATAAATAAGTAAAATAAACCTACCATTAAAATTATAGACTAATCATTTCTTTGTCAGTGGGCAAAGGTACAAAATCAGCAGGGGGTCAAATCCTTTTTTCCCTCACTGTACCTTACCCGCTCCTTTGCAGTATTGATTGCAGTTAAGCTACACATGCCCACATGCAAAGCACTTTAGCCCTTATGTTGCCTTCTTATGTATTATTTTAATGCTACATTCAGTTTAGTTTCACTGTTGGCATGTTCCTATATATTTATGTACAGTCCTTACAGTTCATTGTTAGACCGGTAATGTATAAACTGTATCAATCCGACCGCTAAATAAGAGTCAAGTGACCCTGAAATTAAACAATATTGCAGCAGAGTATATATACAGTACACTGTTATGTCCTGGCTGCAGAATATACAGTTCACCACAGTTGGATCTAGGTCTCATAGCGTGCTCCCTAACTAAACTGTAGAGAGGCGGATGTATTCTTGCATTCCAGTCACGGGCTCCAAATCTTCTCAAAGTTTGCACAGCTTAAATCGAACTGGTCTCCAGTTTGTATGACTTAAATCAATTTATATTATGGCAGTGCCGCATTGATCAGCTTTGGGAATGTAGCATGGTCAGGTGTTTGAGAGTGTAAAAGTATGACTTAGCGAGCGTAAACATCACTCGAAACATAATTCTATTGCAGGTTTTAAGAAGGCATCTGTAATAATAAGCAAAAGAGAAGGGCGCACAGGGTCTGGTGTAAAACCTTATTAGTAAATGAAAAGAAATCAATACTCAAATGTAGGTGAGCTTAGGCATGTCATCTACAATGACCAAAAAGTTTGCCGCTCCATTTGCTGAGCTTCTCACTCTGACTATTATGTGTACATGGATCTGTAATAATCAGAAGTGTATGTGGTGCTGGAAAGGCCAGTTGTGCCTTTAAAGAAGAGCTAAAGCCATATCAAGTGGAGATGCATTCGAACACCTGTCAGGTTTCTATTGCCGTCTCTGTCCCCGTTAGGAAGATTCAACGCTTCTATTCATCCTGGTGACCGTTATCACCAAGAGTGATAGAGAAAAGCCTACATGTTGAGTAGTCACCAGAACAGGAATAGAGGGGAAATATCCCAATAGGGTAACTGATTCTAGTGACACTTTTTACATTTTTCACACACGTTAAAATCTGATTTTTTTTGCTAGAAACTACTTACTTACAACCCCCAAATATATATTTTCTTAACACGGAGACCCTGGAGAATAAAATAGTGTCATTTGCCATTTTTTATGTCGCATGATATTTGCACACCCATTATCAATTGTCAAAAAAAAATAAAAAACACTAAAAATGAAATGTAATGCACATAAACACAATATAATACCCACTTTTTGGTAAAATAGTAAAAACAATGTTGTGTCGAGTAAATAAATTAATACAAAACATGTCAAGATTTAAAATTGTGCATGCCCTTGAAATGGCAACAAACTACATACCAAAAATTGTTCATAGGTAATATCTGAAAAGCCTTTACAAGTTATTTTTATTTAAATTACGGTAGTTAATCGTGAATTATGTCTCACTCCGGGATTCATTGCAATCACTGTTTACAGATGTGTGCTGGACCTATGCTTGCATTTGTGTGTATGCACAGGGTGATGGGAGTGCTTTTGAATGTTTTATTTACTTTTTAATGTATTTTATTTAAATTAATTTATACATGTTTTACCATGTAAAGTAGAATATCAGGATAACCCTAACTAATATTAAAACGGTCACCTCCCCCTTCCCATACTTACTAAACTAAACTTACTAACTAAAGTAACTAAGAAAGATGTATATACAGTGGGGAATATTATGATTTGCTTTCCTGCAGATATTGTAAGTTTGCCTACTTACAAAGAACTGAAGGGTCTATCATTTTTATCATAGGTGTATTTTAAATGCTAGAGACAGAATATCAACCACAAATCCAGGAAAAGCACATGATACAAATGTTATAAATTTGAGTTGCAGTTTAATAAGTATTTGATCCCCACGCAAAACATGACTTAGTACTTGGAGAAACCCTTGTTGGCAAGCACAGAGGTCAGACGTTTCTTGTAGTTGGTTACCAGGTTTGCACACATCTCAGGAGGGATATTAGTCCACTCTTTACAGATCTTCTCTAAATCTTTAACGTTTCTTGGCTGTCGCTTGCCAATTTGAAGTTTCAGCTCCCTCCATAAATTTTCTATAGGATTAAGGTCTGGAGACTGGCTAGGCCGCTTCTTGAGCCACTCCTTTGTTCCCTTGGCGGTATGTTTTGGGTCATTGTCATGCTGGAAAACCCATCTTCAGTGTTCTTGCTGAGGCAAAAAGGTTCTCATCCAACATTTTACAATACATAACCTTGTCCATTGGCCCTGTAATGCGGCAGTTGGCCTGTACCTTTAGCAGAGAAACTTCCCCAAAGCATATTGTTTCTACCTCCATGCTTGATTGTAGGGATGTTGTCATAATTTTTCTTCCTCCAAACACGGCGAGTCGAGTTAATGCCAAAGAGCTCTATTTCGGTCTCATCTGACCACAACGCTTTCTCCAAATCCTTCTCTGAATCATTTAGATGTTCATTGGCAAAACTTCAGACGGACCTGTAAATGTGGCTTCTTGAGGAGGGGGGCCTTGCGGGCGCTGCAGGATTTCAATCCATGGCGGCATATTGTGTGATCAATAGTTTTTTTAGTGACTGTGGTCCCAACTGTCTTGAGATAATTCACAAGCTCCTCCTGTGTAGTTCTGGGCTGATCCCTCACTTTTCTCATGATCATCCTTACCCCATGAGGCAAAATCTTGCATGGTGCTCCAGACTGAGGGAGATGGTTATAGTATTTTGTATTTCTTCCATTTGCTCCAACAGTTGTCTCCTTCTCACCAAGCTTCTTGCTGATGGTCTTGTAGCCCATTCCATCCTTGTGCAGGTCTACAATCTTTGACAGCTCTTTGGTCTTGCCCATGATGGTGAGGTTTGAATGGAAGAAAGAGATTCTGTGCACAGGTGTCTTTTATATACATAACAAATTGCCATTAGGAGCACCTTCTTAAATTGACAGGACTAATCTGTGTACCACATGAGCACATACTGTAGCCAGTCTGTGAGAGACATTAATTATTGATAGGGGATCAAATACTTATTTTACTCCCTAAACTGCAACTCAATTTATAACATTTGTATCATGTGTTTGTTCTGGATTTTTGGTTGATCTTCTTTCTCTATCATTTAACCACTTGCCTACCAGCCACGAACACCTCCTTCCTGACCAAGCCATTTTTCAGCTTTCAGCGCTGTCGCATTTTGAATGACAATTGCGCGGTCATGCAACGCTGTACCCAAATAAAATTTTTATCATTTTTTCCCCACAGATAGAGCTTTATTTTGGTGGTATTTGATCACCTCTGCGGTTTTTATTTCTTGCGCTATAAACAAAAGAAGAGGGACAAGTTTGAAAAAACATAATATTTTTTACTTTTTATTATAATAAATATCCAATTTTTTTTTTTTTTTTTAAAACAAATTTTTTCCTCAGTTTAGGCCGATACGTATTCTTCTACATATTTTTGGTAAAAAAAATCGCAATAATCGTATATTGATTGGTTTGCGCAAAAGTTATAGCGTCTACAAAATAGGGGATAGATTTATAGCATTTTTATTATTATTTTTTTTTTTTACTAGTAATGGCGGCGATTTGCGATTTTTATCGTGACTGCGACATTGCGGCGGACACTTCGGACACTTTTGACTCATTTTTGGGACCATTCACATTTATACAGCGATCCGTGCTATAAAATTGCAATGATTACTGTATAAATGTGACTGGCAGGGAAGGGGTTAACGCTAGGGGGCGCTGCAGGGGTTAATGTGTACCCTATCTTGGTGATTCTTACTGTGGGGGGAGGGGACTGACTGGGGGAGGGGACCGATCGGTGTCCCTATGTACAAGGGACACACCATCGGTCTCCTCTCCTCTGACAGGACATGGATCTGTGTGTTTACACACACAGATCCACGTCCTGCTCGATTACCGGGCAATCGCGGGTGCCTGGCGGTCATCGCGACCGCCGGGCACGCGCGCCGGGGCCCCAGCTACGCGGCGGGCGCGCGCGCGCCCCCCAGTGGCCAAATTGTAGACGACGTCATATGACGGCGGCCCGCCACAGTAGCTGCACCGTCCCGCCGTCATTTGACAGTGGGCGGTCAGCTAGTGGTTAAAATACAAAATGATAACAAAACTACCCATTGGATGTTGGGCCAGACTTTACTGCAGGCATTATACAGGTGAGTGTCTGTTGTGCCATGAGAACTGCCATTTTTAGGCAATAGAGACACCAAGCTGAGAGTTGCAGCAATCTTCAATGGGTCTATTGGACAGGAAATAAGCTGTGTGTTGTAAAATCATAATCTGTGCATTAAATATTCTTGCAGTATTTACTTAAAGTGGTTCTAAAGCCTAAACCTTTTTTACCTTAATGCATTCCTTGCATTAACCACTTGCCTACTGGACACTTTCACCCCCTTCCTGCCCAGGCCAATATTCAGCTTTCAGCGCTGTCACAATTTGAATGACAATTGCACAGTCATGCAACGCTGTACCAAAACTACATCTTTATCATTTGTTTCAGGGGACAGATGGAGCTTTTCTTTTGGTGGTATTTAATCACCAGTGGGTTTTTTATTTTTTGCTGAACAAACGAAAAGAGATCAAAAATTTTGAAGGGAAAAAAAAGGTTTCTCTTGGTTTCTGTTTTCAAATTTTGCAAGCACTGATGGTCACTGATGAATGCACTGAGGGGCATCACTGGTGGGGCTGCACTGATCATCAGGGCACTGATTTGTCAGTGCAGATGTCCCCTCTGAGGAATGCTTCTCACCGGCTCTCCTCACGCTCCGTCAACGTGAGAAGAGTAATGCCGATAACCAGCATTTCCTGTTTACTCTGTGATCATCTGTGATTGGACACAGCTGATCACATGGTAAAGAGCCTACGTCATAGGCTCTTTACCGAGATCGGCGTGATGTGTTGTGTCCAAGGGACACAGTGCACCACAGATTGCTGCGCACGAGCCCCCATCCGGCAAGAATGGGAACACGTCATATGACGTTCTCCCAGAAAAAGAGCGCTCCCGCCTTTCCATCATTTTCACTGTACAGTGGGTGGGAAGCAGTTGTGATAAAAAAAAAATTTAGGCATCAGATTTGGCCCCTATAACCCCCTTTTACTTACCAGAGCCCTCATTCGATCCAGCGCTGTGTATGTCTGCAGCTCTTCTCTCCACTCACTTCCGTGTCCCAATTGCTTTGCTGTGTCACCGGGAGCCGTTGGCTCCCAGTGCTGTCAATCAAAGCCAGTGACAAGGGAGGAGGCGGCGGGGCCGAGTCTCGCTGTCTGTGTAAAATAGATGCAGCAGCGGGGCTCGGAAAATTGCTTCTCGTGGGGCCACTGAACAGAGGTAAGGAGTCAGGAGCGCCAATGGGGGACTCCCGAAAAAGAGGTTCGGGCCACTCTGTGCAATTTGATTTGCGCTGAGCAAGTAAGTATAGAGATGTTTTGTTGTTGGTTTTTTTTTCTCTTCAATTCCTTTCCTATCACTTTAAATATAACTATTTTAAGCACCAGTACTTGTATAGGCTTCTTGGAGATGCTGCAGCAGTAAGTAGTTCAGCAGAACAGAAGTGGAAGGTGAAAGCACCTAAAGGTGCGTGCTTTACTGTGGGAAGTTTATTTGGGGTCTCCATTTTGAACATAGATTTCACTTTAATAAATTGTCTGCAACTCATTGGAGTTGATTTATTAAAATTGGAGAGCACAAAATCTGGTGCAGCTGTGCATGGTAGCCAATCGGCTTCTAACTTTAGGTTGTTCAGTTAAGCTTCAAAAAAAAAAAAAACTGGAAGCTGATTGGTTTCTATGCAGAGCTGCACCAGATTTTGCACTCTCCAGTTTTAGTAACTCAACCACATTGTGTCTTAGCATTATTTAAATATCTCCTACTAATAATTTCATGGAGTTTTAGGGCCCTTTCACACTGCTCTGTAGCAAAATTGTGGTAAAAACGCAAATGCGTTTCTGGTGCATTTTTAGGTTGCCTGCACCTGTGAAAAATGTCCACGTGACGTTTTTATCGCCATTTCCATTAGTTTCAATGCAAAGCCATCCTTGAGCAACCTATGACACATAACACAGCATTCATGTCTTCTTTCATCTTGTACTGCAAATAAGAAAATGAAAGCAAAGAATGACATACCAAATGGCTCTTTTCAGATCCTATTGATTGAAGGTGTACCATGACAAAACCTCTTATGCGTTACACTGTATGAGTTGCAAGGCTTCCTTTTTGGGATTTAGATCATACTCTGAATAATAAAAGAACATTGCTTTTTTATATCGCAAAGAACATATATTTTTTTGTAACTTTTCTTTTTTTATTGAAGTTGAGTAACATGGACCAAAAAAAAGTACAACGTTCCAAAAAAATGAGACTATGGTAGCATATGCACCAGGAAAACAATACACAATGGATAACCTAAATTCTCTTTCTGACCCCCTCTAGTCATTGGAATGTATTTGGTGTTATTGCTGCTGCCAGAATAGTTTGTCGCTCATAAATCTCTCCATCTCTCTCTCCCTCCCAGATGTGTGGAGTGATGGTATCGGGGAGTGAGGAATCCACACCCTCCATGATCTATCACTGTGTGCTCAGAGGTCTAGAGCGCCTCCTGCTGTCTGAGCAGCTTTCCAGGCTGGACGGAGAGGCACTGGTGAAGCTTAGTGTGGACAGAGTGAATATGCACAGCCCACACAGGGCCATGACTGCCTTAGGATTGATGCTGACATGCATGTACACAGGTAGGTTTCCTGTGACCTTATTGTGGTAAAGGGTACTGTTTAATTGTAAAGCCTTATTAAACCCAAAAACTAAATTTTATGTATTGCAGCTTACCAACCTAGAATGTGGTACTGCATTGGCTTGATTTTTTAGGATTTTGACACTTTATTTTCACCTGGTGATCTGGTCGGTAACACGCTCCCTGTCTAATACAGGCCATACATGGAGCAAATTTCTTTCCTACCACCACAGGTGGCAGGAAAGAAATTTTGCTTTTGATTCCCCCCATCGACACAGTCAGTGCTGACAGGGGAATCCCTCCTGCTGAGCCAATGTAGTCTCCTGGTGGAGGAAGCCGTTCCCAATGGGAGAAGACAGTGATTAGTACTAGTGCCAGTTACATTACCAATACCTAGACCAATACATCGCAACTAACCAATACGTTTTACCAAACATTGTGTAAGGAATAAAAGATCTGATTATGTTTCTCCATGTAGGTAAAGAGAAGATCAGCCCAGGTCGTACCACAGATCCAAGTCCTGCTGCCCCAGACAGTGAGTCGGTCATTGTTGCCATGGAGCGTGTATCTGTGCTTTTTGACAGGTAAAGGCTTAATGTGGACCTGTCCAATAATAAAACTACTTGCTGTACAACTATTGTAAGTGGGTTAGTCAGCAGTCATTGACAAACAGCTGGTAACTCAAATAGATGAAGAGCTGAGAGTCCTTTTACCTAACTTTGACATCATGTCGGAGGGTCAACATCATTGCCTGCTTATTAACAGGACATACATATGCCGTAAAGACAATTTGCTACACTTGTTTTGGGGCTATACTTATGGATCACAGGAGTACAGTTGGTTCTGCACTCCTGTGAACCGCTTGCAGCTTGTCAGTTGATGTCACAGAGCCAGTCCAGGCTCTGGGAAGATCCCGGCCATATGTTTGGGATCCACCCAGATGCCTGGACCAGCAACCTGGCTCAGTCTTTCAGTGATCAGCTGAGTCAGCCCCTCCCGCCCCCTACACAGCACAGTGCTCCAGTGAGCACTGGAGCGGAGAGGGAGAACTGAGATCGGTGTTTGATCTCTCAGTTCTCACTACAGAGCCGACGGGGGACAGATGCAGCATCGGATCGACGCTGCATCCTAGGTGAGTATAAATTTTTTGTTTTTGAAAGTCCATGCTTCTGTTTTAACAACTTCAGCCCAGTAGATTTTACCCCCTTAATGACGAGTCCATTTTTTGCGATACGGCACTGCGTTACGTTAACTGACAGTTGTGCGTCACTATACCCAAATTAAAATTGGCGCTTTCTTATGGTGGTATTTTTTCACCTCTGCAGTGTTTATTTTTTGATCTATACAGTGGGTCCCCGGGTTACAAACAAGATAGGGACTGTAGGTTTGTTCTTAAGTTGCATCTGTTTGTAAGTCGGAACAAGTACATTTTTTAACCACTTCCAGACCAGCCTTGTTTTGGATTTTAGGTGTTTACATGTTTAAAACAGTTTTTTTTGCTAGAAAATGACTTAGAACCTTTTTTTTCTAACACCCTAGAGAATAAAATGGCGGTCCTTGCAATACTTTTTTTCACACCGTATTTACGCAGCGGTCTTACAAGCGCACTTTTTTTTTGGAAAAAAGTAACTTTTTTGAATAAAAAAATAAGACAACAGTAAAATTAGCCCAATTTTTTTTTGGATTGTGAAAGATGATGTTACGCCGAGTAAATTGATACCCAACATGTCCTGCTTCAAAATTGCGGCCGCTCGTGGAATGGCGTCAAACTTTTACCCTCAAAAATCTCCATAAGCGACATTTAAAAAATTCTACAGGTTGCATTTTTTGAGTTACAGAGGAGGTCTATGGCTAGAATTATTGCTCTCGCTCTACCGATCGCGGCGATACATCACATGTGTGGTTTGATTACCGTTTTCATATGCGGGCGCTGCTCACGTAGGCGTTCGCTTCTGCGCGCAAGCTCGTCGGGACGGGGTGTTTTAAAACATTTTTTGGGGGGTTTTTCTTATTTATTTTATTTTACTTATTTTTATTATTTTTTACACTATTTAAAAAAAAAAAAAAAAAATGGATCACTTTTTTTCCTATTACAAGGAATGTAAACATCCCTTGTAATAGAAAAAAGCACGACAGGTCCTCTTAAATATGAGATCTGGGGTCAAAAAGTCCTCAGATCTCATATTTGGACTTAAATGCACAAAAAAAAAAAAAATATCATTAAAAAAATGACATTTGGAAATTCCCCTTTAAGACGTATGGGCGGAAGTGATGTTTTGACGTCGCTTCCGCCCTCCTATGGTATAGAGATGAGTGGCGGCCATCTTAGCCTCACTCATCTCTATACACAGGCAGGGAAAGGACCCGATCGCCTCCGCTGCTGCCTCCGGTAAGCGGCGGAAGGCACGGGAGAGCGGTGGGAGGGGGGGCACCTCTCCCGCCGCCGATAACGGTGATCTTGCGGCGAACCCGCCGCAGAGACCACCATTATCGGAAAGGGGACCGCTCACTGTGAAGAGGGATACCTCGGTTGTGGCAGCAGCTGCTGCCGTTACCGAGATACCCCTCTTCAAAAAAATGACGTGTATATATATATATATATATATATATATACAGTGAGCGGTCGGTAAGTGGTTAAGTGAAGCTCCAGCCAAAAAATCGATTTTTAATTTTTTTAGATAACATAGAGAAGGGTTATTACCCCTGTAACATTTGTTTTGCTGTCTGTGCCCCTGTTCAGAAGATTTCACCTCACCTTCTGTCCCAATGACAATTGGATATTGAAAATTTTGGGTTGTTAGGGAAGCATGGACTGGTGATAAAGCATCATGTCGCCCTCTGTAAGTAGGAGTCATTTGTAAGTCGGATGTTTGTAAGTAGGGGACCCCCTGTAAACCAAAAAAGATGACTATTGTGAAAAAAAAATTTTTTTTACTTTGTGCTATAAAACATATCCAAGAAAAAAATGTAAAAGAATCTAATTTCTTCATCAATTTAGACCAATATGTATTCTGCTACATATTTATGTTAAAAAAAAAAAAAAAAAAATATGTATTCTGCTACATATTTATGTTATTTTTTTTACTAGTAATGGCAGCGATTTTTTTTTTTTAGTGGGACTGTGACATTGCAGCAGACAAATCGGACACCTAACTGACACGTGACACTATTTTGGGAACCAGTGACATTATTACAGTGATTAGTGCTAAAAAATATTCACTGTTACTGTACTAATGACATTGGCAGGGAAGGGGTTAACATCAGGGGCGATCAAAGAGTTAAGTGTGTCCCTAGGAGGTGCTTGCTAACTGTGTGGGGGATAGTCTGACTGGATTAAGACCGAGATTGGTGTTCCTGCTCAGGAACACAGGATCTCTATCTTCTTACCTGTCAGAATGGGGATCTGCCTTGGATCGCCATTCAGCCTCTCTGGGGAGCGATCACGGGTGGTGGGCGGACATGTGGTCCACCGAACCTGCTGATTGGCTCCCCCTCTGTCCAATCGGGGGGAGGGGTGGGGCAGCATTTCGATCCTGGGCCCAGGCAGCACTACTTCATTCCAAAGGTGTTCCATCAGGTTGAGGTCATGACTCTGTGCAGGCCAATCAAACTAAATCATTTAGTGGAGGGGGATTATGGTGTGTGTTTGTTTTTCAGGGGTTGGGCTTGGCCCCTTAGTGCCAATGAAGGGAACTCTTAAGGCTTCAGCATACCAAGACATTCTGGACAATTTCATGCTCCCAACTTTGTGGGAACAGTTTGGGGATGGCCCCTTCCTGTTCCAACATGACTGTGCACAAAGCAAGGTCCATAAAGACATGTATGAGTGAGTTTGGGGGGAGGAACTTGACTGGCCTGCATAGAGTCCTGACCTCAACCCGATAGAACACCTTTGGGATGAATTAGAGCGGAGACTATGAGCCAGGCCTTCTCGTCCACATCAGTACCTGACCTTACAAATGCGCTTCTGGAAGAATGGTCAAACATTCCCATAGACACACTCCTAAACCTTGTGCACAGCCTTCCCAGAATGGGTGAAGCTGTTATAGCTGCAAAGGGTGGACCAACTCCATATTGAACCCTACGGACTAAGACTGGGATGCCATTAAAGTTCATGTGCGTGTAAAGGCAGGTGTCTCAATACTTTTGGCAATAAAGTGTATACAGCCAGCAAACCAGAAGCATGCCATTTGTACTACAACTGTGTTTCAGATTTGTAGTACCTGTTTGTACATGAAAGCTATTGAACTACAACCAATTGCACATCACATGTTGGTTTATAATCTTCCATGTTGCACTGACTGATTCACATTTTCATCGTTCTGTTGGACAGAATCCGGAAGGGATTCCCCTTTGAGGCAAGGGTGGTGGCCAGGATTCTCCCACAGTTCTTGGATGACTTTTTCCCTCCTCAAGATGTAATGAACAAAGTCATTGGGGAGTTTTTATCCAATCAGCAACCCTACCCACAATTCATGGCCGCTGTTGTTTACAAGGTGAGTGTGTAGAATGTCTTATTTTGGAATATTGTTTGTTTCATTGGTTTCTGTGTTTTCCTGTCTTGTAAACCTTCTATAACCTTGAATGGTCACTAACAAGGTACATGCGACATTTCATAGCATTTCTCTGATCACACATTGGCAAATGGGCACCATGGGGAATGCACCCTATCTGCATGTATTGATTGATCGGTTTCAGCTTGGGGTCTACCCTGTGGACCTGTACCTATATACCTCTATCGTTTTTTTTTTGTTTTTTTTAACCTTTTATTTACATTGTTTTGTGGTTTTATTGGTCATTGCATAACTTCTTGGTATCTGGAAGTGGCTTGCAAAAGTTGCAGATCATAATAATAGAATGTAAAGCACAATACTGGCATACCGGTATATACTGAAAACTTTGAGGGGCCACAGGGGAAAAAGGGGTTCTCTAAAATGCTTTAGTCTTTGGCAGTATTTGGCTTAAATATCTGAACTTTGCAGCATTTGAAAGTGTGTAGCACAGGTGCAGAATGTAAAGTATTGTTTATAAAACATTATAGTTTTTAGAGCAACAATTGGCAATTTTTAGATTTTTCCACCATACGATATTCTCTTTACAGTGGACCTATGAATGCAATTCATATGAAAAAGCTCACTAAGTTGCTTTAATAAAACATTTCTGGCCTTTTTGGTCACATATAGCCTAAGTAGCATATCTTATGTGGTGTTTCACGTTAACACCAGAGAGTCTATTACGTACAGTCAGATGGGCCCAGTTGGTAGACTGGCGCTGGGATAAGAAAAAAAAAAAATCGGCAAGGCACAACATTGCACTAATTAGTAAGCAAAGCAACTAAATGTAATGACATATATTAACAAACAACATATAAACCAGATTTGCCATACTATTCATTTATTGCATTTTATTTTTATTTACCTGTAAGAACTTCACTTTTGTAGACCTCCAAAAGCCTTGAGACTGCTGCTGGGCACCTCCATCTTGGATGTGATGTCACCAGACACAGCTGATTCAAGCAACACTGTATAGTATTCCCATTCACTTCTACACTGACAGCTCCAAAAAGGTTACATAGGAGGTGAAATCTAGGCCCATGTCCCCAAAAGGCTAATCAGACTGAAAAACTAGGGAAATGAACTGGGATTTTTAAGGCAGCATCTTATATAAAACGCAATTTCTTTCTTCAAAGTTAACACCTAAAAATATTGTCTATTTGTTGTACAACATATACAGTTGTGCTCATAAGTTTACATACAGAATTTGATTTTTTTGGCCATTTTTCAGAGAATATGAATGATGACACAAACATTTCTGTCACTCATGGTTAGTGTTTGGGTGAAGCCATTTATTATCAACTGCGTTTACTCTTTTTATATCATAATGGCAACAGAAACTACCCAAATGACCCTGATCAAAAGTTTACATACCCTGGTGATTTTGGCCTGATAACATGCACACAAGTTGACACAAAGGGGTTTGAATGGCTATTAAAGGTAACCATCCTCACTTGTGATCTGTTTTCTTGTAATTAGTGTGTGTGTGTATAAAAGGTCAATGCGTTTCGGGACTCCTGACAGACCCTTGCATCTTTCATCCAGTCCTGCACTGACGTTTCTGGATTCTGAGTCATGGGGGAAGCAAAATAATTGTCAAAGGATCTGTGGGAAAAGGTAGTTGAAATGTATAAAACAGGAAAGGGATATAACATGATATCCAAGGAATTGAGAATGCCAATCAGCATAGCTCCCAACTGTCCCATATTTTGAGGGTCTGTCCCTGATTTAGAACAAAGTCCCTCTGTCCCTCGTTCCTCCTCATTTGTCCCTCCATTTTGGTCTGATCTATATAGAGTTGTATATAAAATTCACTATTTATCCTTCAAAATGTGTTTCCCAGTGCTAAACCTTTCGTCCAATTTCAAAATTTCTGCATTTGTAAATTTCAATAGCCAGTATAAAGAAATAGTAGTGGGAAAACAAAAAGCACTTGTGGGTTAAACTAATTATTTTTATGTAGAATTCTCATTTGGGGGGGGGGGGGCGTAGCAGCGGGTGTGTCCTATGCCTACATACTTTTGCTAATAGGTGTCCCTCGTTCCCATCTCAAAAAGTTGGGAGGTATGCCAGTCAGCAGTGTTCAAACTCTAATCAAGAAGTGGAAAATGAGGGGTTCTGTTGAAGCCAAACCAAACCAAAATTTCAGCCACAACTGCCAGGAAAATTGTTCGGGATGCAAAGAAAAACCCACAAATAACTTCAGGTGAAATACATGACTCTCTGAAAACATGTGGTGTGGCTGTTTCAAGATTTACAATAAGGAGGCACTTGAAGAAAGATGGGCTGTATGGTCGAGTTGCCAGAAGAAAGCCATTACTACACAAATGCCACAAAGTATCCCGCTGACAATACGCCAAACAGTACAGAGACAAGCCTCAAATCTTCTGGCACAAAGTCATTTGGACTGATGAGACCAAAATTTTGCTTTTTGGCCACAACCATAAACACTATAGGAGTCAACAAGGCCTATGATGAAAGGTACAGAGGTGGATCGCTGATGTTTTGGGGATGTGTGAGCTACAAAGGCACAGGAAATGTGGTCAAAATTGTTGGCAAGATGAATGCAGTATACGTTATCAAAAAATACTGGAGGAACATTTGCATTTATCAGCCAGGAAGCTGCACATGGGACGTATTCGACATTCCAACATGACAATGATCCAAAACATAAGGCCAAGTCGACCTGTCATTGGCTACAGCAGAATAAAGTGAAGGTTCTGGAGCGGCCATCTTAGTCTCCTGACCTCAATATCATTGAGACACTCTGGGGAGATCTCAAACGTGCAGTTCATGCAAGACAGCCCAAGAATTTACAGGAACTGGAGGCTTTTTGCCAAGAGAAATGGGCAGCTTTACCATCTGAGAAGATAAAGAGCCTCATCCACAAATACCACAAAAGACTCCAAGCTGTCACTGATGATAAAGGGGGCAATACACGGTATTAAGAACTGGGGTGTGTAAACTTTTGATCAGGGTCATTTGGGTAGTTTCTGTTGCCATTATGATTTAGGAAGAGTAAACACAGTTGATTGATAATAAATGGCTTCATCCAAACACTAACCATGAGTGAAAGAAAGTTCTTGTGTTATTCATATTCTCTGAAAAATGACCAAGAAATCATAAATTCCGCCAGGGTATTTAAACTTATGAGCACAACTGTACATAATCCTGCCTCTTTATGAAACTCTGGTTCGGCCACACCTGGAGTATTCCGTCCAGTTCTGGTCACCAATCCTCAGGAAGCATCTGCTGGACCTGAAGAGTCCAGAGAAGGGCAACAAAATGAATAAGGGTGTTGGAGGACCTCAATTAGGAGGAACGACTACAATCCCTAAACGTATTCTCCCTGAAGAAGAGACACTTGAGAGGAGATATGATAGTGATATACCAATATCTCAATAGTGACCCCAGCTTGAGTAGAAAATTATTCAGTCTCAGGGATTGTAAGAAGACACGGGGCCACATGAGAACTCAAAGATGTACTACATAGAATAAAGAAAGAAGCGTGATGAAATCTATATGATCCTTGAAACTTGTCAGACCATGATAAATTATTATTTTTAAGCTCTAATGTACTTTAATGCCATACATTTGCTGCAACAATTGTACTGAATTTGAATATTTTTTATATGTTGTACAACAAATGGGCAATATTTTGTATGTGTTAACTTTGAATAAAGAAATTGTGTTTTTTATGTAAGATGCTGTTCCTTGAAAATCCCAGTTCATTTTCTTTGTTTTTCAGTCTGATTAGGAGGAGAAAGGAGTGGAGTAGCTGGGTCAGCACAAGCAATAATTCTACTCCTAGAAGAGGAGAGGACTGTGGCATCCAAGTAGGGAGGGGGCTGTGCAAAGAAAGCAAATCTTCCTGGAGTAGTCATAGTACCTAGCAAATTCAGAGGCACTCTGCAAGTTATAGTTCATTCTAAGTTTTATTCTAGTTATAGTTTATTCTAAGTTTATTGAAAATCATTTTTACATACAAAATTCCAAACAAGGATGGAACTATCAAACCACCAATCTCAATAAAAAACAAAAATACCCAATCCACAATACTTGTTGGAGTCACTTTGGCATAGGAAAAGAAGTTGTATGTAATACAAGAGTACCCTGTAAAAAAAAAAGAAGATGGAAAGAAAATTGAACCTGTTATATAGACCTGTATTACAAAAAAATGGACCAAATTGCCTCTAGATCTATTAAAAAAGTGCAAAGTACCAATTATTGGGCACTGGAGCACAGTGAAAAGGATAGAGATGAAGAAAGGGGATAGAGGACGGTAGCACTCTGCAAGTTGATGCAGCGTTTTCTATTCCATAAAATATTTTTTAAGTCCGCATTTAAAACCGGTGATATTTTTGTTGCAGAGTAAAAAATACAAACACAATACACAGAATAAAACCAACGAATATTCCCTAACACCACTACTAATAGAGTCAAAGGCAGTGATTATAGGGTGTGACAAAAAACTGACGCGTTTCGACCTGTTGTCTGTATCGGTCTTCCTCAGAGCATTTTTGTCAGCTGTAAATGAAAAGACATTGTAACAGCAACTTCTCAGTTATATGTTTCTGTATATTTATACTCATGTCCATATCTATTATTTATATATTCTTATCGATATAGTTACCGGTATGGGTGTAGTGTGTGAGGTAGTCTTCTGCATGGGTATTTGTAAGAGAGTCCCGTCGTTGTTCCTGGTGGCTACCAATTCCAACTTCCTATTGGTGAATCAGGGTGCAAAGGATCGTCCAAGCCGTATATGTCTTACGAGGAGTCACACATTCGGACTGGCCTAACGAAGGAGACCCCTGAACGGGCACCCGGGGGCACCAGGGGGGGGGGGGTTGGTGACAGGGTCTCTTTAATAACAATTATAGTTTACATTAAGCTGACCTCTTTTACATGTACAATTTTCAAAAACATTAAACACCATAATTCTTTTGTAGGAATGAGATCTTATTGTACACCATGCTACGTATATAGTTTCTTTATCATCTGCCTGAGTTATATTTTGAGCAGAAATCCAGGCAGAGCAGAGCCCGAGTATCCCGGAGTCTGCATATCTGACCCTGTTGATTCCTGCAGAGTGTTCACCAAGGTGTCGGAAATGGGAGTTTAGTTGGGTTCTCTCAGCAGAAGGGCTTGCTGTGTGTGACATTGCCTGGCCAAGCATTTCACAATAAGTTGGCACCATAATATCCTCTTTTTTCAGTAACGGTGTTAGGCAGCCGTTAGGGGCCCTTCCCACATATGCGCATTCTATAGGAAAAGCATATTCATCTCCACAGGCAACTATAACAATGTAATTGGTATCCAGTTACCCACAGCTTATTAAACATGGGCAAATACACATGTCCCAATGATTTGCTGCACTGTAGAGGAGAGCTGGATTTACACCAGAGTTCCTGTGTGCACTGAGGGAGACAAGTCTGACTATTTAATAGACAATACACAGATGGTTGTGCCATGTGCCAGTAATTGTGCTGACTTCAGTTTAACACCTGACATCACTAAAAGGATCACCAGCTAGAGAAAGGGGGTCCTGATTCCACTATATAGAACAGGGGTGTCAAATTAATTTCATTGTGGGCCGCATCAGCATTATGGCTGCCCTCAGAGGTCCGGTTGTATCTGTAAGATGATATAAATGTATCTACTCTTTATCACATTAAATAATTACCTCCTGAATGTTAGTAAACCGTAAAATCACTCTGTATATGCAGTCAATCATGCTTGTTATACTCACTGTGGAACCAAAGGGGTTAATCCTCTGCATTGTGTAAAAAGACTGTTTCAGCCTGTCATCTCTGTTCCTCCCCTTCTTTCACTGTCCCCAATCCATCTCCTGATAAGACAGAATCTTTGGAGTCACTCTGCATGGATCCGCCTGTCCATTTTCATCCGATCCGCCAGGCAGATGGAAATTAGGGTTTCCATCCGTCTGGATTTAGCAGATCGGATGTCAGTGGACATGTCACTGCTGACCTCCGTCACTCCATAGAGGTGAATGGAGCGTCTGTTCAGGTCCACCTGAAAAACTGACAGGCAGACCGGAACAGTCCGTATGTGTGAAAGGGGCCTTGGAGACTGCTCAGACAGAACATGGTTTTGCCATGGTGTTCTGTCTGAGCAGTGTCCAATAAAGTTTCTTGTGGATGATGCCGGTGGTGTGAGGCCCTCCTTTTTCAATTGGCATAGAATTGTATTCTCGTAATTATATGCAAATGTCCAGAACGCACACCTCCCTTCCCCCATATCAGATGTCAATAGCTCCTCACCATCATAAGTCCCCCACCCTCCGTTACATCAGAGTGCCACCCACCCTTACATTGTGCTACTGCCAGGAAGCAGAAAGTGCAGGGTCTGGAGGAGGACCAGTGGAGGGCTGTAGTCAGCTGCCAGAGTCTACTAAATGCTGACACTAGGGGGTGCTGCAGCGGCACAGAGACCCAGGATCTGTAGGAGGATTTCTATCCTCTGCTGCTGACAGCTGAGAAAAGGTGGGGGAGGAGACTAGGGGGGTGCCACAGATGCACGAGAGGTTTGGGGGGCCACATGAAATGGCTTGGCGGGGCTATACCTTGTGTTTGACACACATGATGTAGAGCTTTAGTAAACACTAGTGGGATCATCAGCAGGGAAAAGGAGGTCCTGATTCTACTATATAGCGCTTTAGTTATCACCAGAGGGATCCACCAGCAAGAGGAAAGGAGTCTCGAGCTTTACTTGGGCCCCCAGAGAATCTATATGTTTTATAACTATACAAGTTGGTAGAGTAATAGAAACGTATCGAATATCAGTTCCAGAGGAACATAAATACAAAATAAATTTTAGAATTCTCTCAAATATGCAAAAAAATAGTTACACATGTGAGACCATCAACAATTTTCTACAGCATGGAAGGAGTCCTAATTTTTAGCCCTACTTTTCTCATCACCGATATGGTGGTGTTTGTGTATGAATTGGTTGCAACAATAGCGAGAGATACTTTTCAAATGCATTGTTACTAACAATGGAAATGTCGCAGGGTGTTCATGAATTTGGTGCTCCCAACAATATACAGTCTGTTGGTTTTCATTCCTGTGTGAGGTTCAACTATCTCCCTGCCCCATGTGACAACACCTGAACAGCCAATGAGAGTAAGTCGCATGATCCCCTTTACCCACAAGCTAATTACTTTCCCCCATGGTGGCAGTGAAGGGAAGGTGAGTAATAAGCTGTTGGGTGCGGCTGCCATTAAAGTGAACCTGATGTTTTTTCCAGCATGGGCAAAGCACAGGTTCAGTTTAAAGGCAAGTTAAACCTCACTGATCTTTCCCCTGGTGGTTCCTCTGGAGTGGGAATGGCACAGCCTCTAATGTCGGCCATATTACATCTTTGGTTTCACTGCTGAACTCTTTGTTGCAGGTGTTCCAGACTCTTCATGCCACTGGCCAGTCCTCCATGGTACGAGACTGGGTGATGCTCTCTCTCTCCAACTTCACACAGAGAACACCGGTGGCCATGGCAATGTGGAGCCTCTCCTGCTTTTTTGTCAGTGCGTCTACCAGCAAGTGGATTTCTGCAATGTATCCTTTGGAATCTATAATCAGGCTAAGTGAACACTAGAGCTCCTGGGAGGAGATGGGGATAAGCACTTTGTAATGGAATGCGCTATTCATATACAATTTCCCTAAGGACATTTTGGTTTCTACATAATCAAAACTCATAATCTAGATATATGAAAGTCACAAAACACTCGTATTCAGTGAAGTTGCAGATTGTTTCAGCCTTTTATGCTCAGTCACTCCTCTACCTTAAACCATTCGACCTCTGGAAGGTTTACCCCCTTCATGACCAGGGCTTTTTATTTAATTTTTTTTTGCGATTCAGAACCACTATTGAGAACCACTGCCATAAGGGCTGGTTCACACCACAAAAAGCACTCCAGATCCGCTTCGGATGCGTTCCTGCATGCACGTTTTTGTCGTGTTCTGGTTCTTTTTTTGATGCATTTCCGGATGCATTCCAGATGCGTTTTTTTTTCACTGTACTGGGGCTTGGTGCATTTTTGATGCATTTTACCACGTTCTAGTACAGTCCAGTGCAGGAAAAATGCAGCATGTTGTACATTTTTTTCTGGAACTGACTGTACTGGTGTGAGCTATGCCATTGGAAACCATATAAACCATGCGTTTTTGATGCAGAAAAAAAAAATACACTGGTGGACAGCATGTGGTGTGAACTGGCCCTATGAGTAAAGCCAGTTTATTAAGCAAAGTGAATATTCACTAAGCTTGGTATATAAGGTGAAGGTGTGTTTTCTTCAATCAATTGTGTCCAAGCAAAAATCCTGGTATTTGAATTTCCCTAATAAATTTCACCTTTAAAAAAAAAATAAAAATAATAATAATTGCACATTTTTTTGCAGGTAAAAATAATGATTTTTGTTTAAGAGCCTGTAAAGCATTGCACCTGCGAACAGCAGATCACGGGTGCAATCTCTGGCTCCTGTGGACTATGGAGCTGTCTGCCCATACCTTGTACAGGCAGGCTATTACTGAATGACAGGAACAATCAATGAACTACTGGAGCGCTCACCTGCCCTGGTAGTTTGAGAACTACAAGTTGTCAGCCGCAAAGGCTGTCGGTACTTGTAGTTCATGCATAGATATCTGTAAATGAATGATGCGGCTGTGTGGGCGGAGCCCCACGTGGCTGCGTTCTTCAAATTGTGACATCGGGTGTGGGGAGAAAATCCCCGGCCCACTGTCAAAGTTAGAAGAGGGATCGGGGTGAGGCTGCGGGAGCATGTAACATGTTCCCAAAGGTGAACTTATCCTATAATAATATTTCTTATAGATATTTATATATAGCGCTTTACACAGTGATTTACATATTGCACATTGATATTAGTCCCTGTCCCTGGGAGCAGGAGTGCTCACCACTAAGCCACTGTGGGTATTTGAAGTGAACACATTAAAGTATAACTAAAGGCAACACGTATCTTCTTTTTTTTTTTTTTTTTTTTTGTAACCACTTCAATACCGGGCACTTCCTCCCCCTTTCTTCACAGTCCAATTTTCAGCTTTCAGCGCTCTCGCACTTTCAATAAGAATTGCACGGTCATGCAACACTGTACCCAAATGACATTTTTGTAATTTTGTTAACACAAATAGAGCTTTCTGTTGGTGGTATTGATTCACAAATCTATTTTTAGCGATATAAGGGAAAAAAAGAGCGGAAATTTTGAAAAAAATGATATTTTCTTCTTTCTGTTTTAAAAAATATCCAATAAAATCTAATTTTGTCATAAATTTAAGCCAAAATGTATTCTGCTACATGTCTTTGGTAAAAAAAAAATCCTGTTAGGTGTTTAATTGGTTTGTGTGATCACGGACCTATGTGCGCAGATGATCACGGACCTATGTGCGCAGATGATCACTGGGACATATGATTTTCATGTTACATAAGTGGGGACAGGTGTTTTTTACTGTGTGGGGACGTGTGGGGACAGTGTGTTTTTACTGTGTGGGGGACACTGTGCCAGTGATCAATGTGTAAACGGCTGTAAAAAACAGCTCATATTCGCTGATCACCGGCTGGCTGCAGCAATCTGCTCTCCTCACTGACAACTTCTGTGTGAGGAGAGGAGAGCCGATCGCCTAGCAACCAGCTCTCTATTTACATCACCTGATGGCTCTGATTGAACACAGCCGTCATGTGATCAGGAGGGCCAATCACAGAACCCTCCTGCCAATCGGAGTTGCGCCATGTCCGGGTGACATGAGTGCATCAGGGTCGCGCCTCTGCACAGGCATGCGCGTGTGCGATCCCCCTCCTTCTGAGGGACGTTCCTGAATGTCCACTCAGGAGGTGGTTAATTATTTAACACTGAACTTTCCAGTGAAAGGCTGTGCATGGGAGGGTGTCTCAGGACAAGTCTGATCATTGAAGGAGAGCATGCTGAGTTCCCAGCAGAGGTAGAGAACTGACCACGGTGTGCTCTCCTGCTTAGTGTGGTCAGTTTTTAATAGGAAAGCAGAGGGTGTAGCAAGAACACTAGAATATTACACAAAGGAAGCAATACAAAGAGAACAGGATACTTTTTCATACACGTACATGGTACAGCAGGCACATCTCATGAATATGAAATGTTGGGGTTACATATTCTTTAATTTGTTTTGTAACTTTCTGTTTTGGCTATGGGACAGGAAGTGAAGGTAAATCTCAACAAAATGGGACACAGATGGCCAGAAGAAAAAATGACAGGGGCTATAACCCTCCCTTACTTGATCTAAAATGGGGGGGGGGGAGTTTTGCCTTTAGTTTTACTTTGCTAAGTGAGCAGTCTGTTCCTTTAGTAAATGAACGCTGCACTTCTAAACACTTGTCCCCGTGTTGTTGTTTTTTTGGATTTTCCTTAACCCTTCTTCCAGTCTTCCGCATGTGATCAGCCGAATGGGCAAGTCTGAACCTGTGGACGTCAACTTGTTCTGTTTAGTGGCCATAGACTTTTACAGGCACCAGATCGATGAAGAGCTGGACCGCAGGGCCTTCCAGTCAGTGTTTGAGTTGGTGGCTGCACCGGGAAGCCCGTATCACAGCCTGCTGATGTGTTTGCAGAATGTGAATAAGACGACGGTGTTTTAAGCACTTTGCGGGTGAGGCTGGTATTGGAGCAGAATTCCAGAACAGTACAAGAAGGGAATGACGCTGGTCTTTTCTTCACCAACATCTCTACCCAGGCCCTACAACCTCACCCACCCCTCCCCGGAGTCACTGTGACTCCCACTCTGCTCTGAATGTCTCTTCTTTGTAAATATTTGATTGCCGTTAGTTTTTTTAGTTTTTTTTGCTTTACTACAGTGAATGTAAATGTCCTGTTCTTTTTCACGTTTTCCAGTGGGAGTCTGTAACAGCACAAAGCTGCATCACTAAACTCAAAGCACTCGTCTTACTAAACCTTGTCTATGTGGAACCCGTTTGTGGAGATGAGGACGGCATCTGCCTTAGCACTGAATCATTCCCCTCTAGTGCTGCAGGTGGTTGACGGTCACCGCTATGAGTATTGTGGAAAGATGGCGTAGCTGGAAAGAAAAAGATACTCCCATAGGGGCGTCTGTGTACTGAGCACGGCAGAATCTTCCCTGCCCTTTTTCACTTAATTTGGGTATTGACATAAATGATTTTAACTCCTATTTCTATATTATGTAAAATATGTATAATTGTAAAACCCTACAGTTCGTGATACTATCATTTCACATTACAAAAACCACTCTGAGAACTCATCTTGCTTGTACTGACTGGTTTGTAGTCCTCATTGGCCCAAACAAAGAAGACATTTGTTTCAGCCTCATTTACGTTGTCATGTTAAAGTGTACCTGTCGGGTATATGCAGGGCATGAACCCATTTTTGTGATCTGAACCAAAAATCAGCGGTCACTAGGAATGTTGGATTGTGCTGAGACAATTTTGAACTTGGGGAGCTGTCCATTAATGATTCCATACAGAGTTTGTATCTTAGGAGGTTCGCTGTCTTTCCATTTCAGTAGAATAACTTTCCTTGCATAAAACATAATAGTCCGTATTAGTATGCGGGTAGCCACTGGGTGAACTAAGTCATTCAGTATACCCAGTAATCCCACTTCGGGTGTTCTGGGAATTGGTGTGTTAAGCTGTTCATCACAAAATTTGAATAAGTCTCTCCAGTATTGGTTGAGTCCAGGGCAGCTCCAGAACATATGAAACATATTAGCATTGTCACTAGTACACCGAGCACAACTAGCATTCACTCTCAGCCCCATACGTGCCAGTCTATCAGGAGTATAGTGTAGATGGTGGATAAATTTAAACTGTATATATTGGTCAGCGGTACATATAATATCTTGAAAGCAAGCCTCAGTAACTTCTTCCCACCCCTCCTCTGTTAGTACAGGTATCAGTTTTTGCCATTTGGTGAACGAGGTTTGGAACGGGTCTGCTCCCGCCATGTTCAGGTGGTTATAGAAGGTTGTCACCATTTTTGTTATATCTGGGTCGGAGAGATGATCTTCCAAAGGGGGTGTTCTGAGCTCCATGGTCAGGGTACCAAATTGGGCCCGAGTGGCATGTCTGATCAGAAGATACTTATAAAAAAATTTGTTAGGTATGCCATACTTGGCTTTTAGGTGGTCAAAAGTCACAAAAATACTATTTGAAAACAAGTGTGTCAGGTGCGTAACTTGCATCCTTGACCACCATTTCGAGTCGGGATGACCATGGAGCTCAGGGAGATTTGGGTTATCCCAAATTGGAGTGTTTGGCGACCATGTACTCATACCTTTGGACAGGAGTCCGTTGCTCTCCTTCCAAGCTAGTAAACCAACATCCCTGGGGGAAAGTCTGGAGCATTTGTTGGGTCTAGACCTGTGCATCACATCAAGTGCCTTGGTACCTTCCTCATAAAATGAGGACATCAGGGAGACAGCGGGGGGCCGAGGGTCGGAGTGCATCCACTCATAAATAAACGTGAGCTGTGAGGCAAGAAAGTACTTCTGCAGGTTAGGGCATGCTAGTCCTCCCCTGCTTTTAACCGCTTGCAGGGACGTTTTAGATATACGTGGATGGGCAGCTTGCCAAACAAAGGAAGACAGAACTGCCTCCACCTTTTGGAACATTTTTTTTGGGAGATACACTGGAGCTGCTCTAAAGAAATACAAAAATTTTGGCAAAAAAATCATTTTGAAGATATTGATACGTCCTATTAAATTTAGTGGGAGGGTTGACCAGACTTGAAGTTTGTCCGTCATTTGTTTTATTACTGGTGTGATGTTAAGATCTACGAATCTGGAGAGGTCATTATGTATTTGAACTCCTAGGTATTTAAAAGACTGAGCAGTTTTCAGTCTAGAGTTCTCAAGGTATTTATATGGGATCAGAGGACCTATAGGAAAGGCTATGGATTTCTCCCATCCGACCCTCAGCCCCGACACCTCCCCAAACTCCTCAACCACCTGCATCAAACTTCTAAAAGAGCTCTCTTTGCCGTCCAGGTAGATTAACGCGTCGTCTGCGTATAGAGAGATTTTCTCCAATTGTGTTCCGCATTGGATGCCCCCAATCCCCGCGGCCTGCCGCACCGCCAGCGCTAGTGGCTCAATGGCGATAGCGAACAGGAGCGGAGAGAGGGGGCACCCTTGTCTGGTTCCCCTCTGCAAGGCAAATGCCACCGAGACATCACCATTGGTTCGGACTCTCGCACTTGGGTGCGCATATAGTAGACCGACCCACCTTAAAAACAGGGGGCCGAAACCCATATTTGACATGGTTTCCCATAAAAATGTCCAGCGGACCGTGTCAAACGCCTTTAACACATCTAAGGATAGCACTAGATGGCTTTGCTTCGTTACGTGTGCCCTATGGATATGTAGATACAGTCTGCGGATGTTATCAAACGTGTTGCGACCCGGCATGAACCCCGCTTGGTCTGGGGGGATAAGAGCTAAAATAACTTTTTGTAGTCTCTGGGCCAAAATTTTGGCCAGAATTTTCACATCAGTGTTTAAAAGTGAAATCGGTCGATAAGATTCACATAGCAGTTTGTTCTTTTCGGGTTTAGGCAAGACAACAATGAGGGCCTCATTCATGGAAGCTGGCAGAGTACCCTGCTGCAGAGAATTTCGGAACGTGTGCAGAAGCTTGGGGGCAATTACCTCCGCATAGGTCTGATACCACCCGGAGGGAATACCATCCAAGCCCGGAGTCTTTGAAGGGGGCAGAGAGCGGATTGCTGCCTCTACCTCTTCCAAAGTGATCTCCTGTTCCAGAAGCCCCCTCTGTGCCTCATCCAATGCCGGGAAGGCCATGGAAGAGAAAAAGCCCCTAAACGTGGCCTCCTGTGGTGGGTCTAGGTCGGTGTACAGGTCACTGTAGTAGGTAGCAAATGTCTGGTTAATGCATACTGGATCATTGGTTATGGAGCCGTCCTTCAGTGTAATGGCCGGTATTGAGCTGTCTGTATATTCGGTGTGGGCCAGAAAAGCCAGCA
Organism: Lithobates sylvaticus; assembly: GCA_028564925.1. NCBI lineage: Eukaryota > Metazoa > Chordata > Amphibia > Anura > Ranidae > Lithobates > Lithobates sylvaticus. The sequence continues at coordinate 710,511,950 of CM053026.1, read as the reverse complement.
TCCTACCATTTTTACCGCCATGTTCGTGTATTCTTGCAGATAGGTATAGTTGTTGTTTTTTAGTCATATCTACCTGGTGTAGTTGTAATGCATTATGTGCGTTTGAAATTGTCCCCCGAGTCTCATCTGTCAGATCCCTCATGTGTTGGGCTCTAGCGTCCTCTAGATTTTTTTCCAGCTCCACCAGGTGGGCCGCCCCCGTAGCTCTATAGTGTTTGATACGTGAGATATAAGCCCCCCGTAGGACTGCTTTAAAGGCGTCCCACGTGGGTCCAGGTTCTGCGGTATCTAAGTTGTTGGACCAGTAGTCTAGCATATCCAGCGAGATAGCTTCCTGTATCTCAGGGGTGGATATCCATAGGGGGCTCAGTCTCCATATCCGAAACGTCGGCCTGTGTCCCAGAGTTAGGGTAACTGTCATAAGTGAGTGGTCTGATATGGTCTGTGAGACATAGTCCATATTTAAAACATTCGGCAGCAGGTCCCTGCTGGCAAGTGCATAGTCTATTCTAGAGAGAGAACCGTACGTTCTAGACTGGCATGAGAAAACTTTTTTGCTGGGGAACTTCCATCGCCATATATCTACATATCCATATACCTCACACCATTTGCCAAACAATCTGGAGTCATTTAGCTGTGGTTTCAGTCTATCAATGGATGACTGCAACACTGAGTTGAAGTCACCCATTAGTAGCACTGGACAGCTGGGTAATAAAGAAAGTTGTGTACTTATATCCGTAAAGATTACTGCTGAAACCGGAGGGGGGGGGGGGGGGGGACATATACTGTTGCCATAATCAATGGGGTGCCGCGAACTGAGGCATGAAGTATCAAATACTGTCCTTTAGAATCAGAGATTACCCTATGACATTCAAAAGGAAGGCCTTTGCGTATTAGCACCGCCACTCCGCGGGCATAATTAGAATATGTGGAGGTGTAACTATGGGCAACCCAATGTTTTTTGAGCGCTAGGACTTTTGACCCTGTCAAGTGGGTTTCCTGCAGGCAAAGAACATGGGGTTGCAATTTCTTGATCCGCTCAAAAATCAGTGCACGTTTAAATTTAGAATTCATTCCTCTCACATTCCACGAGCAAATCTTTACGTCAGCCATGGGACTTCCTTACAAATATTAAAACCACTGAGATCCACTCATATTTACTTGGTGTACCCCTGATTGCCATCATTGTGTTATCCAACTTTATACAGTTACCGCCATTGGGACAGAGCAACATACATCCATCCTTCAACCAAACTCCATTCATACACACACACACATAGCAACAGAAAAAAAGAAAAAAAAGATTGAACTGTACATGTCCCGCCGTCAACTGACAGCAACACCCCTGCCCTGCTCTCTGAAAAACGGAGAGGGCTTGTACCCCAAACTAGGGCCATGCATGGGGCGCATGGCCTGGAACCTATTTGGTCCATATTAGCAAGTTAGAGCCAATACTGTGGCTAACGTCTCTCCGCATGTGGAGTAGCTCCAGCTCCCCCCCATTCGTGGCGGGAGGTCTGTACCCCACTGGGAGAACAAGTGCGGTTGATCTGCATTGCCGGTTAAGTGACTTGGGACACCACTGCAGGCATATCAAAAAGGGTTGGCAAAATCAAAAATCAGAAAAATAAGAAAAATAAACGGCAGCAGCAAACACCCTACAGGGGGTCACTTTACGCAAAGTTGGCCAGTCACGAGCCATTTGAGTGACTGGAGGACAAGAGGATATCATTGCCTACGGTAAACTTCAGTCAGCTGGTGCTCGAGGGGGTCTTGGCAGGGTTTCCCACCATGCGATGACATTCTTTGGCGACTGGAAGAATAACACTTTTTCATCATGTACCACCTGTAGAGTAGCTGGAAATAACATGGAGTATTGGATAGCGTGGTCTCTCAGGTGCTTCTTGACTGCTTGGAACTGTGCACGCTGGTTGCGTACCGCAACTGAGTAATCAGGGTACAGTGATACTGTAGCATTGTTAATCTTGAGACTGCCTTTCTGTCTGGCAGCTCGCAGGATGGAGTCCCTGTCCCTGTAGTTGAGCAGTCTCATAATTGATGGGCTACTTCTGGTACCATACTTGTCAGCTTATATACAGTGGAGAAAATAATAATTTGATCCCCTGCAGAGTTTGTAAGTTTGCCCACTAAGAAAGAAATGAAGGGTCTAAAATTTTTATCATAGGTATATTGTAAGTGATAGAGCCAGAATATCAACCAAAAATCCATTAAAAAAAACATGCTACAAATGGTATAAATTGAGTTGCAGTTCAGTGAGTAAAATACGTATTTGATCCCCAAGCAAAACATGACTTGGTACTTGGTGGAAAAACCCTTGTTGGCAATCAGAGGTAAGACGTTTCTTGTAGTTGGTTACCGGGTTTGCACACGTCTCAGGAGGGATTTTAGTCCACTCTTATTTACAGATCTTAACTAGTGGCTATAGCAGCCGCTAGTGATAATTGCAAGTAAATCCGGCAGGCTGGTTGTACCCAAGTTGATCGATCAACTTGGTACATTCAGCCTGCCTATCTGTCAACTTGGTACATTCAGCCTGCCGAACTTGGTACATTTAGCCTACTCACTACATTTAGCCCGCATGAACTGGCTTCGTAATGACATGGGCTTCCCAATGGTTCCCATACCTTCTCAAAAAAAGTTATGAGTTGCATTCTCCTTTTAGTAGTTTGGCCATACTGACTATGGTCAGAGTATGACATCTCCTGGAGAGGTGATAGTCGGTATACCCAAGCGCTGAAAGTATGTTATTTGTGTGCTGCCAGAAGGGGATAAACTTTGCACCGTGTGTGCATCATATCCCCTTGTTGCAAAGTTGGGAAGGAGGTTGTTCTGGGCCCTGGCACTCCAGCAATGTGAACAATAAGCATTAGTTGTCTCACTCCCCATGGTTCTCCATGATCTTTCCTTCTGTGGAAGAAAGCTAGACTGTATTTGGATATACAGACTTAATTTTACTGCGGAAAGATCTATCACCTGAAAAATCTTTCCATCTATGTACAAGCTCAGATCACTAAAGCTGGGTCTTTGGAAGGGACATAATTAAGAGGATAACTGACTTTTATGTTGGGGGGGCAGGGGACAAGAACAATTGGCTTACAAATTCTAACTAAATCTGTATTTCCCTAGAAAGTCTGAGAGCCTATAGACAGACATATATTCATTTCCTGATGTGACCATAATCAGCCTGGCTGGGGCAACAATCCTGTTATGCCTATGGGTACGTCTATACTGAAATTAAAGTGGTTCTAAAGGCAGAAGGTTTTTTATCTTGATGCATTCTCCATGTCTGAATGGACACACAGTGCAGTGGCTCGGCTCGATTGCCCCCATAGTGAGCTGCTTGCTGTGGGGGCAGGAGGGAGGAGCCAGGAGCGCCAGTGTTCTGCCGAGAACTGTCCCCCCATCGGTTAGTGTCCGCCCTGTTGCAAAGTACGGAGGACAAGGAGATGCCGAAAGTCTCTGAAGATGAACGGCGCCTGTGCACTTGATAGTACCTTCTGCCCTGAGGCCAGGTTCAAGCCCCACCATGCAAGTGGACAAACGGGAACTTAGTGACAGGGCCCCTCGCGGGCTCGCTTCGCTCGCCAATTTTTTATTCTAACTCTATGTCCACTTGGATGGTGGGGCTTGAACCTGGCGCAGGCGCCGTTCATCTTCGGAGACTTTCAGCATCTCCTTGTCCTCCGTACTGTGCAAGCGCAGTACAGGGCGGACACTATCCGACGGGGGACAGTATTCGACAGAACACCAGCGAGGGACTTGAAAACAAGACTTTAATATCACTTTAACAAAGAATGATGAGCTATACAGCAAAGATGACCAAAATGTCTAATTTTGTAGTTTATTTACAATGTACATTGCCTGTTTTACTATCTGCAGCCTCTTCCCAACTGAAAAGAATAACTCAGCCCAGCTTCTGTAGAATAAGTATTGTGTCAGTTAAAATAGGATAGACTATATCATAGAATAGGGCTCACAGCCTTTTCAGGAGACAACATAGCTTGTAAACAAAGTCATTACAGCTGGGCAGGAAGCCTTGAATTTGTGAGCAGCATTATTTTTCACTAATATTTGCAAGACTGATCACCTCCTGCTCCAATGGATCTTAAACAATGTTCACAAATCCTTAATTAAGCCAGCCATACTTGGATTGAAAGTCGCCTGGTTCAGGGACCAGCTGAATTTCGATCTATGTATGGGGCAGGTTGATTGTATCCAATTTGAGATCCATTGATTGACTTTGGTACAACCAGCATGTACGATTTTATTTTTTTTGGCCCAAAATTACTGCCGGCGGCTATAGCTGCCAGCAGTAATAATGTTCCAATGCCAAACCCACCCCCACTGGCAGAACACAATATCGCTGTGCGAGGCCTTTCCCAACCGAATGTGTTGATTGGGGAATTAAGCGATTTTCTTCCCTTCCTGTGGTGGAAGGAAAGAAAATCGAATCGGCTATGAGCTGCTTTACTGAATCGGTAGAGGTGTGTCAAATAAAAATCATAATTGCGTCTGTCACCTATCACCAACAATAAAATATACCAAGTATTGAGTTGTCAAATTCCAAATAAAAGCTGTACAGCTTTGGTGGCTAGAAATAAAGTTATTTGGCAAAGACATGAGTTTGGGGTTGGCATCATCACCAAGTGATGATCACGGGTAATGTGCAGAGCACACCAGGAGCTGGGCTAGTGGCACAGAGATGGCAGTCTCTGAAAATTGCCAGCCATACCATTCTGTCATGTAGCAAGGCGGGGATGGGCGATCACAGGTGTTCCATGCATTTTTACTAGCAGGTAAAACGCTTCTTGTATATGTGTTTCAACAGTGTTTTATCTTGAGCTCCCATTTAACACCCTAAATCAGGGGTCTCAAACTTGCGGCCCTCTAGCTTTTTCGAAACTACAAGTCCCATCATGCCTCTGGGAGTCATGCTTGTAACTGTCAGCCTTGCAATGCCTCATGGGACTTGTAGTTTTGCAACAGCTGGAGAGCCACCAGTTTGAGACCCTTGCCCTAAATTACCCTCTACCCTATCTACGGAGTGAAACCTTTAATACCTCCTTGATTGATTTTCTTTTGAATAAAACTAATTCTAGATCTGGAGGAGCATGGTCCTTGATGACTTAGACCCCTTTCACACTAAAGCGCTTTTCGGGCACTTTGACACAAAAAAAAGCACCTGAAAAGCTCATGAAAAACTATTTCAATTAAAATCAATGAATTCTTTCACACTGGGGCAGTGCGCTGGCAGGGTGGTAAAAAAAAACGCCCCTCTCCATTGAAATGAATGGAAAGCTCTTGAAAAGTGCCTGAAAAGCTCTTCAAAAGCACGCAGTGGCAGTTTAGAAGCGCCTCAGTGTGAAAGGGGCCTAGGACCCACTGCTTTTTTTTTTTTTTTGTAGTAGCTCAATTGCCCTACTGCAATTGCCTGAGATTAATAGCATAGGACCAGAGATCAGTTACTGGCTGGAACAACGAGCTCCACGAGGTGTAAGTTCCCAACAGCAATTAATCACATAGGATTGTGCAATTGCAATTGTGCACCTTAGTCTGCAATTAATCATTGTTGCTAATGTGTAGCTTACAACTCAGAGAGACAATTGTTACATCAGTGATCTCTATATTTCTGGTCTGCTGCAGTTAATCAAAGGCAATTTCAGTAGAATGATTGAGTTACTAAAACTCACACTTTGGACAACCCGGCTCTTTTCACATGAAGCATTCTTGCTGATAGACTTATAAACATCTACATCTTTTATAATAAACTCCTTCTGCTTCCGGCCTCTCCAGACAGCTAAAGATTGCCAGCTATTTAGCGTTTGCTTTGCTTATGGCTGAGCATTCATAGTGCTATATACCTCTTTTGTGCCCTTGTTTAATAACCCTTCTGTACCCTTCCGTACTCACCTCCATGGGCAGGGCCATGTTGTTAAGCATTAATAGGAAGTCAGTACACTAATATCTGCCATCAGCTATATGTTCTATTCAAACACATCTGGCTAGCTGCTGCATGTCATTTGGGCCTTTGGGTTCTTCACCAGTCCCATGCTTCATCTCATCCATTTCCAGAATTCCTATTGGACATGAGCAGTCCAATTCATAAATTCTTCTGGGCTATGATAGGTCACAGCCGGAGCCCAGATGTGTTTTTGTTTTCACAGTAAAACAGAGTATATATTAAAATGTATGTTTAAATTAAAGATTGCTGGTTATATTGCACACATGAATTAAAGAAACGTTGAACTGTACAACTGCTCGTCTGTGGTGTGTGTGAGTGCTCTCTTAGATTTTGTGACGTTTAGAACTTGCAGCAAGAACATTCATCTCTTCTACTACAGCGTCCCTGCTACATTTTCTGGTAAGTGACTGAAAACTCTGGGGGGAGATTTGATAAACTGGAGTACTCAGAAGTTTGGTTACTTTGCACAGCTGCACCAGATTCTAACTAGTTCAATTAACCACTTGCCCAACGAAAACTTTTACTCCTTTCCTGCCCAGGCCGATTTTCAGCTTTCAGCGCTCTCACACTTTGGCAATTGCGCAGTCGTGCAACACTGTACCCATATGACATTTTTATGTTTTTTTTCACACAAAATAGAGCTTTCTTTTGGAATTTTTTGGAACCACTGGAATTTTTTATTTTTTTTGCTAAACAAATGACTAGACCAAAACTTTTTGGAAAACATTTTTTTTCATAGTTTGTTATAAAATTTTGCAAACAGGTATTTTTTTTCTCTTTCACTGCTGTGTGCTGATGAGGTGGCACTGATTGGCAGCACTAGTGGGCACTGTTGGGACTGCACTGGTAATCAGGACACTGGTTATCAGTGCAGATGTCCCTTTAACACAAGCCGGTTATCATCTCTCTTCCCTCCTCATGCTGTCAGCATGAGGAAAGGAAAGCCAATAACCTGCTTGCATTTACATTGTTATCAACTGTCATTGGACACAGCTGATCGCATGGTAAAGGGCCACTGTGATTAGCCCTTTACCCACGATCTGTGATCAGCTAAGTCTGAAGGACTCGGTGATCACAGAGCATGCTGCCCTTATTTGGATGCCCTCCCGGCAAAGTAGGCTGCACTGTAGCCGTATTTCGGCTATAGCGTGGGTGGGAAGGGGTTAAGCTTTGACAATAAAACCTGGAAGCTAAAATCATATCTTCCCCTATAGGTCTCATTTGAAGGGATATAAAGGTTTTTGGTACATTTTTATTAAAACAAATGTTGGTAAATTTTTATAGACTGTATAAAATTCGTTGGTAATGAAAGCACAAAACGGATCAGAGTGCTTCCAAGATGCACTATATGGCCAAAATGACTTGGATCCCCTTCAGATTATTGATTTCAGGTGCTTAAAACTTTGTGATAGCAGTTTGGGGAAGGCCCTTTTCTGTGGCGGCATGACCGTTCCTTTGTGCACAAAGCCAACTCTATAAAAATGTACCTTTTGATAAGTTTGGTCTTGAGGAACTGGAGTGGCCTGCACAGTGGATGAACCGGAATGCCTAATGTGGGTTGAATCTCACAAGATCTGTTTTGGCTGAATGGGCACAGATTTCTGCAGACACATTCCAAAGGCATTTTCTTAGGAAAAGAGGCTGTTCTAACTGCAAAAGGGAGGCGGCTCTATATGAATGCCTCTGGTTTTAAAATGGGATGTCCAACAAGCTCATATACAGTGCATCCAGAAAGCATTCACAGCACTTCACATTTTCCATATTTTGTTATGTTACAGCCTTATTCCAAAATGGATTAAATTAATTGTTTTCCTCAAAATTCTACAAACAATCCCCGATAATGACAACATGAAGGAAATTTGGTTGAAATCTTTGCAAATTTATAAAAAATTTATAAAAAAAACAAAATCACGTGTACATAAATATTCAAAGCTTTTGCCATGAAACTCAAATATGAGCTCAGGTGCATCCTGTTTCCTCTGATCATCCTTGAGATCTTTCTACAACTTGATTGGAGTCCACATGTGGTAAATTCAGTTGATTGGACATGACTTGGACACACCTGTCCATATAAGGTCCCATGGGTAACAGTGCATGTTGGAGCACAAACCAAGCCATACAGTCCAAGGAATTGTCTGTAGACCTCCAAGACAGGTTAGTATCAAGGCACAGATCTGGGGAAGGGTACATAAATATTTTTGCAGCTTTCATGTACTTGGTCAGTGAGCCCGATGTGTAGAGAAGGGCCTCTTGTACAGCTCCGGGGCCACTGATAGTGAGACAGTAGTCGCAGGAGCGCGGTGACATAGGAGTACCTGTAATCAGTCCAGTAGTCTGCGTGGCTGCAGTCAGCAGGTCAATGTGGCAGCCAGTAGGCTGGTAGTAAAAGAGCTGGCACGGAACTTGGCAGATTGTAGTAGGCTGCTGAAAGCAGGAACCAGATGAGGACTTGCTGGACTGCCAGTTGTAGCAGGCTGGATGAGCAAGATGTGGGGTCAGACAAGCCGGGTTGGTAACGCCGGGCATTTCAGGCATAGACAGCAGAATAGTCGGGTCACAAGCTCAGTCGGTACCGGCAAATCAAGCAGAAGCGGAATCCAATAGACAAGCTGGGGTCAGGGTATGAAGCAGACAATCAGGTTAGGGGTAAGCCAGATGAAGATCAGAGGTCGCATGGAATCAGGAACAACACAGAAGCTGCAGACCAAAACGGCAATGAGTCCATACAGAAGCCTGTTTAAATGGCCCGCTTGGCTCCAGCATTAGTGACGGGTGCACGTTCCCAAGCTATGAACATCTGCCTGGCCAGTTGCTGGTCTGCGCATTTATGTGCTCTGTGAAGCTTCATTTGTACTACGAACATGCCTTCCCTGACAGCAGCATTAAAGGTCCCAATGAGCACAGTGGCCGCTATAATCTGTAAATGGAAGAAATTTGGAACCACCAGGACTCTTCCTAGAGTGGGCCGCCTGGCCAAACAGCGATCGGGGGAAAAGTTCCTTAGTCAGGGAGGTGACGAAGAACCCGATGGTCACTGACAGAGCTCCAGCGTTTCTCTGTAGAGAGGCGAACCTTCTAGAAGAACAACCATCTCTGCAGCACTTCACCAATCAGGCCTGAATGTTAGAGCCAGACTGAAGTCACTCCTTTAGTAAAGGCCCATGACAGCCTGCCTTGAGTCTGCCAAAAGGAACCTGAAGGGCTCTCAGACCATGAGAAACAAAATTCTCTGGTGTGATGAAACAAAGATTGAAGTTAAATAGCAAACGTCCTGTCTGGAGGGAACCAGGCACCGCTCATCACCTGGCCAATACCATCCCTACAGTGAAGCATCATGCTGTGGGGATGTTTTTCAGCGGCAGGAACTGGGACAATAGTCAGGATCGAGGGGAAAAATTAATGCAGCAATGTACAGAGACATCCTTGATGAAAACCTGCTCCAGAGTGCTCTGGACCTCGGACTGGGTCGAAGGTTCATCTTCCAACAGGACAATGACCCTAAGCACACAGCCAAGATAACAACGGAGTGGCTACGGGACAACTCTGTAAATGTCCTTGAGTGGCCCAGCCAGAGCCTAGACTTGAACCTGATTGAACATCTCTGGAGAGATCTGAAAATGGCTGTGCACCGACTCTCCCCATCCAACTTGATGGAGCTTGAGAGGTCCTGCAAAGAAGAATGGGAGAAAGTACCGGGCCCTATGCAGATAAGGACAAGATAAATATATCCGGTCCTCACCACAGGAAATAAGAATGACAATGAAAGAAAACAATAAATTTGAACAAGGATAGCTTTCTTTTGGTGGTATTTAATCACTGGGTTTTTTATTTTTTGTATGTCACATGGATATGTTTTTATTGAAGGCTTATAGGGAAAAGGTACCTTGTTACCAATACACGCTGATTCCCAATACAGATATTAGCACCACCCCTCTAATTTTCACACACAGCATATGCATACCACAAATTACACCCCAAAACACATTCTGCTATTACTCCTGAGTACGGCGATACCACATGTGTGAGACTTTTACACAGCGTGGCCACATACAGAGGCCCAACATGCAGGGAGCGCCATCAGGTGTTCTGGAGCACCCAGGACAATTCTGACATTTCTCTCCTACATGTAAAAATCATCATTTATTCGCTAGAAAATTACATAGAACCCCAAAATATTATATATGTTTTTTTTTTAGCAAAGACCCTAGAGAATACAATGGCGGTCGTTGCAACTTTTTATCTAGCACGGTACTTGCGCAGCAATTTTTCGACCGTGTTTTATTTGGAAAAAAAATGTTTTGTGCTTTACAAAAAACAAAACTGTAAATTTAGCCCAATGTTTTTGCATAATGTGAAAGATGAAGTTACGCCGAGTAAATAGATACCCAACATGTCACCCTTCAAAATTACACACGCTCGTGAAATGGCGCCAAACTTCGCTACTTAAAAATCCCCATAGGTTTTAATTTTGTTTACTGGTTACATGTTTTGAGTTACAGAGGAGGTCTAGGACCAAAATTATTGTTCTCGCTCTAACGTTCGCAGCGATACCTCACATGTGTGGTTTGAACACCGTTTTCATATGTGGGCGGGACTTACGTATGCGTTCGCTTCTGCGTGCGAGCACACGGGGACAGGGACGCTTTAAAAAAATATATATATTTTATTGTTCATTTTACTTTATTTATTTTAGTTTGACCCTTTTTTTCCCCCCAAAAAATTTTTTGATCACTTTTATTCCTATTACAAGGAATGTAAACATCCCTTGTAATAGGAATATGGCATGACAGGTCCTCTTTACAGTGAGATATGGGGTCAATAAGACCCCACATCTCACCTCTAGGCTGGAAAGCCTGAAATAAAAAAAAAAAAAAACGATCCTGGCTTTGATCGTAGCGAGTATCGCAGGGTATTGTGTATCGCAGGGTATTGTTGTGTATCGCAGGGTATGGCAGAGTATCGCAGGGTATGGCAGAGTATCGCCGGGTATTGCAGAGTATCGCCGGGTATTGCAGAGTATCGCCGGGTATTGCAGAGTATCGCCGGGTATTGCAGAGTATCGCCGGGTATGGTAGAGTATTGCAGAGTATCGCCGGGTATTGCAGAGTATCGCCGAGTATCGCCGAGTATCGCAGGGTATGGCAGGGTATGGCAAAGTATCGCAGGGTATGGCAGAGTATCGCAGGGTATGGCAGGGTATGGCAGGGCATCGCAGGGTATGGCAGAGTATCGCAGGGTATGGCGGGGTATGGCAGAGTATTGCGGGGTATGGCAGAGTATTGCGGGGTATGGCAGAGTATTGCGGGGTATGGCAGAGTATTGCGGGGTATGGCAGAGTATCCATCCATCCATGCTCAGCCACCCCTCCATACCCTGCAATACCCAGCAATACACTGCAGGCTATTGCTGTGTATTGCATGGTATGGAGGGATGGCTGAGCGGTTGTTAACTGGTTAAATACCCAAATGCCCATTTTATTTATCTAATGCCACAGTCACGTGACCATCCTTCTGTTTACTTCCTGGGGGTCCTTCTTTGGGTGCCCACATCACTGCCTGCATGGTGTCCACACCTCCTGTTGGGGCGACACTTCCATTGGTCGGATCCTCTCTCCAGAGACAGGAAAACTCATGAGGAGGTGAGGAGACCAGTGCCCAAGAAGATAATGAGCGAGGACAAATGTCTGGAGCATAGGGTGGGAACTTTGATCTGTTACTCTGCTAAACGGCTTAGGAAGAGATGTTCAGAATCCAGGCTGAGGAGTAAGGTAACTGAGGCCCAATGCACTATTTACACTTAATTTCTGCCCCAAGTTGGGCTTTAGTCAACCACTTCAATACTGGACACTTTTTTTTACCCCCTTCCTGTCCAGGCCAATTTTTAGCTTTCAGCGTTGTCACACTTTGAATGAGAATTGCACAGTCATTCAACATTGTACTCCTAACGAAAATTTTATATTTTTTTCACACAACTAGAGTTTTCATTTGGTATTAAATCAGCACTGGGTTTTTCATTTGCTGCTAAATAAACAAAAACGACAGAAACTTTTTTTTTTTTTGTTTCTGTTTTATACAATTTTGCAAATAATGAATCTTCCAATTTTTATTTTTTTTCTAACATACTGTGACCAGAGGAATAAAGTGTTACCATAGTAACACTGCTACTCTGGGGAAGTGATCAGGATTTTATTTTTTATTTTTAATTATTCTTGCATATACCAATGGATTTCATTCTTATAAGCAACCATTTTTTTCTGAATGAAACTACTTCATTCAGTGTCTTGTTGTGATTGGTCAAAGTTTATCACATGGTACAGATGGTCTGTACCATGTGTTCACTGTGACCAATCACAGTTAGCAACAGAACTGTATACAGTGGATGGCATGAAAGAGATGGCATCATCCTGTCCTGTTTTGTTGCTACAATGTTGCTAAGATAATCCAACTGTTCACCTCCATCATAACAGGAGTGAGCTCTTTCTAACATTCAAACCACTTCATATTTGCTTTTTCTCCCCTGATGCAGTAACTGTGAGCTCAGCATTTGGGATCTCAATTGTGTGACGGTGGAAGTAAACAATAACAGCTGGGGGGGGGGGGTATCTCCTCCTTTTTTCGGAGGTTGAACGTGAAGGACATAAGCCTTGTTTTAATGATGTAAGTCAGATCCCCATATCATTGTTCTAATAGGTTGATTGAGATACCTTGTAACGACACCCCGCGTATGAAAGGGGTTAAAGTCGTTTAGGAAATTCCCTTCCCGAACACCAAGGCAGCTACCAAACACTCCGATCAGCCGAACAAGAAACCCATACGAATAACTCTCCCCCCAAGCACGAGACAAGGCTCTGTTTTGAGGGTCAAACAGGAATGAATCTTTATTGAAAGGAATACAGGTCTTGTATACAGTAAAAGAGGAGGTGCATACCTCCTGCTCACATTACTCTTAAAATACACCGGTGACCAGAAACCTAATTAATATGAGCTAATTAACTAATCACTTTAGACAGCCTAGATGACTCAGACATGACCTTTAGGCCAGACTTGCCGTCTTGTAGTTCAGAATACACCATCGAATCAACACAGACTCCTTTACACAATAGCAGAGTTAAGTAACAGAAACAATGGGAATCTAATGACTCTTATATCCCATAATAGACTTATTTACAATAAACACATTCTAGCAGACAACAGACAGACAGATGTTGATGACATCAGCACCTTCTATGAGCCTCAACATTATGAAGCAATCACTATAATATGGCATATACAGGGTTCCCAGCGTCTGTGTTTTGGGGGGATATGGACTTGAATCCAAAGTAGCACCACCTCCAGGGTCCCCAGGCATACAGCTCACATATGCCAGGTCCCATAATTGGTCGGCAAGAGGCTAGCATTCAGTCCCGTCCAAAAGCCTCTGTCTCGGCTAGGTCTGTCACATACCTTTTTATAAATGCACCACTAATAAACCCTTGAATTTTATTTTATGTAGCACTCCCTTGTCATCCCTATGTTTTGCTGCGCTGTAATAAAAACCTTAAATGCTATTTAGCACATCTTTATTATCCCCATATTTTGCCAAAGAACATGCCGCAAGCAATGTATATTTAATTTAATTTCTTTTTACCAATCTGATTACATAAAAAACATTCAGAAAAACTAAATCTTGACTCCATTTTATTTGGCCTTTTATTAGTTTTCAATTATTGTTATGATTACTACTGAAAATACTTTTGACATATAGAGGAATTTGGGGTGTTACAAAATAATCTGGTTCGGGTGTCACCTACACTAGATATGCCTCAGGGTCAGATTTGGGTGACTCCTGGAGAAAATGTAACATTTCTGTACACAGTGCTCAACATTCATCTAAGGCCCCTTTCACACATGCAGACCGTTCGTCCGTTTTTTCATATGTCCGTTTACGGATCAAAACAGACATCAATGCTTCTCTATGGGATAGCGGACGTTGGCGGATGATCATCTGCTAACGTCCGTTAACATCCGTCTCCGTTAACCACTTCAGCCCCGGACCAATTGGCAGCCAAAGGACCAGAGGTCTTTTTTCAATTTCGCACTGCACTGCTTTAACTGGTAATTGCGCGGTCATGCAATGTTGTAACCAAACGAAATTTGCGTCCTTTTCTTCCCACAAATAGAGCTTTCTTTTGATGGTATTTGATTGCCTTTGTGATTTTTATTTTTTGCGCTATAAACGGAAAAAGACCGCAAATTTTGAAAAAAAAAAATATTTTTCTACTTTTTGTTATAAGAAAAATCCATTATACTCAATTTTAGTCAAACATTTGGGCCAAAATGTATTCAACCACATGTCTTTAGTAAAAAAAAAATGCCAATAAGCGTATATTTATTGGTTTGCGCAAAAGTTATAGCGCCTACAAACTAGAGTACATTTTCTGGAATTTACACCGCTTTTAATTTATGACTGCCTATCTCATTTCTTGAGGTGCTAAAATGGCAGGGAAGTACAAAACCCCCCCAAATGACCCCATTTTGGAAAGTAGACACCCCAAGCTATTTGCTGAGAGGCATGTTGAGCCCATTGAATATTTTTTTTTTTTTTTAGTCCCAAGTGATTGAATAAAGACAAAATTTTTTTTCATAAAGTTGTCACTAAATGATATATTGCTCACACATGCCATGGTTATATGTGGAATTGCACCCCAAAATACATTTTGCTGCTTCTCCTGAGTATGGGGATACCACATGTGTGGGACTTTTTGGGAGCCTAGCCGCGTACGAGGCCCCGAAACCCAAGCACCGCCTTCAGGATTTCTAAGGGTGCAAATTTTTGATTTCACTCCTCACTACCTATCACAGTTTCGAAGGCCATAAAATGCCAAAATAGCACAACCCCCCCCCCCCCCCCCCAAATGACCCCATTTTGGAAAGTAGACACCCCAAGCTATTTGCTGAGAGGCATGTTGAGTACATGGAATATTTTATATTTTGCCACAAGTTGCGGGAACATTACAAACTTTTTTTTTTTTTTTTGCCCAAAGTTGTCACTAAATGATATATTGCCCACACATGCCATGGGCATATGTGGAATTACACCCCAAAATACATTCTGCTGCTTCTCCTGAGTACGGGGATACCACATGTGTGGGACTTTTTGGGAGCCTATCCGCATACGGGACCCCGAAAACCAAGCACCGCCTTCAAGATTTCTAAGGGCATAAATTTTTGATTTCACTCCTCACTACCTATCACAGTTTTGAAGGCCATAAAATGCCAAGATGGCACAAAACCCCCCCAAATGACCCCATTTTGGAAAGTAGACACCCCAAGCTATTTGCTGAGAGGCATGTTGAGCCCATTGAATATTTTTTTTTTTTAGTCCCAAGTGATTGAATAAAGACAAAAAAAAAAAAAAATTTATTCAAAAAGTTGTCACTAAATTATATATTGCTCACACATGCCATGGTTATATATATATATATATATATTTTTTCATTATTCAATCTCTTGGGACAAAAAAAAAAAATATTTAATGGGCTCAATATTGCTCTCAGCAAATAGCTTGGGGTGTCTACTTTCCAAAATGGGGTCATTTGGGGGGGGGGGGGGGGGGGGGAACTGTCCTGGCATTTTATGCACAACATTTAGAAGCTTATGTCACACAAGCCCTTTCTGACACTTTTTTTGTTTACATGAAAACATATATTTTTTTTTTTTGCAAGAAAATTACGTTGAACCCCCAAAAACTATATATATTGTTAAAGCAAAGGCCCTACAGATTAAAATGGTGGGTGTTGCATTTTTTTTTCCACACAGTATTTGCGCAGCGATTTTTCAAACGCATTTTTTGTGGAAAAAATACACTTTTTTTTATTTTAATGCACTAAAACACACTATATTGCTCAAATTTTTGATGAAATAAAAAAATATGATCTTAGGCCTTCATGCAGCCTCTTGGCTGAACGAAAAAAAATAGATTGATTGGGTATGCCCACCATTAGAATACCTCCCTTCATCCACCCACTTCTAATGATGGGCATACATGCAACATTTATATATGCCGAAGCATGGGGGCATCCTCCCGCAAAAAAGTTATGCCACGTACACATGGTCGGACTTTTCCACGGGCAAGCCTCCATCGGAATTTCGACCGTATGTACGTGGCATTAGGAGCAAAATCGCTCCTCCGCCCCTGCTGCCCCCATGCTTCGGCATATATGCTCTTTTTTTTAACTGTGGTGGTGAAATCACCTCCTACAGCGTTGGAGTCGCGGCTTTATGTATCGTGGGAGCAAACGCTGTTGCTGTCAAGATAAATAAATCCGCGCTGCAACTGAATGGCGTACCTGCTAAGCAAATAATGGTTAACATTAAAACAAAGTAACATTACAGTATAACAGTAAGACCTTACCATACCATACCTGCAAAGCAAATACCAAAAAAAAAACATAGTAAAAAATAAAACATTTTGTTAACGCAACCGGTGCCTAAAATATATATATGCCGAAGCATGGGGGCATCCTCCCGCAAAAAAGTTATGCCACGTACACATGGTCGGACTTTTCCACGGGCAAGCCTCCGTCGGAATTTCGACCGTATGTACGTGGCATTAGGAGCAAAATCGCTCCTCCGCCCCTGCTGCCCCCATGCTTCGGCATATATGCTCTTTTTTTTTTTAACTGTGGTGGTGAAATCACCTCCTACAGCGTTGGAGTCGCGGCTTTATGTATCGTGGGAGCAAACGCTTTTGCTGTCAAGATAAATAAATCCGCGCTGCAACTGAATGGCGCACCTGAAAACAAAAAAATGGTTAACAATAAAACACAGTAAACAAAATTACATACCTGAAAAGCAAGCATGATAAAACATTGCAGAATAGAGTAAAAAAGAGCAACAATAGAGAGAGAGAGAACAATAAAACGACAACTATTGTTGTTTTTTTTAGGGGTTTTTTTTTTTTTTTTTTTTTTTTTTTTTTTACTCTTTTTTTTTTATTTTTTACACTTTTTTTTTTAAAACTATAACTATAATTTTAACTGTAACGGTCGGGTCTCAAAATGCGATGGCATTCTTGAGACCCTGTGAAAGTGTATCCTAGCCTGTGAAATGCTGTACCCTACGCTAATACTTCACTAGTGTGTGGTAGCGTTCAAAACATTCACCAATGCAGAGACCAGAATTGTCAGGACAGCGTGGACAATAATAAAGGGTGTCACGCCTTGATCCGCGCTTGGTACAGACACGACATCTTTTTTGGGGGGCTCGTTGGGTAGGGGTACTCGGGAGGACATAAGGAAAATGCCTCTCATACAGCCGGCTAACTGCATTTGGTTGGGAATGGTGAGGTGCAGAACCGTCTTGAAACAGAAGGTCTGTGAGAACCTCTTCCTGGAATTCAAGGAAGGGTAAAGTCCCGCCTGAAGCTCCATATAGCACATGAGCATTCAGAAAAGCCAATTGGAACAAATAAATACACTTTTTTGTACCAGCGTCTAGCCTTACGGGCAACTAGGTACGGCGCCAACAACTGGTCGTTGAGGTCCACCCCTCCCATATTAAGGTTATACTCGTGGACACAGAGGGGTTTCGTCACAACACCAGCCGCCGTACGAATTTGGACTGTCGTGTCTGCATGAAGGGAGGTAAGAACGAAAAAATTCTTATTATCCCTCCACTTCACAGCGAGCAAATTATTACACTGAAAGCAGGCTCTCTCCCCCAGCCTAAGAGGGGAATCTACAAGCCGCTGGGGAAAGCCCCGGCGATTAGGTCGCACGGTGCCACATGCTCCAATCTGCTGATCAAACAAATGACTAAACAGTGGCACGCTCGTGTAATAATTGTCCACGTACAAGTGGTACCCCTTTCCGAATAAGGGTGACACCAAGTTCCACACTATCTTGCCAGCGCTCCCTATGTAATCTGGACAGTTCTCCGGCTCTACATAACTATCTTTTCCCTCATAAACCGAAAAGCTCCACGTATAGCCTGTTGCTACGTCGGGGTGAAGGGACTCCTTTTCGGTGGTAGCGTCTAGGAGCCTCCACCCGCGTGCTGGAGGCTACGTCGGGGTGAAGGGACTCCTTTTCGGTGGTAGCGTCTAGGAGCCTCCACCTGCGTGCTGGGGGCTACGTCGGGGTGAAGGGACTCCTTTTCGGTGGTAGCATCTAGGAGCCTCCACCCGCGTGCTGGAGGCTACGTCGGGGTGAAGGGACTCGTTTTCGGTGGTAGCGTCTAGGAGCCTCCACCCGCGTGCTGGAGGCTACGCCGGGGTGAAGGGACTCCTTTTCGGTGGTAGCGTCTAGGAGCGTGCTGGAGGCTACGCCTCCTTTTCGGTGGTAGCGTCTAGGAGCCTCCACCCGCGTGCTGGAGGCTACGTCGGGGTGAAGGGACTCCTTTTCGGTGGTAACGTCTAGGAGCCTCCACCCGCGTGCTGGAGGCTACGTCGGGGTGAAGGGACTCCTTTTCGGTGGTAACGTCTAGGAGCCTCCACCCGCGTGCTGGAGGCTACGTCGGGGTGAAGGGACTCCTTTTCGGTGGTAGCGTCTAGGAGCCTCCACCCGCGTGCTGGAGGCTACGTCGGGGTGAAGGGACTCCTTTTCGGTGGTAGCGTCTAGGAGCCTCCACCCGCGTGCTGGAGGCTACGTCGGGGTGAAGGGACTCCTTTTCGGTGGTAGCGTCTAGGAGCCTCCACCCGCGTGCTGGAGGCTACGCCGGGGTGAAGGGACTCCTTTTCGGTGGTAGCGTCTAGGAGCCTCCACCCGCGTGCTGGAGGCTACGTCGGGGTGAAGGGACTCCTTTTCGGTGGTAACGTCTAGGAGCCTCCACCCGCGTGCTGGAGGCTACGTCGGGGTGAAGGGACTCCTTTTCGGTGGTAATTGCCTACACCCGCGTGCTGGAGGCTACGTCGGGGTGAAGGGACTCCTTTTCGGTGGTAGCGTCTAGGAGCCTCCACCCGCGTGCTG
Source organism: Lithobates sylvaticus (assembly GCA_028564925.1). Lineage (NCBI taxonomy): Eukaryota > Metazoa > Chordata > Amphibia > Anura > Ranidae > Lithobates > Lithobates sylvaticus. Next base: position 710,493,021 of record CM053026.1, on the reverse strand, counting down.
GAGGCTACGTCGGGGTGAAGGGACTCCTTTTCGGTGGTAGCGTCTAGGAGCCTCCACCCGCGTGCTGGAGGCTACGTCGGGGTGAAGGGACTCCTTTTCGGTGGTAGCGTCTAGGAGCCTCCACCCGCGTGCTGGAGGCTACGTCGGGGTGAAGGGACTCCCGGTGGTAGCGTCTAGGAGCCTCCACCCGCGTGCTGGAGGCTACTCCGGGGTGAAGGGACTCCTTTTCGGTGGTAACGTCTAGGAGCCTCCACCCGCGTGCTGGAGGCTACGTCGGGGTGAAGGGACTCCTTTTCGGTGGTAGCGTCTAGGAGCCTCCACCCGCGTGCTGGAGGCTACGTCGGGGTGAAGGGACTCCTTTTCGGTGGTAACGTCTAGGAGCCTCCACCCGCGTGCTGGAGGCTACGTCGGGGTGAAGGGACTCCTTTTCGGTGGTAGCGTCTAGGAGCCTCCACCCGCGTGCTGGAGGCTACGCCGGGGTGAAGGGACTCCTTTTCGGTGGTAGCGTCTAGGAGCCTCCACCCGCGTGCTGGAGGCTACGCCGGGGTGAAGGGACTCCTTTTCGGTGGTAGCGTCTAGGAGCCTCCACCCGCGTGCTGGAGGCTACGTCGGGGTGAAGGGACTCCTTTTCGGTGGTAGCGTCTAGGAGCCTCCACCCGCGTGCTGGAGGCTACGTCGGGGTGAAGGGACTCCTTTTCGGTGGTAACGTCTAGGAGCCTCCACCCGCGTGCTGGAGGCTACGTCGGGGTGAAGGGACTCCTTTTCGGTGGTAGCGTCTAGGAGCCTCCACCCGCGTGCTGGAGGCTACGGCGGGGTGAAGGGACTCCTTTTCGGTGGTAGCGTCTAGGAGCCTCCACCCGCGTGCTGGAGGCTACGTCGGGGTGAAGGGACTCCTTTTCGGTGGTAGCGTCTAGGAGCCTCCACCCGCGTGCTGGAGGCTACGTCGGGGTGAAGGGACTCCTTTTCGGTGGTAGCGTCTAGGAGCCTCCACCCGCGTGCTGGAGGCTACGTCGGGGTGAAGGGACTCCTTTTCGGTGGTAACGTCTAGGAGCCTCCACCCGCGTGCTGGAGGCTACGTCGGGGTGAAGGGACTCCTTTTCGGTGGTAGCGTCTAGGAGCCTCCACCCGCGTGCTGGAGGCTACGTCGGGGTGAAGGGACTCCTTTTCGGTGGTAGCGTCTAGGAGCCTCCACCCGCGTGCTGGAGGCTACGCCGGGGTGAAGGGACTCCTTTTCGGTGGTAGCGTCTAGGAGCCTCCACCCGCGTGCTGGAGGCTACGTCGGGGTGAAGGGACTCCTTTTCGGTGGTAGCGTCTAGGAGCCTCCACCCGCGTGCTGGAGGCTACGTCGGGGTGAAGGGACTCCTTTTCGGTGGTAGCGTCTAGGAGCCTCCACCCGCGTGCTGGAGGCTACGTCGGGGTGAAGGGACTCCTTTTCGGTGGTAGCGTCTAGGAGCCTCCACCCGCGTGCTGGAGGCTACGTCGGGGTGAAGGGACTCCTTTTCGGTGGTAGCGTCTAGGAGCCTCCACCCGCGTGCTGGAGGCTACGTCGGGGTGAAGGGACTCCTTTTCGGTGGTAGCGTCTAGGAGCCTCCACCCGCGTGCTGGAGGCTACGTCGGGGTGAAGGGACTCCTTTTCGGTGGTAGCGTCTAGGAGCCTCCACCCGCGTGCTGGAGGCTACGTCGGGGTGAAGGGACTCCTTTTCGGTGGTAGCGTCTAGGAGCCTCCACCCGCGTGCTGGAGGCTACGTCGGGGTGAAGGGACTCCTTTTCGGTGGTAGCGTCTAGGAGCCTCCACCCGCGTGCTGGAGGCTACGTCGGGGTGAAGGGACTCCTTTTCGGTGGTAGCGTCTAGGAGCCTCCACCCGCGTGCTGGAGGCTACGACGGGGTGAAGGGACTCCTTTTCGGTGGTAGCGTCTAGGAGCCTCCACCCGCGTGCTGGAGGCTACGTCGGGGTGAAGGGACTCCTTTTCGGTGGTAGCGTCTAGGAGCCTCCACCCGCGTGCTGGAGGCTACGTCGGGGTGAAGGGACTCCTTTTCGGTGGTAGCGTCTAGGAGCCTCCACCCGCGTGCTGGAGGCTACGTCGGGGTGAAGGGACTCCTTTTCGGTGGTAGCGTCTAGGAGCCTCCACCCGCGTGCTGGAGGCTACGTCGGGGTGAAGGGACTCCTTTTCGGTGGTAGCGTCTAGGAGCCTCCACCCGCGTGCTGGAGGCTACGTCGGGGTGAAGGGACTCCTTTTCGGTGGTAACGTCTAGGAGCCTCCACCCGCGTGCTGGAGGCTACGTCGGGGTGAAGGGACTCCTTTTCGGTGGTAGCGTCTAGGAGCCTCCACCCGCGTGCTGGAGGCTACGTCGGGGTGAAGGGACTCCTTTTCGGTGGTAACGTCTAGGAGCCTCCACCCGCGTGCTGGAGGCTACGTCGGGGTGAAGGGACTCCTTTTCGGTGGTAGCGTCTAGGAGCCTCCACCCGCGTGCTGGAGGCTACGTCGGGGTGAAGGGACTCCTTTTCGGTGGTAGCGTCTAGGAGCCTCCACCCGCGTGCTGGAGGCTACGTCGGGGTGAAGGGACTCCTTTTCGGTGGTAGCGTCTAGGAGCCTCCACCCGCGTGCTGGAGGCTACGTCGGGGTGAAGGGACTCCTTTTCGGTGGTAGCGTCTAGGAGCCTCCACCCGCGTGCTGGAGGCTACGTCGGGGTGAAGGGACTCCTTTTCGGTGGTAACGTCTAGGAGCCTCCACCCGCGTGCTGGAGGCTACGTCGGGGTGAAGGGACTCCTTTTCGGTGGTAACGTCTAGGAGCCTCCACCCGCGTGCTGGAGGCTACGTCGGGGTGAAGGGACTCCTTTTCGGTGGTAGCGTCTAGGAGCCTCCACCCGCGTGCTGGAGGCTACGTCGGGGTGAAGGGACTCCTTTTCGGTGGTAACGTCTAGGAGCCTCCACCCGCGTGCTGGAGGCTACGTCGGGGTGAAGGGACTCCTTTTCGGTGGTAGCGTCTAGGAGCCTCCACCCGCGTGCTGGAGGCTACGTCGGGGTGAAGGGACTCCTTTTCGGTGGTAGCGTCTAGGAGCCTCCACCCGCGTGCTGGAGGCTACGTCGGGGTGAAGGGACTCCTTTTCGGTGGTAACGTCTAGGAGCCTCCACCCGCGTGCTGGAGGCTACGTCGGGGTGAAGGGACTCCTTTTCGGTGGTAGCGTCTAGGAGCCTCCACCCGCGTGCTGGAGGCTACGTCGGGGTGAAGGGACTCCTTTTCGGTGGTAGCGTCTAGGAGCCTCCACCCGCGTGCTGGAGGCTACGTCGGGGTGAAGGGACTCCTTTTCGGTGGTAACGTCTAGGAGCCTCCACCCGCGTGCTGGAGGCTACGTCGGGGTGAAGGGACTCCTTTTCGGTGGTAGCGTCTAGGAGCCTCCACCCGCGTGCTGGAGGCTACGTCGGGGTGAAGGGACTCCTTTTCGGTGGTAGCGTCTAGGAGCCTCCACCCGCGTGCTGGAGGCTACGTCGGGGTGAAGGGACTCCTTTTCGGTGGTAGCGTCTAGGAGCCTCCACCCGCGTGCTGGAGGCTACGTCGGGGTGAAGGGACTCCTTTTCGGTGGTAGCGTCTAGGAGCCTCCACCCGCGTGCTGGAGGCTACGTCGGGGTGAAGGGACTCCTTTTCGGTGGTAGCGTCTAGGAGCCTCCACCCGCGTGCTGGAGGCTACGTCGGGGTGAAGGGACTCCTTTTCGGTGGTAGCGTCTAGGAGCCTCCACCCGCGTGCTGGAGGCTACGTCGGGGTGAAGGGACTCCTTTTCGGTGGTAGCGTCTAGGAGCCTCCACCCGCGTGCTGGAGGCTACGCCGGGGTGAAGGGACTCCTTTTCGGTGGTAACGTCTAGGAGCCTCCACCCGCGTGCTGGAGGCTACGTCGGGGTGAAGGGACTCCTTTTCGGTGGTAACGTCTAGGAGCCTCCACCCGCGTGCTGGAGGCTACGTCGGGGTGAAGGGACTCCTTTTCGGTGGTAGCGTCTAGGAGCCTCCACCCGCGTGCTGGAGGCTACGTCGGGGTGAAGGGACTCCTTTTCGGTGGTAGCGTCTAGGAGCCTCCACCCGCGTGCTGGAGGCTACGTCGGGGTGAAGGGACTCCTTTTCGGTGGTAGCGTCTAGGAGCCTCCACCCGCGTGCTGGAGGCTACGTCGGGGTGAAGGGACTCCTTTTCGGTGGTAGCGTCTAGGAGCCTCCACCCGCGTGCTGGAGGCTACGTCGGGGTGAAGGGACTCCTTTTCGGTGGTAGCGTCTAGGAGCCTCCACCCGCGTGCTGGAGGCTACGTCGGGGTGAAGGGACTCCTTTTCGGTGGTAACGTCTAGGAGCCTCCACCCGCGTGCTGGAGGCTACGTCGGGGTGAAGGGACTCCTTTTCGGTGGTAACGTCTAGGAGCCTCCACCCGCGTGCTGGAGGCTACGTCGGGGTGAAGGGACTCCTTTTCGGTGGTAGCGTCTAGGAGCCTCCACCCGCGTGCTGGAGGCTACGTCGGGGTGAAGGGACTCCTTTTCGGGGGTAGCGTCTAGGAGCCTCCACCCGCGTGCTGGAGGCTACGTCGGGGTGAAGGGACTCCTTTTCGGTGGTAGCGTCTAGGAGCCTCCACCCGCGTGCTGGAGGCTACGTCGGGGTGAAGGGACTCCTTTTCGGTGGTAGCGTCTAGGAGCCTCCACCCGCGTGCTGGAGGCTACGTCGGGGTGAAGGGACTCCTTTTCGGTGGTAGCGTCTAGGAGCCTCCACCCGCGTGCTGGAGGCTACGTCGGGGTGAAGGGACTCCTTTTCGGTGGTAGCGTCTAGGAGCCTCCACCCGCGTGCTGGAGGCTACGTCGGGGTGAAGGGACTCCTTTTCGGTGGTAGCGTCTAGGAGCCTCCACCCGCGTGCTGGAGGCTACGTCGGGGTGAAGGGACTCCTTTTCGGTGGTAGCGTCTAGGAGCCTCCACCCGCGTGCTGGAGGCTACGTCGGGGTGAAGGGACTCCTTTTCGGTGGTAGCGTCTAGGAGCCTCCACCCGCGTGCTGGAGGCTACGTCGGGGTGAAGGGACTCCTTTTCGGTGGTAGCGTCTAGGAGCCTCCACCCGCGTGCTGGAGGCTACGTCGGGGTGAAGGGACTCCTTTTCGGTGGTAGCGTCTAGGAGCCTCCACCCGCGTGCTGGAGGCTACGTCGGGGTGAAGGGACTCCTTTTCGGTGGTAGCGTCTAGGAGCCTCCACCCGCGTGCTGGAGGCTACGTCGGGCTGAAGGGACTCCTTTTCGGTGGTAGCGTCTAGGAGCCTCCAACCGCGTGCTGGAGGCTACGTCGGGGTGAAGGGACTCCTTTTCGGTGGGAGCGTCTAGGAGCCTCCACCCGCGTGCTGGAGGCTACGTCGGGGTGAAGGGACTCCTTTTCGGTGGTAGCGTCTAGGAGCCTCCACCCGCGTGCTGGAGGCTACGTCGGGGCGAAGGGACTCCTTTTCGGTGGTAGCGTCTAGGAGCCTCCACCCGCGTGCTGGAGGCTACGTCGGGGTGAAGGGACTCCTTTTCGGTGGTAGCGTCTAGGAGCCTCCACCCGCGTGCTGGAGGCTACGTCGGGGTGAAGGGACTCCTTTTCGGTGGTAACGTCTAGGAGCCTCCACCCGCGTGCTGGAGGCTACGTCGGGGTGAAGGGACTCCTTTTCGGTGGTAGCGTCTAGGAGCCTCCACCCGCGTGCTGGAGGCTACGTCGGGGTGAAGGGACTCCTTTTCGGTGGTAGCGTCTAGGAGCCTCCACCCGCGTGCTGGAGGCTACGTCGGGGTGAAGGGACTCCTTTTCGGTGGTAGCGTCTAGGAGCCTCCACCCGCGTGCTGGAGGCTACGTCGGGGTGAAGGGACTCCTTTTCGGTGGTAGCGTCTAGGAGCCTCCACCCGCGTGCTGGAGGCTACGTCGGGGTGAAGGGACTCCTTTTCGGGTCTAGGAGCCTCCACCCGCGTGCTGGAGGCTACGTCGGGGTGGAAGGACTCCATTTCGGTGTTATTGTCTAGGAGCCTCCACCCGCGTGCTGGAGGCTACGCCGGGGTGAAGGGACTCCTTTTCGGTGGTAGCGTCTAGGAGCCTCCACCCGCGTGCTGGAGGCTACGTCGGGGCCAAGGGACTCCTTTTCGGTGGTAGCGTCTAGGAGCCTCCACCCGCGTGCTGGAGGCTACGTCGGGGTGAAGGGACTCCTTTTCGGTGGTAGCGTCTAGGAGCCTCCACCCGCGTGCTGGAGGCTACGTCGGGGTGAAGGGACTCCTTTTCGGTGGTAGCGTCTAGGAGCCTCCACCCGCGTGCTGGAGGCTACGTCGGGGCGAAGGGACTCCTTTTCGGTGGTAGCGTCTAGGAGCCTCCACCCGCGTGCTGGAGGCTACGTCGGGGCGAAGGGACTCCTTTTCGGTGGTAGCGTCTAGGAGCCTCCACCCGCGTGCTGGAGGCTACGTCGGGGCGAAGGGACTCCTTTTCGGTGGTAGCGTCTAGGAGCCTCCACCCACGTGCTGGAGGCTACGTCGGGGCGAAGGGACTCCTTTTCGGTGGTAGCGTCTAGGAGCCTCCACCCGCGTGCTGGAGGCTACGTCGGGGCGAAGGGACTCCTTTTCGGTGGTAGCGTCTAGGAGCCTCCACCCGCGTGCTGGAGGCTACGTCGGGGCGAAGGGACTCCTTTTCGGTGGTAGCGTCTAGGAGCCTCCACCCGCGTGCTGGAGGCTACGTCGGGGTGAAGGGACTCCTTTTCGGTGGTAGCGTCTAGGAGCCTCCACCCGCGTGCTGGAGGCTACGTCGGGGCGAAGGGACTCCTTTTCGGTGGTAGCGTCTAGGAGCCTCCACCCGCGTGCTGGAGGCTACGTCGGGGCGAAGGGACTCCTTTTCGGTGGTAGCGTCTAGGAGCCTCCACCCGCGTGCTGGAGGCTACGTCGGGGTGAAGGGACTCCTTTTCGGTGGTAGCGTCTAGGAGCCTCCACCCGCGTGCTGGAGGCTACGTCGGGGCGAAGGGACTCCTTTTCGGTGGTAGCGTCTAGGAGCCTCCACCCGCGTGCTGGAGGCTACGTCGGGGCGAAGGGACTCCTTTTCGGTGGTAGCGTCTAGGAGCCTCCACCCGCGTGCTGGAGGCTACGTCGGGGCGAAGGGACTCCTTTTCGGTGGTAGCGTCTAGGAGCCTCCACCCGCGTGCTGGAGGCTACGTCGGGGCGAAGGGACTCCTTTTCGGTGGTAGCGTCTAGGAGCCTCCACCCGCGTGCTGGAGGCTACGTCGGGGTGAAGGGACTCCTTTTCGGTGGTAGCGTCTAGGAGCCTCCACCCGCGTGCTGGAGGCTACGTCGGGGTGAAGGGACTCCTTTTCGGTGGTAGCGTCTAGGAGCCTCCACCCGCGTGCTCGAGGCTACGTCGGGGTGAAGGGACTCCTTTTCGGTGGTAGCGTCTAGGAGCCTCCACCCGCGTGCTGGAGGCTACGTCGGGGTGAAGGGACTCCTTTTCGGTGGTAGCGTCTAGGAGCCTCCACCCGCGTGCTGGAGGCTACGTCGGGGTGAAGGGACTCCTTTTCGGTGGTAGCGTCTAGGAGCCTCCACCCGCGTGCTGGAGGCTACGTCGGGGTGAAGGGACTCCTTTTCGGTGGTAGCGTCTAGGAGCCTCCACCCGCGTGCTGGAGGCTACGTCGGGGTGAAGGGACTCCTTTTCGGTGGTAGCGTCTAGGAGCCTCCACCCGCGTGCTGGAGGCTACGTCGGGGTGAAGGGACTCCTTTTCGGTGGTAGCGTCTAGGAGCCTCCACCCGCGTGCTGGAGGCTACGTCGGGGTGAAGGGACTCCTTTTCGGTGGTAGCGTCTAGGAGCCTCCACCCGCGTGCTGGAGGCTACGTCGGGGTGAAGGGACTCCTTTTCGGTGGTAGCGTCTAGGAGCCTCCACCCGCGTGCTGGAGGCTACGTCGGGGTGAAGGGACTCCTTTTCGGTGGTAGCGTCTAGGAGCCTCCACCCGCGTGCTGGAGGCTACGTCGGGGTGAAGGGACTCCTTTTCGGTGGTAGCGTCTAGGAGCCTCCACCCGCGTGCTGGAGGCTACGTCGGGGTGAAGGGACTCCTTTTCGGTGGTAGCGTCTAGGAGCCTCCACCCGCGTGCTGGAGGCTACGTCGGGGTGAAGGGACTCCTTTTCGGTGGTAGCGTCTAGGAGCCTCCACCCGCGTGCTGGAGGCTACGTCGGGGTGAAGGGACTCCTTTTCGGTGGTAGCGTCTAGGAGCCTCCACCCGCGTGCTGGAGGCTACGTCGGGGTGAAGGGACTCCTTTTCGGTGGTAGCGTCTAGGAGCCTCCACCCGCGTGCTGGAGGCTACGTCGGGGTGAAGGGACTCCTTTTCGGTGGTAGCGTCTAGGAGCCTCCACCCGCGTGCTGGAGGCTACGTCGGGGTGAAGGGACTCCTTTTCGGTGGTAGCGTCTAGGAGCCTCCACCCGCGTGCTGGAGGCTACGTCGGGGTGAAGGGACTCCTTTTCGGTGGTAGCGTCTAGGAGCCTCCACCCGCGTGCTGGAGGCTACGTCGGGGTGAAGGGACTCCTTTTCGGTGGTAGCGTCTAGGAGCCTCCACCCGCGTGCTGGAGGCTACGTCGGGGTGAAGGGACTCCTTTTCGGTGGTAGCGTCTAGGAGCCTCCACCCGCGTGCTGGAGGCTACGTCGGGGTGAAGGGACTCCTTTTCGGTGGTAGCGTCTAGGAGCCTCCACCCGCGTGCTGGAGGCTACGTCGGGGTGAAGGGACTCCTTTTCGGTGGTAGCGTCTAGGAGCCTCCACCCGCGTGCTGGAGGCTACGTCGGGGTGAAGGGACTCCTTTTCGGTGGTAGCGTCTAGGAGCCTCCACCCGCGTGCTGGAGGCTACGTCGGGGTGAAGGGACTCCTTTTCGGTGGTAGCGTCTAGGAGCCTCCACCCGCGTGCTGGAGGCTACGTCGGGGTGAAGGGACTCCTTTTCGGTGGTAGCGTCTAGGAGCCTCCACCCGCGTGCTGGAGGCTACGTCGGGGTGAAGGGACTCCTTTTCGGTGGTAGCGTCTAGGAGCCTCCACCCGCGTGCTGGAGGCTACGTCGGGGTGAAGGGACTCCTTTTCGGTGGTAGCGTCTAGGAGCCTCCACCCGCGTGCTGGAGGCTACGTCGGGGTGAAGGGACTCCTTTTCGGTGGTAGCGTCTAGGAGCCTCCACCCGCGTGCTGGAGGCTACGTCGGGGTGAAGGGACTCCTTTTCGGTGGTAACGTCTAGGAGCCTCCACCCGCGTGCTGGAGGCTACGTCGGGGTGAAGGGACTCCTTTTCGGTGGTAACGTCTAGGAGCCTCCACCCGCGTGCTGGAGGCTACGTCGGGGTGAAGGGACTCCTTTTCGGTGGTAGCGTCTAGGAGCCTCCACCCGCGTGCTGCAGGCTACGTCGGGGTGAAGGGACTCCTTTTCGGTGGTAGCGTCTAGGAGCCTCCACCCGCGTGCTGGAGGCTACGTCGGGGTGAAGGGACTCCTTTTCGGTGGTAGCGTCTAGGAGCCTCCACCCGCGTGCTGGAGGCTACGTCGGGGTGAAGGGACTCCTTTTCGGTGGTAGCGTCTAGGAGCCTCCACCCGCGTGCTGGAGGCTACGTCGGGGTGAAGGGACTCCTTTTCGGTGGTAGCGTCTAGGAGCCTCCACCCGCGTGCTGGAGGCTACGTCGGGGTGAAGGGACTCCTTTTCGGTGGTAACGTCTAGGAGCCTCCACCCGCGTGCTGGAGGCTACGTCGGGGTGAAGGGACTCCTTTTCGGTGGTAGCGTCTAGGAGCCTCCACCCGCGTGCTGGAGGCTACGTCGGGGTGAAGGGACTCCTTTTCGGTGGTAGCGTCTAGGAGCCTCCACCCGCGTGCTGGAGGCTACGTCGGGGTGAAGGGACTCCTTTTCGGTGGTAGCGTCTAGGAGCCTCCACCCGCGTGCTGGAGGCTACGTCGGGGTGAAGGGACTCCTTTTCGGTGGTAGCGTCTAGGAGCCTCCACCCGCGTGCTGGAGGCTACGTCGGGGTGAAGGGACTCCTTTTCGGTGGTAGCGTCTAGGAGCCTCCACCCGCGTGCTGGAGGCTACGTCGGGGTGAAGGGACTCCTTTTCGGTGGTAGCGTCTAGGAGCCTCCACCCGCGTGCTGGAGGCTACGTCGGGGTGAAGGGACTCCTTTTCGGTGGTAGCGTCTAGGAGCCTCCACCCGCGTGCTGGAGGCTACGTCGGGGTGAAGGGACTCCTTTTCGGTGGTAGCGTCTAGGAGCCTCCACCCGCGTGCTGGAGGCTACGTCGGGGTGAAGGGACTCCTTTTCGGTGGTAGCGTCTAGGAGCCTCCACCCGCGTGCTGGAGGCTACGTCGGGGTGAAGGGACTCCTTTTCGGTGGTAGCGTCTAGGAGCCTCCACCCGCGTGCTGGAGGCTACGTCGGGGTGAAGGGACTCCTTTTCGGTGGTAGCGTCTAGGAGCCTCCACCCGCGTGCTGGAGGCTACGTCGGGGTGAAGGGACTCCTTTTCGGTGGTAGTGTCTAGGAGCCTCCACCCGCGTGCTGGAGGCTACGTCGGGGTGAAGGGACTCCTTTTCGGTGGTAGCGTCTAGGAGCCTCCACCCGCGTGCTGGAGGCTACGTCGGGGTGAAGGGACTCCTTTTCGGTGGTAGCGTCTAGGAGCCTCCACCCGCGTGCTGGAGGCTACGTCGGGGTGAAGGGACTCCTTTTCGGTGGTAGCGTCTAGGAGCCTCCACCCGCGTGCTGGAGGCTACGTCGGGGTGAAGGGACTCCTTTTCGGTGGTAGCGTCTAGGAGCCTCCACCCGCGTGCTGGAGGCTACGTCGGGGTGAAGGGACTCCTTTTCGGTGGTAATTGCCTACACCCGCGTGCTGGAGGCCACGTCGGGGTGGAAGGACTCCTTTTCGGTGGTATCGTCTAGGAGCCTCCACCCGCGTGCTGGAGGCTACGTCGGGGTGAAGGGACTCCTTTTCGGTGGTAACGTCTAGGAGCCTCCACCCGCGTGCTGGAGGCTACGTCGGGGTGAAGGGACTCCTTTTCGGTGGTAGCGTCTAGGAGCCTCCACCCGCGTGCTGGAGGCTACGTCGGGGTGAAGGGACTCCTTTTCGGTGGTAGCGTCTAGGAGCCTCCACCCGCGTGCTGGAGGCTACGTCGGGGTGAAGGGACTCCTTTTCGGTGGTAACGTCTAGGAGCCTCCACCCGCGTTGCCTCCACCCGCGTGCTGGAGGCTACGTCGGGGTGAAGGGACTCCTTTTCGGTGTTAGCGTCTAGGAGCCTCCACCCGCGTGCTGGAGGCTACGCCGGGGTGAAGGGACTCCTTTTCGGTGGTAGCGTCTAGGAGCCTCCACCCGCGTGCTGGAGGAGGGGACTCCTTTTCGGTGGTAGCGTCTAGGAGGCTACGTCGGGGTGAAGGGACTCCTTTTCGGTGGTAGCGTCTAGGAGCCTCCACCCGCGTGCTGGAGGCTACGTCGGGGTGAAGGGACTCCTTTTCGGTGGTAACGTGTAGGAGCCTCCACCCGCGTGCTGGAGGCTACGTCGGGGTGAAGGGACTCCTTTTCGGTGGTAACGTCTAGGAGCCTCCACCCGCGTGCTGGAGGCTACGTCGGGGTGAAGGGACTCCTTTTCGGTGGTAGCGTCTAGGAGCCTCCACCCGCGTGCTGGAGGCTACGTCGGGGTGAAGGGACTCCTTTTCGGTGGTAGCGTCTAGGAGCCTCCACCCGCGTGCTGGAGGCTACGTCGGGGTGAAGGGACTCCTTTTCGGTGGTAGCGTCTAGGAGCCTCCACCCGCGTGCTGGAGGCTACGTCGGGGTGAAGGGACTCCTTTTCGGTGGTAGCGTCTAGGAGCCTCCACCCGCGTGCTGGAGGCTACGTCGGGGTGAAGGGACTCCTTTTCGGTGGTAGCGTCTAGGAGCCTCCACCCGCGTGCTGGAGGCTACGTCGGGGTGAAGGGACTCCTTTTCGGTGGTAGCGTCTAGGAGCCTCCACCCGCGTGCTGGAGGCTACGTCGGGGTGAAGGGACTCCTTTTCGGTGGTAGCGTCTAGGAGCCTCCACCCGCGTGCTGGAGGCTACGTCGGGGTGAAGGGACTCCTTTTCGGTGGTAGCGTCTAGGAGCCTCCACCCGCGTGCTGGAGGCTACGTCGGGGTGAAGGGACTCCTTTTCGGTGGTAGCGTCTAGGAGCCTCCACCCGCGTGCTGGAGGCTACGTCGGGGTGAAGGGACTCCTTTTCGGTGGTAGCGTCTAGGAGCCTCCACCCGCGTGCTGGAGGCTACGTCGGGGTGAAGGGACTCCTTTTCGGTGGTAGCGTCTAGGAGCCTCCACCCGCGTGCTGGAGGCTACGTCGGGGTGAAGGGACTCCTTTTCGGTGGTAGCGTCTAGGAGCCTCCACCCGCGTGCTGGAGGCTACGTCGGGGTGAAGGGTCTCCTTTTCGGTGGTAGCGTCTAGGAGCCTCCACCCGCGTGCTGGAGGCTACGTCGGGGTGAAGGGACTCCTTTTCGGTGGTAGCGTCTAGGAGCCTCCACCCGCGTGCTGTAGGCTACGTCGGGGTGAAGGGACTCCTTTTCGGTGGTAGCGTCTAGGAGCCTCCACCCGCGTGCTGGAGGCTACGTCGGGGTGAAGGGACTCCTTTTCGGTGGTATCGTCTAGGAGCCTCCACCCGCGTGCTGGAGGCTACGTCGGGGTGAAGGGACTCCTTTTCGGTGGTAGCGTCTAGGAGCCTCCACCCGCGTGCTGGAGGCTACGTCGGGGTGAAGGGACTCCTTTTCGGTGGTAGCGTCTAGGAGCCTCCACCCGCGTGCTGGAGGCTACGTCGGGGTGAAGGGACTCCTTTTCGGTGGTAGCGTCTAGGAGCCTCCACCCGCGTGCTGGAGGCTACGTCGGGGTGAAGGGACTCCTTTTCGGTGGTAGCGTCTAGGAGCCTCCACCCGCGTGCTGGAGGCTACGTCGGGGTGAAGGGACTCCTTTTCGGTGGTAGCGTCTAGGAGCCTCCACCCGCGTGCTGGAGGCTACGTCGGGGTGAAGGGACTCCTTTTCGGTGGTAGCGTCTAGGAGCCTCCACCCGCGTGCTGGAGGCTACGTCGGGGTGAAGGGACTCCTTTTCGGTGGTAGCGTCTAGGAGCCTCCACCCGCGTGCTGGAGGCTACGTCGGGGTGAAGGGACTCCTTTTCGGTGGTAGCGTCTAGGAGCCTCCACCCGCGTGCTGGAGGCTACGTCGGGGTGAAGGGACTCCTTTTCGGTGGTAGCGTCTAGGAGCCTCCACCCGCGTGCTGGAGGCTACGTCGGGGTGAAGGGACTCCTTTTCGGTGGTAGCGTCTAGGAGCCTCCACCCGCGTGCTGGAGGCTACGTCGGGGTGAAGGGACTCCTTTTCGGTGGTAGCGTCTAGGAGCCTCCACCCGCGTGCTGGAGGCTACGTCGGGGTGAAGGGACTCCCTTTCGGTGGTAGCGTATAGGAGCCTCCACCCGCGTGCTGGAGGCTACGTCGGGGTGAAGGGACTCCTTTTCGGTGGTAGCGTCTAGGAGCCTCCACCCGCGTGCTGGAGGCTACGTCGGGGTGAAGGGACTCCTTTTCGGTGGTAGCGTCTAGGAGCCTCCACCCGCGTGCTGGAGGCTACGCCGGGGTGAAGGGACTCCTTTTCGGTGGTAACGTCTAGGAGCCTCCACCCGCGTGCTGGAGGCTACGCCGGGGTGAAGGGACTCCTTTTCGGTGGTAATGTCTAAGCATTATCTACTAGAAGGCCTGATTCACACCTATGCATTAGGGGTGCACCGAATGGGTTTTTTGGTGCCGATACCGAAAATGAAATATACACTAGGCCAAAAACCGATACCGAAAATGACTGTTTTTGAAAAATATTTTTATACAGGAGATGGTCAGAGACTGTAGACATGGTACAGGAGATGGTCAGAGACTGTAGACATGGTACAGGAGATGGTCAGAGACTGTGGAGATGGTCAGAGACTGCAGACATGGTACAGGAGATGGTCAGAGACTGCAGACATGGTACAGGAGACATGGTCAGAGACTGCAGACATGGTACAGGAGATGGTCAGAGACTGCAGACATGGTACAGGAGATGGTCAGAGACTGCAGACATGGTACAGGAGATGGTCAGAGACTGCAGACATGGTACAGGAGATGGTCAGAGACTGCAGACATGGTACAGGAGATGGTCAGAGACTGCAGACATGGTACAGGAGATGGTCAGAGACTGCAGACATGGTACAGGAGATGGTCAGAGACTGTAGACATGGTACAGGAGATGGTCAGAGACTGCAGACATGAGATAAGAGATCAATGCAGTCTCACCAGTGCCCTTCAGATGCAGCCAGCCTGTGTGTACACAGTGCAGCTTACCTGTGCAGGGGAAGAGAGAGGAGAGCCGCCTGGTTGATTAGAGTGCAGGAACATCACAGCTTTCATTTCAATAGCTGTGTGTTCCCCGCCACGCGCCATCACATACAGCCCCTCCCCCTTGTCTGGGGAACTTTGATGGACAGATCACCCGTCCCAGGATTGGATGGGTGATATGTCTATCAAAGTGCCCGGACAGGGGGGAGGGGCTGTATGTGACGGCGCGCGGCGGGGAACACACAGCTATTGAAATGAATGCTGTGATGTTCCCGGCGCTCTAATCAACCAGGCGGTGGCTCTCCTGTCTTCTGCGCTATACCACACCCCCGTAATGGGCGGCACCCGGGGCGGGGGGGACAGAGCCCAGGCCCCGCCCCATTTTCGGCTCCATTATCTGCCATTTTTCTCTTTCAGTGCATCCCTATAATGCATTTTTAGTGCTTTTTGCATTTTGCAGATTTGCACTACAGAACTTGTTCTATAGGAAACCATATTAAATGGACTGTAGAGAAATATGAAAAATGCAAAAAGCACTAAAAATGCATAGGTGTGAATCAGGTCTAAGCAGAAAAAAAGCACAAACATATACATGTTGTTATACATTACCCTATGCTGTTTTCAGGGTACCTGGTAGAGAAAGGTGTTACATTATTCATACATGAAAATCACATGCGGATTTCCATTTTCATCAAGCCCCAGAAGTATAGGCAAGCACACAATGTCTTCTTGTGGGACAGCTGCCCGGCACAAGGGACACGTTGGGTGTAGTTGCAGCCACTGGTGAATGCATGAAAAATGGAAACCGTGACTACAAGGTAATGTTGGTGAATCCTGTGCAGCATACTCACAGAGGCAGATGCCGCAGGTAGGCTGCACCACTGCCGGTGGTCCCTGTGGTGGCGCTGGTTGTTGTCTGTCTACGGGAGAACGGCTCCTATTTGCTGCCTCCTCCCGTCTCCTCCGAAGCTGTCGTCTTGTTCTGTGGGCGATCGGACTCTCCTCCCCTCGCCGTGATCGCCACCCGCAGGAACGACGCCGTGAAGGTCGTGGCATGGTGGTGGTGGTGGTGGTGGTGGTGGCTGAAAAAAAACTAAAAATGTTTAGTAGAGGTAATACTAATAGTAATATATACAATAATAGTACGATAGAAAAATAGTTTAATAAAAAAAAAACACTGATAATCGCAGGAGACACGATTCCTACAATGTAACTTGGTCAGCTCCCAATGGAGGAATGTTTTGAAACAACTGAACTCCGGTAAGAACCGGTTTGCAGCCCACTATGACATCACACACACCTCATCACAGCTGCCAATTTTTAGGCCTGGAAACTGAGTGGGAATACCTCGGTCATGTAACACTGTAGCCAAATACATTTTATATAATATTTTAGATTTTACATATAATTAAACTGTACTTTGGTCATTTTAGTGACTGGGTATGCTGGATATACTTCTCAGTATCTGTTCTTATTCTGTATGTATGGACTCGCCACAGTACCACTTCTCTTGTCCCGTATGCTGGGTGTTTTTTCTAGTATCATACTTACCTAGGTGGATGCTGCATCTGTCCCCCGGGGGCCTCTACACGGAGAACCGAGTGATCGAACACTGTTGATCGCTGGGTTCTTACAGCCCTGTAGGTAGAGTTGCAGACTGTCAGTCAAAGCTCTCTGCTCTGCCCCCCTCTCGCTTACTGGAGGCTCTAAGCAGCTCGGAAGTTGCGCCCGCATATGTAAACGGTGTTCAAATCACACATGTGAGGTATCGCCGCGATCGTCAGAGAGAGAGCAATAATTCTAGCACTAGACCTCCTCCGTAACTCTAACCTGGTAACTGTAAAACATTTTTAAAGCGTCCCCTATGGAGATTTTTAGGTATCGTAGTTTGTCGCCATTCCACGAGTGCGTGCAATTATAAAGCGTGACATGTTTGGTATCTATTTACTCGGCGTAACATCATCTTTCACATTATACCAAAAAATTGGGCTAACATTACTGTTTTTTTTTTTTTTAATTCATGAAAGTATCTTTTCCCCCAAAAAGTTGCGCTTAAGACACCGCTGCACAAATACCGTGTGACATAAAATATTGCAACAATCGCCGTTTTATTCTCTAGATTCTCTGCTAAAAATATACTGTATATATAATGTTTGGGGGTCTAAGTAATTTTCTAGCAAAAAAATACAGATTTTAACTAGGGCTGTGAAAATTAAAGATTAATTCCTTGATTAATCGTTAATTTTTTTGATCGATCACATTTTTTTTGATCGATTTAAAATTCTTTTGATTGGTACTCAATCTCCGCCGGCTTTTCCAGGTCTTCAGGGAGTTCCGTAAGCGATCCGGTGATGTCGAAGTTCTGATTGAACGTAACGCGTATGGGGGAGGAGCTACGCATGACGTCACCCGCTGCTGCCCTACGGAACTAACGCGATAGTCGGCTTTACAAGCTGTGTTTTTATCATCTTTATGTGAGTAGTTTGTGTTTGAACACAAAAATTTAATCTTATACTTAAGCGGTGAGCACTTAGATCTTTTCTTTCTACCCATGACCTGGCGTCCTTCCTGAGATCTAAGGAGACGCGAGAGAAGTTTATGGTCCGTGTTAACCCTTTTGATACCCGCTTGCATGACCACCTGTTTGCACAGGGGTCCATGCCATAAGGTGAGAGTGATTAGATAGACCGGAGGTGGAGGGATTGTCACACTACTGTGGAAATAAAATGACTTACATCAGTGCTACAGTTTGAATTTAAAACGTATTTGTGTGAACTGTGAAGTTAAGTCATGGATTGTGGAAACTAACTAGCGTTGGGTGATTGTATATAGTGTATACCACATTTACCACTGACTAATGCAGAGTTGCAAAGCAAGGAGATCAGCTAAAAGTAGTTGGATCTGTATGTGCGTTATAATTAATCGAAATTAGTTGATTAAAAAAAAAAAAAAATCGATTAATCGAACATGAACATTTTAATCAGCAACAGCCCTAATTTTAACTTGTAAACGCCAAATGTCAGAAATAGGCTTCGTCATGAAAGGGTTAAACTATACTGGCGCATTGCACCCCCGAATGAGAACTACTCATTGCCAATGCTTACTAGCCCACAGCATTGCAGTAAGCAAATGTATCACTCTAATGTAGGCCCAATCGCTGACATTTCTATACAGTGACACTACGACTAGGAAAAATTAGCAATGACAGGGGAGGTCGCCACTCTTCTGTCATCACTCACACACCTGTACACAGCACTCCCTCCCACTCCAAAAAGCTCACCCTAAGGCAGGTGTGCCCAACCAGTGGCCCGCAGAGCCCTCTGATGTGGCCCTCGACCTCCTGCTCTAAGATGGCAGGTTGGCAAGCACAGATCACGGGTTGCCGACCCGCCATCCCAGAGCAGCAGATTTGTGAATGAAGCCGCTGGTAGTGGAAGCAAGTGGCTGCGGAGCAGAGCCACATAAGCCAATGCTTCCTGTATAGCGCCCGCTCCTGTCACAGGCGGAGTGATACCAAATGCACTCCGCCTGGAAAAGCAACAGCCAGCGATACCAGAATGGAAGACGGTTATTAAAGGTAAGCTTACTACTAAATTCACAGTATATATGGATATATCTGTTTTGCAGTGGTTACTGGGCTGCTTTCAAACTGATCCGCAGGTGCAGTGCAGCTGCGGGTTACCTGCATTGAGCCATAGACTTCTGTTATTACCTGCGGGTTTGTTGCGCCTTCAGAAAGTGGGCCACACCTGCAGAATATAATAGAAGTTTACGGCAAAGTGCAGCTAACCCGCAGAAAATCCACAGGTTCACTGCACTGCACCCGCGGTTTGGGCAAATCGCAGTGCATCAGTGTTAAAGCAGCCTTAAACCCCTTTTACATGATTGGTCCGAACCAATTTAGACTTACTATTCACCTCTATGGAGCAGCAGATATAAACGGACTTGTGTCTGTTTACACCTGCCTACCTAAAAACATAGAAAGGGATCTGCCCCTTCTGGGCGAATCGGATTGGATCAGAGGGCCCATAGAGTAGAGTTGGACCTGTTACCCTCCCGCTCCGCTCATTGTGGCCTGCGACCAGTTACCAATTCGCTTAAGTGGCCCTCGCTCTTCAAAAGGTTGGGCACCCCTGCCCTAAGGAAACCTGGGGGTTGTAAGATTGTCACATTCGTTTTTTTTTTCTTGGCTTTTCAACATATACGTGTCAAACTTTTTTAAAAGAGCTTACATTGGTACAAAATATTTTTATATAACATAATAAATTATAAAATGACTTCCAGCATTTCAACACATACACCAAAGAATAAACAGCAAGGAGTATCCCGAACCAGAACAAAATACAAAAATATTTTAACATACCTACGCTAACTTTTTTTAAAAATACTAAGCCCTAAAGCAGGCCAAACATTAAGCACTGTCCCACAATTAGCTGTAAGCACACTGAAAGGCCCCTTTCACACTGGGGAGGGAGCCGCAGTGACGGTAAAGCAGCGCTATATTTAGCGCTGCTTTACCGTCGTTTTAGCCATGGTATTCGACCGCTCGCGGGGCGGTTTTACCCCCCGCGAGCGGCCGAAAAAGGGTTAAAATCTGCGGTGTCCCATTCAAATCAATGGGAAGGAGCGGTATAGGAGCGGTGAATACACCGCCCCAAAGATGCTGCTAGCAGGACTTTTTTTACCGTCCTGCTAGCGCACCGCTCCAGTGTGAAAGCCCGCCGGCTTACACACTGGAGTGAATGGGGCCGTTTTTTTTAGGCGGTGTACAGGCGCTATTTTTAGCGCTGTATCGCCTGAAAACCGCCCCAGTGTGAAAGGGGCCTAAAAGAAAGGAACCACCCTACAAACAAGAAGATGTAGGGGGTGAGAATGTGTCTGGCCGAATCAGGAATATAAGGTTTTAGAAGGTTGAGAATCCCCACCCCCACGTGTGGACCTGCTTTGCTGAAATATGAAAAGAAAAGTGTGTGTGTGAATATATATATATATATATAGGGTTTTTCGCCTTCCTCTGGATCAACTGTGGGTATAGAATTGGGTATATGGGATTGTATGATATTTTTTTTTATTATTATTTTTTTTTGTGGTTCAACTGGATGGACTTGGGAACATCCGTGACCACCGGTTCCGGAGGACCCGGCGCATCGCAGATCACAAAATGACGGAGCGATCACATGTACACAAACCTGACATGACATGACGTGACGCCGGTTCCTCCCTCCCCTCTGTACTGATCGTTACAGTGAGAGGGGAGAAGCGGAGAGGGGGAGAGATGGGACCAGCGCTGTGGGCTGGATGTGTAGTGCCCACAGCGCTGGTCAGTGACAGCTTCACTGCCACCACTGTGCAATACTCTGCCAACACTGTGAAATATTCTGCCAACACTGTGCAACACTGCAATACTCGCCAATACTCTGCAATAAATGTTATTGTAAACAAATAATTATTTTATTTTTTTTACCGAATTTTCTGTATTTTTTGATTTATAGCGCAAAAAATAAAAAACCCAGCGGTAATTAAATACCACCAAAAGAAAGCTCTATTTGTGTGAAAAAAAGGACAAAGAAATCATTTGGGTACAGTGTTGCATGACTGAGTAATTGTCATTCAAAGTGTGAGAGCACCGAAAGCTGAAAATTGGTCTGGTTAGGAAGGGGGTTTGAGTGCTCAGTGCTCAATGCTAATTTTTGTGCAAGAAAGAAAATGTGCATTTACTTTTAATTTATTTTCTAGGAGCCTGGCAAGTGCTGCACCAGCGATCAGCAGATCATGGGTGCAATGCAGGGCTCCTGCAGACTGTCAGTGTAAGCTGTCTGCCCGAAACACACTGACAGGAAGACTCAATGAACTACCAGAACCCTCAACAGCACCGCGGTAGTTCATTGACAAGGTTGTCAAGACTTCTAGTTCATTCATTCGAAGAAACGCCATTGAATGACGTGGCCGTGTCTCTTTTCACTAAGTGTTAGCCGCTACTAGGAACTTCTCCCCGTACTGACATCACACAGAGGCAGCGGATCACGTAACATGTTCCTAAAGGTGAACTTCTCCTTTAACCGCTTCCCGACCGCCCCATGTAGATATACGTCTACAGAATGGCATGGGCAGGCAAAACCACGTACTCCTACGTCCCCTTTAATTTGCCTGCCCGTGGGTCGCGCTCGCGACCCGGTCGGGAGCTCCGTGACCCCGCCGCGGGACCAGCGGACCCGATCGCCGCTGGTGTCCCGCGATCGGGCTACGGAGCTGAAGAACGGGGAGAGGTTTGTGTAAACAAACCTCTCCCCGCGCTTCCTACTCTGCCTGTCATTTATTGGCTGTTCAATCGATCAATGACGTCAGACGTCAGCCCCGCCCCCTAATGTAAAAAAAAAACACACACGTCAGAGCCCATAACCCCTCCCCTCCCCCTAGTGGTTAACTCTTTCACTACAACTGTCATTTATACAGAAATCAATGCATTTAAATAGCATTGATTGCTGTATAAATGACAATGGTCCCAAAAATGTGTCAAAAATGTCCGATGTGTCCGCCATAATGTGGCAGTCACAATAAAAATCGCTGATCGCCGCCATTACTAGTAAAAAAAAAAATATTAATAAAATGCTATAAAACTATCCCCTATTTTGTAAACGCTATAACTTTTGCGCAAACCAATCAATAATCGCTAATTGCGATTTTTTTTACCAAAAATATGTAGAAGAATACGTATCGGCCTAAACTGAGGAAAAAAAATGTTTTTTTATATATTTTTTGGGGGATATTTATTATAGCAAAAAGTAAAAAATATTGCATTTTTTTCAAAATTGTCTATTTTTGTTTATAGCGCAAAAAATTAAAACCGCAGGGGCGATCAAATACCACCAAAAGAAAGCTCTATTTGTGGGAAAAAAAGGACGCCAATTTTGTTTTGGAGCCACGTCGCACGACCGCGCAATTGTCAGTTAAAGCGACGCAGTGCCGAATCGCAAAAAGGGGCCTGGTCCTTTGGCTGCCAATTGGTCCGGGGCTGAAGTGGTTAAGGCTCACATCTCAGCTTGTGCTTACAAGTGTAAAGCAGCCCATTCATTTGAATAAGCTGCTGTACCTGCGTTTCCTACAGGGAAAAGGTCCCTCACCTTTTTTTTAATGCAGCCACATGGAGCTGTATGGTGCTTTTGCACTATGCAGTTCTATGCACCCGAATATAAGCTGTAATTTCTGATGTGTGGGGTGCCATTGAGAATTAACAGCACCCTTGTGTATTGCAAAAGAGCAGCGTGTTTTGGCTGTGGGTGAGGGAATGTGTGCAGTTTACACTCTCCTATAATCCATAGCACACTCCATGCGTCCTAATATACTTTCCTATACACTATAGAATACTCCATGCATGCCCCATACACCATAGCGCACTCCATGCCCCATACACTCTCCTATATTCCAAAGCGCACTCCATGCATCCTCATACACTCTCCTTTACACCATAGCACACTCCATGCATCCTCATACACTCTCCTATACACCATAGCACACTCCATGCATCCTCATACACTCTCCTATACACCATAGCACACTCCATGCATCCTCATACACTCTCCTATACTCCATAGCACACTCCAGATGTCCCCATACACTCTTCTATACACCATAGCGCAATCCATGCGTCCCCATACACTCTCCGATACACTATAGCGCACTCCATGCGTCCTCATACACTGTCCATGCATGCCCCATACACCATAGCACACTCCATGCATGCTCCATACTCTCTCCTATACACCAAAGAACACTCCATGCGTCCCCATACACTCTCCTATACCCCATAGCACACTCCATGCATCCCCATACACTATAGCACACTCCACGCATCCTCATTCAATCTCCTATACACTATAGCACACTCCATGCATCTCCATACTCTCTCCTATACTCTATAGCACAATCCATGCATCCCCATACACTCTCCTATACACCATAGCACACTCCATGCGTCCCCACTCTCCTATACACCATAGCACACTCCATGCGTCCCCACGCTCCTATACACTATAGCACACTCCATGCGTCCCCATACACTCTCCGATACGCTATAGCGCACTCCATGAATGCACCAGAACACTGTCTTATACATCATAACGCACTCCCTGCATCCTCATACACTCTCCATGCATCCCCCATAGCGCACTAGTAGTAGTAGTTTAAAGCGCAAAAATCCACAGAACATCAAATTAGAACTAAAGGCACATTTTTTCCTTCATTTTGTATAGAGTAAGGGAGGGTTATAACCAAATTTTTTTTCCCATCTGTCAGCCAAAACAGGAAGTGAGAGGAAATCCCTCCAAAGTAAGTGAATCCCTGGTTGTCACCAGAACTAGTGTCCCCATTGGAAGATTACTCCTATATTCTTGTTCTGGTGGCAGCCCCAATTTTTTTTATTTATTTTTTTATTTCATCTTCGGTTTTAGTGATCCCCTGGGCAAAAAGAGTGGGGTGAATCTCTCCAACATGAGCACATACAGCAATAAATACCTGACAGGGGTTTAAATCCCTCTCCTCTAGAGCTGCACGATTAATCGTTAGGAATCGATATTACGATTTTTATTTGTTTCCCCCCCCCTCACGATCTTAAAGTGGAGGTTCCCACAAAATTTAAACCTCCGCTTTTCGGAACCCTCTCCCCCTCCAGTGTCGCATTTGGCACCTTTCGGGGGGAGGGGATGCAGATACCTGTCTAAGACATAGGCATAGGCTCCCACGGGAGTCTATGCCTCTTCCTGTCCCGCCGCGCTGTCTGCTGGGACACACACGGGTCCCAGAGACAGTGCAGACCATTCGCATTGCACTGCGCGACCTGTTGCTGGAGCTGGTCTGCTGGTCTTGGGGGTCTGGCTGCTGGTCCTTCAGCCTGGGGTCTGGCTGCAATGGGGCTGGTGAGGCATCCCAGTCAGCAAATTCAGTACAGACCCCCCCTCTCCTGCAGTGCAGACCCCCCTCCCGCAGTATAGACGCCTCCCCTCAGTATAGACACCCCCCCCCTCCATCAGTATAGACCCCCCAGTGCAGCCACCCCGCCATCAACATAGACCCCCCTAAGTGCAGACCCCCCCTCCATCAGCATAGACCCCCCTAAGTGCGGGTGTCCGGGAGCCGCAGCCAAATGCGGGAGACTTGAGATGTCTGTAATATGAGGAGATGAGACTGAAGGAGGGGGACATGGTATGGGATGGTCAGTGGTCAGGCTGGGGGGGGGCCAAGGGGATAACTAAAATCTTCAGGGTCCCGGTGCAAGAAACCATGAAGGGCCCCCACCAGGGTTGTTGCTAGGTCTACAAAAGATCTCGGACTAGAGCCCATAGCAGCGAAGTAAAGAAAGTCATACACTTGGGTTGACATACACATGTATATAATATATATATATATATATATATATATATATCTATCTCTATTATTACATATCTGAAGGTGGGTCCCCCACTTACATCAGGATCCCCAGAGATCCCCCACTTACATCAGAGTCCCCAGAGATCCCCCCACTTACATCAGGGTCCCCACAGATCCCCCCACTTACATCAGGGTCCCCAGAGATCCCCCACTTACATCAGTGACCCCAGAGAGCCCCCCCTTACATCAGGGACCCCAGAGAGCCTCACTACTTATATCAGGGTCCCCAGAGATCCCCCCTTACATCAGGGTCCCCAGAGATCCCCCTTACATCAGGGTCCCCAGAGATCCCCCCCTTACATCAGGGTCCCCAGAGATCCCCCCCTTACATCAGGGTCCCCAGAGATCCCCCCCTTACATCAGGGTCCCCAGAGAGCCTCCCCCCTTACATCAAGGTCCCCAGAGATCCCCCCTTACATCAGGGTCCCCAGAGATCCACCCCTTACATCAGGGTCCCCCAGAGATCCCCTCTTACATCAGGGTCCCCCAGAGATCCCCCCTCTTACACCAGGGTCCCCAGAGATCCCCCCCCTTACATCAGGGTCCCCCAGAGATCCCCCCTTACATCAGGGTCCCCAGAGAGCCTCTCCTTACATCAGGGTCCCCAGAGATCCCCCCTACATCAGGGTCCCCAGAGAGCCTCTCCTTACATCAGGGTCTCCAGTGATCCCCCCTTACATCAGGGTCCCCAGAGATCCCCCCTTACATCAGGGTCCCCAGAGATCCCCCCTTTACATCAGGGACCCCATAGAGCCCCCCTTACATCAGGGTCCCCAGAGATCCCCCTTACATCAGGGTCCCCAGAGATCCCCCATTACATCAGGGTCCCCAGAGAGATCCCCCCACTTACATCAGGGTCCCCAGAGATCCCCCCACTTACATCAGGGTCCCCAGAGATCCCCCCTTACATCAGGGTCCCCAGAGATCCCCCCTTACATCAGGGTCCCCAGAGATCCCCCCACTTACATCAGGGACCCCAGAGAGCTCCCCCCTTACATCAGGGACCCCAGAGAGCCTCACTACTTATATCAGGGTCCCCAGAGATCCCCCTTTCATCAGGGTCCCCCAGAGATCCCCCCCTTACATCAGGGTCCCCAGAGATCCCCCCCTTACATCAGGGTCCCCAGAGATCCCCCCCTTACATCAGGGTCCCCAGATCCCCCCTTACATCAGGGTCCCAGAGATCCCCCCCTTACATCAGGGTCCCCAGAGATCCCCCCTTTACATCAGGGTCCCCAGAGATCCCCCCCATCAGGGTCCCCCCCTTACATCAGGGACCCCAGAGATCCCCCCTTACATCAGGGTCCCCAGAGATCCCCCCTTACATCAGGGTCCCCAGAGATCCCCCCTTACATCAGGGTCCCCAGAGATCCCCTCCCCTTACATCAGGGTCCCCAGTGATCCCCCTTACATCAGGGTCCCCAGAGATCCCCCCTTACATCAGGGTCCCCAGAGATCCCCCCCTTACATCAGGGTCCCCCCAGAGAGCCTCCCCCCTTACATCAGGGTCCCCAGAGATCCCCCCTTACATCAGGGTCCCCCAGAGATCCCCCTCTTACATCAGGGTCCCCAGAGAGCCTCTCCTTACATCAGGGTCCCCAGAGATCCCCCTTACATCAGGGTCCCCAGAGAGCCTCTCCTTACATCAGGGTCTCCAGTGATCCCCCCCTTACATCAGGTCCCCAGAGATCCCCCCTTACCTCAGGGTCCCCAGAGATCCCCCCTTACATCAGGGACCCCATAGAGCCCCCCTTACATCAGGGGTCCCCAGAGAGTCCCCCCTTACATCAGGGTCCCCAGAGATCCCCCACTTACATCAGGGTCCCCAGAGATCCCCCCTTACATCAGGGTCCCCAGAGATCCCCCACTTACATCAGGGTCCCCAGAGATCCCCGCCTTACATCAGGGTCCCCCCACCGGGTCCCCCCCCCCTTACATCAGGGTCCCCAGAGATCCTGCCCCTTACATCAGGGTCTCCAGTGATCCCCCCTTACATCAGGGTCCCAGAGATCCCCCCTTACACAGGGTCCCCAGAGATCCCCCCTTACATCAGGGACCCCATAGAGCCCCCCTTAGATCAGGGTCCCCAGAGATCCCCCCTTACATCAGGGTCCCCAGAGATCCCCCCACTTACATCAGGGTCCCCAGAGATCCCCCCACTTACATCAGGGTCCCCAGAGATCCCCCCACTTACATCAGGGTCCCCAGAGATCCCCCCTTACATCAGGGTCCCCCCCCCCCTTACATCAGGGACCCCTTAGAGCCCCCCTTACATCAGGGTCCCCAGAGATCCCCCCACTTACATCAGGGTCCCCAGAGATCCCCCCACTTACATCAGGGTCCCCAGAGATCCCCCCACTTACATCAGGGTCCCCAGAGATCCCCCCACTTACATCAGGGTCCCCAGAGATCCCCCCACTTACATCAGGGTCCCCAGAGATCCCCCCTTACATCAGGGTCCCCAGAGAGCCTCTCCTTACATCAGGGTCTCCAGTAATCCCCCCCTTACATCAGGGTCCCCAGAGATCCCCCCCTTACATCAGGGTCCCCAGAGATCCCCCCTTACATCAGGGTCCCCATCCCCCCCTTACATCAGGGTCCCCAGAGATCCCCCCTTACATCAGGGTCCCCAGAGATCCCCCCTTACATCAGGGTCCCCAGAGATCCCCCACTTACATCAGGGTCCCCAGAGATCCCCCACTTACATCAGGGTCCCCAGAGATCCCCCCACTTACATCAGGGTCCCAGAGATCCCCCCACTTAGATCAGGGTCCCCAGAGATCCCCCACTTACATCAGGGTACCCCAGAGATCCCCCCTTACCCCAGGGTCCCCAGAGATCCCCCCTTACATCAGGGTCCCCAGAGATCCCCCCCTTACATCAGGGACCCCAGAGATCCCCCCTTACATCAGGGTCCCCAGAGATCCCCCCTTACATCAGGGTCCCCAGAGATCCCCCCTTACATCAGAGTCCCCCCCACATCAGGGTCCCCAGAGATCCCCCCTTACATCAGGGTCCCCAGAGATCCCCCCCATTACATCAGGGTCCCCAGAGATCCCCCCCCCTTACATCAGGGTCCCCAGAGATCCCCCCCTTACATCAGGGTCCCCAGAGATCCCCCCCTTACATCAGGGTCCCCAGAGATCCCCCCCTTACACAGGGTCCCCAGAGATCCCCCCTTACCCCAGGGTCCCCAGACATCCCCCCCCTTACATCAGGGTCCCCAGAGATCCCCCCTTACATCAGGGTCCCCAGAGATCCCCCCTTACATCAGGGTCCCCAGAGATCCCCCCTTACATCAGGGTCCCCAGAGATCCCCCTTACATCAGGGTCCCCAGAGATCCCCCCTTACATCAGGGTCCCCAGAGATCCCCCCCTTACATCAGGGTCCCCAGAGAGCCCCCCTTACCCCAGGGTCCCCAGAGATCCCCCCAGACATCAGGGTCCCCAGAGATCCCCCCTTACATCAGGGTCCCCAGAGATCCCCCCCTTACATCAGGGTCCCCAGAGATCCCCCCCTTACATCAGGGTCCCCCAGAGATCCCCCCCATCAGGGTCCCCAGAGATCCCCCCTTACATCAGGGACCCCAGAGATCCCCCCACATCAGGGTCCCCAGAGATCCCCCCTTACATCAGGGTCCCCAGAGATCCCCCCCTTACATCAGGGTCCCCAGAGATCCCCCCCTTACATCAGGGTCCCCAGAGATCCCCCCACTTACATCAGGGTCCCCAGAGATCCCCCCTTACATCAGGGTCCCCCCAGAGATCCCCCTCTTACATCAGGGTCCCCAGAGATCCCCCCTTACATCGGGGACCCCAGAGATCCCCCCCTTACATCAGGTCCCCAGAGAGCCTCTCCCTACATCAGGGTCCCCCCCCCCCTTACATCAGGGTCCCCAGAGATCCCCCTCTTACATCAGGGTCCCCAGAGATCCCCCCTTACATCAGGGTCCCCAGAGAGCCTCCCCTTACATCAGGGTCCCAGAGATCCCCCCTTACATCAGGGTCCCCATCCCCCCCTTACATCAGGGTCCCAGAGATCCCCCCCTTACATCAGGGTCCCCCCAGAGATCCCCCCTTACATCAGGGTCCCCAGAGATCCCCCCTTACATCAGGGACCCCATAGAGCCCCCCTTACATCAGGGTCCCCAGAGATCCCCCCTTACATTAGGGTCCCCCCTTACATCAGAGATCCCCCCTTACATCAGGGTCCCCCAGAGATCCCCCCACTTACATCAGGGTCCCCAGAGATCCCCCCACTTACATCAGGGTCCCCAGAGATCCCACTTACATCAGGGTCCCCAGAGATCCCCCACTTACATCAGGGTCCCCAGAGATCCCTCCTTACATCAGGGTCTCCAGTAATCCCCCCCTTACATCAGGGTCCCCAGGGTCCCCCCCCCTTACATCAGGGTCCCCAGAGATCCCCCCTTACATCAGGGTCCCCCCCCTTACATCAGGGTCCCCAGAGATCCCCCTTACATCAGGGACCCCATAGAGCCCCCCTTACATCAGGGTCCCCAGAGATCCCCCCACTTACATCAGGGTCCCCAGAGATCCCCCCTTACATCAGGGTCCCCAGAGATCCCCCCACTTACATCAGGGTCCCCAGAGATCCCCCCACTTACATCAGGGTCCCCAGAGATCCCCCCACTTACATCAGGGTCCCCAGAGATCCCCCCACTTACATCAGGGTCCCCAGAGATCCTCCGCCTCTTACATTACGTGTAATGTATCCCGCCCACCGGGATCCCTTCCCCAGCTCTGCATCCCATTCCGCCACACAAACCTTCCTCTTCTATGGGGCGCAGGGTGGAGGGACAGACAGCTATTGGATCCGGATTTTACCTCCCCTACCCTGGCCCTCTAGGCAGCCGCCTGACCCGCCCCCCACATCCCGACACTGGACCCGATCTCTCTGTACGGTGACTGAATATGACACTTACTATATCTAGATGGGAAAGGATGAGGGTGTGATCCCCGAGAAATCCGCTGGATGGCGCTGTTCCTCGTCAATGATAGGAGCTGATGAGACACGCCCTCTCGCTACGAATCCGCGGAACAAAATGGCGCCGCCGCTCTGCCCCCTCGCGCTCAGTATAACCGCCTTTCTCGCCCGCCAATCAGAGGAGACGCCCCCCCCCCCTCTTCCGCACGGGCGCGAGCTGGCTGAGTGTGAGGCCGGTCAGTCATGATGTCCAGTGAGAGGAGGAGAGAGGATTCGGCGTTCATCACCCTCCAGCCTGTGTGTCTGTAAGTAGAAGGAGGACAACTTACCGCACACCTTCCCCTCCCCCTCCGCCTTTGTGACACTTTGCTGGGGATTATCTCTGTACAATTAGCAAATATAAAAGGTAATTGTTGAACATTTTTCTACCACTCCATTGTTGTGTGATAAGAGATTCTATGTCCTTCTCCACAATAAAGCTTCTTCCATCCATGTAGATCTTCTATACCTGATCATTACACCAATGTTATTACATCTCATCCTCAGTGATAGGACAAGACACCCAGATTAACCTCTTCAGCCCCAGAACATTTACCCCCCCCCCTTCATGACCAGGCCATTTTTTGCGATACGGCACTGCGTTACTTTAACTGACAATTGCGCAGTCGTGCGACGTACCCAAATACAACTTGTGTCCCTTTTCCCCACAAATAGAGATTTCTTTTGGTGGTATTTGATCATCTCTGCGGCTTTTTTATTTATTTTTGCGCCGTAAACAAAAAGACGCTATTTTTTATTTATTGTTTTACTTGTTGTAAACGGCGTTCAAACCACACATGTGATGCATCACCACGATTGTTGGAGCGGAGCGATTATTCTAGAACAAGACCTCCTCTGGAACGCTAAACGGGTAACCATAAAATTATTATTAAAGCCTCGTCTATGGAGATTTTTAAATACCGAAGTTTGGCGCCATTCCACGTATTTTTCAAAGCTTGACATGTTATCTATTTACTCGACGCAACATCATCTTTCACATTATACAAAAAATAATAATTGGGCTAACTCTTACTGTTTCTTTTTTTTTTATTATTATTATTCATTGAAGTGTATTTTTTTCCCCCAAAAAATTGCGTTTGAAAGGTCGTTGCGCAAATACAGAGTGATATGTTATATTACAACAACCACCATTTTATTCTTTAGCCGCTTCCCGACGGGCCCCTGTAAATATACGTCGGCAGAATGGCACGGCTGGGCAAAGTAACGTACACGTGCGTTACTTTGAATTTCCCGCCGTGCACGTGCTTGCCGTGGGTCCCGTGGACTCGATCGCCGAGGGGATACCCGCGATTGTGTCACGGAGCTGAAGAACGGGGAGATGCCGATCTAAACAGCATCTCCTCGTTCTGCCTGGTGACAGGACACCGATTGTCTGTTCCCTGTCATCGGGAGCAGCGATCAGTGTGGTGTCACACACAGCCACGCCCCCAGACAGTTAGAAACACGCCCCTAGGATACATTTAACCCCGCCCCCTAGTGGTTAACCCCTTCACTGCCAGTGACATTTTTACAGTAATCAATGCAATTTTATAGCATCGATCGCTGTATTAATGCCAATGGTCCTAAAAATATGTCAAAATTGTCCGATGTGTCCGCCATAATGTTGCAGTCGTGATAAAAAAAAAATCGCTGATCGCCGCCCTTACTAGTAAAAAAAAAAATGTATTAATAAAATTGCCATAAAACTATCCCATATTTTGTAGACGCTATAACTTTTGCTCAAACCAATCAATATACGCTTATTGCGTTTTTTTTTTTTTTTTTTTTAATAAAAATATGTAGAAAAATACGTATCAGCCTAAACCGAGGAAAAAAAAAACGTTTTTTTAAAATAATACAAAAAGTTTTTTTTATATATTTTTTGGGGGATATTTCTTATAGTAAAAAGTACAAAATAATGCGTTTTTTTTAAAACTATTCCTTTTTGTTTACAGCGCAAAAAATAAAAACCGCAAAGGTGATCAAATACCACCAAAAGAAAGCTCTATTTGTGGGGAAAAAAGGACGTCAATTTTGTTTGGGAGCCACGTCGCACGACCGCGCAATTGTCAGTTAGGCGACGCAGTGCTGAATCGCAAAAAGTGCTCTGGTCAGGAAGGGGGTAAATCCTTCCGGGGCTGAAGTAGTTAGGGGTTTACAGGATCATCAGTATGGTGGTGGGGGGCATATATTGCAGCGTGCCCCTTCTGATGGGGAACCCGCAGGTTGTTGGTGTCGGCGGAGGCGATCAGATCCTCTCCCTAGCCTGACATGGAGACGAGTGAAGGGAAGATGCCCCCCCCCCGTCTCCATATCATTGCAGGGCGGAAGCAACGTCAAAACATCACTTCTGCCCGTAGCTCTTAAAGGGCCATTTTTTTTTTTTCTCAGAATTTTTTTTTTTAATTACATTTTTCTTTTGTGTAAATATGAGATCTGAGGTCTTTTTGACCCCGGATCTCATATTCAACCGCTTCAGCCCCGGATTTTACCCCCTTCCTGACCAGAGCACGTTTTGCGATTCGGCACTGCGTTGCTTTAACGTACGACATTGTACCCAAACAAAATTGATGTCCTTTTTTCCCCCACAAAATAGAGCTTTCTTTTGGTGGTATTTGATCACCTCTACAAAATAGGGGATCATTTTATGGCATTTTTATTATACATTTTTTTTTTTTTTTTACTAGTAATTTGCAATTTTGACACATTTTTGAGACCATTGGCATTTATACAGCGATCAGTGCTATACAAATGTATTGATTACTGTAAAAATGTCACTGGCAGGGAAGGGGTTAACACTAGGGGGCGATCAAGGGGTTAATTGTGTTCCCTAGTTATGTGTTCTAACTGAAGGGGGAGGGGAGATGACAGATCACTGTTCATACTCTGTATGAGTAGACAATCTGTCTCTTCTCCCCTCAGGGAACCAGAAACTGTGTGTTTACA
The DNA here is from genome assembly GCA_028564925.1 of Lithobates sylvaticus. Taxonomy (NCBI): domain Eukaryota; kingdom Metazoa; phylum Chordata; class Amphibia; order Anura; family Ranidae; genus Lithobates; species Lithobates sylvaticus. The sequence continues at coordinate 710,461,355 of CM053026.1, read as the reverse complement.
CATTCAGATCCGGTTCTCCGTGTGTCAGCAGCGATTGCGGGAGCCCATCGGTGATTATCACCTCCGGCTCCGGAGGCAAGTAGCATGCATGCCCCTAGTGGCCACAGGATGTAGCGACGTTGCGTAACGTCGCTTCGCCCAGCCATGCCATTCTGCCACAGTACAACTGCAGTGGCTGGTCGGCAAGTGGTTAAGAGGACCTGTCATGCTTTTTTTCTATTACAAGTGATGTTTACATTCCTTGTAATAGGAATAAAAGTGACACCATTTTTTTATTTTATTTTTTAAAAAGAACAGTGTAAAAATAAAAGGTAAAATAAATAAGAATAAATGTAAATAAATCCCGCAGAGCTCGCATGCAGAAGCGAACGCATACGTGAGTAGCACCCGCATATGAAAACTGTGTTCAAACCACACATGTGAGGTATCGCCGCGATCGGTAAAGCGAGAGCAATTATTTTCTTCTGTAACTCAAAACATGAAACCTGTAGAATTTTTGAAACGTCGCCTATGGAGATTTTTAAGGGTAAAAGTTTGTCGCCATTCCACGAGCGGGCGCAATTTTGAAGCGTGACATGTAGGGTATCAATTTACTCGGCGTAACATTATCTTTCACAATATAAAAGTGCGCTTGTAAGACCACTGCGCTAATACGGTGTGACAGAAAGCATTGCAACGACCACCATTTTATTCTCTAAGGTGTTGGAAAAAATATATATAATGTTTGGGGGTTCTAAGTAATTTTCTAGCAAAAACTTGTAAACGACAAATCTCAGAAAGAGGCTCGGTCCTTAAGTGGTTAAAGGTTTAAGGACGTATGTGGGGGTTTCCCTGCATCCAATTCGCACGACATGCGAGTGTGACCGTCTCCCAATGGAGCCTGTTCACACAGGTCCGGGGCAACCAGGGGGCTTATTACAAAGGGGTCCTGTGCATGTTTGGGTCCAGTTCAGGTGAAAATTTAGGCAAAAATGTGCACCTAAATCGGTGAACAGGCATGAACCCGCGGCAGCACATATGTGAATCCGGCCTCAATCATGTCTCCCTTTTCTCGTCTTTTCTACAGACTGTACATATTAAGTTCCTGAAGTCGCTCTCGATATGTTTTATCCCTCAAACCTTTCACCATTTTTGTTACCCGTCTCTGGACTCGTTCTATCTTATATCTTACATTCAGCATGTTTGCGGGTGGTCAGGAGGAGGATCAGGAGTCAGACTGCCCAGAATTTAGGATGGAGATGGAGTCTCGGATTGTCCAAAGTGACCTCCTGAGTGCCTTGTGAAGTCACCTGGGGGACGGGGGGCATTTCACTGTTTGATTACGACAAGAAAACCTCTTGTCCTCACAATAAACCAAACTGATCATCTCTGCTAAAGACCAATTTATTCAGTTGAACTTTCTACCTAGGATTAACTATATACTCCCCAGAGATGGCATAACATCAACCCTACTGTCTCCCCTATCTGCAGCAGATACCAGCCTGAGATGGGCACCTTTTATCACATGATGTGGAGTTGTCCTTAAAGAGGGATTGCACCGAAAAAAAAAAATTAAAAGCCAGCAGCTACAAATACTACAGCGGCTGACTTTTAATAAATGGACACTTACCTGTCCCAGGGTCCAGCGATGTCGGCAACCGAAGTTGAGAAATCGCTAGTTTCTCGGCTGCTGCCACCGCCATTCTCGTTAAGGTAATAAGGAAGTGAAGCATTGCGGCTTCACTTCCCGGTTCCCTACTGCGCATGCGTGAGTCGTGCAGTGCAATGGGAATCGTCTGCACTGTCTCTGGGACCCGTGTGTGTCCCAGCAGACAGCGCGGCGGGACAGGAAGAGGCATAGACTGCCGTGGGAGTCAATGCCCGGAAGTGGGTGCAAATACCTGTCTTAGATAGGTATCTGCACCCCCTCCCCCCGAAAGGTGCCAATTGTGGCCCCGGAGGGGGGAGGGTTCCTATGAGTGGAAGTTCCACTTTAGCGTGGAACTCCATTTAAGCTACAGGAAGCCGGTCCAAGCAACAGAATCCATTGGTCAGTTTCTTACCTTTTAGTTCCCCTATGGCCCCTCTTCTGTTTAGCAGAGACCACCTGCAAACATGCTGACTGTAAGAAGTGGGCCGCAGGTGGGCGCAAGCTGACTGGCTCACCCCTGGGTGGCCATATTTATAATTGAAAAACCCTGTAAAAAAAAATCCTATAAAGGAACACCTGCAAAAGAGTACTTACCTACCGACACTGAGCACTCGCATCAGAATTCCGATTACATAATAAATGCATATTTCTTTTTTTTGCAGGTAAACAAAATCTGCATTTAGTTTAAGAACAATTTTCTAGGAGCCTGGCAAGCATTGCACCAGCGATCAGCAGATCATGGGTGCAATGCAGGGCTCCTGCAGACTGTCAGTGTAAGCTGTCTGCCAGATACAAACTGACAAGAAGACTCAATGAACTACCAGAACGCTCAACAACACTGCGGTAGTTCATTGAGAACTACAAGCTGACAGCCGCAAAGGTTGTCGGTACTTCTAGTTCATTCATTCACGAAACTCAGTTGAATGAATTATGTGGCCGTGTGTTGCCATCACTCAGAGGCAGCGGATTGCCGAGTGGCTGCAGGAGGGGGAACATGTAATATGTTCCCGAAGGTGAACTTCTTTAAGGCTAGGCTCACATCTCAGCTTGTGCTTGCAAGGATAACACTTTAAATGCCTTTACAGGTTACCAGTTTAGCATTACAGAGGAGGTCTAGCGCTAGAATGTATTGCTCTCGCTCTAATGTTCGTGGCAATACCTCAGGACCCGCAAGCGCCCGCTATCCTGCTTTTGCAGAACGACGTACAGGTACGTCGGTTTGCGCAGGAGTACCACTCTGATGACATATATCGGCGTCAGCCAGTCAGCAAGGGGTTAAAAAAAAAAAAGTTTACTTCCACCCCGGATTGGATGTGATGTGATATCACTCCAGTCCTCCAAGACCATAGAGGCAATCAAAGACTATCTAGTCTTTTATCGCCTCTGTGACCAGCTGGCCGCACCATCAGATCGTTTCCAGGGTGAGACGGTGGAAATGGTAAACCTGAGAGACATCGGTGGGAGGGGACACTTCTGAAAGCGTTCCAGTGGCTCATGAGCCGCTCGGAATGCTTTCAAGCGAAAGCCACCCGTCACTGAAAAAAAAAACAATACGGGTTACGAGTTACGGCTGCTAGCTTCAGACATAATCCCAGTATATATACGTATTGCGGTTGGCTCTCCTATACACTATAGCACACTCCATGTGTCCCCATACACTCTCCGATATGCTACAGCGCACTCCATGAATGCACCATAACACTGTCTTATACATCATAACGCACTCCATGCATCCTCATACACTCTCCATGCATCCCCCATAGCGCACTAGTAGTAGTAGTTTAAAGAGCAAAAATCCACAGAACATCAAATTAGAACTAAAGGCACATGTTTTCCTTCATTTTGTATAGAGTAAGGAAGGGTTATAACCACATTTTTTTCCCATCTGTGAGAAGTTTGGGAGATTTCGCTTCACTTCCTATCGCAGCCAAAACAGGAAGTGAGAGGTAAGTAAGTGAATCCCTGGTTGTCACCAGAACTAGTGTCCCCATTGGAAGATTTCTCCTATATTCTTGTTCTGGTGGCAGCCCCAATTTTTTTTATTTATTTTTTTATTTCATCTTCGGTTTTAGTGATCCCCTGGGCAAAAAGAGTGGGGTGAATCTCTCCAACATGAGCACATACAGCAATAAATACCTGACAGGGGTTTAAATCCCTCTCCTCTAGAGCTGCACGATTAATCGTTAGGAATCGATATTGCGATTTTTATTTGTTTTTTCCCCCCCTCATGATCTTAAAGTGGAGGTTCCCACAAAATTTGAACCTCCGCTTTTCGGAACCCTCTCCCCCTCCAGTGTCGCATTTGGCACCTTTCGAGGGGGAGGGGGTGCAGATACCTGTCTAAGACAGGTTTTTTTAACCCACTTCCAGGCATAGGCTCCCACGGGAGTCTATGCCTCTTCCTGTCCCGCCGCGCTGTCTGCCGGGACACACACGGGTCCCAGAGACAGTGCAGACTATTCTCATTGCACTGCGCGACCCGCTGCTGGAGCTGGTCTGCTGGTCCTGGGGTCTGGCTGCTGGAGCCAAGGGTCCAGCTGCTGGTCCTGGTGTATGGCTGCTGGTCCTTCAGCCTGGGGTCTGGCTGCAATGGGGCTGGTGAGGCATCCCAGTCAGCAAATTCAGTACAGACCCCCCCTCCTGCAGTGCAGACCCCTCTCCCGCAGTGCAGACCCCCCTCCCGCAGTATAGACGCCTCCCCCTCAGTATAGACACCTCCCCCCCTCCATCAGTATAGACCCCCCAGTGCAGCCACCCCGCCATCAACATAGACCCCCCTAAGTGCAGACCCATTTGGCCGTTCGGGCTGATCTGTCTGTCTGTGGCTGAGTGACAGGCACAGCCGGGAGATTGCCCTGCACTCGCGGGTGTCCGGGAGCCCGCAGCCAAATGCGGGAGACTTGAGATGTCTGTAATATGAGGAGATGAGACTGAAGGAGGAAGAGAAGGAAGGGGACATGGTATGGGATGGTCAGTGGTCAGGCTGGGGGGGGGGGGGCAAGGGGGTAACTAGAATCCTCAGGGCCCCGGTGCAAGAAACCATGAAGGGCCCCCACCAGGGTTGTTGCTAGGTCTACAAATGATCTCGGACTAGAGCCCATAGCAGCGAAGTAAAGAAAGTCATACACTTGTATATAATATATATATATATATATATATATATATATATATATATATCGTGACATATCTGAGTGTGGGTCCCCCCCTTACATCAGGGTCCCCAGAGAGATCCCCCCTTACATCAGGGTCCCCAGAGATCCCCCCTTACATCAGGGGGTCCCCAGAGAGCCCCCCCCCACTTACATCAGGGTCCCCAGAGATCCCCCCCTTACATCAGGGTCCCCAGAGAGCCCCCCCTTACATCAGGGTCCCCAGAGAGCCCCCCCTTACATCAGGGTCCCCAGAGATCCCCCCCTTACATCAGGGTCCCCCAGAGATCCCCCCACTTACATCATGGTCCCCAGAGATCCCCCCACTTACATCAGGGTCCCCAGAGATCCCCCCTTACATCAGGGTCCCCAGAGAGCCCCCCTTACATCAGGGTCCCAGAGAGCCCCCCTTACATCAGGGTCCCCAGAGAGCCCCCCCTTACATCAGGGACCCCAGAGATCCCCCCCCTTACTTCAGGGTCCCCAGAGATCCCCCCTTACATCAGGGTCCCCAGAGAGCCTCCCCCTTACATCAGGGTCCCCAGAGATCTCCCCTTACATCAGGGTCCCCAGAGAGCCCCCCTTACATCAGGGTCCCCAGAGATCCCCCCCCCCTTACATCAGGGTCCCCAGAGATCTCCCCCCCTTACATCAGGGTCCCCATAGATCCCCCACTTACATCAGGGTCCCCATAGATCCCCCCCTTACATCAGGGTCCCCAGAGAGAGATCCCCCCCTTACATCAGGGTCCCCCCAGAGATCCCCCACTTACATCAGGGTCCCCAGAGATCCCCCCCTTACATCAGGGTCCCCAGAGATCCCCCCTTACATCAGGGTCCCCAGAGATCCCCCCCTTACATCAGGGTCCCCAGAGATCCCCCCTTACATCAGGGTCCCCAGAGATCCCCTTACATCAGGGTCCCCAGAGATCCCCCCCCGTACATCAGGGTCCCCAGAGATCCCCCCCTTACATCAGGGTCCCCAGAGATCCCCCTTACATCAGGGTCCCCCCCAGAGATCCCCCCTTACATCAGGGTCCCCAGAGATCCCCCCTACATCAGGGTCCCCCAGAGAGCCCCCCCCCTCCCCCCCTACATCAGGGTCCCCAAGAGATCCCCCCTTACATCAGGGTCCCCAGAGAGCCCCCCATCACATCAGGGTCCCCAGAGAGCCCCCCCCTTACATCAGGGTCCCCAGAGATCCCCCCACATCAGGGTCCCCAGAGATCCTCCCCTTTACATCAGGGTCCCCAGAGATCCTCCCCTTACCCCAGGGTCCCCAGAGATCCCCCCATTACATCAGGGTCCCCAGAGATCCCCCCTTACATCAGGGTCCCCAGAGATCCCCCCTTACATCAGGGTCCCCAGAGATCCCCCCTTACATCAGGGTCCCCAGAGCCCCCCCTTACATCAGGGTCCCCAGAGATCCCCCTCTTACATCAGGGTCCCCCAGAGAGCCCCCCTTACATCAGGGTCCCCAGAGGTCCCCCCTTACATCAGGGTCCCCAGAGATCCCCCCTTACATCAGGGTCCCCAGAGATCCCCCCTTACATCAGGGTCCCCAGAGATCCCCCCCTTACATCAGGGTCCCCAGAGATCCCCCCTTACATCAGGGTCCCCAGAGATCCCCCCCTTACATCAGGGTCCCCAGAGATCCCCCCTTACATCAGGGTCCCCAGAGATCCCCCCCTTCACATCAGGGTCCCCCCAGAGATCCCCCCTTACATCAGGGACCCCAGAGATCCCCCCTTACATCAGGGTCCCCAGAGATCCCCCCCCCCTACATCAGGGTCCCCAGAGATCCTTACCCTTACATCAGGGTCCCCAGAGATCCCCCCTTACATCAGGGTCCCCAGAGATCCCCCCACTTACATCAGGGTCCCCAGAGAGCCTCCGCCTCTTACATTACGTGTAATGTATCCCGCCCACCGGGATCCCTTCCCCAGCTCTGTATCCCATTCCGCCACACAAACCTTCCTCTTCTATGGGGCGCAGGGTGGAGGGACAGACAGCTATTGGATCCGGATTTTACCTCCCCTACCCTGGCGCTCTAGGCAGCCGCCTGACCCGCCCCCCACATCCCGACACTGGACCCGATCTCTCTGTACGGTGACTGAATATGACACTTACTATATCTAGATGGGAAAGGATGTGGGTGTGATCCTCGAGAAATCCGCTGGATGGCGCTGTTCCTCGTCAATGACAGGAGCTGCTGAGACACGCCCTCTCGCTACGAATCCGCGGAACAAAATGGCGCCGCCGCTCTGCCCCCTCGCGCTCGGTATAACCGCTTTCTCGCCCGCCAATCAGAGGAGACGCCCCCCCCCCCTCTTCCGCACGGGCGCGCGCTGGCTGAGTGTGAGGCCGGTCAGTCATGATGTCCAGTGAGAGGAGGAGAGAGGATTCGGCGTTCATCACCCTCCAGCCTGTGTGTCTGTAAGTAGAAGGAGGACAACTTACCGCACACCTTCCCCTCCCCCTCCGCCTTTGTGACACTTTGCTGGGGATTATCTCTGTAGAATTAGCAAATATAAAAAGTAATTGTTGAACATTTTTCTACCACTCCATTGTTGTGTGATAAGAGATTCTATGTCCTTCTCCACAATAAAGCTTCTTCCATCCATGTAGATCTTCTATACCTGATCATTACACCAATGTTATTACATCTCATCCTCAGTGATAGGACAAGACACCCAGATTAACCTCTTCAGCCCCAGAACATTTACCCCCCCTTCATGACCAGGCCATTTTTTCTGATACGGCACTGCGTTACTTTAACTGACAATTGCGCAGTCGTGCGACGTACCCAAATACAATTTATGTCCCTTTTCCCCACAAATAGAGATTTCTTTTGGTGGTATTTGATCACCTCTGCGGCTTTTTTATTTATTTTTGCACCGTAAACAAAAAGACAATATTTTTTATTTATTTTTACTTGTTGTAAACGGCGTTCAAACCACACATGTGATGTATCACCACGATTGTTGGAGCGGAGCGATTATTCTAGAACAAGACCTCCTCTGGAACGCTAAACAGGTAACCATAAAATTATTATTAAAGCCTCGTCTATGGAGAGTTTTAAGTACCGAAATTTGGCGCCATTCCACGTATTTTTCAAAGCTTGACATGTTATCTATTTACCCGACGCAACATCATATTTCACATTGTACAAAAAAAAATAATTGGGCTAACTTTTACCGGGTTTTTTTTTTTTTTTTTTTTATTATTATTCATTGAAGTGTATTTTTTTTCCCCCAAAAAATTGTGTTTGAAAGGCCGTTGCGCAAATACAGAGTGACATGTAATATTGCAACAACCACCATTTTATTCTTTAGCCGCTTCCCGACCGGCCCCTGTAAATATACGTCGGCAGAATGGCACGGCTGGGCAAAGTAACGTACACATGCGTTACTTTGAATTTCCCGCCGTGCACGCGCTTGCCGCGGGTCCCGTGGACTCGATCGGCGAGGGGATACCCGCGATTGTGTCACGGAGCTGAAGAACGGGGAGATGTCGATCTAAACAGCATCTCCTCGTTCTGCCTGGTGACAGGACACCGATTGTCTGTTCCCTGTCATCGGGAGCAGCGATCAGTGTGGTGTCACACACAGCCACGCCCCCAGACAGTTAGAAACACGCCCCTAGGATACATTTAACCCCGCCCCCTAGTGGTTAACCCCTTCACTGCCAGTGACATTTTTACAGTAATCAATGCAATTTTATAGCATCGATTGCTGTATTAATGCCAATGGTCCCAAAAATATGTCAAAATTGTCCGATGTGTCCGCCATAATGTTGCAGTCGTGATAAAAAAAAAAATCGCTGATCGCCGCCCTTACTAGTAAAAAAAAAAATGTATTAATAAAAATGCCATAAAACTATCCCATATTTTGTAGACGCTATAACTTTTGCGCAAACCAATCAATATACGCTTATTGCGATTTTTTTATTTTTTATTTTTTTTTTTTAATAAAAATATGTAGAAAAATACGTATCGGCCTAAACCGAGGAAAAAAATGTTTTTTTTATATATATTTTTGGGGGATATTTCTTATAGCAAAAAGTAAAAAATAATGCGTTTTTTTTTTTTTTTTTTTTTCAAAACTGTCGCTCCTTTTTGTTTATAGCGCAAAAAATAACCTCAGAGGTGATCAAATACCACCAAAAGAAAGCGCTATTTGTGGGGAAAAAAGGATGTCAATTTTGTTTGGGAGCCACGTCGCACGACCGCGCAATTGTCAGTTAAAGCGACGCAGTGCCGAATCGCAAAAAGTGCTCTGGTCAGGAAGGGGGTAAATCCTTCCGGGGCTGAAGTAGTTAGGGGTTTACAGGATCATCAGTATGGTGGTGGGGGGCATATATTGCAGCGTGCCCCTTCTGATGGGGAACCCGCAGGTTGTTGGCGCAGATGGAAGAGGGAGGGAGTTTGCAGGGTGATCCTTAATTGCTTAGCGCCGACCGTACGCACATGTGTGGTCTCAGATTTAAGGGGTTATACTGGGAGCGGGCGATCGGCTCTTCAGGGATAATAACTGATGGCTGAAAGCCACTCGGCTGTTATCCCAAAGGAGCGAGAGGGGACGTCCCACCGCTCTTCCCGGACCTCCCGATCCACGATCCGCCACTTCTGCCGGCTACAGTAAGACTGGAAGAAAGCCAGAAACAGCTTTGTTCCCGTCTTCTTTCTGTAAACACGGAAGCAACGTCACAACGTCTCTTCCGGTTTACTCGGCTGCCAATGGCGCCGTTTAAAAAAAGAAAAATTACAGTATTCAGAATCGCCATTTTTGGACTTTGAAGTGCAAAGGAGAGATTTGGGGTCTTTTAGACCCCCATCCCTGCGAGCTTGCACAGTAAAGAAAACTCACACGTAAGTTGGGCCCACATATGTAAACATTGTTTAATGCACACATGTGAGGTATCACCGCGATCGTCAGAGCGAGAGCAATAATTCTAGCACTAGACCACCTCTGTAACCCTAACCTGGTAACCGTTAATTTTTATTAATGCGTCGCCTATGGAGATTTTTAGGTACCGTAGTTTGACACCATTCCACCACTGTGTGCAATTTCAAAGCATGACATGTTAGGTATCTATTTACTCGGCGTAACATCATCTTTCACATTATACAACAAAATGGGGCTAACTTTACTGTTTAGTTTTTTTTAATTCATGAAAGTGTCTTTTTCCCCAAAGTTAGAAAGACCGCTGCGCAAATACAGTGCGACATAAAATATTGCAACGATCGCTATTTTATTCTCTAGGGCGGGGATATGCAATTAGTGGACCTCCAGCTGTTGCAGAACTACAAGTCCCATGAGGCATAGCAAGACTCTGACAGCCACAAGCATGACACGCAGAGGCATGATGGGACTTGTAGTTTTGCAATAGCTGGAGGTCTGCTAATTGCATATCCCTGCTCTAGGGTCTATGATAGATATATATATATATATATATATATATATATATATATCTATGTATGTATGTATGTATATGTATGTATGTATGTATGTGTATATATATATATATAATATATAAATGTGTGTGTGTATATGTATATTTTAGGGCTGAAACAACTAATCGATTAATCGACAACTAATCGATTATGAAATTAATCGATTACTATTTTCATCGATTAATCGGCCAGTAACATAATGGGGTTAAAAAACTAAACTAAAATGAGCCCTTTATAGTACAAAGAGCAAATAATCGCTACTGTAAATATTACTTTCACAGTTCTACAGGCTTATTTTAGTCTTTTTAAACCCCATTATGTTACTAAACGTCTTAGACCTGGTTCACATCTGTGTTTTTTGGTGCTTTTTGCTGAAATGTACTACAGTTCTTTTACATGGTTTCCTATGGGACACGTTCACATCTATACCGCTGCGTATTTGGAAAGGGTCAGGGATTTTTTTTTTTTTTTTTTTTTTTTTTTTTTTCAAATTTTATTTATTTATATTTTCATAATACACACAGCGGTTCGTTTAACCATACATAGCATTAACTCTATCACCTCTAAATCAAATGCATATAAACAACGTATTTCTCTTCTATTCAGATTGGTACTACAATAAACTATATGGTGGATACTTTCTGAGTACCTATTTGTCTTCGGGTGTATCAGATCCTAACCTATTCAATAAACACCCCCCCCCCCCCCCCCCCCCCGCTACCCAAAAAAAAAAAAAAAAAAAAAAAAAAAAAAAAAGGGAAAACCTGTAATAGTATATAGGGGCACCCACGTGGAGGACCAAATCCTCTACTGATTTAATTTACAAAAAGAGCCTTCCCCTCCTCTGAGAATTTAAATGTATTCCACTGAGTCCAAGTTTCCAAATATAGCTCATGCTTATTCTGAGCTGAGAGTATCAGATCCTCCATCTTATTTATCTCCTCCACTCTATTTACCCAAGAAGCAACCGAGGGAGGCATTAGATCTCTCCATTGTCGTGCAATGCACGATTTTGCAGCGTTAAAGAGGTGTCGTAAGATTAATTTATTATATCTCTTTTCTGGTATGTGTGTAACATGTAGTAAGAATAGGGCAGGGTCTTCCGGTAAAACGTAATCAGTAAATATCTTTGATATCCGGTACACCTCTTTCCAAAAGAGTTCCAATTTCGGGCATTCCCAGAAAATATGGAACAATGTCCCCTTGTCCTCCAGGCATCTCCAGCATTCATCTGGGATCGAAGAGGTGTATTTATGGAGTTTTGATGGTGTACAATACCAGTTCGTCAGTACTTTAAAATTGGTTTCCTGGACTCGTGTACATATTGATGATTTTAAGGCCATATTTATTATTTGTTTCTGTTGTGTCCAAGAGAAAGTCCTATCTAATATCCTTTCCCACTTCTTAATAAATGGGGGAGTGTATCTCTCCTCAGGAGTAATCAATAACTCATACATTTGGGAAAGTGTATGAGGTAATGGGTCCCCCTCTTCACATAATTTTTCAAACTGAGTCAAGGGTCTTTGGAATCTGTCTGGGGGTGGGAGAGTATTTAGAAAGTGTCGAAGTTGTGCCCCGCTCCAATAATCAAGACTAAATCGATCCCTTGATGAGGTCAACAGCATTAGTGAGGGCCAAGTCCTTGTTTGTGCGAAGTGCGAGGCCTGATAGCATTGCGACTCCCTTAATATTTTAAATGGACCCTCCTGTAGTCCCGGGGGGAAACGAGGATTCCCCACAATAGGGTACAGGGGAGGGTAGGCAGGTGATAACCCCGTCCGGGAGCACATTCGAGAGCATATACGCAGTGTGGGGCCTATGGTTGGATGTTTCCTCAGAGTCCTACTAAGGTCTGCATAAGGGTCAGGGATTTTTTTAACGCAAAACTGTTTTTTTATTTTGGTTCAATATACTTCAATGGAGAAGCTGTAGAAAAGCATGCAATACAATTTTGCAGCAATTTTTTTAATCTGTCCAACAACAAATTGGCCAAGAAACAGTATGTCTCTTCTAATAGTATATACAGTATATATATCCTCTAATAGTGTATACAATATATCTCTTCTGTCTGTTATTCTCAGAGTGGATTCGATATTTTGCTCCCTAACCATATAGTTGGTTGTTTATATTTATCACTGCATAGAGATATTTAAGAATAAATTGTCTTTTTTTTTAAACTTTACATATTAACTAAATTATACACCACACTTTTTTTATTTAAGGTTATTAACCGATTAATCAAAACAATAATCGGCCAACTAATCGATTGAAAATAATCGTTGGTTGCAGCCCTAGTATATTTGTTTAGGGGGTTTTAAGTAATTTTCTATCAAAAAATACGGATTTTAACTTGTAAGCAACAAATGTCAGAAATAGGCTTAGGCATGAAAGGGTTAAGAAAGGTAAGGGGGGGGGGGGGACATCACCAATCATTATAGATACATAAAGCGGTGACGGCCTTTACCATTCTTGGTGGCTTCAGTAATGTAAAAATGTTTACTAAAAATTGTATTACTGTTTTTTTGTAAAACCAAATAAAAACGATTGAAACAGACCGAGTGCCATCCTCCTTTTTGTGAAGCGTATTGTCTATGTATACATCTAGGTTTGTCCCAAGCATGTTTGAAGCCATTTACTGTTGTCTGTGTCACTACCTCTGCTGGTAGTTTATTCCAAGTATCAACTACCCTGTCAGTAAAATAATAAGATTAGTTTTAAACTTTTCTCCAGTTAGTTTTGAGGTCATGTCCTCCGTGTTCTTGATTTTGGTTTTATATTAAAAAAAACTGCCCTTCTGAACCTTATTCACCCCCTTGATGTATTTAACCACTTCCGGACCGCCCACCGTCGTTATACGTCGGTACTTTGAAGAGGAATATCATTGTTATGGCAGCAGCTAGCTGCCATAACCCCGGTATCCTCTTCTTCAGCGGGCGGTCTGCTTCAAGATAAAAGTGGTCTCTGCAGCGGATTCGCCACAAGATCACTTTTATCGTTGGTGGGAGAGAGCCCCCCCTCCCGGCGCCCTCCGGAGCCGTCGGTAGCGGCGGAGGCGATCAGATCCTCTCCCTAGCCTGACATGGAGACGAGTGAAGGGAAGATGGCCCCACCCGTCTCCATCATTGCAGGGCGGAAGCAACGTCAAAACATCACTTCTGCCCATAGCTCTTAAAGAGCCATTTTTATTTTTTTCTCATAATTTTTTTTTAAATTACATTTTTCTTTTGTGTAAATATGAGATCTGAGGTCTTTTTGACCCCGGATCTCATATTCAACCGCTTCAGCCCCGGATTTTACCCCCTTCCTGACCAGAGCACGTTTTGCGATTCGGCACTGCGTCGCTTTAACTGACAATTGCGCGGTCGTGCGACATTGTACCCAAACAAAATTGATGTCCTTTTTTTCCCCACAAATAGAGCTTTCTTTTGGTGGTATTTGATCACCTCTACACAATAGGGGATCATTTTATGGCATTTTTATTAAACATTTTTTTTTTTTTTACTAGTAATTGCAGCGATCTGCAATTTTGACACATTTTTGAGACCATTGGCATTTATACAGCGATCAGTGCTATACAAATGCATTGATTACTGTAAAAATGTCACTGGCAGGGAAGGGGTTAACACTAGGGGGGCAATCAAGGGGTTAATTGTGTTCCCTAGTATGTGTTCTAACTGAAGGGGGAGGGGAGATGACAGATCACTGTTCATACTCTGTATGAGCAGACAATCTGTCTCTTCTCCCCGGAAACTGTGTGTTTACGCATTCAGATCCCGGTTCTCCGTGTGTCAGCAGCGATTGCGGGAGCCCATCAGTGATTGTGACCGCCAACTCCGGGGGCAAGCAGCGTGCACGCCCCTAATGCCCACAGAGCGTAGCAATGTTGCATAACGTCGCTTCGCCCAGCCATGCCATTCTGCCACAGTACAACTGCAGTGGCTGGTCGGCAAGTGGTTAAGAGGACCTGTCATGCTTTTTTTCTATTACAATTGTTGTTTACATTCCTTGTAATAGGAATCAAAGTGACACAATTTTTTATTTTATTTTTTTAAAAGAACAGTGTAAAAATAAAAGGTAAAATAAATAAGAATAAATTTAAATAAATCCTGCGGAGCTCGCATGCAGAAGCGAACGCATACGTGAGTAGCGCCCGCATATGAAAACAGTGTTCAAACCACACGTGTGAGGTATCGCCGCGATCGGTAAAGCGAGAGCAATTATTTTCTTCTGTAACTCAAAACATGAAACCTGTAGAATTTTTGAAACGTCGCCTATGGAGATTTTTAAGGGTAAAAGTTTGTCGCCATTCCACGAGCGGGTGCAATTTTGAAGCGTGACATGTAGGGTATCAATTTACTCGGCGTAACATTATCTTTCACAATATAAAAGTGCGCTTGTAAGACCACTGCGCTAATACGGTGTGACAGAAAGCATTGCAACGACCATCATTTTATTCTCGAAGGTGTTGGAAAAAATATATATAATGTTTGGGGGTTCTAAGTAATTTTCTAGCAAAAACTTGTAAACAACAAATCTCAGAAAGAGGCTCGGTCCTTAAGTGGTTAAAGGTTTAAGGACGTATGTGGGGGTTTCCCTGCATCCAATTCGCACAACATGCGATTATGACCGTCTCCCAATGGAGCCTGTTCACACAGGTCCGGGGGAACCAGGGGGCTTATTACAAAAGGGTCCTGTGCATGTTTGGGTCCAGTTCAGGTGAAAATTCAGGCAAAAATGTGGGCATGTAGGCATGAACCCGCAGCAGCACATATGTGAATCCGGCCTCAATCATGTCTCCCTTTTCTCGTCTTTTCTCCAGATTGTACATATTACGTTCCTGAAGTTGCTCTCGATATGTTTTATCCCTCAAACCTTTCACCATTTTTGTTACCCGTCTCTGGACTCGTTCTTATATCTTACATTCAGCATGTTTGCGGGTGGTCAGGAGGAGGAGGAGGAGGAGTCAGACTGCCCAGAATTTAGGATGGAGATGGAGTCTCAGATTGTCCAAAGTGACCTCCTGAGTGCCTTGTGAAGTCACCTGGGGGACGGGGGGCATTTCACTGTTTGATTACGACAAGAAAACCTCTTGTCCTCACAATAAACCAAACTGATCATCTCTGCTAAAGACCAATTTATTCAGTTGAACTTTCTACCTAGGATTAACTATATACTCCCCAGAGATGGCATAACATCAACCCTACTGTCTCCCCTATCTGCAGCAGATACCAGCCTGAGATGGGCACCTTTTATCACATGATGTGGAGTTGTCCTTAAAGAGGAGGTCCACCTGAATTTTTTTTTT
The DNA here is from genome assembly GCA_028564925.1 of Lithobates sylvaticus. Classification (NCBI taxonomy): domain Eukaryota; kingdom Metazoa; phylum Chordata; class Amphibia; order Anura; family Ranidae; genus Lithobates; species Lithobates sylvaticus. Next base: position 710,445,817 of record CM053026.1, on the reverse strand, counting down.
TTTTAAAAGTCAGCAGCTACAAATACTGCAGCTGCTGACTTTTAATATATAGACACTTACCTGTTCCAGGTTCCAGCGATGTCGGCAGAAGATGACGAACGATCGATCGTCTCTCGGCTGCCCCACCGCCATCCTCTGTCAGGGAATCAGGAAGTGAAGCTTGCGACTTCACTGTCCGGTTCCCTACTGCGCATGCGCGAGTTGCACTGCGCGTCTTTATTGGTCCCCATTGTGTCCTGGGAACTGTGTGTTTCCCAAGACACAACGGGGCATCTGCAGATAGGGGCGGGCATCCTCGGATAGGGGTGGGGCAGCTGCGGCTAGCTAGTCCTGGAAGTGGGTGCAGATACCTGTATTATACAGGTATTCCTCCCCCGGAGGGGGGGAGGAATCCGATAAGCGGAAGTTCCACTTTAGGGTGGAGCTCCGCTTTAAGCTACAGGAAGCCGATCCAAGCAACAGAATCCATTGGTCAGTTTCTTACCTATTTAGTTCCCCTATGGCTCCTCTTCTGTTTAGCAGAGACCACCTGCAAACATGCTGACTGTAAAAAGTGGGCCGCAGGTGGGCGCAAGCTGAGTGGCTCACCCCTGGGTGGCCATATTTATAATTGAGAAACCCTGTAAAAAAAAAAATCCTATAAAGGAACACCTGCAAAAAAGTACTTACCTACCGACACTCTGAGCACTCGCATCAGAATTCCGATTACATAATAAATGCATATTTCTTTTTTTTGCAGGTAAACAAAATGTGCATTTAGTTTAAGAAAAAATTTCTAGGAGCCTGGCAAGCATTGCACCAGCGATCAGCAGATCATGGGAGCAATGCAGGGCTCCTGCAGACTGTCAGTGTAAAGCCCCATACACACGCGCGGATTATCCGAGGACCAGGTCCGTCGGATCATGTCCGTCGTACTTTGTCCGATGTTGGTTTTGCGTACACACGGTCGGACAAAGTTGTCGGAAAATCCGATCTTTCTCAACGTGGTGACGTTTGTTGCCTACGACGGGACTACGTAGTGGCTAGTAGCCAATAGCTTTGGTCTTGTAATGTGATCTGAGCATGCGTAGCACTTTGTCCGTCGGAATTCGCTACACACGATCTGATTTGGTGTGATCGGACTTTGTTGTCAAAAAATCTATCCAGCAGGAGACAATCCGATGGAAACTGTCCGATGGTGCCTACACACAGTCGGAATTTCCGACAACATTGTCCGATAGGACAGAATCCATCGGAAAATCCGACCGTGTGTATGGGGCTTAAGCTGTCTGCCAGATACAAACTGACAAGAAGACTCAATGAACTACCAGAACCCTCAACAGCACCGCGGTAGTTCATTGAGAACTACAAGCTGACAGCCGCAAAGGTTGTCGGTACTTCTAGTTCATTCATTCACGGAACTCAGTTGAATGAATGATGTGGCCGTGTGTTGCCGTCACTCAGAGGCAGCGGATCGCTGAGTGGCTGCAGGAGCGGCACATGTAATATGTTCCCGAAGGTGAACTTCTTTAAGGCTCACATCTCAGCTTGTGCTTGCAAGGATAACACTTTAAATGCCTTTACAGGTTACCAGTTTAGCATTACAGAGGAGGTCTAGCGCTAGAATGTATTGCTCTCACTCTAATGTTCGTGGCAATACCTCAGGACCCACAAGCGCTAGCTATCCTGCTTTTGCAGAACGACGTACAGGTACGTCTGTTTGCGCAGAAGTACCACTCTGCTGTCATATATCGGCGTCAGCCGGTCAGCAAGTGGTTAAAGAAAAAAAAGTTTACTTCCACCCCGGATTGGATGTGATGTGATATCACTCCAGTCCTCCAAGGCCATAGAGGCAATCAAAGACTATCTAGTCTTTTATCGCCTCTGTGACCAGATGGCCGCACCATCAGATCGTTTCCAGGGTGAGACGGTGGAAATGGTAAACCCGCTCGGAATGCTTTCACCGTCACCCGTCACTGAAAAAAAAAAACAATACGGGTTACTAGTTACGGCTGCTAGCTTCAGACATAATCCCAGTATATATACGTATTGCGGTTGGCTCTCCTATACACCATAGCACACTCCATGCGTCCCCATACACTCTCCTATACACTATAGCGCACTCCATGAATGCACCATAACACTGTCTTATACATCATAACGCACTCCATGCATCCTCATACACTCTCCATGCATCCCCCATAGTGCACTAGTAGTAGTAGTTTAAAGAGCAAAAATCCACAGAACATCAAATTAGAACTAAAGGCACATTTTTTCCTTCATTTTGTATAGAGTAAGGAAGGGTTATAACCAAATTTTTTTCCCATCTGTGAGCAGTTTGGGAGATTTCGCTTCACTTCCTATCACAGCCAAAACAGAAAGTGAGAGGAAATCCCTCCAAAGTAAATGAATCCCTGGTTGTCACCAGAACTAGTGTCCCCATTGGAAGATTTCTCCTATATTCTTGTTCTGGTGGCAGCCCCAATTTTTTTTATTTATTTTTTTATTTCATCTTCGGGTTTAGTGATCCCCTGGGCAAAAAGAGTGGGGTGAATCTCTCCAACATGAGCACATACAGCAATAAATATCTGACAGGGGTTTAAATCCCTCTCCTCTAGAGCTGCATGATTAATCGTTAGGAATCAATATTGCGATTTTTATTTGTCCCCCCCCCCCCCCCCCTCACGATCTTAAAGTGGAGGTTCCCACAAAATTTGAACCTCCACTTTTCGGAACCCTCTCCCCCTCCAGTGTCGCATTTGACAAGCACGGGTCCCAGAGACAGTGCAGATCATTCTCATTGCACTGCGCGACCCGCTGCTGGAGCTGGTCTGCTGGAGCCTGGGGTCTGGCTGCTGGAGCCTGGGGTCTGGCTGCTGGAGCCTGGGGTCTGGCTGCTGGGGCCAAGGGTCCAGCTGCTGGAGCTGGGCTGCTGGTCCTGGGGTCTGGCTGCTGGTCCTTCAGCCTGGAGTCTGGCTGCAATAGGGCTGGTGAGGCATCCTAGTCAGCAAATTCAGTACAGACCCCCCCTCCTCCAGTGCAGACCCCCCCTCCAGTGCAGACCCCTCTCCCGCAGTATAGACACCTCCCCCTCCATATAGACCCCCCAGGAGCAGCCACCCCGCCATCAACATAGACCCCCCTAAGTGCAGACCTACCCCCTCCATCAGCATATACCCCCTCAGTGCAGACCCCCCTCTCCACTTGTGCTAGTAGTCCCCCCTCCCATAGCGCCCCCAGCATTTGTCCATGTATAAATACAGTACACTGTTTAGACCTCAGAACAGCGCGGGATAGGTGTACAGTAGTGTAGGAGGAGCTGCAGCGCAGAGGCCTGGATCGACCGGGTACCGATCTGAGCCGAGGGCCAGGGGAAACATTTTGGGGAGGGAGAGACACAGATCAGTGGGGTGTGTGGATCGTTCAATGCCGCTGCCCACAGGTGTCACCCGGATGCGGCCCGCACCCCTCGCCCCTTCATAACAATGCCACTGCCTCTGCCCACCCCCCTCCTTCCCTGCTAAATTGACCGGACGAACAATGTACCTTTGCCCATGCAGCAGCCAAAGCAGACAGGACAGCAGTATGGGCTGCCCCCCCCCCCCCTCTGCCTCAGCTTGCAGCACCTTACATCCGCCTGTCACTCAGCCACAGACAGAGCGGCCGTACTCCATTCGGGTTGCTCTGTCTGTCTGTGGCTGAGTGACAGGCACAGCCGGGAGATCGCCCTGCACTCGCGGGTGTCCGGGAGCCCGCAGCCAAATGCGGGAGACTTGAGATGTCTGTAATATGAGGAGATGAGACTGAAGGAGGAAGAGAAGGAGGGGGACATGGTATAGGATGGTCAGTGGTCAGGCTGGGGGGGGGGGCCAAGGGGATAACTAGAATCTTCAGGGTCCCGGTGCAAGAAACCATGAAGGGCCCCCACCAGGGTTGTTGCTAGGTCTACAAAAGATCTCGGACTAGAGCCCATAGCAGCGAAGTAAAGAAAGTCATACACTTGGGTGGGCATACACATGTATATAATATATATATATATATCTATCGTTACATATCCGAGTGTGGGTCCCCCACGTACATCAGGGTTCTCAGAGATCCCTACTCACATCAGGGACCCCAGAGAGCCTCCCTACTTATATCAGGGTCCCCAGAGAGTCTCCTCTACATTAGGGTCCCCAGAGAGCCTCCCCCTACGTTAGGGTCCCCAGAGAGCCTCCCCTTACATCAGGGTCCCCAGAGAGCCTCCCCTTACATCAGGGTCCCCAGAGAGCCTCCCCTTACATCAGGGTCCCCAGAGAGCCTCCCCTTACATCAGGGTCCCCAGAGAGCCTCCCCTTACATCAGGGTCCCCAGAGAGCCTCCCCTTACATCAGGGTCCCCAGAGATCCCCTCCTTACATCACGGTCCCCAGAGATCCCCCCTTACATCAGGCTCCCCAGAGAGCCTCCCCTTACATCAGGGTCCCCAGAGAGCCTCTCCTTTACATCAGGGTCCCCAGAGATGCCTCCCCTTACATCAGGGTCCCCAGAGAGGCCTCCCCTTACATCAGGGTCCCCAGAGAGCCCCCCTTACATCAGGGTCCCCAGAGAGCCCCCCTTACATCAGGGTCCCCAGAGAGCCCCCCTTACATCAGGGTCCCCAGAGAGCCCCCCTTACATCAGGGTCCCCAGTATGCCTCCCCTTACATCAGGGTCCCCAGTATGCCTCCCCTTACATCAGGGTCCCCAGAGATGCCTCCCCTTACATCAGGGTCCCCAGAGATGCCTCCCCTTACATCAGGGTCCCCAGAGATGCCTCCCCTTACATCAGGGTCCCCAGAGATGCCTCCCCTTACATCAGGGTCCCCAGAGATGCCTCCCCTTACATCAGGGTCCCCAGAGATGCCTCCCCTTACATCCGGGTCCCCAGAGATGCCTCCCCTTACATCAGGGTCCCCAGAGGTGCCTCCCCTTACATCAGGGTCCCCAGAGAGCCCCCCTTACATCAGGGTCCCCAGAGAGCCCCCCTTACATCAGGGTCCCCAGCGATCCCCCCCCCTTACATCAGGGTCCCCAGCAATCCCCCCCCTTACATCAGGGTCCCCAGCGATCCCCCCCTTACATCAGGGTCCCCCCCCCCCTTACATCAGGGTCCCCAGAGATCCCCCTCCCCTTACATCAGGGTCCCCAGAGATCCCCCCTTACATCAGGGTCCCCAGAGATCCCCCCTTACATCAGGGTCCCCAGAGATCCCCCCTTACATCAGGGTCCCCAGAGATCCCCCCCGGCGTAGCCTCCAGCACGCGGGTGGAGGCTTCTAGACGCTACCACCGAAAAGGAGTCCCTTCACCCCGGCGTAGCCTCCAGCACGCGGGTGGAGGCTCCTAGACGCTACCACCGAAAAGGAGTCCCTTCACCCCGACGTAGCCTCCAGGACGCGGGTGGAGGCTCCTAGATGCTACCACCGAAAAGGAGTCCCTTCACCCCGACGTAGCCCCCAGCACGCGGGTGGAGGCTCCTAGACGCTACCACCGAAAAGGAGTCCCTTCACCCCGACGTAGCCTCCAGCACGCGGGTGGAGGCTCCTAGACGCTACCACCGAAAAGGAGTCCCTTCACCCCGACGTAGCAACAGGCTATACGTGGAGCTTTTCGGTTTATGAGGGAAAAGATAGTTATGTAGAGCCGGAGAACTGTCCAGATTACATAGGGAGCGCTGGCAAGATAGTGTGGAACTTGGTGTCACCCTTATTCGGAAAGGGGTACCACTTGTACGTGGACAATTATTACACGAGCGTGCCACTGTTTAGTCATTTGTTTGATCAGCAGATTGGAGCATGTGGCACCGTGCGACCTAATCGCCGGGGCTTTCCCCAGCGGCTTGTAGATTCCCCTCTTAGGCTGGGGGAGAGAGCCTGCTTTCAGTGTAATAATTTGCTCGCTGTGAAGTGGAGGGATAATAAGAATTTTTTCGTTCTTACCTCCCTTCATGCAGACACGACAGTCCAAATTCGTACGGCGGCTGGTGTTGTGACGAAACCCCTCTGTGTCCACGAGTATAACCTTAATATGGGAGGGGTGGACCTCAACGACCAGTTGTTGGCGCCGTACCTAGTTGCCCGTAAGGCTAGACGCTGGTACAAAAAAGTGTATTTATTTGTTCCAATTGGCTTTTCTGAATGCTCATGTGCTATATGGAGCTTCAGGCGGGACTTTACCCTTCCTTGAATTCCAGGAAGAGGTTCTCACAGACCTTCTGTTTCAAGACGGTTCTGCACCTCACCATTCCCAACCAAATGCAGTTAGCCGGCTGTATGAGAGGCATTTTCCTTATGTCCTCCCGAGTACCCCTACCCAACGAGCCCCCCAAAAAAGATGTCGTGTCTGTACCAAGCGCGGATCAAGGCGTGACACCCTTTATTATTGTCCACGCTGTCCTGACAATTCTGGTCTCTGCATTGGTGAATGTTTTGAACGCTACCACACACTAGTGAAGTATTAGCGTAGGGTACAGCATTTCACAGGCTAGGATACACTTTCACAGGGTCTCAAGAATGCCATCGCATTTTGAGACCCGACCGTTACAGTTAAAATTATAGTTATAGTTTAAAAAAAAAGTGTAAAAAATAAAAATAAAAAAGAGTACAAAAAAAAAAAAACCCTAAAAAAAACAAAAATAGTTGTCGTTTTATTGTTCTCTCTCTCTCTATTGTTGCTCTTTTTTACTCTATTCTGCAATGTTTTATCATGCTTGCTTTTCAGGTATGTAATTTTGTTTACTGTGTTTTATTGTTAACCATTTTTTGGTTTTCAGGTGCGCCATTCAGTTGCAGCGCGGATTTATTTATCTTGACAGCAAAAGCGTTTGCTCCCACGATACATAAAGCCGCGACTCCAACGCTGTAGGAGGTGATTTCACCACCACAGTTAAAAAAAAAAAGAGCATATATGCCGAAGCATGGGGGCAGCAGGGGCGGAGGGGCGATTTTGCTCCTAATGCCACGTACATACGGTCGAAATTCCGACGGAGGCTTGCCCGTGGAAAAGTCCGACCATGTGTACGTGGCATAACTTTTTTGCGGGAGGATGCCCCCATGCTTCGGCATATATATATTTTAGGCACCGGTTGCGTTAACAAAATGTTTTATTTTTTACTATGTTTTTTTTTTGGTATTTGCTTTGCAGGTATGGTATGGTAAGCTCTTACTGTTATACTGTAATGTTACTTTGTTTTAATGTTAACCATTATTTGCTTAGCAGGTACGCCATTCAGTTGCAGCGCGGATTTATTTATCTTGACAGCAACAGCGTTTGCTCCCACGATACATAAAGCCGCGACTCCAACGCTGTAGGAGGTGATTTTACCACCACAGTTAAAAAAAAGAGCATATATGCCGAAGCATGGGGGCAGCAGGGGCGGAGGAGCGATTTTGCTCCTAATGCCACGTACATACGGTCGAAATTCCGATGGAGGCTTGCCCGTGGAAAAGTCCGACCATGTGTACGTGGCATAACTTTTTTGCGGGAGGATGCCCCATGCTTCGGCATTTATAAATGTTGCATGTATGCCCATCATTAGAAGTGGGTGGATGAAGGGAGGTATTCTAATGGTGGGCATACCCAATCAATCTATTTTTTTTCGTTCAGCCAAGAGGCTGCATGAAGGCCTAAGATCATATTTTTTATTTCATCAAAAATTTGAGCAATATATAGTGTGTTTTAGTGCATTAAAATAAAAAAAAAAGTGTATTTTTTCCACAAAAAATGCGTTTGAAAAATCGCTGCGCAAATACTGTGTGGAAAATGCAACACCCACCATTTTAATCTGTAGGGCCTTTGCTTTAACAATATATATAGTTTTTGGGGGTTCAACGTAATTTTCTTGCAAAAAAAAAAAAAAATGTTTTCATGTAAACAAAAAGTGTCAGAAAGGGCTTGTGTGACATAAGCTTCTAAATGTTGTGCATAAAATGCCAGGACAGTTCAAAACCCCCCCCCCCCCCCCAAATGACCCCATTTTGGAAAGTAGACACCCCAAGCTATTTGCTGAGAGCAATATTGAGCCCATTAAATATTTTTTTTTTTTTTGTCCCAAGAGATTGAATAATGAAAAAAAAAAAAATATATATATATATATATAACCATGGCATGTGTGAGCAATATATAATTTAGTGACAACTTTTTGAATACATTTTTTTTTTTTTTGTCTTTATTCAATCACTTGGGACTAAAAAAAAAAAATATTCAATGGGCTCAACATGCCTCTCAGCAAATAGCTTGGGGTGTCTACTTTCCAAAATGGGGTCATTTGGGGGGGTTTTGTGCCATCTTGGCATTTTATGGCCTTCAAAACTGTGATAGGTAGTGAGGAGTGAAATCAAAAATGTATGCCCTTAGAAATCTTGAAGGCGGTGCTTGGTTTTCGGGGTCCCGTATGCGGATAGGCTCCCAAAAGTCCCACACATGTGGTATCCCCGTACTCAGGAGAAGCAGCAGAATGTATTTTGGGGTGTAATTCCACATATGCCCATGGCATGTGTGGGCAATATATCACTTAGTGACAACTTTGGGCAAAAAAAAAAAAAAAAAAGTTTGTAATGTTCCCGCAACTTGTGGCAAAATATATAAAATATTCCATGTACTCAACATGCCTCAGCAAATAGCTTGGGGTGTCTACTTTCCAAAATGGGGTCATTTGGGGGGGGGGGGGTTGTGCTATTTTGGCATTTTATGGCCTTCGAAACTGTGATATGTAGTGAGGAGTGAAATCAAAAATTTGCACCCTTAGAAATCCTGAAGGCGGTGCTTGGGTTTCGGGGCCCCGTACGCGGCTAGGCTCCCAAAAAGTCCCACACATGTGGTATCCCCATACTCAGGAGAAGCAGCAAAATGTATTTTGGGGTGCAATTCCACATATAACCATGGCATGTGTGAGCAATATATCATTTAGTGACAACTTTATGAAAAAATTTTTTGTCTTTATTCAATCACTTGGGACTAAAAAAAAAAAAAATATTCAATGGGCTCAACATGCCTCTCAGCAAATAGCTTGGGGTGTCTACTTTCCAAAATGGGGTCATTTGGGGGGGGGGGTTTGTACTTCCCTGCCATTTTAGCACCTCAAGAAATGAGATAGGCAGTCATAAATTAAAAGCGGTGTAAATTCCAGAAAATGTACTCTAGTTTGTAGGCGCTATAACTTTTGCGCAAACCAATAAATATACGCTTATTGGCATTTTTTTTTACTAAAGACATGTGGTTGAATACATTTTGGCCCAAATGTTTGACTAAAATTGAGTATAATGGATTTTTCTTATAACAAAAAGTAGAAAATATCTTTTTTTTTTTTTTTTTCAATTTGCGGTCTTTTTCCGTTTATAGCGCAAAAAATAAAAATGACAAAGGCAATCAAATACCATCAAAAGAAAGCTCTATTTGTGGGAAGAAAATGACGCAAATTTCGTTTGGTTACAACATTGCATGAAAGCGCAATTACCAGTTAAAGCAGTGCAGTGCGAAATTGAAAAAGACCTCTGGTCCTTTGGCTGCCAATTGGTCCGGGGCTGAAGTGGTTAACGGAGACGGATGTTAACGGACGTTAGCAGATGATCATCCGCCAACGTCCGCTATCCCATAGAGAAGCATTGATGTCGGTTTTGATCCGTAAACGGACATATGAAAAAACGGACGAACGGTCTGCATGTGTGAAAGGGGCCTTAGATGAATGTTGAGCACTGTGTACAGAAATGTTACCCAAGTCTGACCCTGAGGCATATCTAGTGTAGGTGACACCCGAACCAGATTATTTTGTAACACCCCAAATTCCTCTATATGTCAAAAGCATTTTCAGTAGTAATCATAACAATAATTGAAAACTAATAAAAGGCCAAATAAAATGGAGTCAAGATTTAGTTTTTCTGAATGTTTTTTATGTAATCAGATTGGTAAAAAGAAATTAAATTAAATATACATTGCTTGCGGCATGTTCTTTGGCAAAATATGGGGATAATAAAGATGTGCTAAATAGCATTTAAGGTTTTTATTACAGCGCAGCAAAACATAGGGATGACAAGGGAGTGCTACATAAAATAAAATTCAAGGGTTTATTAGTGGTGCATTTATAAAAAGGTATGTGACAGACAGGGCTGGACTTACCATTGGGCTTGACTGGGCTCAAGCCCATGGGCCCCGCCCAATAGGGGGCCCCGCCGCCCCCACCGAGATACATAGCCTCCTTCTCCGCTATACGTAATATACAGTGTGATAGACAGAACACTGCATCTATCACACAAGCTGATCAAGGAGGAGGGCGGGACTTTTGTCACAGCGCGGCCAAAGTTTTTTAAACTCAGCTCGGAGACACAAAGCGGGAGATGCCTGCAGACTGTGTAATCCAGGCACAGGCACTGATTATAGAGACTGCATTATGGGCACGGTGAGGCTGCGATTATGGGCATGGTAAGATGCATTATGGGCACGGTGAGGCTGCGATTATGGGCATGGTGAGACTGCATTATGGGCATGGTGAGACTGCATTATAGGCACGGTGAAACTGCATTATGGGCACGGTGAGACTGCATTATGGGCACTGCGAGGCTGCGATTATGGGCACGGTGAGACTGCATTATGGGCACGGTGAGACTGCATTATGTGCACGGTGAGACTGCATTATGGGCATGGTGAGACTGCATTATGGGAATGGTGAGGCTGCGATTATGGGCATGGCGAGGCTACGATTATGGGCACGGTGAGACTGCATTATGGGCACGGTGAGGCTGCGATTATGGGCACAGTGAGACTGCATTATGGGCACGGTGAGGCTGCGATTATGGGCAAAGTGAGACTGCATTATGGGCACGGTGAGGCTGCGATTATGGGAAAATGACAAGGCTGCAAATGACAAGGCTACACTGACAAGGCTGCAATGACACTGGACAAGGCTGCAGATGGATGGGCAAGGCTGCAGATGGACACTGATAAGGCTGCATTGATGGGCATTTAAATGTAAGTTTTTTCCTTAAACTTCCCTCCTAAAAGTTTTTTCCTTAAAATTCCCTCCTAAACTTGGGGTGTGTGTTATACACCAGCGCGTGTTATACACTGATAAATACGGTAATGTATAGAAGGTAGGGCCCGAAAGTGACTCAAGCCCAGGGGCCCCCACCACCCTAAGTCCTGCCCTGGTGACAGACCTAGCCGAGACAGAGGCTTTTGGACGGGACTGAATGCTAGCCTCTTGCCGACCAATTATGGGACCTGGCATATGTGAGCTGTATGCCTGGGGACCCTGGAGGTGGTGCTACTTTGGATTCAAGTCCATATCCCCCCAAAACACAGACGCTGGGAACCCTGTATATGCCATATTATAGTGATTGCTTCATAATGTTGAGGCTCATAGAAGGTGCTGATGTCATCAACATCTGTCTGTTGTCTGCTAGAATGTGTTTATTGTAAATAAGTCTATTATGGGATATAAGAGTCATTAGATTCCCATTGTTTCTGTTACTTAACTCTGCTATTGTGTAAAGGAGTCTGTGTTGATTCGATGGTGTATTCTGAACTACAAGACGGCAAGTCTGGCCTAAAGGTCATGTCTGAGTCATCTAGGCTGTCTAAAGTGATTAGTTAATTAGCTCATATTAATTAGGTTTCTGGTCACCAGTGTATTTTAAGAGTAATGTGAGCAGGAGGTATGCACCTCCTCTTTTACTGTATACAAGACCTGTATTCCTTTCAATAAAGATTCATTCCTGTTTGACCCTCAAAACAGAGCCTTGTCTCGTGCTTGGGGGGAGAGTTATTCGTATGGGTTTCTTGTTCGGCTGATCGGAGTGTTTGGTAGCTGCCTTGGTGTTCGGGAAGGGAATTTCCTAAACGACTTTAACCCCTTTCATACGCGGGGTGTCGTTACAAGGTATCTCAATCAACCTATTAGAACAATGATATGGGGATCTGACTTACATCATTAAAACAAGGCTTATGTCCTTCACGTTCAACCTCCGAAAAAAGGAGGAGATCCCCCCCCCCCCCCCAGCTGTTATTGTTTACTTCCACCGTCACACAATTGAGATCCCAAATGCTGAGCTCACAGTTACTGCATCAGGGGAGAAAAAGCAAATATGAAGTGGTTTGAATGTTAGAAAGAGCTCACTCCTGTTATGATGGAGGTGAACAGTTGGATTATCTTAGCAACATTGTAGCAACAAAACAGGACAGGATAATGCCATCTCTTTCATGCCATCCACTGTATACAGTTCTGTTGCTAACTGTGATTGGTCACAGTGAACACATGGTACAGACCATCTGTACCATGTGATAAACTTTGACCAATCACAGCTAATCACAACAAGACACTGAATGAAGTAGTTTCATTCAGAAAAAAATGGTTGCTTATAAGAATGAAATCCATTGGTATATGCAATAATAATAAAAAAATAAAAAAATCCTGATCACTTCCCCAGAGTAGCAGTGTTACTATGGTAACACTTTATTCCTCTGGTCACAGTATGTTAGAAAAAAAATAAAAATTGGAAGATTCATTATTTGCAAAATTGTATAAAACAGAAACAAAAAAAAAAAAAAAAAGTTTCTGTCGTTTTTGTTTATTTAGCAGCAAATGAAAAACCCAGTGCTGATTTAATACCAAATGAAAACTCTAGTTGTGTGAAAAAAATATAAAATTTTCATTATGAGTACAATGTTGAATGACTGTGCAATTCTCATTCAAAGTGTGACAATGCTGAAAGCTAAAAATTGGCCTGGACAGGAAGGGGGTAAAAAAAAGTGTCCAGTATTGAAGTGGTTGACTAAAGCCCAACTTGGGGCAGAAATTAAGTGTAAATAGTGCATTGGGCCTCAGTTACCTTACTCCTCAGCCTGGATTCTGAACATCTCTTCCTAAGCCGTTTAGCAGAGTAACAGATCAAAGTTCCCACCCTATGCTCCAGACATTTGTCCTCGCTCATTATCTTCTTGGGCACTGGTCTCCTCACCTCCTCATGAGTTTTCCTGTCTCTGGAGAGAGGATCCGACCAATGGAAGTGTCGCCCCAACAGGAGGTGTGGACACCATGCAGGCAGTGATGTGGGCACCCAAAGAAGGACCCCCAGGAAGTAAACAGAAGGATGGTCACGTGACTGTGGCATTAGATAAATAAAATGGGCATTTGGGTATTTAATTAGAGGGGTGGTGCTAATATCTGTATTGGGAATCAGCGTGTATTGGTAACAAGGTACCTTTTCCCTATGAGCCTTCAATAAAAACATATCCATGTGACATACAGCCATATCCTTGTTCAAATTTATTGTTTTCTTTCATTGTCATTCTTATTTCCTGTGGTGAGGACCGGATATATTTATCTTGTCCTTATCTGCATAGGGCCCGGTACTTTCTCCCATTCTTCTTTGCAGGACCTCTCAAGCTCCATCAAGTTGGATGGGGAGAGTCGGTGCACAGCCATTTTCAGATCTCTCCAGAGATGTTCAATCAGGTTCAAGTCTAGGCTCTGGCTGGGCCACTCAAGGACATTTACAGAGTTGTTCCATAGCCACTCCCTTGTTATCTTGGCTGTGTGCTTAGGGTCATTGTCCTGTTGGAAGAAGAACCTTCGACCCAGTCCGAGGTCCAGAGCACTCTGGAGCAGGTTTTCATCAAGGATGTCTCTGTACATTGCTGCATTAATTTTTCCCCTCGATCCTGACTATTGTCCCAGTTCCTGCCGCTGAAAAACATCCCCACAGCATGATGCTTCACTGTAGGGATGGTATTGGCCAGGTGATGAGCGGTGCCTGGTTTCCTCCAGACAGGACGTTTGCCATTTAACTTCAATCTTTGTTTCATCACACCAGAGAATTTTGTTTCTCATAGTCTGAGAGCCCTTCAGGTTCCTTTTGGCAGACTCAAGGCAGGCTGTCATGGGCCTTTACTAAAGGAGTGACTTCAGTCTGGCTCTAACATTCAGGCCTGATTGGTAAAGTGCTGCAGAGATGGTTGTTCTTCTAGAAGGTTCGCCTCTCTACAGAGAAACGCTGGAGCTCTGTCAGTGACCATCGGGTTCTTGGTCACCTCCCTGACTAAGGAACTTTTCCCCCGATCGCTGTTTGGCCAGGCGGCCCACTCTAGGAAGAGTCCTGGTGGTTCCAAATTTCTTCCATTTACAGATTATAGCGGCCACTGTGCTCATTGGGACCTTCAATGCTGCTGTCAGGGAAGGCATGTTCGTAGTACAAATGAAGCTTCACAGAGCACATAAATGCACAGATCAGCAACTGGCCGGGCAGATGTTCATAGCTTGGGAACGCGCACCCGTCACTAATGCTGGAGCCAAGCGGGCCATTTAAACAGGCTTCTGTATGGACTCATTGCCGTTTTGGTCTGCAGCTTCTGTGTTGTTCCTGATTCCATGCGACCTCTGATCTTCATCTGGCTTACCCCTAACCCGATTGTCTGCTTCATACCCTGACCCCAGCTTGTCTATTGGATTCCGCTTCTGCTTGATTGATTTGCCGGTACCGACTGAGCTTGTGACCCGACTATTCTGCTGTCTATGCCTGAAATGCCCGGCCGTTACCAACCCGGCTTGTCTGACCCCACATCTTGCTCATCCAGCCTGCTACAACTGGCAGTCCAGCAAGTCCTCATCTGGTTGCTGCTTTCAGCAGCCTACTACAATCTGCCAAGTTCTGTGCCAGCTCTTTTACTACCAGCCTACTGGCTGCCACATCGACCTGCTGACTGCAGCCACGCAAACTACTGGACTGATTACAGGTACTCCTATGTCACCGTGCTCCTGCGGCTACTGTCTCACTATCAGTGGCCCCGGAGCTGTACAAGAGGCCCTTCTCTACACATCAGGCTCACAGACCAAGTACATGAAAGCTGCAGAAATATTTATGTACCCTTCCCCAGATCTGTGCCTTGATACTAACCTGTCTTGGAGGTCTACAGACAATTCCTTATACTGTATGGCTTGGTTTGTGCTCCAACATGCACTGTTACCCATGGGACCTTATATGGACAGGTGTGTCCAAGTCATGTCCAATCAACTGAATTTACCACATGTGGACTCCAATCAAGTTGTAGAAACATCTCAAGGATGATCAGAGGAAACAGGATGCACCTGAGCTCATATTTGAGTTTCATGGCAAAGGCTTTGAATATTTATGTACACGTGATTTTGTTTTTTTTTTATAAATTTGCAAAGATTTCAACCAAATTTCCTTCATGTTGTCATTATCGGGCATTGTTTGTAGAATTTTGAGGAAAACAATTAATTTAATCCATTTTGGAATAAGGCTGTAACATAACAAAATATGGAAAATGTGAAGTGCTGTGACTGCTTTCTGGATGCACTGTATATGAGCTTGTTGGACATCCCATTTTAAAACCAGAGGCATTCATATAGAGCCGCCTCCCTTTTGCAGTTAGAACAGCCTCTTTTCCTAAGAAAATGCCTTTGGAATGTGTCTGCAGAAATCTGTGCCCATTCAGCCAAAACAGATCTTGTGAGATTCAACCCACATTAGGCATTCCGGTTCATCCACTGTGCAGGCCACTCCAGTTCCTCAAGACCAAACTTATCAAAAGGTACATTTTTATAGAGTTGGCTTTGTGCACAAAGGAACGGTCATGCCGCCACAGAAAAGGGCCTTCCCCAAACTGCTATCACAAAGTTTTAAGCACCTGAAATCAATAATCTGAAGGGGTACCAAGTCATTTTGGCCATATAGTGCATCTTGGAAGCACTCTGATCCGTTTTGTGCTTTCATTACCAACGAATTTTATACAGTCTATAAAAATTTACCAACATTTGTTTTAATAAAAATGTACCAAAAACCTTTATATCCCTTCAAATGAGACCTATAGGGGAAGATATGATTTTAGCTTCCAGGTTTTATTGTCAAAGCTTAACCCCTTCCCACCCACGCTATAGCCGAAATACGGCTACAGTGCAGCCTACTTTGCCGGGAGGGCATCCAAAGAAGGGCAGCATGCTCTGTGATCGCTGAGTCCTTCAGACTTAGCTGATCACAGATCGGGGTAAAGGGCTAATCACAGTGGCCCTTTACCATGCGATCAGCTGTGTCCAATGACAGTTGATAACAATGTAAACGCAAGCAGGTTATTGGCTTTCCTTTCCTCATGCTGACAGCATGAGGAGGGAAGAGAGATGATAACCGGCTTGTGTTAAAGAGACATCTGCACTGATAACCAGTGTCCCGATTACCAGTGCAGTCCCAACAGTGCCCACTAGTGCTGACAATCAGTGCCACCTCATCAGCACACAGCAGTGAAAGAGAAAAAAAATACCTGTTTGCAAAATTTTATAACAAACTATGAAAAAAAATGTTTTCCAAAAAGTTTTGGTCTAGTCATTTGTTTAGCAAAAAAAATAAAAAATTCCAGTGGTTCCAAAAAATTCCAAAAGAAAGCTCTATTTTGTGTGGAAAAAAAACATAAAAATGTCATATGGGTACAGTGTTGCACGACTGCGCAATTGCCAAAGTGTGAGACCGCTGAAAGCTGAAAATCGGCCTGGGCAGGAAAGGAGTAAAAGTTTTCGTTGGGCAAGTGGTTAATTGAACTAGTTAGAATCTGGTGCAGCTGTGCAAAGTAACCAAACAACTTCTGAGTACTCCAGTTTATCAAATCCCCCCCTAGAGTTTTCAGTCACTTACCAGAAAATGTAGCAGGGACGCTGTAGTAGAAGAGATGAGTATGCTTGCTGCAAGTTCTAAACGTCACAAAATCTAAGAGAGAACTCACACACACCACAGACCAGCAGTTGTACAGTTCAACGTTTCTTTAATTCATGTGTGCAATATAACCAGCAATCTTTAATTTAAACATACATTTTAATATATACTCTGTTTTACTGTGAAAACAAAAACACATCTGGGCTCCGGCTGTGACCTATCATAGCCCAGAAGAATTTATGAATTGGACTGCTCATGTCCAATAGGAATTCTGGAAATGGATGAGATGAAGCATGGGACTGGTGAAGAACCCAAAGGCCCAAATGACATGCAGCAGCTAGCCAGATGTGTTTGAATAGAACATATAGCTGATGGCAGATATTAGTGTACTGACTTCCTATTAATGCTTAACAACATGGCCCTGCCCATGGAGGTGAGTACGGAAGGGTTATTAAACAAGGGCACAAAAGAGGTATATAGCACTATGAATGCTCAGCCATAAGCAAAGCAAACGCTAAATAGCTGGCAATCTTTAGCTGTCTGGAGAGGCCGGAAGCAGAAGGAGTTTATTATAAAAGATGTAGATGTTTATAAGTCTATCAGCAAGAATGCTTCATGTGAAAAGAGCCGGGTTGTCCAAAGTGTGAGTTTTAGTAACTCAATCATTCTACTGAAATTGCCTTTGATTAACTGCAGCAGACCAGAAATATAGAGCTCACTGATGTAACAATTGTCTCTCTGAGTTGTAAGCTACACATTAGCAACAATGATTAATTGCAGACTAAGGTGCACAATTGCAATTGCACAATCCTATGTGATTAATTGCTGTTGGGAACTTACACCTCGTGGAGCTCGTTTTTCCAGCCAGTAACTGATCTCTGGTCCTATGCTATTAATCTCAGGGAACTGCAGTAGGGCAATTGAGCTACTACAAAAATAAAAAAAAGCTGTGGGTCCTAGGCCCCTTTCACACTGAGGCGCTTCTAAACTGCCACTGCGTGCTTTTGAAGAGCTTTTCAGGCACTTTTCAAGAGCTTTCCATTCATTTCAATGGAGAGGGGCGTTTTTTTTACCACCCTGCCAGCGCACTGCCCCAGTGTGAAAGAATTCATTGATTTTAATTGAAATCGTTTTTCGTGAGCTTTTCAGGTGCTTTTTTTTGTGTCAAAGTGCCCGAAAAGCGCTTTCCTGTCGCATCATGGCAGCACACACTCTGGGTTGTGACTCCGCCTCCACAACCTGATAGGACCACATAACTATAAGATGAAGACACGGCCCCCGCCCCAGCATTCTCTTATTTTTCCTCACCTGTTGGGACGCACTGAACATCACCCCCTTACCGCTTCGCCCCAGCCAGGTTCTAGCCTCTCCTGGTTTGGAAGTCCTTGCCGGTACAGCCTCTAAAGGAAGCTAAATGGAAGGAACCCCACTCTGGTGATCTCAGGGGTATCGTATCTTTCTCAGTTATTATTACCTACTGCCTTTGTGTGGAACCTTAAACAGGTTTAAAGCACCATGATGACTGCCGCTGTGTAAAACCTTAAACAGGTCTAAAGCACCATGATGACCGCCGCTGTGTAAAACCTTAAACAGGTTTAAAGCACCATGATGACCGCCGCTGTGTAAAACCTTAAACAGGTTTAAAGCACCATGATGACCACCGCTGTGTAAAACCTTAAATAGGTTTAAAGCACTATGATGATTGCCCCTGTGTAGAACCTTAAACAGGTTCAAAGCACCACCATACTCCTGACCTCGGTGGAAAGCCTTAAACAGGCTTAAAACACCATTTCATTATACAGTGTGACAGGGCAAACACACATCTTCAAGGTACATTTAAGCCTTAAATAGGCTTACCGTTATGCAGTGGTCTCCCCCTCCTGTTTTTTTCTGTATAGCTGTGTATTCACAGCACTGCTGGGTCCTGTAGTCCCTCTCCACCGCTCCCCCTCTGCGCCGAGCGTCCTAGGCTGTTCCTTGTATCTTGAACCAGAGATCGCTGAATTGCTGCAGTTTGTTTGCCTGTCTTACAACAAAGCTCCCATTTCATCCTACTGAGGTAAAAGCCTGTTTTTTTCTCTGCATCTACTTCCTGCATAAGCTGCTGTGTTTTACCTCACCTGTGTTTCCTATGTCAATTAGTATGTGTCAATTAGTATCTCCTTAGGCTTTCCTTATTCCTTGCTATGGAGACCACTGCCCTAGCAGATCACCACCAGCTATTAGGTAAGGGGGGAGGATTTTTGGTAAGTATTGAAGATTGAAAAAAAGAGAGCAATCCTAACGCTGCCTAAATGGTTAGCCCTACTAGGTCCGCAAAATCTTCTGATTCAAGGCACAGAGAGACTTCACGCAGGAGAAGCCATTCTGGCCACAGACGGAGCCGCTCCAGTCGCAGGAGAAGTCGCTCAGGCCACAGAGGGAGTCGCAGGAGAAGTCGCTCAGGCCACAGAGGGAGTCGCAGGAGAAGTCGCTCAGGCCACAGAGGGAGTCGCAGGCCACAGAGGGAGTCGCAGGAGAAGTCGCTCAGGCCACAGAGGGAGTCGCAGGAGAAGTCGCTCCAGTTCTTACTCCAGACACAGCCGCTCCTATCATAGAGGATCTTCTGTCCATAGACAGTGATCACCAGTGCGACCCTCTGGAAACGCATGTTGGATATGCGGGGCCGCAGCCCTTCCCGATAATTAGCCTGCCGTAGATGCTTTGAGGAGGCTACTAGGGAAAAAGAATCGCAGTTTAGAGAGCCTGTAGCTCCACAGATTCTTACTCCGGAGACGGAGTTATCAACGCGAAGTGCCTCACCTGCTCATCCCAGCACAGGATTCCCCGTCTGACAATGAGGGGTTGGAAGCAACTGCAGGGTTTGATTTTTGCTAATTGAACCGTGTGTCAAATCGGTCAAGGAAGCGATCGGATGGAAGGAACCCCAGGAAGTCCAACCAAAGCGGAAAAAATACTTCCCAAACCTTAAATGGGACTCAGAGGCCTTTCCGTTCATTGAGGAATTGGATGATTTAAGTAAAGAGGAATGGCAAGGACCCGAGAAGAGATCGAGTCTGAATAACAGGCTTTCCAAATTACATCCCTTGAAGGAACCTAAAGTGAATCCTCTTGTCTCTCCTCCCATTGTAGACGCATCTCTCATGCGGTTAGTCAGGCATGTGACATTGCCAATCGAAGATGCAATGACATATCTTGGATAGGAGGATCGACACTGATATGAAGAGGGCCTACCTTGCAGCAGACTGGCTGTGGCACTTGCAGCTGTAGGCAGGGATATTTCCAGCTTGTCATCAAACACTGAGAGGTTGGTCTCAGTAGGCGTGGACCAGGAGAGCATAATAAAAGCTCTACAGGAGTTAAGTCTCGCGGGGACTTTTGTGGCAGAGGCTTCGGTGGATGCGATTAAATCGTCATCAAGGGCCATGTTGGCCTCCGTAATGGCCAGGCGGGCACTGTGGCTGAAACCCTGGTCAGCGGATCCTGTCTCCAAATCAAATTGGTGCCGCATTCCATATGACGGCGAGAACCTTTTCGGTGCAAAGCTGGACTCAGCAATTTCAAAGGTGACCGGTGGGAAGTCGGGACTGATTCCATCGGACAGAAAACCGAAACAGCAGAGGCCTCCTCCCTTCAGACATAATCTGCCAGACAGATACAGGGATGCTAAATCCTATAGGCCAGGAAAATAATACAGGAGGGGCTGGAAGAACCCCCAGACATCCTTTATGAAGTTTCAGAAGCCCAAGACTCCCGCTTCCAGTGACCAAAAGCCCAGTCAGCATTAGTGGGGGCAAGGCTTTCTAAATTCAAGCTGGTTTGGGCGGAAGCAATAAAGGACCCTTGGACAGTGGCTACTGTCCATTTCGGGCACAGATGGCCCTTCAAGAGACGTCCCCCAGGGGATCATTTTTGTCCCACCAGACTTCCACCTTCAGGGGATAAACGGTTACTGTTGACCAGTTACATCCAAGAGCTTCTCCAGAAGAAGGCGATAATAGAGGTGCCTGCATCACAGAGGGGTCAGGGATTCTACTCCCCATTATTTCTGGTCAAGAAAAAATCTGGGGACCTTCAGCCAGTCTTGGTTCTAAAAGAACCTCAATCGCTCCATTCGAGTGGAGTCGTTCAAGATCGAGAGTTTACAATCAATCCTCCAGGCCATAAATCTGGGAGACTGGATGCTCTCCATAGACCTCCAGGACGCATATCTTCACGTCCCGATCCATGTTGCTTTCCTGAAGTTCCTTCGGTTCTCGGTGAATCAGGGCCACTTCCAGTTTCAGGGTCTCCCGTTCGGGATCTCTACTGCCCCCAGAAATTTCACCGAGGTACTACTACCAGTAATCGCATCCTTAAGGGAGAAAGGGTTGAGAGTCCATCACTACCTGGACGACATCCTCCTCCTTTCAAGCAACCAGGAGTCCCTTGTCCAACATCGGGAGGTCCTAGTTTCCACACTACAAAGACTGGGCTGGTTGATAAACTGGAAAAAAAAAGCAATGCTCATCCCACCCAGAGGCTGATCTTCCTGGGTGCGGAACTGGATACCCGGACAAACACGGTGGAACTACCGGCAGAAAAGATTTCCCCACTGATTCAGAGGGTGAGAAGAGCAATCTCAGCAACATCCCTTCCAGCCAGAGCATGTCTCAGTCTCCTAGGCTCTCTGTCTGCGACCATTCCTATGGTCCAGTGGGCCCAATGGAACGCAAGACCCCTTCAAACGTCCTTTTTCTGCGCCAATGGGACAGCTTATCCATGACCCAACCGATCTACATCTCGGAGGAGGTCAAGCGATCCTTGCAGTGGTGGACTCGTCCCTGCAATCTGAGGAGATTCAAGCACATAGTTCCCCCCTCCTCAGGAAACGGTAACCTCAGATGCCAGTTTGGAGGGATGGGGGGCACACTACCTGCACTACGCGGCCCAAGGGCGCTGGCCATTCAGGATCCAGGACGCAGTCTCCAATGTGCTGGAGATGAAAGCAGCCTTTCAGGCACTCCTGGCCTTCAGTACTTACCTGAGGGGGAAGCAAGTCCTCCTGAAGATGGTCAACAGGGTGGCCGTTGCCTACATCAACAGGCAGGGAGGCACCAGAAGCTCCTCCCTGATGTAGGAAGTTCGCCCCGTGATGGAGTGGGCACAATCGAACCTATTGGACCTGAGAGCGACCTATATCCCAGGGGTCGAGAATCTCCTAGCATTTGCGATAATAATTCAGACCTGGGGCTCACCAGACATAGACCTGGCGGCCACACCAGCCAATGCAAAGGTTCCTATCAAGAATCCCCTTTCCGTCAGCGGAGGGAGTAGATTGTCTACAACATCCCTGGAGCTTCAACCTCCGGTACATTTTCCCTCCGACTCCCCTCATAGCGAGGTTCCTTCTGAGGCTCAAGAGGTCGACGGCACTAGTAGTGGCGGTGATCCCTTTCTGGCCGAGGAGGCCTTGGTTCACTACTCTCCTTCAGTTGAACGCAACGGATCCTCTCCCTCTTCCGCTGTCAGCAGATATGCTCTCTCAGGACCAACATCCGAACCTGGAGAGGCTACATCTGATGGCCTGGAGGCTGAGAGGTCTAGGTACCTAGAACAGGGCTGTTCTCAGAGGGTAGTGGAAACATTACTCCAGGCTAGGAAGCAAGACTACCAACAACACCTACAGCAGGATCTGGGAGAAGTTTACCGCCTTCTCTCAACAACAAGGTTGGGACATATCTTCTCTGACAGCTCCTCAAATCCTTGAATATCTGCAGTCAGGCCTAGAGAAGGGTCTTCGATCGGGGTCAAATGGGCACATGATCCTCTGGTTATCCAATTTCAGAGGGCCTGTCTTAAACTAAGGCCACCTAGGAAACCATCATTCCCAGCATGGGACCTCTCAGTCGTCCTGGAAATACTGTCTAATGATCCATTCTCTCCACTCGACAACATTTCCCTTTGGAACCTGACGCTTAAAATCTCATTTCTGATTGCTATCACTTCAGAAAAGAGGGTCTCAGAGATGCAAGCCTTGATGGCCAAAGAACCGTATCTAGTCGTCTACCCGGACAGGATAGTATTAAACCTTCAGATCGTTTCGTACCTAAGGTATCCTCATTTCACTTTAATCAGGAGATCAACCTTCCAGCCCTTATCACAGATCAAGGTGATCCTCATCCTCTGGATGTCAGGGGCAACATCCTGAAGTACCTCTCAGCAACAGAATTGATCAGTTTAGGTGTGAAAGGGGTCTAAGGCATCAAGGACTATGCTCCTCCAGATCTAGAATTAGTTTTATTCAAAAGAAAATCAATCAAGGAGGTATTAAAGGTTTCACTCCGTAGATAGGGTAGAGGGTAATTTAGGGCAAGGGTCTCAAACTGGTGGCTCTCCAGCTGTTGCAAAACTACAAGTCCCATGAGGCATTGCAAGGCTGACAGTTACAAGCATGACTCCCACAGGCAGAGGCATGATGGGACTTGTAGTTTCGAAACAGCTGGAGGGCCGCAAGTTTGAGACCCCTGATTTAGGGTGTTAAATGGGAGCTCAAGATAAAACACTGTTGAAACACATATACAAGAAGCGTTTTACCTGCTAAAATAGTAAAAATGCATGGAACACCTGTGATCTCCCATCCCTGCCTTGCTACATGACAGAATGGTATGGCTGGCAATTTTCAGAGACTGCCATCTCTGTGCCACTAGCCCAGCTCCTGGTGTGCTCTGCACATTACCCGTGATCATCACTTGGTGATGATGCCAACCCCAAACTCATGTCTTTGCCAAATAACTTTATTTCTAGCCACCACAAAGCTGTACAGCTTTTATTTGGAATTTGACAACTCAATACTCGGTAGTAATATTTTATTGTTGGCGATAGGTGACAGTCGCAATTGTGATTTTTATTTGACACACCTCTGCCGATTCAGTAAAGCAGCTCATAGCCGGTTCGATTTTCTTTCCTTCCACCACGGGAAGGGAAGAAAATCGCTTGATACCCCAATCAACACATTTGGTTGGGAAAGGCCCTTCACAGCGATATTGTGTTCTGCCAATGGGGGTGGGATTGGCGTGGGAACATTATGATTACTGCTGGCAGCTATAGCAGCCGGCAGTAATTTTGGGCCAAAAAAATCGTACATGCTGGTTGTACCAAAGTCAATCAATGGATCTCAAATTGGATACAATCAACCTGCCCCATACATAGACCGAAATTCAGCTGGTCCCTGAACCAGGCGAATTTCAATCCAAGTATGGCTGGCTTACATAGGGATTTGTGAACATTGTTTAAGATCCATTGGAGCAGGAGGTGATCAGTCTTGCAAATATTAGTGAAAAATAATGCTGCTCACAAATTCAAGGCTTCCTGCTCAGCTGTAATGACTTTGTTTACAACCTATAATGTCTCCTGAAAAGGCTGTGAGCCCTATTCTATGATAAGGTCTATCCTATTTTAACTGACACAATACTTATTCTACAGAAGCTGGGCTGAGTTATTCTTTTCAGTTGGGAAGAGGCTGCAGATAGTAAAACAGGAAATGTACATTGTAAATAAACTACAAAATTAGACATTTTGGTCATCTTTGCTGTATAGCTCATCATTCTTTGTTAAAGTGATATTAAAGTCTTGTTTTCAAGTCCCTCGCTGGTGTTCTGTCGAATACTGTCCCCCGTCGGTTAGTGTCCGCCCTGTACTGCGCTTGCACAGTACGGAGGACAAGGAGATGCTTAAAGTCTCACGAAGGTGAACGGCGCCTGCGCCAGGTTCAAGCCCCACCATCCAAGTGGACATAGGAGTTAGAATAAAAAATTGGCGAGCCAAGCGAGCCCGCGAGGGGCCCGGTCACTAAGTTCCCGTTTGTCCACTTGCATGGTGGGGCTTGAACCTGGCCTCAGGGCAGAAGGTACTATCAAGTGCACAGGCGCCGTTCATCTTCAGAGACTTTCGGCATCTCCTTGTCCTCCGTACTTTGCAACAGGGCGGACACTAACCGATGGGGGGACAGTTCTCGGCAGAACACTGGCGCTCCTGGCTCCTCCCTCCTGCCCCCACAGCAAGCAGCTCACTATGGGGGCAATCGAGCCGAGCCACTGCACTGTGTGTCCATTCAGACATGGAGAATGCATCAAGATAAAAAACCTTCTGCCTTTAGAACCACTTTAATTTCAGTATAGACGTACCCATAGGCATGCCCCAGCCAGGCTGATTATGGGCACATCAGTAAATGAATATATCTCTGTCTATAGGCTCTCAGACTTTCTAGGGAAATACAGATTTAGTTAGAATTTGTAAGCCAATTGTTCTTGTCCCCTGCCCCCCCCCCCCCCCCCACCAACATAAAAGTCAGTTATCCTCTTAATTATGTCCCTTCCAAAGACCCAGCTTTGGTGATCTGAGCTTGTACGTAGATGGAAAGATTTTTCAGGTGATAGATCTTTCCACAGTAAAATTAAGTCTGTATATCCAAATACAGTCTAGCTTTCTTCCACAGAAGGAAAGATCATGGAGAACCATGGGAAGTGAGACAACTAATGCTTATTGTTCACATTGCTAGAGTGCCAGGGCCCAGAACAACCTCCCTCCCAACTTTCCAACAAGGGGATATGATGCACACACGGTGCAAAGTTTATCCCCTTCTGGCAGCACACAAATAACATACTTTCAGCGCTTGGGTATACCGACTATCACCTCTCCAGGAGATGTCATACTCTGACCATAGTCAGTATGGCCAAACTACTAAAAGGAGAATGCAACTCATAACTTTTTTTGAGAAGGTATGGGAACCATTGGGAAGTCCATGTCATTACGAAGCCAGTTCATGCGGGCTAAATGTAGTGAGTAGGCTAAATGTACCAAGTTCGGCAGGCTGAATGTACCAAGTTGACAGATAGGCAGGCTGAATGTACCAAGTTGATCGATCAACTTGGGTACAACCAGCCTGCCGGATTTACTTGCAATTATCACTAGCGGCTGCTATAGCCACTAGTTAAGATCTGTAAATAAGAGTGGACTAAAATCCCTCCTGAGACGTGTGCAAACCCGGTAACCAACTACAAGAAACGTCTTACCTCCGATTGCCAACACGGGTTTTTCCACCAAGTACCAAGTCATGTTTTGCTTGGGGATCAAATACGTATTTTACTCACTGAACTGCAACTTAATTTATACCATTTGTAGCATGTTTTTTTAATGGCTTTTTGGTTGATATTCTTGCTCGATCACTTACAATATACCGATGATAAAAATTATAGACCCTTCATTTCTTTCTTAGTGGGCAAACTTACAAAATCTGCAGGGGTTCAAATTATTATTTTCTCCACTGTATATAAGCTGACAAGTATGGTACCAGAAGTAGCCCATCAATTAAAAAGGAGCGACATTACTTATGGTCTCAGCACAATCCAACATTCCTAGTGACCGCTGATTTTTGGTTCAGATCACAAAAATGGGTTCATGCCCTGCATATAGCCGACAGGTACACTTTAACATGACAACGTAAATGAGGCTGAAACAAATGTCTTCTTTGTTTGGGCCAATGAGGACTACAAACCAGTCAGTACAAGCAAGATGAGTTCTCAGAGTGGTTTTTGTAATGTGAAATGATAGTATCACGAACTGTAGGGTTTTACAATTATACATATTTTACATAATATAGAAATAGGAGTTAAAATCATTTA
Source organism: Lithobates sylvaticus (assembly GCA_028564925.1). Classification (NCBI taxonomy): domain Eukaryota; kingdom Metazoa; phylum Chordata; class Amphibia; order Anura; family Ranidae; genus Lithobates; species Lithobates sylvaticus. Next base: position 710,419,505 of record CM053026.1, on the reverse strand, counting down.
TGTCAATACCCAAATTAAGTGAAAAAGGGCAGGGAAGATTCTGCCGTGCTCAGTACACAGACGCCCCTATGGGAGTATCTTTTTCTTTCCAGCTACGCCATCTTTCCACAATACTCATAGCGGTGACCGTCAACCACCTGCAGCACTAGAGGGGAATGATTCAGTGCTATGGCAGATGCCGTCCTCATCTCCACAAATGGGTTCCACATAGACAAGGTTTAGTAAGACGAGTGCTTTGAGTTTAGTGATGCAGCTTTGTGCTGTTACAGACTCCCACTGGAAAACGTGAAAAAGAACAGGACATTTACATTCACTGTAGTAAAGCAAAAAAATAAATAAAACTAACGGCAATCAAATATTTACAAAGAAGAGACATTCAGAGCAGAGTGAGAGTCACAGTGACTCCGGGGAGGGGTGGGTGAGGTTGTAGGGCCTGGGTAGAGATGTTGGTGAAGAAAAGACCAGCGTCATTCCCTTCTTGTACTGTCCTGGAATTCTGCTCCAATACCAGCCTCACCCGCAAAGTGCTTAAAACACCGTCGTCTTATTCACATTCTGCAAACACATCAGCAGGCTGTGATACGGGCTTCCCGGTGCTGCCACCAACTCAAACACTGACTGGAAGGCCCTGCGGTCCAGCTCTTCATCGATCTGGTGCCTGTAAAAGTCTATGGCCACTAAACAGAACAAGTTGACGTCCACAGGTTCAGACTTGCCCATTCGGCTGATCACATGCGGAAGACTGGAAGAAGGGTTAAGGAAAATCCAAAAACAACAACAACACGGGGACAAGTGTTTAGAAGTACAGCGTTCATTTACTAAAGGAACAGACTGCTCACTTAGCAAAGTAAAACGAAAGGCAAAACTCCCCCCACCCCCATTTTAGATCAAGTAAGGGAGGGTTATAGCCCCTGTCATTTTTTTCTTCTGGCCATCTGTGTCCCATTTTGTTGAGATTTACCTTCACTTCCTGTCCCATAGCCAAAACAGAAAGTTACAAAACAAATTAAAGAATATGTAACCCCAACATTTCATATTCCTGAGATGTGCCTGCTGTACCATGTACGTGTATGAAAAAGTATCCTGTTCTCTTTGTATTGCTTCCTTTGTGTAATATTCTGGTGTTCTTGCTACACCCTCTGCTTTCCTATTAAAAACTGACCACACTAAGCAGGAGAGCACACCGTGGTCAGTTCTCTAGCTCTGCTGGGAACTCAGCATGCTCTCCTTCAATGATCAGACTTGTCCTGAGACACCCTCCCCATGCACAGCCTTTCACTGGAAAGTTCAGTGTTAAATAATTAACCACCTCCCACCCGGCCACTGCACATATATGGCCGGGTGGGAGCTTCCTCCTGAGTGGACATTCAGGAACGTCCCTCAGAAGGAGGGGGATCGCGCACGCGCGCGCCTGTGCAGAGGCGCGACCCTGATGCACTCATATAACCTGGACATGGCGCAACTCCGATCGGCAGGATGGCTCTGTGATTGGCCCTCCTGATCACATGACGGCTGTGTCCAATCAGAGCCATCAGGTGATGTAAATAGAGAGCTGGTTGCTAGGCGATCGGCTCTCCTCTCCTCACACAGAAGTTGTCAGTGAGGGGAGGAGAGCAGATCGCTGCAGCCAGCCGGTGATCAGCGAGTACGAGCTGTTTTTTTACAGCCGTTAACACATTGATCACTGGCACAGTGTCCCCACACAGTGTAAACACACAATGTCCCCTACATAGTGTTCCCACACAGTAAAAACACCTGTCCCCACTTATGTAACACGAAAATCATATGTCCCAGCGATCATCTGCGCACATAGGTCCGCGATCATCTGCGCACATAGGTCCGCGATCACACAAGCCAATTAAACACCTAACAGGATTTTTTTTTTACCAAAGACATGTAGCAGAATACATTTTGGCTTAAATTTATGACAAAATTTGATTTTATTGGATATTTTTTAAAACAGTAAGAAGAAAATATATATTTTTTTAAATTTCCGCTCTTTTTTTCCCTTATATCGCTAAAAATAGATTTGTGAATAAATACCACCAACAGAAAGCTCTATTTGTGTGAACAAAATTACAAAAATGTCATTTGGGTACAGTGTTGCATGACCGTGCAATTCTTATTGAAAGTGCGAGAGCGCTGAAAGCTGAAAATTGGACTGTGAAGGAAGGGGGTGAAAGTGCCCGGTATTGAAGTGGTTAAAAAAAAAAAAAAAAAAGAGATACGTGTTGCCTTTAGTTATACTTTAATGTGTTCACTTCAAATACCCACAGTGGCTTAGTGGTGAGCACTCCTGCTCCCAGGGACAGGGACTAATATCAATGTGCAATATGTAAATCACTGTGTAAAGCGCTATATATAAATACCTATAAAAAATATTATTATAGGATAAGTTCACCTTTGGGAACATGTTACATGCTCCCGCAGCCTCACCCCGATCCCTCTTCTAACTTTGACAGTGGGCCGGGGATTTTCTCCCCACACCTGATGTCACAATTTGAAAAGAGCGCAGTCACGTGGGGCTCCGCCCATACAGCCGCATCATTCATTTACAGATATCTATGCATGAACTACAAGTACCGACAGCCTTTGCGGCTGACAACTTGTAGTTCTCAAACTACCAGGGCAGGTGAGCGCTCCAGTAGTTCATTGATTCTTCCTGTCATTCAGTAATAGCCTGCCTGTACAAGGTATGGGCAGACAGCTCCATAGTCCACAGGAGCCAGAGATTGCACCCGTGATCTGCTGTTCGCAGGTGCAATGCTTTACAGGCTCTTAAACAAAAATGATTATTTTTACCTGCAAAAAAATGGGCAATTAATATTATTATTTTTTTTTTAAAGGTGACATTTATTAGGGAAATTCAAATACCAGGATTTTTGCTTGGAAACAATTGATTGAAGAAAACACACCTTCACCTTCTATACCAAGCTTAGTGACTATTCACTTTGCTTAATAAACTGGCTTTACTCATAGGGCCAGTTCACACCACATGCTGTCCACCAGTGTATTTTTTTTTCTGCATCAAAAACGCATGGTTTATATGGTTTCCAATGGCATAGCTCACACCAGTACAGTCAGTTCAAGAAAAAAAAAAAGTACAACATGCTGCATTTTTCCTGCACTGGACTGTACTAGAACGTGGTAAAATGCATCAAAAATGCACCAAGCCCCAGTACAGTTAAAAAAAAAAACGCATCTGGAATGCATCCGGAAATGCATCAAAAAAGTACCAGAACATGCCAAAAACGTGCATGCAGAAACGCATCCGAAACGGATCTGGAGTGCTTTTTGTGGTGTGAACCAGCCCTTATGGCAGTGGTTCTCAATAGTGGTTCTGAATAGCAAAAAAAAAAAAAATCCCTGGTCATGAAGGGGGTAAACCTTCCAGAGGTCGAATGGTTTAAGGTAGAGGTGTGACTGAGCATAAAAGGCTGAAACAATCTGCAACTTCACTGAATACGAGTGTTTTGTGACTTTCATATATCCAGATTATGAGTTTTGATTATGTAGAAACCAAAATGTCCCATGGGAAATTGTATATGAATAGCGCATTCCATTACAAAGTGCTTATCCCCATCTCCTCCCAGGAGCTCTAGTGTTCACTTAGCCTGATTATAAAGAGATTCCAAAGGATACATTGCAGAAATCCACTTGCTGGTAGACGCACTGACAAAAAAGCAGGAGAGGCTCCACATTGCCATGGCCACCGGTGTTCTCTGTGTGAAGTTGGAGAGAGAGAGCATCACCCAGTCTCGTACCATGGAGGACTGGCCAGTGGCATGAAGAGTCTGGAACACCTGCAACAAAGAGTTCAGCAGTGAAACCAAAGATGTAATATGGCCGACATTAGAGGCTGTGCCATTCCCACTCCAGAGGAACCACCAGGGGAAAGATCAGTGAGGTTTAACTTGCCTTTAAACTGAACCTGTGCTTTGCCCATGCTGGAAAAAACATCAGGTTCACTTTAATGGCAGCCGCACCCAACAGCTTATACTCACCTTCCCTTCACTGCCACCATGGGTGAAAGTAATTAGCTTGTAGGTAAAGGGGATCAATGCGACTTACTCTCATTGGCTGTTCAGGTGTTGTCACATGGGGCAGGGAGATAGTTGAACCTCACACAGGAATGAAAACCAACAGACTGTATATTGTTGGGAGCACCAAATTCATGAACACCATGTGACATTTCCATTGTTCGTAGCAATGCATTTGAAAAGTATCTCTCGCTATTGTTGCAACCAATTCATACACAAACACCACCATATCGGTGATGAGAAAAGTAGGGCTAAAAATTAGGACTCCTTCCATGCTGTAGAAAATTGTTGATTGTCTCACGTGTAACTATTTTTTTGCATATTTGAGATAAATTCTAAAATTTATTTTGTATTTATGTTCCTCTGGAACTGATATTCGATACGTTTCTATTACTCTACCAACTTGTATAGTTATAAACATATAGATTCTCTGGGGGCCCAAGTAAAGCTCGAGACTCCTTTCCTCTTGCTGGTGGATCCCTCTGGTGATAACTAAAGCGCTATATAGTAGAATCAGGACCTCCTTTTCCCTGCTGATGATCCCACTAGTGTTTACTAAAGCTCTACATCATGTGTGTCAAGCACAAGGTATAGCCCCGCCAGGCCATTTCATGTGGCACCCAAACCTCTCGTGCATCTGTGGCACCCCCCTAGTCTCCTCCCCCACCTTTTCTCAGCAGTCAGCAGCAGAGGATAGAAATCCTCCTGCAGATCCTGGGTCTCTGTGCCGCTGCAGCACCCCCTAGTGTCAGCATTTAGTAGACTCTGGCAGCTGACTACAGCCCTCCACTGGTCCTCCTCCAGACCCTGCACTTTCTGCTTCCTGGCAGTAGCACAATGTAAGGGTGGGTGGCACTCTGATGTAACGGAGGGTGGGGGACTTATGATGGTGAGGAGCTCTTGACATCTAATATGGGGGAAGGGAGGTGTGCGTTCTGGACATTTGCATATAATTAGGAGAATACAATTCTATGCCAATTGAAAAGGAGGGTCTCACACCGCTGGCATCATCCACAAGAAACTTTATTGGACACTGCTCAGACAGAACACCATGGCAAAACCATGTTCTGTCTGAGCAGTCTCCAAGGCCCCTTTCACACATACGGACTGTTCCGGTCTGGCTGTCAGTTTTTCAGGTGGACCTGAACAGACGCTCCATTCACCTCTATGGAGTGACGGAGGTCAGCAGTGACATGTCCACTGACATCCGATCTGCTAAATCCAGAGGGATGGAAACCCAAATTTTCCATCCGTCTGGCAGATCGGATGAAAGCGGACAGGCGGATCGGATGAAAATGGACAGGCGGATCCATGCAGAGTGACTCCAAAGATTCTGTCTTATCAGGAGATGGATTGGGGACAGTGGAAGAAGGGGAGGAACACAATGCAGAGGATTAACCCCTTTGGTTCCACAGTGAGTATAACAAGCATGCTTTACTGCATATACAGAGTGATTTTACGGTTTACTAACATCCAGGAGGTAATTATTTAATGTGATAAAGAGTAAATACATTTATATCATCTTACAGATACAACCGGACCTCTGAGGGCAGCCATAATGCTGATGCGGCCCACAATAAAATAATCTGACACCCCTGTTCTATATAGTGGAATCAGGACCCCCTTTCTCTAGCTGGTGACCCTTTTAGTGATGTCAGGTGTTAAACTGAAGTCAGCACAATTACTGGCACATGGCACAACCATCTGTGTATTGTCTATTAAATAGTCAGACTTGTCTCCCTCAGTGCACACAGGAACTCTGGTGTAAATCCAGCTCTCCTTTACAGTGCAGCAAATCATTGGGACATGTGTATTTGCCCATGTTTAATAAGCTGTGGGTAACTGGATACCAATTACATTGTTATAGTTGCCTGTAGAGATGAATATGCTTTTCCTATAGAATGCGCATATGTGGGAAGGGCCCCTAACGGCTGCCTAACACTGTTACTGAAAAAAGCGGATATTATGGTGCCAACTTATTCTGAAATGCTTGGCCAGGCAATGTCACACACAGCAAGCCCTTCTGCTGAGAGAACCCAACTAAACTCCCATTTCCGACACCTTGGTGAACACTCTGCAGGAATCAACAGGGTCAGATATGCAGACTCCGGGATACCCGGGCTCTGCTCTGCCTGGATTTCTGCTCAAAATATATAACTCAGGCAGATGATAAAGAAACTATATACGTAGCATGGTGTACAATAAGATCTCGTTCCTACAAAAGAATTATGGTGTTTAATGTTTTTGAAAACCATTGTACATGTAAAAGAGGTCAGCTTAATGTAAACTATAATTGTTATTAAAGAGACCCTGTCACCAACTTAATAAAGAGACCCTGTCACCAACCTAATAAAATGTAAGTAATAGCAACAAAAATATCACCGGTTTTAAATGCGGACTAAAAAAATATTTTATGCAATAGAAAACGCTGCATCAACTTGCAGAGTGCTACCGTCCTCTATCCCCTTTCTTCATCTCTGTCCTTTTCACTGTGCTCCAGTGCCCAATAATTGGTGCTTTGCACTTTTTTAATAGATCTAGAGGCAATTTGGTCCATTTTTTTGTAATACAGGTCTATAACAGGTTCAATTTTCTTTCCATCTTCTTTTTTTTTTTACAGGGTACTCTTGTATTACATACAACTTCTTTTCCTATGCCAAAGTGACTCCAACAAGTATTGTGGATTGGGTATTTTTGTTTTTTATTGAGATTGGTGGTTTGATAGTTCCATCCTTGTTTGGAATTTTGTATGTAAAAATGTTTTTTTAATAAACTTAGAATAAACTATAACTAGAATAAAACTTAGAATGAACTATAACTTGCAGAGTGCCTCTGAATTTGCTCGGTACTATGACTACTCCAGGAAGATTTGCTTTCTTTGCACAGCCCCCTCCCTACTTGGATGCCACAGTCCTCTCCTCTTCTAGGAGTAGAATTATTGCTTGTGCTGACCCAGCTACTCCACTCCTTTCTCCTCCTAATCAGACTGAAAAACTAAGAAAATGAACTGGGATTTTCAAGGCACAGCATCTTACAGAAAAAACACAATTTCTTTATTCAAAGTTAACACATACAAATATTGCCCATTTGTTGTACAACATATAAAAAATATTCAAATTTAGTACAATTGTTGCAGCAAATGTATGGCATTAAAGTACATTAGAGCTTAAAAATAATAATTTATCATGGCCTGACAAGTTTCAAGGATCATATAGATTTCATCACGCTTCTTTCTTTATTCTATGTAGTACATCTTTGAGTTCTCATGTGGCCCCGTGTCTTCTAATGCCCCGTACACACGGTCGGAATTTCCGACGTAAAATGTCCTATCAGACCATGTTGTCGGAAAATCCGACCGTGTGTGGGCGCCATCGGAAAATATGAGATCCTGCTCTCAAATTTTCCGACAACAAAGTCCCATGGGACTTTTTCCGATCGTGTGTAGCGAATTCCGACGGACAAAGTGCCATGTATGCTCAGATCAAATTACAAGACCAAAGCTATTGGCTACTAGCCTCTATGTAGTTCCGTCGTATGCAACGAACGTCACCATGTTCAGAATGATCGGATTTTCTGACAACTTTGTCCGACCGTGTGTATGCAACACCAGTGTCGGACAAAATCCGTCGGGGAAAAACTGAATAATTATAATAATAAAGCTGGGGTCACTATTGAGATATTTGTATATCAATATCATATCTCCTCTAAAGTGTCTCTTCTTCAGGGAGAATACGTTTAGGGATTGTAGTCGTTCCTCCTAATTGAGGTCCTCCAACACCCTTATTCATTTTGTTGCCCTTCTCTGGACTCTTCAGGTCCAGCACATGCTTCCTGAGGATTGGTGACCAGAACTGGACGGAATACTCAAGGTGTGGCTGAACCAGAGTTTCATAAAGAGGCAGGATTATGTACAGTTGTGCTCATAAGTTTATACCCAGTTTAAATACCCTGGCGGAATTTATGATTTCTTGGTCATTTTTCAGAGAATATGAATAACACAAGAACTTTCTTTCACTCATGGTTAGTGTTTGGATGAAGCCATTTATTATCAACTGTGTTTACTCTTCTTAAATCATAATGGCAACAGAAACTACCCAAATGACCCTGATCAAAAGTTTACACACCCCAGTTCTTAATACCGTGTATTGCCCACTTTATCATCAGTGACAGCTTGGAGTCTTTTGTGGTATTTGTGGATGAGGCTCTTTATCTTCTCAGATGGTAAAGCTGCCCATTTCTCTTGGCAAAAAGCCTCCAGTTCCTGTAAATTCTTGGGCTGTCTTGCATGAACTGCACGTTTGAGATCTCCCCAGAGTGTCTCAATGATATTGAGGTCAAGAGACTGAGATGGCCACTACAGAACCTTCACTTTATTCTGCTGTAGCCAATGACAGGTCGACTTGGCCTTATGTTTTGGATCATTGTCATGTTGGAATGTCGAATACGTCCCATGTGCAGCTTTCTGGCTGATAAATGCAAATGTTCCTCCAGTATTTTTTGATAACATACTGCATTCATCATGCCAACAATTTTGACCAAATTTCCTGTGCCTTTGTAGCTCACACATCCCAAAAACATCAGCGATCCACCTCAGTACCTTTCATCATAGGACTTGTGGACTCCTCTCCAAATATAGTGTTTATGGTTGTGGCCAAAAAGCAAAATTTTGGTCTCATCAGTCCAAATGACTTTGTGCCAGAAGATTTGAGGCTTGTCTCTGTACTGTTTGGCGTATTGTCAGCGGGATACTTTGTGGCATTTGTGTAGTAATGGCTTTCTTCTGGCAACTCGACCATGCAGCCCATCTTTCTTCAAGTGCCTCCTTATTGTAAATCTTGAAACAGCCACACCACATGTTTTCAGAGAGTCATGTATTTCACCTGAAGTTATTTGTGGGTTTTTCTTTGCATCCCGAACAATTTTCCTGGCAGTTGTGGCTGAAATTTTAGTTGGTCTACCTGACCGTGGTTTGGTTTCAACAGAACTCCTTATTTTCCACTTCTTGATTAGAGTTTGAACACTGCTGACTGGCATACCTCCCAACTTTTTGAGATGGGAACGAGGGACACCTAAGTAGCAAAAGTATGTAGGCATAGGACACACCCGCTGCTACGTGCCCCCCCCCCCCCCAAAAGGAGAATTCTTCATAAAAAATTATTTGTTTAACCCACAAGTGCTTTTTGTTTTCCCACTACTATTTCTTTATACTGGCTATTGAAATTTACAAATGCAGAAATTTTGAAATTGGATGAAAGGTTTAGCACTGGGAAACACCTTTTGAAGGATAAATAGTGAATTTTATATACAACTCTATATAAATCAGACCAAAATGGAGGGACAAATGAGGAGGAACGAAGGACAGAGGGACTTTGTTCTAAATCAGGGACAGACCCTCAAAATATGGGACAGTTGGGAGCTATGCTGATTGGCATTCTCAATTCCTTGGATATCATGTTATATCCCTTTCCTGTTTTATACATTTCAACTACCTTTTCCCACAGATCCTTTGACAATTATTTTGCTTCCCCCCATGACTCAGAATCCAGAAACGTCAGTGCAGCACTGGATGAAAGATGCAAGGGTCTGTCAGGAGTCCCGAAACGCATTGACCTTTTATACACACACACTAATTACAAGAAAACAGATCACAAGTGAGGATGGTTACCTTTAATAGCCATTCAAACCCCTTTGTGTCAACTTGTGTGCATGTTATCAGGCCAAAATCACCAGGGTATGTAAACTTTTGATCAGGGTCATTTGGGTAGTTTCTGTTGCCATTATGATATAAAAAGAGTAAACGCAGTTGATAATAAATGGCTTCACCCAAACACTAACCATGAGTGACAGAAATGTTTGTGTCATCATTCATATTCTCTGAAAAATGGCCAAAAAAAATCAAATTCTGTATGTAAACTTATGAGCACAACTGTATATGTTGTACAACAAATAGACAATATTTTTAGGTGTTGACTTTGAAGAAAGAAATTGCGTTTTATATAAGATGCCGCCTTAAAAATCCCAGTTCATTTCCCTAGTTTTTCAGTCTGATTAGCCTTTTGGGGACATGGGACTAGATTTCACCTCCTATGTAACCTTTTTGGAGCTGTCAGTGTAGAAGTGAATGGGAATACTATACAGTGTTGCTTGAATCAGCTGTGTCTGGTGACATCACATCCAAGATGGAGGTGCCCAGCAGCAGTCTCAAGGCTTTTGGAGGTCTACAAAAGTGAAGTTCTTACAGGTAAATAAAAATAAAATGCAATAAATGAATAGTATGGCAAATCTGGTTTATATGTTGTTTGTTAATATATGTCATTACATTTAGTTGCTTTGCTTACTAATTAGTGCAATGTTGTGCCTTGCCGATTTTTTTTTTTTCTTATCCCAGCGCCAGTCTACCAACTGGGCCCATCTGACTGTACGTAATAGACTCTCTGGTGTTAACGTGAAACACCACATAAGATATGCTACTTAGGCTATATGTGACCAAAAAGGCCAGAAATGTTTTATTAAAGCAACTTAGTGAGCTTTTTCATATGAATTGCATTCATAGGTCCACTGTAAAGACAATACCGTATGGTGGAAAAATCTAAAAATTGCCAATTGTTGCTCTAAAAACTATAATGTTTTATAAACATTACTTTACATTCTGCACCTGTTCTACACACTTTCAAATGCTGCAAAGTTCAGATATTTAAGCTAAATACCATCAAAGACTAAAGCATTTTAGAGAACCCCTTTTTCTCCTGTAGCCCCTCAAAGTTTTCAGTATATACCGGTATGCCAGTATTGTGCTTTACATTCTATTATTATGATCTGCAACTATTGCAAGCCACTTCCAGATACCAAGAAGTTATGCAATGACCAATAAAACCACAAAACAATGTAAATAAAAGGTTAAAAAAAAACAAAAAAAAAAGATAGAGGTATATAGGTACAGGTCCACAGGGTAGACCCCAAGCTGAAACCGATCAATCAATACATGCAATTAGGGTGCATTCCCCATGGTGCTCATTTGCCAATGTGTGATCAGAGAAATGGTATGAAATGTCGCATGTACCTTGTTAGTGACCATTCAAGGTTATAGAAGGTTTACAAGACAGGAAAACACAGAAACCAATGAAACAAACAATATTCCAAAATAAGACATTCTACACACTCACCTTGTAAACAACAGCGGCCATGAATTGTGGGTAGGGTTGCTGATTGGATAAAAACTCCCCAATGACTTTGTTCATTACATCTTGAGGAGGGAAAAAGTCATCCAAGAACTGTGGGAGAATCCTGGCCACCACCCTTGCCTCAAAGGGGAATCCCTTCCGGATTCTGTCCAACAGAACGATGAAAATGTGAATCAGTCAGTGCAACATGGAAGATTATAAACTAACATGTGATGTGCAATTGGTTGTAGTTCAATAGCTTTCATGTACAAACAGGTACTACAAATCTGAAACACAGTTGTAGTACAAATGGCATGCTTCTGGTTTGCTGGCTGTATACACTTTATTGCCAAAAGTATTGAGGCACCTGCCTTTACACGCACATGAACTTTAATGGCATCCCAGTCTTAGTCCGTAGGGTTCAATATGGAGTTGGTCCACCCTTTGCAGCTATGACAGCTTCACCCATTCTGGGAAGGTGTGCACAAGGTTTATGAGTGTGTCTATGGGAATGTTTGACCATTCTTCCAGAAGCGCATTTGTAAGGTCAGGTACTGATGTGGACGAGAAGGCCTGGCTCATAGTCTCCGCTCTAATTCATCCCAAAGGTGTTCTATCGGGTTGAGGTCAGGACTCTATGCAGGCCAGTCAAGTTCCTCCCCCCAAACTCACTCATACATGTCTTTATGGACCTTGCTTTGTGCACAGTCATGTTGGAACAGGAAGGGGCCATCCCCAAACTGTTCCCACAAAGTTGGGAGCATGAAATTGTCCAGAATGTCTTGGTATGCTGAAGCCTTAAGACTTCCCTTCATTGGCACTAAGGGGCCAAGCCCAACCCCTGAAAAACAAAACACACACCATAATCCCCCTCCACTAAATGATTTAGTTTGACTGGCCTGCACAGAGTCATGACCTCAACCTGATGGAACACCTTTGGAATGAAGTAGTGCTGCCTAGGCCCAGGATCGAAATGCTGCCCCACTCCTCCTCCCCGATTGGACAGAGGGGGAGCCAATCAGCAGGTTCGGCGGACCACATGTCCGCCCACCACCCGTGATCGCTCCCCAGAGAGGCTGAATGGCGATCCAAGGCAGATCGCCATTCTGACAGGTAAGAAGATAGAGATCCTGTGTTCCTGAGCAGGAACCCCGCACTCGGTCTTCATCCAGTCAGACTATCCCCCACACAGTTAGCAAGCACCTCCTAGGGACACACTTAACTCTTTGATCGCCCCTGATGTTAACCCCTTCCCTGCCAATGTCATTAGTACAGTAACAGTGAATATTTTTTAGCACTAATCACTGTAATAATGTCACTGGTTCCCAAAATAGTGTCACGTGTCAGTTAGGTGTCCGATTTGTCTGCTGCAATGTCACAGTCCCACTAAAAAAAAAAAATCGCTGCCATTACTAGTAAAAAAAATAAATAAAAATGCCATAAATCTATCCCATCGTTTGTAGACACTATAACTTTTGTGCAAACCAATCAATATACGCTTATTGGGATTTTTTTTTTTTTAACAAAAATTTAGCAGAATACATATTGGTCTAAATTGATGAAGAAATTAGATTCTTTTACATTTTTTTCTTGGATATGTTTTATAGCACAAATAAAAAAAACATATTGGTCTAAATTGATGAACTCGGCGTAACATTGACAAAAAAAAAAAATGGGCTAATTTTACTGTTGTCTTATTTTTTTATTCAAAAAAGTTACTTTTTTCCAAAAAAAAAAAGTGCGCTTGTAAGACCGCTGCGCAAATACGGTGTGAAAAAAAGTATTGCAAGGACCGCCATTTTATTCTCTAGGGTGTTAGAAAAAAAAGGTTCCAAGTCATTTTCTAGCAAAAAAAACTGTTTTAAACATGTAAACACCTAAAATCCAAAACAAGGCTGGTCTGGAAGTGGTTAAAAAATGTACTTGTTCCGACTTACAAACAGATTCAACTTAAGAACAAACCTACAGTCCCTATCTTGTTTGTAACCCGGGGACCCCCTGTATAGCTCAAAAAATAAACACTGCAGAGGTGAAAAAATACCACCATAGGAAAGCGCCAATTTTAATTTGGGTATAGTGACGCACAACTGTCAGTTAACGTAACGCAGTGCCGTATCGCAAAAAATGGACTCGTCATTAAGGTGGTAAAATATACGGGGCTGAAGTTGTTAAAACAGAAGCATGGACTTTCAAAAATAAAAAAATGTATACTCACCTAGGATGCAGCGTCGATCCGATGCTGCATCTGTCCCCCGTCGGCTCTGTAGTGAGAACTGAGAGATCAAACACCGATCTCAGTTCTCCCTCTCCGCTCCAGTGCTCACTGGAGCACTGTGCTGTGTAGGGGGCGGGAGGGGTGACTCAGCTGATCACTGAAAGACTGAGCCAGGTTGCTGGTCCAGGCATCTGGGTGGATCCCAAACATATGGCCGGGATCTTCCCAGAGCCTGGACTGGCTCTGTGACATCAACTGACAAGCTGCAAGCGGTTCACAGGAGTGCAGAACCAACTGTACTCCTGTGATCCATAAGTATAGCCCCAAAAAAAAGTGTAGCAAATTGTCTTTACGGCATATGTATGTCCCGTTAATAAGCAGGCAATGATGTTGACCCTCCGACATGTCAAAGTTAGGTAAAAGGACTCTCAGCTCTTCATCTATTTGAGTAACCAGCTGTTTGTCAATGACTGCTGACTAACCCACTTACAATAGTTGTACAGCAAGTCGTTTTATTATTGGACAGGTCCACATTAAGCCTTTACCTGTCAAAAAGCACAGATACACGCTCCATGGCAACAATGACCGACTCACTGTCTGGGGCAGCAGGACTTGGATCTGTGGTACGACCTGGGCTGATCTTCTCTTTACCTACATGGAGAAACATAATCAGATCTTTTATTCCTTACACAATGTTTGGTAAAACGTATTGGTTAGTTGCGATGTATTGGTCTAGGTATTGGTAATGTAACTGGCACTAGTACTAATCACTGTCTTCTCCCATTGGGGACGGCTTCCTCCACCAGGAGACTACATTGGCTCAGCAGGAGGGATTCCCCTGTCAGCACTGACTGTGTCGATGGGGGGAATCGAAAGCAAAATTTCTTTCCTGCCACCTGTGGTGGTAGGAAAGAAATTTGCTCCATGTATGGCCTGTATTAGACAGGGAACGTGTTACCGACCAGATCACCAGGTGAAAATAAAGTGCCAAAATCCTAAAAAATCAAGCCAATGCAGTACCACATTCTAGGTTGGTAAGCTGCAATACATAAAATTTAGTTTTGGGGTTTAATAAGGCTTTACAATTAAACAGTACCCTTTACCACAATAAGGTCACAGGAAACCTACCTGTGTACATGCATGTCAGCATCAATCCTAAGGCAGTCATGGCCCTGTGTGGGCTGTGCATATTCACTCTGTCCACACTAAGCTTCACCAGTGCCTCCCCGTCCAGCCTGGAAAGCTGCTCAGACAGCAGGAGGCGCTCTAGACCTCTGAGCACACAGTGATAGATCATGGAGGGTGTGGATTCCTCACTCCCCGATTCCATCACTCCACACATCTGGGAGGGAGAGAGAGATGGAGAGATTTATGAGCAACAAACTATTCTGGCAGCAGCAATAACACCAAATACATTCCAATGACTAGAGGGGGTCAGAAAGAGAATTTAGGTTATCCATTGTGTATTGTTTTCCTGGTGCATATGTTACCATAGTCTAATTTGTTTGGAACGTTGTACTTTTTTTTGGTCCATGTTACTCAACTTCAATAAAAAAAACAAAAAAAAAATAAATAAAAAGTTACAAAAAAATATATTTCTTTGTGATATAAAAAAGCAATGTTCTTTTAATATTCAGAGTATGATCTAAATCCCAAAAAGGAAGCCTTGCAACTCATACAGTGTAACGCATAAGAGGTTTTGTCATGGTACACCTTCAATCAATAGGATCTGAAAAGAGACATTTGGTATGTCATTCTTTACTTTCATTTTCTTATTTGCAGTACAAGATGAAAGAGAAGACATGAATGCTGTGTTAGGTGTCATAGGTTGCTCAAGGATGACTTTGCATTGAAACTAAAGGAAATGGCGGTAAAAACGCACCGTGATTTGCACGTTTGGTGTGTTTTTTTGTCACGTGGACATTTTTCACAGGTGCAGGCAACCTAAAAATGCACAAGAAACGCATATGCGTTTTTACCACAATTTTGCTACAGAGCAGTGTGAAAGGGCCCTAAAAAACTCCATGAAATTATTAGTAGGAGATATTTAAATAATTCTAAGACACAATGTGGTTGAGTTACTAAAACTAAAGAGTGCAAAATCTGGTGCAGCTCTGCATAGAAACCAATCAGCTTCCATTTTTTTTTTTTTTTTTGAAGCTTAACTGAACAACCTAAAGTTAGAAGCCGATTGGCTACCATGCACAGCTGCACCAAATGTTGTGCTCTCCAATTTTAATAAATCAACTCCAATGAGTTGCAGACAATTTATTAAAGTGAAATCTATGTTCACAATCGAGACCCCAAATAAACTTCCCACAGTAAAGCACACACCTTTAGGTGCTTTCACCTTCCACTTCTGTTCTGCTGAACTACTTACTGCTGCAGCATCTCCAAGAAGCCTATACAAGTACTGGTGCTTAAAATAGTTATATTTAAAGTGATAGGAAAGGAATTGAAGAGAAAAAAAAAACCAACAACAAAACATCTCTATACTTACTTGCTCAGCGCAAATCAAATTGCACAGAGTGGCCCGAACCTCTTTTTCGGGAGTCCCCCGTTGGCGCTCCTGACTCCTTACCTCTGTTCAGTGGCCCCACGAGAAGCAATTTTCTGAGCCCCGCTGCTGCATCTATTTTACACAGACAGCGGTACTCGGCCCCGCCGCCTCCTCCCTTGTCACTGGCTTTGATTGACAGCACTGGGAGCCAACGTCTCCCGGTGACACAGCAAAGCAATTGGGACACGGAAGTGAGTGGAGAGAAGAGCTGCAGACGTACACAGCGCTGGATCGAATGAGGGCTCTGGTAAGTAAAAGGGGGTTATAGGGGCCAAATCTGATGCCTAAATTTTTTTTTATCACAACTGCTTCTGACCCACTGTACAGTGAAAATAAAGGAAAGGCGGGAGCGCTCTTTTTCTGGGAGAACGTCATATGACGTGTTCCCATTCTTGCCGGATGGGGGCTCGTGTGCAGCAATCTGTGGTGCACTGTGTCCCTTGGACACAACACATCACACCGATCTCTGTAAAGAGCCTATGACGTAGGCTCTTTACCATGTGATCAGCTGTGTCCAATCACAGATGATCACAGAGTAAACAGGAAATGCTGGTCATCGGCATTACTCTTCTCATGTTGACTGAGCGCGAGGAGAGCCAGTGAGAAGCATTCCTCAGAGGGGACATCTGCACTGACAAATCAGTGCCCTGATGATCAGTGCAGCCCCACCAGTGATGCCCCTCAGTGCATTCATCAGTGACCATCAGTGCTTACAAAAGTTGAAAACAGAAACCAAGAAAAAACGTTTTTTCCCTTCAAAATTTTTGATCTTTTTTCGTTTGTTCAGCAAAAAATAAAAAACCCACTGGTGATTAAATACCACCAAAAGAAAAGCTCCACCTGTCCCTCGAAACAAATGATAAAGATGTAGTTTTGGTACAGCGTTGCATGACTGTGCAATTGTCATTCAAATTGTGACAGAGCTGAAAGCTGAATATTGGCCTGGGCAGGAAGGGGGTGAAAGTGTCCAGTAGGCAAGTGGTTAATGCAAGGAATGCATTAAGGTAAAA
Source organism: Lithobates sylvaticus (assembly GCA_028564925.1). NCBI lineage: Eukaryota > Metazoa > Chordata > Amphibia > Anura > Ranidae > Lithobates > Lithobates sylvaticus. The sequence continues at coordinate 710,402,520 of CM053026.1, read as the reverse complement.
AAAATGTTTAGGCTTTAGAACCACTTTAAGTAAATATTGCAAGAATATTTAATGCACAGATTATGATTTTACAACACACAGCTTATTTCCTGTCCAATAGACCCCTTGAAGATTGCTGCAACTCTCAGCTTGGTGTCTCTATTGCCTAAAAATGGCAGTTCTCATGGCACAACAGACACTCCCTGTATAATGCCTGCAGTAAAGTCTGGCCCAACATCCAATGGGTAGTTCTGCCACTGTGCCCCAAGTTCTGCCATTGTGCCCCAAGTTCTGCCACTGTGCCCCAAGTTCTGCCATTGTGCCCCTTAAGTGCTGCCACTGTGCCCCTTAAGTGCTGCCACTGTGCCCCTCAAGTGCTGCCACTGTGCCCCCTGCCCTCTGCACTTACCTTGTCCCGGTGTGCAGCTGGTGACGGCGTCAGGCGACGAGCGGTGTCTCCGTCGGATGTCTTCTCCCGCTCTCCTCCTGTCTTCTTCTGCTGTGATTGGACGCCTAGCGTCCAATCACAGCGCCTGTGACTTCAGCCAATCAGGTGACAGGTAACAGACCTGGCAACCTGATTGGCTGAGAGGTGGGTCTGTGTTAGGGAAGCGATGTATTCGCTTCCCTAACACAATACTGTGTAAGCAGCGAACGCAAAGCATTGCGCCCGCTGTTTACACTTAGGGAAGCCTATTAGAGCACACCGCTCTAATAAGGTCCCCTATTAGAGCTTACAGCTCTAATAGGGGAGCTTCCAGCAACACCCCCCCCCCCCCCCACTGTAATTCAGATGCCCGGCGCCCGATCAGGGGCCGGACACCTGAATAGGGGGCGGCAGCGGTGACAATAGATAGATTCATGCAATGCATGAATCTATCTATTGGTGATAGAGCGGTGCAGGAGAGGGGGGGGCGGGGCTCCTGTGCCCTCTATGCACGCACCGCCACTGCCAGAATGTGCTGCTGGTTGTGCAGGTTTACACAGCTGAAATAGAAAAATACAGACGAAATTACATTTTTAAAATACAATAAAAAAACAAACATAAATGCGGTCACAAAAATGAAAACCTGACCCATTGGTTATCAATTCCCCATCTTTATTCACTCTAAGTTAAAAGGATAAGTTTGCCTTTGGAACATGTTCCAGCTACCGTCCCCTCACCTTCCCATTCCCCACTTCCTGTGACAGCGGACAGGGGTTCTTCCCCCTGCACATGGTGTCACTTTTTGAAAATAACACGGCTGTGTGGGGCTCCATTTTTTTGTTCAGTGTGAACATATGTGTTTGGTTAGTTGCTTTGGGGAGCAGGGGAGAAATCGGGGGTCTAAAACCCCTGGTGTCTCCATAAAGAGGACCTGTCACTGTCTACTGCTAAACTGTCCCCTCCTAACACCTATTTGCTCATTAACCTGTATAAGAAAAATGTGTATACTCACCTATTTTTAGCCTAATTTGGTCTGATCTCATGATCTTCCGAATGTCTGCCAGCAGCAACTGCAAGAGTGTGTGCTCTGAAACTGTTGGTTATAGCTGGAGAGGCGCCATCAATGGCCCATCCGTTGTCGGCACTCCCTCCTCTCCCCTACAGCAGTGCTGGCTGACACAGGGGAGCGGGAGCAAGTGACCAGACTAGAGTGGTGGCTTGAAAATAGGCAGGTATAAAATAGGTAAATACAGCAGGGAAAATAATTAATTTGATCCCATGCAGATTTTGTAAGTTTGCCCTCTTACAAAAAATGAAGGGTCTATAATTGTTAGCATTTTGTATTTTAAATGATAGAGAGAGAAGATCAACCAAAAATCCAGAACAAACACATGATACAAATGTTATAAATTGAGTTGCAGTTCAGGGAGTAAAATAAGTATTTGATCCCCTATCAATAATTCTGTCTCTCACAGACTGGCTACAGTATGTGCTCATGTGGTACACAGATTAGTCCTGTCAATTTAAGAAGGTGCTCCTAATGGCAATTTGTTATGTATATAAAAGACACCTGTGCACAGAATATTTCTTTCCATTCAAACCTCACCATCATGGGCAAGGCCAAAGAGCTGTCAAAGGATGTCAGGGACAAGATTGTAGACCTGCACAAGGATGGAATGGGCTACAAGACCATCAGCAAGAAGCTTGGTGAGAAGGAGACAACTGTTGGAGCAAATGGAAGAAATACAAAATACTATAACCATCTCCCTCGGTCTGGAGCACCATGCAAGATTTCGCCTCATGGGGTGAGGATGATCATGAGAAAAGTGAGGGATCAGCCCTGAACTACACTGGAGGAGCTTGTGAATTATCTCAAGACAGTTGGGACCACAGTCATTAAACAAACTATTGATAACACAATATGCCGCCATGGATTGAAATCCTGCAGCGCCCGCAAGGTCCCCCTCCTCAAGAAGTCACATTTACAGGTCCGTCTGAAGTTTTGCCAATGAACATCTAAATGATTCAGAGAAGGATTTGGAGAAAGCGTTGTGGTCAGATGAGACCGAAATAGAGCTCTTTGGCATTAACTCGACTCGCCGTGTTTGAAGGAAGAAAAATTATGACAACATCCCTACAATCAAGCATGGAGGTAGAAACAATATGCTTTGGGGAAGTTTTTCTGCTAAAGGTACAGGCCAACTGCCGCATTACAGGGCTAATAGACAAGGTTATGTATTGTAAAATGTTGGATGAGAACCTTTTTGCCTCAGCAAGAACACTGAAGATGGGTTTTCCAGCATGACAATGACCCAAAACATACCGCCAAGGGAACAAAGGAGTGGCTCAAGAAGCAGCACATTAAGGTCATGGAGTGGCCTAGCCAGTCTCCAGACCTTAATCCTATAGAAAATTTATGGAGGGAGCTGAAACTTCAAATTGGCAAACAAAAGCCAAGAAACGTTAAAGATTTAGAGAAGATCTGTAGAGTGGACTAAAATCCCTCCTGGGATGTGTGCAAACCTGGTAACCAACTACAAGAAACGTCTGACCTCTGTGCTTGCCAACAAGGGTTTCTCCAAGTACCATGTCATGTTTTGCGTGGGGATCAAATACTTACTAAACTGCAACTTAAATTTATAACATTTGTATCATGTGCTTTTCCTGGATTTGTGGTTGATATTCTGACTCTAGCATTTAAAATACACCTATGATAAAAATGATAGACCCTTCAGTTCTTTGTAAGTAGGCAAACTTACAATATCTGCAGGAAAGCAAATCATAATATTCCCCACTGTATATACATCTTTCTTAGTTACTTTAGCAAGTATGGGAAGGGGGAGGTGACAGTTTTAATATTAGTTAGGGTTATCCCGATATTCTACTTTACATGGTAAAACGTGTATAAATGAATTTAAATAAAATACATTAAAAAGTAATTAAAACATTCAAAAGCACTCCCATCACCCTGTGCATACACACAAATGCAAGCATAGGTCCAGCACACATCTGTAAACAGTGATTGCAATGAATCCCGGAGTGAGACATAATTCACGATTAACTACTGTAATTTAAATAAAATAACTTGTAAAGGCTTTTCAGATATTACCTATGAACAATTTTCGGTACGTAGTTTGTTGCCATTTTAAGGGCATGCACAATTTTAAATCTTGACATGTTTTGTATTAATTTACTCGACACAACATTGTTTTTACTATTTTACCAAAAAGTTGGTATTATATTGTGTTTATGTGCATTACATTTCATTTTTAGTGTTTTTTATTTTTTTTTTGACAATTGATAATGGGTGTGCAAATATCATGCGACATAAAAAATGGCAAATGGCACTATTTTATTCTTCAGGGTCTCCGTGTTAAGAAAATATATATTTGGGGGTTGCAAGTAAGTTTCTAGCAAAAAAATCTGATTTTAACATGTGTGTGAAAAATGTAAAAAGTGTCACTAGAATCAGTTACCCTATTGGGATATTTCCCCTCTATTCCTGTTCTGGTGACTACTCAAAATGTAGGCTGTCCTCTATAACTCTTGGTGATAACGGTCACCAGGATGAATAACAACGTTAAATCTTCCTAACGGGGACAGAGACGGCAATAGAAACCTGACAGGTGTTCGAATGTATCTCCACTTGATATGGCTTTAGCTCTTCTTTAACCACTTGCCGACCGCCCCATGTACATATACGTCAGCAGAATGGCACGTACAGGCAAAATCCCGTACCTGTACATGACATTCTTCCGGCGGGTGGGGGGTCCGATTGGACCCCCCCCCGCCGGCGGGGACGGTCGGCATCCCTTCAGGAGCGATCCTGGATGAGGGGATGGCCAGTGGTTTCTGGCCACCCCCTCGCGATCGCTCCTGGCGAATCAGATGCTTCCCCTGTCTGTGTCATTCTAAACACAGGCAGAGGAAGTGATGTCACACTCGGCGTGTCGGTCAGAAAGACCGGAACGCTGAGGAGTGAACACATCCAGGTTAGTGCACCAACAGTACGATGACACCAGTACACATAGGCACACATTCCACCCCACTGTCACCCCCAGATCACCCCCTGCCCCCCCACTAATTGCAGTGATCATTTATTTACTGATCACTGCATTTAGTGTCAGTTGTGACTGAAATAACTGTCAGGGCAGTTCGTTTTAGGCCCCTTTAGGTCCAAGGTAGCCCCCTACCCCCCCCCCCTAATAAAGGTTTAACCCCTTGATTGCCCCCCAGGTAACCCTTTCACCCCCTTTTGTCAGTGTCACTAAGCGATCGTTTTTCTGATCGCTGCATTAGTGTCACTGGTGCCGCTAGGTAGCCAGTTTTTTTTTAGGTTAACCGCCATGTTTATATAGGTTTATAAATAGGTTTATAGGTCAGGTACCCCCATATTACAACCTAAATAAAGGTTTTAACCCCCAATTGCCCCTAGAGTTGACTCTTTCACCAGTGATCACCGTATAAGTGTCACTGGTGACGCTGGTTAGCCAGTTCGTTATTTAGGTTCCCCGTCAGGTTTTTATATAGCGTCAGGTACCCCCATATATTACCTAATAAAGGTTTTTAACCCCCTGATTGCCCCTAGTTAACCCTTTCACCAGTGATCACCGTATAACTGTTACGGGTGACGCTGGTTAGTTCGTTTGTTTTTTATACTGTCAGGGCACCCGCCATTTATTACCCAATAACGGTTTAACCCCCTGATCGCCCGGCGGGTGATATCAATTAGGTTTTAGGGTCAAATAAGGTCTGCGTCGCCCCAGGTTAGTGCCAATACCGCAAACACCCACGCGCAAAGCATACACCTCCCTTAGTGGTACAGTATCTGAACAGATCAATATCTGATCAGATCTATACTAGCGTCCCAGCAGGCTCAGCCCAGATACCTGCTAGAACCTGCGTTTTCCCCCTCCGCCCAGCCCAGCCCAGCCCACCCAAGTGCAGTATCGATCGATCACTGTCACTTACAAAACACTAAGCACACATAACTGCAGCGTTCGCAGAGTCAGGCCTGATCCCTGCGATCGCTAACATTTTTTTTGTGGTATCATTTTGATTCAGTCGCTAACAGTCAGGAGCTTTTTTTACCCTTGAGAATCTCAAAAAAATATATAAAATAAAAAAACAAAAATAGTTGTCGTTTTATTGTTCTCTCTCTCTCTATTCTCTCTCTATTGTTGCTCTTTTTTTACTCCATTCTATTCTGCAATGTTTTATTATGTTTTATCATGCTTGCTTTTCAGGTATGTAATTTTGTTTACTGTGTTTTAGTGTTAACCATTTTTTTGTTTTCTGGTGCGCCATTCAGTTGCAGCGCGGATTTATTTATCTTGACAGCAACAGCGTTTGCTCCCACGATACATAAAGCCGCGACTCCACTGCTGTAGGAGGTGATTTCACCACCACAGTTAAAAAAAAGAGCATATATGCCGAAGCATGGGGGCAGCAGGGGCGGAGGAGCGATTGGCTCCTAATACCGCGTACATACGGTCGAAATTCCGACGGAGGCTTGCCCCGTGGAAAAGTCCGACCATGTGTACGTGGTATAACTTTTTTGCGGGAGGATGCCCCCATGCTTCGACATATATAAATGTTGCATGTATGCCCATCATTAGAAGTGGGTGGATGAAGGGAGGTATTCTAATGGTGGGAATACCCACCAATCAATCTCTTTTTTTCGTTCAGCCAAGAGGCTGCATGAAAAAAAAAAAAAAGATTACAATATATGTCCAGTATGCTGCTGGACTTTGAATGGTTATACCAGAATGATGCCTGCAGGTTTAGGTATCATCTTGGTATCATTCTTTTCAGCCAGTGATCGGCTTTCATGTAAAAGCAATTCTAGCGGGTAATTAGCCTCTAGACTGCTTTTACAAGCAGTGGGAGGGAATATCCCCCCTCCCGGATATAAACCGCGCCATTGGGAAATTGGGAAAGCGTTTTATCACACCAATCTTGGTGTGGTCAGATGCTTTGAGGACAGAGGAAAGATCTAGGGTCTAATAGACCCCAATTTTTTCAAACAAAGAGTACCTGTCACTGCCTTTTGCTATCAAAAGGGATATTTACATTCCCTGAGATAACAATAAAAATGATAAAGAAAAAAAATGGAAGGAACAGTTTAAAAATAAAATAAAAAAGCTAAATAAAAAGCACCCCTGCCCCCCCTTCTCTTGCGCAAAGGCGAACACAAGCGTTGGTCTGGCGTCATATGTAAACAGCAATTGCACCATGCATGTGGGGTATCACCGTGAAGGTCAGATCGAGGGCAGTAATTTTAGCAGTAGACCTCCTCTGTGAATCTAATGTGGTAACCTGTAAAGGCTTTTAAAAATGTATGTAGTTTGTCGCCACTGCGTGTTTGTGCGCAATTCTAAAGCATGTCGTGTTTGGTATCCATGTACTAAGATCATATTTTTTATTTCATCAAAAATTTGAGCAATATAGTGTGTTTTAGTGCATTAAAATAAAAAAAAGTGTATTTTTTTTTCCACAAAAAATGCAACACCCACCATTTTAATCTGTAGGGCCTTTGCTTTAACAATATATATAGTGTTTGGGGGTTCAACGTAATTTTCTTGCAAAAAAAAAAAATATGTTTTCATGTAAACAAAAAGTGTCAGAAAGGGCTTTATCTTCAAGTGGTTAGAAGAGTGGGTGATGTGTGACATAAGCTTCTAAATGTTGTGCATAAAATGCCAGGACAGTTCAACCCCTCCCCCCCCCCAATGACCTCATTTTGGAAGGTAGACACCCCAAGCTATTTGCTAAGAGCAATGTTGAGCCCATTAAATATTTTTTTGTCCCAAGAGATTGAATAATTAAAAAAAAATATATATATATTTTTTTTTACAAAAAGTTGTCACTAAATGATATATTGCTCAAACATGTCATGGGCATATGTGGAAATACACCCCAAAATACATTCTGTTGCTTCTCCTGAGTATGGGGATACCACATGTGTGGGACTTTTTGGGGGCCTAGCTGCGTACGGGACCCCAAAAACCAAGCACCGCCTTCAGGCTTTCTAAGGGTGTAATTTTTTTATTTCACTTCTCACTGCCAATCACAGTTTCGGAGGCCATGGGATGCCCAGATGGCATAAAACCCCCCAAAATGACCCCATTTTGGAAAGTAGACACCTCAAGCTATTTGCTGAGAGGTATGGTGAGTATTTTGCAGATCTCGCTTTTTGCCACAAAGTTTTGAAAATTGAAGAAAGAAAAAAAAAATTTTTTTTTTTTCTTTACTTTCTTCAATTTCAAAAACAAATGAGAGCTGTAAAATACTCACCATGCCTCTCAACAAATAGCTTGGGGTGTCTACTTTCCAAAATGGGGTCATTTGGGGGGGTTTTGTGCTATTTTGGCATTTTATGGCCTTCGAAACTGTGATAGGTAGTGAGGAGTGAAATCAAAAATTTGCACCCTTAGAAATCCTGAAGGCGGTGATTGGTTTTCGGGGCCCCGTACGCGGCTAGGCTCCAAAAAAGTCCCACACATGTGGTATCCCCATACTCAGGAGAAGCAGCAAAATGTATTTTGGGGTGCAATTCCACATATAACCATGGCATGTGTGAGCAATATATCATTAAGGCCCCTTTCACACTGGGGCGGTGCGGGGCGGCGACGGTAAAGCAGCGCTATATTTAGCGCTGCTTTACCATCGTTTTACCCGCGGTATGCGGCCGCTAGCGGGGTGGTTTTAACCCCCGCTAGCGGCCGCAAAAGGGTTAAAAACCTCCGCAAAGCGCCGCTGCAGCGGCGGTTTGCGGGCGGTATCCCCGCGGTTTCCCATTGATTTCAATGGGAAGGAGCGGTATAGGAGCGGTAAATACACCGCTCCTTCACCGCTCCAAAGATGCTGCTAGCAGGACTTTTGTTGCGGTCCTGCTAGCGCACCGCTCCAGTGTGAAAGCCCGCCGGCTTTCACACTGGAGTGAATGGGGCCGGTTTTTTCAGGCGGTGTACAGGCGCTATTTTTAGCGCTGTACCGCCTGAAAACCGCCCCAGTGTGAAAGGGGCCTTAGTGACAACTTTTTGAAAAAAAAAAAATGTATTTCTTATTTTTGTCTTTATTCAATCACTTGGGACTAAAAAAAAAAAAAATATTCAATGGGCTCAACATGCCTCTCAGCAAATAGCTTGGGGTGTCTACTTTCCAAAATGGGGTCATTTGGGGGGTTTTGTACCCTACCATTTTAGTACCTCAAGAAATGAGATAGGCAGTCATAAATTAAAAGCGGTGTAAATTCCAGAAAATGTACTCTAGTCTGCAGACGCTATAACTTTTGCGCAAACCAATAAATATACGCTTATTGGCATTTTTTTTACTAAAGACATGTGGCTGAATACATTTTGGCCCAAATGTTTGACTAAAATTGAGTTAATTAGATTTTTCTTATAACAAAAAGTAGAAAATCTCAATCAAATACCATCAAAAGAAAGCTCTATTTGTGGGAAGAAAAGGACGCAAATTTCGTTTGGTTACAACATTGCATGACCGCGCAATTACCAGTTAAAGCAGTGCAGTGCGAAATTGAAAAAAGACCTCTGGTCCTTAAGCTGACAATTGGTCCGGGGCTGAAGTGGTTAAGGACAACTCCACACCATGTGATAAAAGGTGCCCATCTCAGGCTGATATCTGCTGCAGATAGGGGAGACAGTAGGGTTGATGTTATGCCATCTCTGGGGAGTATATAGTTAATCCTAGGTAGAAAGTTCAACTGAATAAATTTAGTCTTTAGCAGAGATGATCAGTTTGGTTTATTGTGAGGACAAGAGGTTTTCTTGTCGTAATCAAACAGTGAAATGCCCCCCGTCCCCCAGGTGACTTCACAAGGCACTCAGGAGGTCACTTTGGACAATCTGAGACTCCATCTCCATCCTAAATTCTGGGCAGTCTGACTCCTGATCCTCCTCCTGACCACCCGCAAACATGCTGAATGTAAGATATAAGATAGAACGAGTCCAGAGACGGGTAACAAAAATGGTGAAAGGTTTGGGGGATAAAACATATCGAGAGCGACTTCAGGAACTTAATATGTACAGTCTGGATTAAAGACGAGAAAAGGGAGACATGATTGAGGCCGGATTCACATATGTGCTGCCGCGGGTTCATGCCTGTTCACCGATTTAGGTGCACATTTTTGCCTGAATTTTCACCTGAACTGGACCCAAACATGTACAGGACCCTTTTGTAATAAGCCCCCTGGTTGCCCCGGACCTGTGTGAACAGGCTCCATTGGGAGACGGTCACACTCGCATGTCGTGCGAATTGGATGCAGGGAAACCCCCACATACGTCCTTAAACCTTTAACCACTTAAGGACCGAGCCTCTTTCTGAGATTTGTTGTTTACAAGTTTTTGCTAGAAAATTACTTAGAACCCCCAAACATTATATATATTTTTTCCAACACCTTCGAGAAAAAAATGGTGGTCGTTGCAATGCTTTCTGTCACACCGTATTAGCGCAGTGGTCTTACAAGCGCACTTTTATATTGTGAAAGATAATGTTACGCCGAGTAAATTGATACCCTACATGTCACGCTTCAAAATTGCACCCGCTCGTGAAATGGCGACAAACTTTTACCCTTAAAAATCTCCATAGGCGACGTTTCAAAAATTCTACAGGTTTCATGTTTTGAGTTACAGAAGAAAATAATTGCTCTCGCTTTACCGATCGCGGCGATACCTCACGTGTGTGGTTTGAACACACTTTTCATATGCGGGCGCTGATCACGTATGCGTTCGCTTCTGCGTGCGAGCTCCGCTGGATTTATTTAAATGTATTCTTATTTATTTTACCTTTTATTTTTACACTGTTCTTTTAAAAAAAATAAAATAAAAAATGGTGTCACTTTTATTCCTATTACAAGGAATGTAAACATCACTTGTAATAGAAAAAAAGCATGACAGGTCCTCTTAACCACTTGCCGACCAGCCACTGCAGTTGTACTGTGGCAGAATGGCATGGCTGGGCGAAGCGACGTTATGCAACATTGCTACGCTCTGTGGGCATTAGGGGCGTGCACGCTGCTTGCCCCCGGAGCTGGCGGTCACAATCACTGATGGGCTCCCGCAATCGCTACTGACACACGGAGAACCGGGATCTGAATGTGTAAACACAGTTTCCGGTTCTCTGAGGGGAGAAGAGACAGATTGTCTGCTCATACAGAGTATGAACAGTGATCTGTCATCTCCCCTCCCCCCTTCAGTTAGAACACATACTAGGGAACACAATTAACCCCTTGATCGCCCCCCTAGTGTTAACCCCTTCCCTGCCAGTGACATTTTTACAGTAATCAATGCATTTGTATAGCACTGATCGCTGCATAAATGCCAATGGTCTGAAAAAATTTGTCAAAATTTCAGATCGCTGCCATTACTAGTAAAAAAAAAAAGTATAATAAAAATGCCATAAAATGATCCCCTATTTTGTAGAGGTGATCAAATACCACCAAAAGAAAGCTCTATTTGTGGGGAAAAAAAGGACATACATTTTGTTTGGGTACAATGTCGCACGACCGCGCAATTGTCAGTTAAATCGACGCAGTGCCGAATGGCAAAACGTGCTCTGGTCAGGAAGGGGGTAAAATCTGGGGCTGAAGCGGTTCAATCTGAGATCCGGGGTCAAAAAGACCTCAGATCTCATATTTACACAAAAGAAAAATGTAATTTAAAAAAAATTCGGAGAAAAAAAAAAATGGCCCTTTAACCGCTTCCTGACCGCCCACTGCATATATACGTCAGCAGAATGGCAAGGGCAGGCAAAACCACGTACCTGTACGTGGCCCTTTAAATGCCTGCCAGTGGGTCGCGCTGCACCATTGGTACAGATGGCCGCTGGTGTCCTGCGATCGGGTTGCAGAGCCCATAACCCCTCCCCTCCCCTAGTGGTTAACTCTTTCACTACAACTGTCATTTATACAGGAATCAATGCATTTAAATAGCATTGATTGCTGTATAAATGACAATGGTCCCAAAAATGTATCAAAAATGTCCGATGTGTCCGCCATAATGTCGCTGTCACAATAAAAAAATCGCTGATCGCCGCCATTACTAGTAAAAAAAAAAATATTAATAAAAAAGCTATAAAACTATCCCCTATTTTCTAAACGCTATAACTTTTGCGCAAACCAATCAATAATCGCTAATTGCGATTTTTTTTTTACCAAAAATATGTAGAAGAATACGTATCGGCCTAAACTGAGGAAAAACAATGTTTTTTTATATATTTTTTGGGGATATTTATTATAGCAAAAAGCAAAAAATATTGCATTTTTTTCAAAATTGACGCTCTATTTTTGTTTATAGCGCAAAAAATAAAAACCGCAGAGGTGATCAAATACCACCAAAAGAAAGCTCTATTTGTGGGAAAAAAAGGACGCCAATTTTGTTTTGGAGCCACGTCGCACGACCGCGCAATTGTCAGTTAAAGCGACGCAGTGCCGAATCGCAAAAAGGGGCCTGGTCCTTTGGCTGCCAATTGGTCCGGGGCTAAAGTGGTTAAAGCGGTTCTGCACTGCTTTTTTTTTTTGGGGGGAATATGCCAAGGCCATATAGCTAAATTGGGGGACTCACCTGTTCCATCTTCCATCTCGATCGCAGCCGGTTTTCCTCCGATAAAATTCTTTATATTCTTCTTTTCTGCTGGGGGCCATCTTGCCTGTGGGCATGTGAAACCCCACAGGCACTTTAGATGGCCCAGCATGCACCGCCGTTACTGCGCCGAGCTCGCGCGTGCGCAGTAACGGCAAAGTGCAGCTCACGTTCTCCGACATCTCGCAAGATTTCGGAAGATGTGTCCGAAATCTCGCGAGATTTCGGAAGATGCCCGCACAGACTCCTGGGATCAATGACACCAGATCCCAGGAGACAGTGCGGCGTGACGAGGATCCCCGCACAGACCCCGCCCACCCCCGAAGAGACAGAAGACAGGAAGTCATCAATTACAAGGTAAGTGGAAAAAAAAAAAAAAAAACATTTCATTTAGTACTCTTTGCCTGATTTGGAAGGCAAAGAGATTTACTAAATGAAATGTGTGCAGAACCGCTTTAAGAGCTATGGGCAGAAGTGATGTTTTGACGTTGCTTCTGCCCTGCAATAGTATGGAGACGGGTGGGGGCCATCTTCCCTTCACTCGTCTCCATGTCAGGCTAGGGAGAGGATCTGATTGCCTCCGCCGATACCAACGGCTCCGGGAGGGGGGGCCCTTTCCCACCACCGATAAAAGTGATCTTGCGGCGAATCCGCTGCAGAGACCACTTTTATCTTGAAGCAGACCGCCCGCTGAAGAAGAGGATACCGGGGTTATGGCAGCTAGCTGCTGCCATAACAATGATATTCCTCTTCAAAGTACCGACGTATAACGACGGTGGGCGGTCCGGAAGTGTTTAAATACATCAAGGGGGTGAACAAGGTTCAGAAGAACACGGGGACATGACCTCAAAACTAACTGGAGAAAAGTTAAAAACTAATCTTAGAAACTATTATTTTACTGACAGGGTAGTTGATACTTGGAATAAACTACCAGCAGAGGTAGTGAGACAGACAACAGTAAATGGCTTCAAACATGCTTGGGACAAACCTAGATGTATACATAGACAATACGCTTATCAAAAAAAAAGGAGGATGGCACTCGGTCTGTTTCAATCGTTTTTATTTGGTTTTACAAAAAACTGAAATACAATTTTTAGTAAACATTTTTACATTACTGAAGCCACCAGGAATGGTAAAGACCGTCACCGCTTTATGTATCTATAATGATCGGTGATGTTCACCCCCCTTACCTTTCTTAACCCTTTCATGCCTAAGCCTATTTCTGACATTTGCTGCTTACAAGTTAAAATCCGTATTTTTTGATCGAAAATTACTTAGAACCCCCAAACAAATATACATATACACACACATTATATATAGCATAGACCCTACAGCAGGGATATGCAATTAGCAGACCTCCAGCTATTTTAATGTGAAAGATGATGTTACGCCGAGTAAATAGATACCAAACATGTCATGCTTTGAAATTGCACACAGTGGTGGAATGGTGTCAAACTACGGTACCTAAAAATCTCCATAGGCGACGCATTAATAAAAATTAATGGTTACCAGGTTAGAGTTACAGAGGTGGTCTAGTGCTAGAATTGGCAGCCGAGTAAACCGGAAGAGACGTTGTGACGTTGCTTCCGTGTTTACAGAAAGAAGACTGGAACAAAGCCGTTTCTGGCTTCCTTCCAGTCTTACTGTAGCCGGCAGAAGTGGCGGATCGTGGATCGAGAGGTCCGGGAAGAGCGGCGGGACGTCCCCTCTCGCTCCTTTGGGATAACAGCCGAGCGGCTTTTAGCCATCAGTTGTTATCCCTGAAGAGCCGACCGCCCGCTCTAAAAAAACGGTACAGCAGCTGCAAGCATCATCCCGGTATAACCCCTTAAATCTGAGACCACACATGTGCGTACGGTCGGCGCTAAGCAATTAAGGATCACCCTGCAAACTCCCTCCCTCTTCCATCACTGTGTGCTCAGAGGTCTAGAGCGCCTCCTGCTGTCTGAGCAGCTTTCCAGGCTGGACGGAGAGGCACTGGTGAAGCTTTTTTTAAATTATATAATCTTTATTTATTTTCTTCATTATTATACAAAATACATTCTTTACTTACATAGTACATACATTTAAAAAGAAAAAAAGAAAAAAGTTCCACTTCTCACACTTTGCAAGGAGTACCCTTCAACCTTTAGTCCCTTTTATCCTTCCCAACCTTCCCTCTTGACACCCGGCTTATTCCCTCTCCCTCTCTCTCCCCCCCACCTCATAGTGGATTTTCCAATTTATCCAACCATGGTCTCCACATAGCTTCAAACTCTCTCAGATTTCCTCTCCTTATATACACTGTTCTTTCTTTCCATACTGTTTCTGTTGTTAACCTTTTCCATTCTCCTACCGTTGGGGGTTTCTCAGCCTGCCACCTCTGCGCTATTAATTTTCTCGCCTGGAACAAGCCTCTCATCACAGCGTTGATTACAGAGGGACCACCATTTATCCCCTCATCCAATCCCATTATACACAGTCTGGGGTTCATTTCCAGTCTAACTTCTAATACGGTGTTCAGGATGTTAAGGATTTCAGTCCAGTAACGGTGCAGTTTTGGGCACTTCCATACCATATGTGCTAAATCCCCAGTATCCTGGCACCTAGGGCACCTGGCATCTGTTCTCAATCCGAACTCATATAGTCTCTTAGGTGTATAGTATGTCCTGTGTAACAGCATCAAATATGAGACCTTCTGAGCAGGCGAGACCGATACCACGTGTCCTTTCTCCAATATCCTCAGCCACTGTTCATCTGAGAACGTTCCAAATTCTTTCTCCCATTTCCCCCTACACTTAAGCTGTTCTGGATTTTCTATGCTACCTTCGCATATGTGTGAATAAATTTCTGCTATAAATCCTCTACTCTTGTTTTGGGAGCCTATTCTTTGATACACTGGAGAGTTGTTCCAAATTGGATCTTGATTCTTAAATTGACTATTTAAAGCGTGTCTAATTTGTAGATATTTATAGAAGGAATGTTTAGGTATATCATATTCCGCTCGCAGTGCTGTAAATGTCTTCAATACCTTGCCCTCGTACATCTGTGCCAACTTATCTATCCCTTTTATTTCCCACTCTCTAATTTTCCCTATCTTTTCTACTTCCTGTAAGTTTTTATTATTCCAGAGGGGGCATATTTTGTCATACCCTCTAACCCTTTTACTACTTTTACTGCCTTCCACACTTTTAAGGCCAGTCTCACCGTGGGGATTCTGTAAAGAAAGGAATTTGCCTCAAGGGCTTCTACTATTGATTTGTGCGGGGTTCCTGCAATCATTAATTCCTTGTTGCTTCCTCCTGTCATAGTTCCTAGATGTTGCAGTTGGGCTGCTAGGAAGTAGCTCCGTGGATGCGGTACTGCCATTCCTCCCTTTCTTGTTGCTAGTTGTAGTGTTTGTAACCCAATCCTAGGCTGACCTCCCTTCCATATAAGTTCCCTAAACAACATGTCTATCTTTCTGAACCATTTTTTATCTATCCATATTGGACAGTTATGCAGCAGGTACAGAAGCTGTGGCTGCCATACCATTTTGATTAGGTTACACCTCCCTGCGATCGACAATGGGAGACGTCTCCAGATTGCAATTTTACTTTTAAATCTAGCTAAAAGCGGTACTATATTATCATTTATGTAATTGTTAGGGTTCCTTGTTATATATATGCCTAAGTATTTCATTTGTTCAACTACCTCTAGCTGTGAAATATCCTGTACGTTCTGGTTCCCTAGAGGATCTATAGGCAATAATGCAGATTTTTCCCAGTTTATGGTGAGTCCTGAGATTTTACCAAAGTCCGTGAGGATGTTCATCACCTGCCTGAGGGATTGCCCCGTATCCCCCAGGAAGAGAAGGACATCGTCCGCATACAGTGCGATTCTCTCTTCACCCCCTGCTCTTCGGAACCCCTGCATGTTTGTGTTTGATCTAATTACACTTGCTAAGGGTTCCATTGCAAGCGCGAAGAGCAGGGGGGACAATGGGCAGCCCTGCCTTGTCCCTCTCTCCAATTGAATCCCCTCGGAATACTCACCATTAACCCTAATTTTAGCACTGGGACCCTTATACAGGGTTTTAATCCATTTAATAAACGAGGGGCCAAATCCAAATTCCTTTAAGACTCGCCATAAATATCCCCACTCTAAGCTATCGAAAGCTTTAACCACATCTAACGCCATGACTGCCCTTGTACCCGTGTTCTCTATTGGTATCTGTAAATTAAGGTATAGTCTCCTAATGTTCATACTAGTAGACCTACAGGGTATAAACCCTGTTTGATCAGGATGTATTAATCTAGAGATAATTTTGTTTAATCTAATTGCCATTGCTTTAGCTAATATTTTAGCATCCGAGCAGAGTAGGGAAATCGGTCTATAAGACTTGGTCTCTAATGGGTCCTTCCCCTCTTTATGCAGAACTATTATCGTTGCCTCTGTCATAGACGTTGGCAACTTCCCCTCCTCCTTTGCCCAGTTTAATACCTTAAGAAGTTCTGGCAGTAGAATTTTCCCATATTGCTTATAGGTTTCCGCGGGGAGACCATCTGGTCCTGGTGATTTCTGATTGGCCATTTCTTTTACCGCCAGCTGGATTTCCTCCAGCGTTAACGGTGCCTCCATTGCCTCCCTTTCTTCTTCAGTGAGAGCCGTAATTTCAGCGTTACTAAAAAATGTGTCCGCTTCCCCTTCCTCTATCGTCCCCCGCGATTTATATAATTTGTCATAGTATATTCTAAAAGTCTCTGTAATTACTGACATCTTTAATGAGATTTCTCCTTTCTCCGTCCTAATCGCTGGGACGGTGGAGGGAGGGGAGTTAGCTCTCACTAACTGTGCCAACATCTTTCCGACCTTTTCCCCCTCCCCATAAGCCACCTGTTTCTGAAACAGTCTTTTATTCTCTGATTTCCTAATAATTACTTCTTTGTATTCCTGTTGTTTAGTTAGCCATCTACATTGTCTTTCTGGGGTGGGGTCTTCAACGTATTCTCTTTCTGCTTTCAACAACTCCATCTTACTATTTTTTTCCCATTCTCTTGAGGATTTTTTGATTTTTGAGACTAATTGAATAAGGATACCTCGCAGATAGGCCTTCAGTGCATCCCACATTACTCCTCTTGTCACTGTCTCTTTGTTAAACTCTATAAATTCTTCCAGTTTTAACAGCACCTCATTTGGATCCCCTATTATTTCGAACCAGACTGGATTCATTTTCCATGTTCTGGGAGGTCTTTTCCCTTCTAAATTTATTGAGACAATCAACAAGGCATGGTCCGATACCCCCCTAGGCTGATATTCAATATCCCTTACTGTTTGGCATGCTTCTCCGTTTCCCAAGGCTAAATCGATCCGTGAAAGAGTAGAATAGGAACTTGAGAAACACGAGAATTGCAGCACCCCCGGGTTTCTCACTCTCCACATGTCAAACAGCCCCACTTCTTGTAAGAACTGATGTAATCGGCTCTCATCTACCTTCTGCCTCTGTGTACCTAAAGGAAACCTGTCTAATTTTTTATTAATAACCTCATTAAAGTCCCCTACTGCTATGACTGGTATCCCAGCTTTGTCTGATAAGAATTCCATTAGGCTATACATCACATCAAGCTTAAACGGAGGGGGGATGTAAATATTGGCAAGAACATATTCTCGATTTTCTATTACACAATGCAGGAAAATATACCGTCCTTCCCTATCTATACTGGTCTGCCGACAGGTGAAGCCCACCTCTTTTCTTACCATCACCGCCACTCCCCTTGAGTAGGAGGTGTGTACCGAGTGGTATTGATGTTGATATTTTTTACTCTGATTTAGTAATTTAGTATCTTGGGTTAAATGTGTCTCCTGTAGGCAGATCAATCCTACATCACTCCTTTCCAGGGTCTCTACCACAGCTGCTCTCTTAGCCGGTGTACCCAACCCCCGTACATTCCAGGAACCGATATTAATTACCCTAGTCTGCATAGGCTATCAAGAAAAGAAAGCAATAGAAAATGGAATCCCTATTGATGCCTAGAACATAACACCAAGGAGAGAGGGGGAAAAGGGAGAGAAGGGGAAAGGGAAAAAAAAAAAAAAAATAAAATAAAAGAAACAGAGAGGGAAAAAAACGAGAAAGGGAAGAGAAACTTTTAACAAGAGGGAAAAACCCTTGTGAAAAAGAAAGGTAAATAGAAAATCCTTTGCCTATCTTAATATTTCCCACTATGTGATAAAAATGTGAATCTTTCTTCTATATATTTGTTTATCAGTGTTTTTTTTTTTTTTTTTTTTTTTCCTTCCCAAATTTTGCATCGTATCTTGATATGTCTTTCTAAGTGAGAAAATGTGAAACTTTCTTCTAAATATTTATCTATAAGTGTTTTTTGCTTGCCGCTTACTTTCATATGTGTTACATGTTTTTTCCAATTTTTACATCGATGACCCCACCTCCCCCCTCCCCCCATGTACCATTCTAGGTTATCCCCAGAGGCTTTTTTTGTGACCCTTACCAAGCATCCCATACCTTTCCCCCTTCCCTCCCCCTCCCCCTCCCCCTCTCTTGTATACAAACCCACTCCCACCCTCCGCCCTCCTCCCGTACCTACCACCCTCCCCTCTCCCTCCCCCTCTCTTGTATACAAACCCACTCCCACCCTCCGCCCTCCTCCCTCCCCTACCCTACACACATCAAAAACTATATTTTTATCCTTACCCCAATCAATCATATCCTCCCTTTCGTGCTATGTGACTCTCACCACCCTCCACTCCGTATATGTACACATTAAATTTCTCTGAAACACACATCTCTAAGAACACATCCCTTCCCATCCCTCTATGTTTATTCCCTTTCCCTTAACCTTGTTATCCCCTCGTTTTGTTTATTAGTTGGCCTTTTCTATCCTCCAGCCATGTTGTCACACTTGCAGGGGAATCAAAAAAAAGGTCTCTCCCAGAGCTACCACACGTAGCCGGGCTGGGTACAATAATGCATAAATGACATCAAATTTCTGGAGTCTACGTTTAACCTCTATAAAACCTGCTCTACGCCTCTGCAAATCGGGTGAAAAATCAGGATATAATGAAACTTTAACTCCATTAAAAAAAATGTTCCCCATCTCTCTAGCCCTGCGGAGAAGCGTCACTTTATCCTTGAAATTCAAAAATTTCATTAACATAGATCTAGGGTGCCCTCCTTGGGGTGGAGGTCTAGACGGAACTCTATGCGCCCTTTCAACCGAGAATTGTTGTGAGAATGTCTCTCTTCCAAATACTTCAATGAGCCATTTTTCCATGAATACGATCGGATCAGATCCTTCACTCTTTTCCGGTAGGCCTACCAGCCTCACGTTATCCCTTCGGAGTCTGTTTTCCAATTCGTCCAGTTTTCCTGCAAATTTATCCGATTGCTCTTTTAGACTTTTAACCTCTTGATTTAATGGGTACATATCATCCTCGATTTGACTAATTCTCCCTTCAGTTGCTGTTATTCTGTCAGCCGTCTTTTCAAGCTCCTGGCGCATCAAGGACAGTTCATCTTTAACATTTTTCATTTGACCGCATAATTCCCCTAGGGAATGTTTACATATATTAACCGCCGTCAATACATCTTTTAGTGTCGGCTCTGCTTCTACCATTGATGCTTGAACCGAGGCCAGTTCTGATTTCCCCGGGACCCCCAGATTTTTGTTGGTTGAATTTTTTACTGGGGCCCCTACTGGGTTGTTTGGTTGTCCTTGGCTCTTTCTGTCAGTTGGCATTTTAACCTGGGGTTGCTGTCCTCCTTTAGTTGGAGTGTGATCTGGGGTGTGAGCATACTTTTCCAGCTTTGCTGCAGCTGATGCCCCATTTGTTATTGTGGGTTGAACCCCCTTTTCCTTGTCTTTGTCTTTGGCTGATCTTAATGATTGTGTCCCGACATTCTCCTGGTTGGCCTGCTCATCCATTCTCCTCCTGGCTGACATATTGCCACACCAAACTCCCCCAAAATCTAATCTCGCCAGGTGATGGATTTAGAATAGATTTACAAAGGGTAGTCCTCTTAATTGCAGGAGGATAAGCTCAACATACAGCTTATATCTTACCAATAGGCCGTCCCCTATTCACGGTTAAAGAGGGCCAGGTATATATGTAGGTGTGCAGCTTATATTTATATTTTACAGAGGAACAATCTTTGCGCCCATTCTATTTATAGCGGAGAAGGTCAGGCCCATAGGCAGTTATTTTTAGCGTATGGCAATCCTCTGGTTGCAGGAGAGAAACAAATCTCGTATATAAATCGCAGCATGCAGCCTGTGTTTTACTAAGGGCCAGAGCAGTCTAACACTTGTAGTTGAAAGAAAGTGAGCCCATATATATGGCACAAAGCAAAGCTTATATTTTGCAAAGAAGAATCAAAGGCGTCATTCCTCCGGTTATAGTTAAGGTAGAGGTCAGTGCAGATGCTTAGCAAAAACGCACAGTTTATAATTTTGCAAGTAGCAGTCCTTAAGTTGCAATTAAGCGTTAGCAATAGCCAAGCAAAAAGCCGTCCTGGAATTGACGTTTAAGAGAGAGCCAGTCACATAAGCATGTCTCTACGCAGCCTGTATTTTTACCAGTGAGGCAGTCCTCAAGTTGCTGTTTAGGAAAAAGAGAGCCAAGCACCTATACACAGCACGGCACAGCACCTTTTATATTCTGGACCAAACAACAACAACACAAAAAAAAAATAAAAAAAAAAATAAAAAAGCAACAGTCCTCAATTTGCAAAAAAAAAAAAAAAAAAAAAAAAAAAAAAGAGCCCAGCATGTATGCACACTCCAGAAAAAAAAAAAAAAAGCAGAGAAACAGTCCTTAATTTGCGGTTTTAAAAAAAAAGGTCAGGCGCCTATGTATAACACAGCACAGCTTATATTTTGACCAGAGACCAGGGAAACTGTCCACAATTTACAATGTAGAAAAAGAGCCGAACACATATGTACAGCACCCCTATATATTTTAAGGAAAGACACAGACCTCAATTTAAAAAAAAAAAAAAGGGGCCCGGCATATATGCGTATTCAGCCCTACTGATGACATTGGCAGGAAAAAAAAAGAAAAAAAAAAATCCTCAAATTGCATTAAGGATGGAGCCGTAGAGCCCAGCAAAATTGCACATCACAGCACAGTTTGTATATTTAGCAGCAAAACAGTCCTCAGTTCGCAAAGAGAGAGCCAGGAGTATATAGCACTTTATAAATAAAAAAGAAAAAAAAGGGCCAGCAAACAGTCCTCACGACAAGTTTAACTGATCAGCAAAACTGTCTGCTCACCTCTCCCTGCAGTCTCCAGGAGAACTTCCAGTGCAGCTTGGGGATCACTTGGGTTTACCCCCTCCTTCTGTGCTTCTTTTCCCCTTCGTTTGCTGTGCAGAGCCCGGAAAGCTGGTGTGGATTCAAATTTCCCGCCGCTCTCTCCTTCTCAGTACGAGCTGACAGACGGCGGCGTGTGACGTCACCCTCGGCTTGACTCGGCTTTCTCCGCTTGATAGCGGTATTGCATAGGACGCTTCGGGCTGGCTCGGGCTGGCTTCAGAAACCTCCGGGGGCTCTAGTGATCTCGCAGCTCGCACTGTACGCCGCTACTGAGGAGGCGTCGCATTAACTTCAACTTCAAGAGGGCTCTGTATTTCGGCTTATCAGCATGTCAAGACCATATCCAGGGAAGGGAGGGTGGAGGGGAGCTCGCAATCACTCTCACACTCCTCACTCACCACACCTCATGTCCGGTCACGCCCCATCATGCCTCACTTGAGGCCTCATGTCTGTCGGCACTGGTGAAGCTTAGTGTGGACAGAGTGAATATGCACAGCCCACACAGGGCCATGACTGCCTTAGGATTGATGCTGACATGCATGTACACAGGTAGGTTTCCTGTGACCTTATTGTGGGTACTGTTTAAAGGGTACTGTTTAATTGTAAAGCCTTATTAAACCCAAAAACAAAATTTTATGTATTGCAGCTTACCAACCTAGAATGTGGTACTGCATTGGCTTGATTTTTTTTAGGATTTTGACACTTTATTTTCACCTGGTGATCTGGTCGGTAACACGCTCCCTGTCTAATACAGGCCATACATGGAGCAAATTTCTTTCCTACCACCACAGGTGGCAGGAAAGAAATTTTGCTTTTGATTCCCCCCATCGACACAGTCAGTGCTGACAGGGGAATCCCTCCTGCTGAGCCAATGTAGTCTCCTGGTGGAGGAAGCCGTCCCCAATGGGAGAAGACAGTGATTAGTACTAGTGCCAGTTACATTACCAATACCTAGACCAATACATCGCAACTAACCAATACGTTTTACCAAACATTGTGTAAGGAATAAAAGATCTGATTATGTTTCTCCATGTAGGTAAAGAGAAGATCAGCCCAGGTCGTACCACAGATCCAAGTCCTGCTGCCCCAGACAGTGAGTCGGTCATTGTTGCCATGGAGCGTGTATCTGTGCTTTTTGACAGGTAAAGGCTTAATGTGGACCTGTCCAATAATAAAACTACTTGCTGTACAACTATTGTAAGTGGGTTAGTCAGCAGTCATTGACAAACAGCTGGTAACTCAAATAGATGAAGAGCTGAGAGTCCTTTTACCTAACTTTGACATCATGTCGGAGGGTCAACATCATTGCCTGCTTATTAACGGGACATACATATGCCGTAAAGACAATTTGCTACACTTGTTTTGGGGCTATACTTATGGATCACAGGAGTACAGTTGGTTCTGCACTCCTGTGAACCGCTTGCAGCTTGTCAGTTGATGTCACAGAGCCAGTCCAGGCTCTGGGAAGATCCCGGCCATATGTTTGGGATCCACCCAGATGCCTGGACCAGCAACCTGGCTCAGTCTTTCAGTGATCAGCTGAGTCACCCCTCCCACCCCCTACACAGCACAGTGCTCCAGTGAGCACTGGAGCGGAGAGGGAGAACTGAGATCGGTGTTTGATCTCTCAGTTCTCACTACAGAGCCGACGGGGGACAGATGCAGCATCGGATCGACGCTGCATCCTAGGTGAGTATAAATTTTTTGTTTTTGAAAGTCCATGCTTCTGTTTTAACAACTTCAGCCCGGTAGATTTTACCCCCTTAATGACGAGTCCATTTTTTTTGCGATACAACACTGCGTTACGTTAACTGACAGTTGTGCGTCACTATACCCAAATTAAAATTGGCGCTTTCTTATGGTGGTATTTTTTCACCTCTGCAGTGTTTATTTTTTGAGCTATACAGGGGGTCCCCGGGTTACAAACAAGATAGGGGACTGTAGGTTTGTTCTTAAGTTGAATCTGTTTGTAAGTCGGAACAAGTAAATTTTTTAACCACTTCCAGACCAGCCTTGTTTTGGATTTTAGGTGTTTACATGTTTAAAACAGTTTTTTTTGCTAGAAAATGACTTAGAACCTTTTTTTTCTAACACCCTAGAGAATAAAATGGCGGTCCTTGCAATACTTTTTTTCACACCGTATTTGCGCAGCGGTCTTACAAGCGCACTTTTTTTGGAAAAAAGTAACTTTTTTTAATAAAAAAATAAGACAACAGTAAAATTAGCCCAATTTTTTTTTTTGGATTGTGAAAGATGATGTTACGCCGAGTAAATTGATACCCAACATGTCAAGCTTCAAAATTGCGGCCGCTCGTGGAATGGCGTCAAACTTTTACCCTCAAAAATCTCCATAAGCGACATTTAAAAAAAAGTCTACAGGTTGCATTTTTTGAGTTACAGAGGAGGTCTATGGCTAGAATTATTGCTCTCGCTCTATCGATCGCGGCGATACATCACATGTGTGGTTTGATTACCGTTTTCATATGCGGGCGCTGCTCACGTAGGCGTTCGCTTCTGCGCGCAAGCTCGTCGGGACGGGGTGTTTTTAAAACATTTTTTGGGGGGTTTTTCTTATTTTATTTTACTTAATTTTATTATTTTTTACACTATTTAAAAAAAAAAAAAAAATGGATCACTTTTATTCCTATTACAAGGAATGTAAAAAACATCCCTTGTAATAGAAAAAAAGCATGACAGGTCCTCTTAAATATGAGATCTGGGGTCAAAAAGTCCTCAGATCTCATATTTGGACTTAAATGCACAAAAAAAAAAAAATATCATTAAAAAAATGACATTTGGAAATTCCCCTTTAAGACGTATGGGCGGAAGTGATGTTTTGACGTCGCTTCCGCCCACCTATGGTATAGAGATGAGTGGCGGCCATCTTAGCCTAACTCATCTCTATACACAGGCAGGGAAAGGACCCGATCGCCTTCGCCGCTACCTCTGGTAAGCGGCGGAAGGCACGGGAGAGCGGTGGGAGGGGGGGCACCTCTCCCGCCGCCGATAACGGTGATCTTGCGGCGAAACCGCCGCAGAGACCACCATTATCGCAAAGGGGACCGCTCACTGTGAAGAGGGATACCTCGGTTGTGGCAGCAGCTGCTGCCGTTACCGAGATACCCCTCTTCAAAAAAATGACGTATATATATACAGTGAGCGGTCGGTAAGTGGTTAAGTGAAGCTCCAGCCAAAAAATCGATTTTTAAGTTTTTTAGACATTTGTTTTGCTGTCTGTGCCCCTGTTCAGAAGATTCCACCTCACCTTCTGTCCCAATGACAATTGGATATTGAAAATTTTTGGTTGTTAGGGAAGCATGGACTGGTGATAAAGCATCATGTCGCCCTCTGTAAGTAGGAGTCATTTGTAAGTCGGATGTTTGTAAGTAGGGGACCCCCTGTAAACCAAAAAAGATGACTATTGTGAAAAAAAAAATTTTTTTACTTTGTGCTATAAAACATATCCAAGAAAAAAATGTAAAAGAATCTAATTTCATCATCAATTTAGACCAATATGTATTCTGCTACATATTTTTGTTAAAAAAAAAAATCCCAATAAGCGTATATTTGATTGGTTTGCACAAAAGTTATAGTGTCTACAAACTATGGGATAGATTTATGGCTTTTTTATTATTTTTTTTTACTAGTAATGGCAGCGATTTTTTTTTTTTAGTGGGACTGTGACATTGCAGCAGACAAATCGGACACCTAACTGACACGTGACACTATTTTGGGAACCAGTGACATTATTACAGTGATCAGTGCTAAAAAATATTCACTGTTACTGTACTAATGACATTGGCAGGGAAGGGGTAAACATCAGGGGCGATCAAAGAGTTAAGTGTGTCCCTAGGAGGTGCTTGCTAACTGTGTGGGGGATAGTCTGACTGGATGAAGACCGAGTGCGGGGTTCCTGCTCAGGAACACAGGATCTCTATCTTCTT
The DNA here is from genome assembly GCA_028564925.1 of Lithobates sylvaticus. Lineage (NCBI taxonomy): Eukaryota > Metazoa > Chordata > Amphibia > Anura > Ranidae > Lithobates > Lithobates sylvaticus. Next base: position 710,377,277 of record CM053026.1, on the reverse strand, counting down.
ACCTGTCAGAATGGCGATCTGCCTTGGATCGCCATTCAGCCTCTCTGGGGAGCGATCACAGGTGGCGGGCGGACATGTGGTCCGCCGAACCTGCCGATTGGCTCCCCCTCTGTCCAATCGGGGAGGAGAGGTGGGGCAGCATTTTGATCCTGGGCCCAGGCAGCACTACTTCATTCCAAAGGTGTTCCATCAGGTTGAGGTCATGACTCTGTGCAGGCCAGTCAAACTAAATCATTTAGTGGAGGGGGATTATGGTGTGTGTTTTGTTTTTCAGGGGTTGGGCTTGGCCCCTTAGTGCCAATGAAGGGAACTCTTAAGGCGTCAGCATACCAAGACATTCTGGACAATTTCATGCTCCCAACTTGTTGGGAACAGTTTGGGGATGGCCCCTTCCTGTCCAACATGACTGTGCACAAAGCAAGGTCCATAAAGACATGTATGAGTGAGTTTGGGGGGAGGAACTTGACTGGCCTGCATAGAGTCCTGACCTCAACCCGATAGAACACCTTTGGGATAAATTAGAGCGGAGACTATGAGCCAGGCCTTCTCGTCCACATCAGTGCCTGACCTTACAAATGCTCTTCTGGAAGAATGGTCAAACATTCCCATAGACACACCCCTAAACCTTGTGCACAGCCTTCCCAGAATGGGTGAAGCTGTTATAGCTGCAAAGGGTGGACCAACTCCACATTGAACCCTACGGACTAAGGACTGGGATGCCATTAAAGTTCATGTGCGTGTAAAGTCAGGTGTCTCAATACTTTTGGCAATAAAGTGTATACAGCCAGCAAACCAGAAGCATGCCATTTGTACTACAACTGTGTTTCAGATTTGTAGTACCTGTTTGTACATGAAAGCTATTGAACTGCAACCAATTGCACATCACATGTTGGTTTATAATCTTCCATGTTGCACTGACTGATTCACATTTTCATCGTTCTGTTGGACAGAATCCGGAAGGGATTCCCCTTTGAGGCAAGGGTGGTGGCCAGGATTCTCCCACAGTTCTTGGATGACTTTTTCCCTCCTCAAGATGTAATGAACAAAGTCATTGGGGAGTTTTTATCCAATCAGCAACCCTACCCACAGAAATGGAGGATGTGTAGATTGAGAATAGTAGAGGTCCAAGGACAGAACCTTGGGGGACCCCCAACAGTAAGAGGAGTTGGAGAGGAGGAAGTGGAGTTGTAAGTGACACTGAAGGTGCGATGAGATAGGTAATATTCGAACCAACGGAGAGCACAGCCATGGAGACCAAGCTAATTTAGTTTTTTGAGGAGGAGGGGGTGGTCAACTGTATCAAAGGCAGCAGAAAGGTCTAAGAGTAAGAGTACGGAATAATGACCATTGGTTTTGGCTGTTAGTAAGTCATTTGTGAGTTTTAGGAGGGCAGTTTCTGTGGAGTGCTGTGGGCGAAATCCAGACTGAAGGGGATCCAGAAGGTTATTCTCAATGAGGTGGTCGCTCAGTCAGCTGTAGACTAAACGTTCAAGGAGTTTGGAGGCAAAAGGGAGTAGAGAGATGGGTCTTAGATTGTTAAGATTGGTTGGGTCTAGTGAGGCCTTTTTTGGTATGGGAGTGACTAGTGCATGTTTTAGAGGGTTGGGGAAGATGCCAGTAGAGAGGGAGAGGTTGAAGATATGAGTTAAAGACTGTAGGATAGAGTCAGATGGTGACCGTAGTATTTGAGAAGGAACAGGGTCCAGGGGGGCAGGAGGTTAGGTGGGCATTAGAAAAAATTTTAGTGACTTCCTCTATAGTAGCTGGATTAAAAGAGGAAAGTATTGATTGTGCAGGAGGACAAGGAGTGTAAAGTGAGGGAGATATGTGTAGAGTAGAGAACTCAAGACGAATTGTCTCAATCTTGTTTTTGAAGTGATTAGCAATCTCCTGGGCAGTGAGTAAGTTAGTGGGTGGAGGTAATGGAGGACGAAGTAGAGAAGTAAATGTAGAAAAGAGTTGACGGGGACTGCGTGAGAGGGTGTTAATGAGAGTGGTAAAGTAGGTCTGTTTGGCAGTGCGCAGGCCGACATTAGAGGCTGTGCCATTCCCACTCCAGAGGAACCACCAGGGGAAAGATCAGTAAGGTTTAACTTGCCTTTAAACTGAACCTGTGCTTTGTCCATGCTGGAAAAAACATCAGGTTCACTTTAATGGCAGCCGCACCCAACAGCTTATACTCACCTTCCCTTCACTGCCACCATGGGTGAAAGTAATTAGCTTGTAGGTAAAGGGGATCATGCGACTTACTCTCATTGGCTGTTCAGGTAGCAGTGTTGTCACATGGGGCAGGGAGATAGTTGAACCTCACACAGGAATGAAAACCAACAGACTGTATATTGTTGGGAGCACCAAATTCATGAAAACTCTGACATTTCCATTGTTCGTAGCAATGCATTTGAAAAGTTTCTCTCGCTATTGTTGCAACCAATTCATACACAAACACCACCATATCGGTGATGAGAAAAGTAGGGCTAAAAATTAGGACTCCTTCCATGCTGTAGAAAATTGTTGATTTTCTCACATGTGTAACTATTTTTTTGCATATTTGAGAGAATTCTAAAATTTATTTTGTATTTACATTCCTCTGGAACTGATATTCGATACGTTTCTATTACTCTACCAACTTGTATAGTTATAAAGATCCTGGGTCTCTGTGCCGCTGCAGCACCCCCTAGTGTCAGCATTTAGTAGACTCTGGCAGCTGACTACAGCCCTCCACTGGTCCTCCTCCAGACCCTGCACTTTCTGCTTCCTGGCAGTAGCACAATGTAAGGGTGGGTGGCACTCTGATGTAACGGAGGGTGGGGGACTTATGATGGTGAGGAGCTCTTGACATCTGATATGGGGGAAGGGAGGTGTGCGTTCTGGACATTTGCATATAATTACGAGAATACAATTCTATGCCAATTGAAAAGGAGGGTCTCACACTGCTGGCATCATCCACAAGAAACTTTATTGGACGCTGCTCAGACAGAACACCATGGCAAAACCATGTTCTGTCTGAGCAGTCGCCAAGGCCCCTTTCACACATATGGACTGTTCCGGTCTGGCTGTCAGTTTTTCAGGTGGACCTGAACAGACGCTCCATTCACCTCTATGGAGTGACGGAGGTCAGCGGTGACATGTCCACTGACATCCGATCTGCTAAATCCAGACGGATGGAAACCCTAATTTCCATCCGCCTGGCCGCTCGGATGAAAGCAGACAGGCGGATCGGATGAAAATGGACAGGCGGAATAATGCAGAGTGGCTCCAAAGATTCTGTCTTATCAGGAGATGGATTGGGGACAGTGAAAGAAGGGGAGGAACAGAGAAGACAGGCTGAAACAGTCTTTTTACACAATGCAGAGGATTAACCCCTTTGGTTCCACAGAGAGTATAACAAGCATGCTTTACTGCATATACAGAGTGATTTTACGGTTTACTAACATTCAGGAGGTAATTATTTAATGTGATAAAGAGTAAATACATTTATATCATTTTACAGATACGACCTCTGAGGGCAGCCATAATGCTGATGCGGCCCACAATTAAATTAAATTTGACCCCCCTGTTCTATATAGTGGAATCAGGACCCCCTTTCTCTAGCTGGTGATCCTTTTAGTGATGTCAGGTGTTAAACTGAAGTCAGCACAATTACTGGCACATGGCACAACCATCTGTGTATTGTCTATTAAATAGTCAGACTTGTCTCCCTCAGTGCACACAGGAACACTGGTGTAAATCCAGCTCTCCTTTACAGTGCAGCAAATCATTGGGACATGTGTATTTGCCCATGTTTTATAAGCTGTGGGTAACTGGATACCAATTACATTGTTATAGTTGCCTGTGGAGATGAATATGCTTTTCCTATAGAATGTGCATATGTGGGAAGGGCCCCTAACGGCTGCCTAACACTGTTACTGAAAAAAGCGGATATTATGGTGCTAACTTATTCTGAAATGCTTGGCCAGGCAAATGTCACACACAGCAGGCCCTTCTGCTGAGAGAACCCAACTAAACTCCCATTTCCGACACCTTGGTGAACACTCTGCAGGAATCAACAGGGTCAGATATGCAGACTCCAGGATACTCGGGCTCTGCTCTGCCTGGATTTCTGCTCAAAAAATATAACTCGGGCAGATGATAAAGAAACTATATACGTAGCATGGTGTACAATAAGATCTCGTTCCTACAAAAGAATTATGGTGTTTAATGTTTTTGAAAATTGTACATGTAAAAGAGGTCAGCTTAATGTAAACTATAATTGTTATTAAAGAGACCCTGTCACCAACTTAATAAAATGTAAGTAATAGCAACAAAAATATCACCGGTTTTAAATGCGGACTAAAAAAATATTTTATGGAATAGAAAACGCTGCATCAACTTGCAGAGTGCTACCGTCCTCTATCCCCTTTCTTCATCTCTATCCTTTTCACTGTGCTCCAGTGCCCAACAATTGGTGCTTTGCACTTTTTTAATAGATCTAGAGGCAATTTGGTCCATTTTTTTGTAATACAGGTCTATATTACAGGCTCAATTTTCTTTCCATCTTCTTTTTTTTACAGGGTACTCTTGTATTACATACAACTTCTTTTTCTATGCCAAAGTGACTCCAACAAGTATTGTGGATTGGGTATTTTTGTTTTTTATTGAGATTGGTGGTATGATAGTTCCATCCTTGTTTGGAATTTTGTATGTAAAAATGTTTTTCAATAAACTTAGAATAAACTATAACTAGAATAAAACTTAGAATGAACTATAACTTGCAGAGTGCCAGAATTTGCTAGGTAATATGACTACAGGGGGTCCCCTACTTACAAACATCCGACTTACAAACGACTTCTACTTACAAACGGAGGGAGACAACAGGAAGTGAGAGGAAATCCACCCCTAGGAAGGGAAATTCACTCCTGTAAGAGTTATTATGGGAAAAAGGTGTCTCCACTGATGCTTTATCACCAGTCCATGTTTCCCTAACAACCCAAAATTTTCACAATCCAATTGTCATTGGGACAGAAGGTGAGGTGAAATCTTCTGAACAGGGGCACAGACAGCAAAACAAATGTTACAGGGGTGATAACCCTTCCCTATGCTATCTAAAAAACTTAAAAATAGATTTTTTGGCTGGAGCTTCACTTAACCACTTACCGACCGCTGGTTATATATATATATATATATATATATATATATATATATATATATATATATATATATATTTTTTTGAAGAGGGATATCTCAGTAATGGCAGCAGCTGCTGCCACAACACACAGTGAGCGGTCCCCTTTCCGATAATGGTGGTCTCTGCGGCGGGTTCGTTTTAAAACACCCTGTCCCGACGAGCTTGCGCGCAGAAGCGAACGCATACGTGAGCAGCGCCCGCATATGAAAACGGTAATCAAACCACACATGTGATGTATCGCCGCGATTGGTAGAGCGAGAGCAATAATTCTAGCCATAGACCTCCTCTGTAACTCAAAAAATGCAACCTGTAGAATTTTTTAAATGTCGCTTATGGAGATTTTTGAGGGTAAAAGTTTGACGCCATTCCACGAGCGGCCGCAATTTTGAAGCAGGACATGTTGGGTATAAATTTACTCGGCGTAACATCATCTTTCACAATCCAAAAAAAAATTGGGCTAATTTTACTGTTGTCTTATTTTTTTATTCAAAAAAGTGACTTTTTTTCCAAAAAAAAAGTGCGCTTGTAAGACCACTGCGCAAATATGGTGTGAAAAAAAGTATTGCAATGACCGCCATTTTATTCTCTAGGGTGTTAGAAAAAAAAGGTTCTAAGTCATTTTCTAGCAAAAAAAACTGTTTTAAACGTGTAAACACCTAAAATCCAAAACAAGGCTGGTCTGGAAGTGGTTAAAAAATGTACTTGTTCCGACTTACAAACAGATTCAACTTAAGAACAAACCTACAGTCCCTATCTTGTTTGTAACCCGGGGACCCCCTGTATAGCTCAAAAAATAAACACTGCAGAGGTGAAAAAATACCACCATAAGAAAGCGCCAATTTTAATTTGGGTATAGTGACGCACAACTGTCAGTTAACGTAACGCAGTGCCGTATCGCAAAAAATGGACTCGTCATTAAGGGGGTAAAATCTACCGGGCTGAAGTTGTTAAAACAGAAGCATGGACTTTCAAAAACAAAAAATTTATACTCACCTAGGATGCAGCGTCGATCCGATGCTGCATCTGTCCCCCGTCGGCTCTGTAGTGAGAACTGAGAGAGCAAACACCGATCTCAGTTCTCCCTCTCCGCTCCAGTGCTCACTGGAGCACTGTGCTGTGTAGGGGGCGGGAGGGGCTGACTCAGCTGATCACTGAAAGACTGAGCCAGGTTGCTGGTCCAGGCATCTGGGTGGATCCCAAACATATGGCCGGGATCTTCCCAGAGCCTGGACTGGCTCTGTGACATCAACTGACAAGCTGCAAGTGGTTCACAGGAGTGCAGAACCAACTGTACTCCTGTGATCCATAAGTATAGCCCAAAAACAAGTGTAGCAAATTGTCTTTACGGCATATGTATGTCCCGTTAATAAGCAGGCAATGATGTTGACCCTCCGACATGATGTCAAAGTTAGGCAAAAGGACTCTCAGCTCTTCATCTATTTGAGTTACCAGCTGTTTGTCAATGACTGCTGACTAACCCACTTACAATAGTTGTACAGCAAGTAGTTTTATTATTGGACAGGTCCACATTAAGCCTTTACCTGTCAAAAAGCACAGATACACGCTCCATGGCAACAATGACCAACTCACTGTCTGGGGCAGCAGGACTTGGATCTGTGGTACGACCTGGGCTGATCTTCTCTTTACCTACATGGAGAAACATAATCAGATCTTTTATTCCTTACACAATGTTTGGTAAAACGTATTGGTTAGTTGCGATGTATTGGTCTAGGTATTGGTAATGTAACTGGCACTAGTACTAATCATTGTCTTCTCCCATTGGGGACGGCTTCCTCCACCAGGAGACTACATTGGCTCAGCAGGAGGGATTCCCCTGTCAGCGCCCACTGTGTCGATGGGGGGAATCAAAAGCAAATTTCTTTCCTGCCACCTGTGGTGGTAGGAAAGAACTTTGCTCCATGTATTATTGCGTGTTATCGACCAGATAACCAGGTGAAAATAAAGTGTCAAAATCCTAAAAAATGAAGCCAATGCAGTACCACATTCTAGGTTGGTAAGCTGCAATACATAAAATTTTGTTTTTGGGTTTAATAAGGCTTTACAATTAAACAGTGCCCTTTACCACAATAAGGTCACAGGAAACCTACCTGTGTACATGCATGTCAGCATCAATCCTAAGGCAGTCATGGCCCTGTGTGGGCTGTGCATATTCACTCTGTCCACACTAAAGCCCCATACACACGCTCGGATTATCCGAGGACCAGGTCCGTCGGATCATGTCCGTCGTACTTTGTCCGATGTTGGTTTTGCGTACACACGGTCGGACAAAGTTGTCGGAAAATCCGATCATTCTGAACGTGGTGACGTTTGTTGCCTACGACGGGACTACGTAGAGGCTAGTAGCCAATAGCTTTGGTCTTGTAATGTGATCTGAGCATGCGTAGCACTTTGTCCGTCGGAATTCGCTACACACGATCGGATTTGGTGTGATCGGACTTTGTTGTCAAAAATTGGGTAAAATAATCCTGCGCCAACACACCGAAACTAACTAACAAAATGCTGCGCACACTAAAGGAAATGTCTGATCCCAAGTAAAATAAAGGAGAGGAAGTAGTGGCGCGCAAAATAAACTAAATATTAAAAGACAGAAGGTAACAGGTCATAGACATAAAAAGCCAAAAACAAGCTCTGGGTAAATTATACGGCATAAAACAAGCAAACGTGCATATACTGGTGTGATAAAATCGTATGATAAAAGCAATCCGGATTAAAAATGCATCATATAAAATCGCATGATGTAGCTAAATAATATTAAATCCAATAGGTAAAATTGTGATAAAATATATAAAGGACGTGATAAAGATCCTAAAACGCATAAATAGTGCATCCAAGAAACTGTGAAAGAGGGAGTGATCCAAACGGATAAGAACAATATATCATAAAAGTGATATGAAAGATAAGATAATGTATAGTGCAAAGGAGCAGGGGAGACTAGTAGAGTCTCATATCAAAGAAAAAAAAAAAATGGCAACGAATCCGTGTGAACTAAAAGAAAAAAAAAGGGGAACTGGAGTGAAAGAAATGGTGAGTAGCGATTAATAAATCGCAGAATATAAAAGTCCAAATAAAGAGTCCATATGTGGCATATATGCAGGGTGATAATAAAATCTTCTATCCGACAGGTGGCAGGCTATCAGTGCTGAGGTTTCCAATAGTGATCGTGGATAATATATAGATCCTGTGCAGTATTCTGTATATTTCTCTCGTGGAATCCTAAAGGGAGTGCGGGTGGCCCCTTACCTTACAGCTGTAAGGTTACAGCAATGTAATCTGGGTCTTTATGGTCAAGGGAGACCGTCCTCTCTGGGATGTCTTTCCGGTTTTCTCAATGATTAGTCCCTTTCAGCTTTCCTCCTTGATCCAGGCAGGGGCAGGTGGGGGGGGGGGTTGTTTGGGGGGCTTTTCACCTCAATGTGCACATAAGATAAATAGCCTCATAGTGTAGTATGTAAAGTTTAAAAAGTATTTTATTACAATTAAAACAAGTAAACAGGAGAAGAAATGGGTACTCACATTCAGCAAGTGAATACACAGGCAGGGTATAAACGAGCCTCGAGCTCGTCGGCGTCACTTCCGGTAAGGTCATGTGCACATTGAGGTGAAAAGCCCCCCAAACAACCCCCCCCCCACCTGCCCCTGCCTGGATCAAGGAGGAAAGCTGAAAGGGACTAATCATTGAGAAAACCGGAAAGACATCCCAGAGAGGACGGTCTCCCTTGACCATAAAGACCCAGATTACATTGCTGTAACCTTACAGCTGTAAGGTAAGGGGCCACCCGCACTCCCTTTAGGATTCCACGAGAGAAATATACAGAATACTGCACAGGATCTATATATTATCCACGATCACTATTGGAAACCTCAGCACTGATAGCCTGCCACCTGTCGGATAGAGGATTTTATTATCACCCTGCATATATGCCACATATGGACTCTTTATTTGGACTTTTATATTCTGCGATTTATTAATCGCTACTCACCATTTCTTTCACTCCAGTTCCCCTTTTTTTTGATTTAGTTCACACGGATTCGTTGCCATTTTTTTTTTTTCTTTGATATGAGACTCTACTAGTCTCCCCTGCTCCTTTGCACTATAAATTATCTTATCTTTCATATCACTTTTATGATATATTGTTCTTATCCGTTTGGATCACTCCCTCTTTCACAGTTTCTTGGATGCACTATTTATGCGTTTTAGGATCTTTATCACGTCCTTTATATATTTTATCACAATTTTACCTATTGGATTTAATATTATTTAGCTACATCATGCGATTTTATATGATGCATTTTTAATCCGGATTGCTTTTATCATACGATTTTATCACACCAGTATATGCACGTTTGCTTGTTTTATGCCGTATAATTTACCCAGAGCTTGTTTTTGGCTTTTTATGTCTATGACCTGTTACCTTCTGTCTTTTAATATTTAGTTTATTTTGCGCGCCACTACTTCCTCTCCTTTGTTGTCAAAAAATCTATCCAGCAGGAGATAGGACTTTGTCCGTCGGACAATCCGATGGAAACTGTCCGATGGTGCCTACACACGGTCGGAATTTCCGACAACATTGTCTGATAGGACAGAATCCATCGGAAAATCCGACCGTGTGTATGGGGCTTTAGCTTCATGAGTGCCTCCCCGTCCAGCCTGGAAAGCTGCTCAGACAGCAGGAGGCGCTCTAGACCTCTGAGCACACAGTGATAGATCATGGAGGGTGTGGATTCCTCACTCCCCGATACCATCACTCCACACATCTGGGAGGGAGAGAGAGAGATGGAGAGATTTATGAGCAACAAACTATTCTGGCATCAGCAATAACACCAAATACATTCCAATGACTAGAGGGGGTCAGAAAGAGAATTTAGGTTATCCATTGTGTATTGTTTTCCTGGTGCATATGCTACCATAGTCTAATTTTTTTGGAACGTTGTACTTTTTTTTGGTCCATGTTACTCAACTTCAATAAAAAAATAAAAAATAAATAAAAAGTTACAAAAAAATATATGTTCTTTTAATATTCAGAGTATGATCTAAATCCCAAAAAGGAAGCCTTGCAACTCATACAGTGTAACGCATAAGAGGTTTTGTCATGGTACACCTTTAATCAATAGGATCTGAAAAGAGCCATTTGGTATGTCATTCTTTGCTTTCATTTTCTTATTTGCAGTACAAGATGAAAGAAGACATGAATGCTGTGTTATGTGTCATAGGTTGCTCAAGGATGGCTTTGCATTGAAACTAAAGGAAATGGCGGTAAAAACGCACCGTGATTTGCACGTTTGGTGTGTTTTTTTGCCACGTGGACATTTTTCACAGGTGCAGGCAACCTAAAAATGCACAAGAAACGCATATGCGTTTTTACCACAATTTTGCTACAGAGCAGTGTGAAAGGGCCCTAAAACTCCATGAAATTATTAGTAGGAGATATTTAAATAATGCTAAGACACAATGTGGTTGAGTTACTAAAACTGGAGAGTGCAAAATCTGGTGCAGCTGTGCATAGAAACCAATCAGCTTCCATTTTTTTTTTTTAAGCTTAATTGAACAACCTAAAGTTAGAAGCCGATTGGCTACCGTGCACAGCTGCACCAGATTTTGTGCTCTCCAATTTTAATAAATCAACTCCAATGAGTTGCAGACAATTTATTAAAGTGAAATCTATGTTCAAAATGGAGACCCCAAATAAACTTCCCACAGTAAAGCACACACCTTTAGGTGCTTTCACCTTCCACTTCTGTTCTGCTGAACTACTTACTGCTGCAGCATCTCCAAGAAGCCTATACAAGTACTGGTGCTTAAAATAGTTATATTTAAAGTGATAGGAAAGGAATTGAAGAGAAAAAAAACAAAAAAAACAAAACATCTCTATACTTACTTGCTCAGCGCAATCAAATTGCACAGAGTGGCCCGAACCTCTTTTTCGGGAGTCCCCCATTGGCGCTCCTGACTCCTCACCTCTGTTCAGTGGCCCCACGAGAAGCAATTTTCCGAGCCCCGCTGCTGCATCTATTTTACACAGACAGCGGGACTCGGCCCTGCCTCCTTCTACCTTGTCACTGGCTTTGATTGACAGCACTGGTAGCCAACGGCTCCCGGTGACACAGCAAAGCAATTGGGACACGGAAGTGAGTGGAGAGAAGAGCTGCAGACGTACACAGCGCTGGATCGAATGAGGGCTCTGGTAAGTAAAAGGGGGTTATAGGGGCCAAATCTGCTTCCCACCCACTGCACAGTGAAAATGATGGAAAGGCGGGAGTGCTCTTTTTCTGGGAGAACGTCTTATGACGTGCTCCCATTCTTGCCGGACGGGGGGCTCGTGCGCAGCAATCTGTGGTGCACTGTGTCCCTTGGACACAACACATCACACCGATCTCGGTAAAGAGCCTATGACGTAGGCTCTTTACCATGTGATCAGCTGTGTCCAATCACAGCTGATCACAGAGTAAACAGGAAATGCTGGTTATCGGCATTACTCTTCTCACGTTGACGGAGCGTGAGGAGAGCCGGTGAGAAGCATTCCTCAGAGGGGACATCTGCACTGACAAATCAGTGCCCTGATGATCAGTGCAGCCCCACCAGTGATGCCCGTCAGTGCATTCATCAGTGACCATCAGTGCTTGCAAAATTTGAAAACAGAAACCAAGAAAAACCTTTTTTTTTCCCTTCAAAATTTTTGATCTCTTTTCGTTTGTTCAGCAAAAAATAAAAAACCCACTGGTGATTAAATACCACCAAAAGAAAGCTCCATCTGTCCCCCGAAACAAATAATAAAGATGTAGTTTTGGTACAGCGTTGCATGACTGTGCAATTGTCATTCAAATTGTGACAGCGCTGAAAGCTGAATATTGGCCTGGGCAGGAAGGGGGTGAAAGTGTCCAGTAGGCAAGTGGTTAATGCAAGGAATGCATTAAGGTAAAAAATGTTTAGGCTTTAGAACCACTTTAAGTAAATACTGCAAGAATATTTAATGCACAGATTAGGATTTTACAACACACAGCTTATTTCCTGTCCAATAGACCCATTGAAGATTGCTGCAACTCTCAGCTTGGTGTCTCTATTGCCTAAAAATGGCAGTTCTCATGGCACAACAGACACTCACCTGTATAATGCCTGCAGTAAAGTCTGGCCCAACATCCAATGGGTAGTTTTCAACTAAGTAAAATGCAGCCGCACACACATTACCAGAATGTGCTGCTGGTTGTGCAGGTTTACACAGCTGAAATAGAAAAATACAGACAAAATTACATTTTTAAACTACAATAAAAAACAAACATAAATGCGGTCACAAAAATGAAAACCTGACCCATTGGTTATCAATTTCCCATCTTTATTCACTCTAAGTTAAAAGGATAAGTTTGCCTTTGGAACATGTTCCAGCTACCGTCCCCTCACCTTCCCATTCCCCAATTCCTGTGACAGCGGACAGGGGTTTTTCCCCCTGCACATGGTGTCACTTTTTGAAAATAACACGGCTGTGTGGGGCTCCATTTTTTTGTTCAGTGTGAACATATGTGCTTGGTTAGTTGCTTTGGGGAGCAGGGGAGAAATCGGGGGTCTAAAACCCCTGGTGTCTCCATAAAGAGGACCTGTCACTGTCTACTGCTAGTACCCAATTACACTTAAAACTGTCCCCTCCTAACACCTATTTGCTCATTAACCTGTATAAGAAAAATGTGTATACTCACCTATTTTTAGCCTAATTTGGTCTGATCTCATGATCTTCCAAATGTCTGCCAGCAGCAACTGCAAGAGTGTGTGCTCTGAAACTGTTGGTTATGCCTGGAGAGGCGCCATCAATGGCCCATCCATTGTCGGCACTCCCTCCTCTCCCTTACAGCAGTGCTGGCTGACACAGGGGAGCGGGATCAAGTGACCAGACTAGAGTGGTGGCTTGAAAATAGGCAGGTATAAAATAGGTAAATACAGCAGGGAAAATAATTAATTTGATCCCATGCAGATTTTGTAAGTTTGCCCACTTACAAAAAATAAAGGGTCTATAATTGTTATCATTTTGTATTTTAAATGATAGAGAAAGAAGATCAACCAAAAATCCAGAACAAACACATGATACAAATGTTATAAATTGAGTTGCAGTTCAGGGAGTAAAATAAGTATTTGATCCCCTATCAATAATTCTGTCTCTCACAGACTGGCTACAGTATGTGCTCATGCGGTACACAGATTAGTCCTGTCAATTTAAGAAGGTGCTCCTAATGGCAATTTGTTATGTATATAAAAGACACCTGTGCACAGAATCTCTTTCTTCCATTTAAACCTCACCATCATGGGCAAGACCAAAGAGCTGTCAAAGGAAATCAGGGACAAGATTGTAGACCTGTACAAGGATGGAATGGGCTACAAGACCATCAGCAAGAAGCTTGGTGAGAAGGAGAAAACTGCAAATGGAAGAAATACAAAATACTATAACCATCAATCGTCCTCGGTCTGGAGCACCATGCAAGATTTCACCTCATGGGGTAAGGATGATCATGAAAAAGTGAGGGATCAGCCCAGAACTACACAGGAGGAGCTTGTGAATTATCTTAAGACAGTTGGAACCACAGTCACTAAAAAAACTATTGGTAACACAATTTCCTGGACCTCCCCATGTCAGCCTACTATGGGTCAGCTCCGCCCCCTCCAGGACCACCTTTTTTCTAGCCCATAAAGGGCAGCTGTCTGCCCACACCAGCGTTCTTTTTTCGTCCTCGCTCCGGACGCCTTTTAAAGTTTAATTTTAGTTAGTTATTCATATATTTATTTTTATTTTACTTATGTATTTATTTATTTTTTTCTCCATCCACCCTGTCCGGGTTAAGCCTCTCCCGGATCAGAAGACCCCCCCAGATGGGCTGTAAATCTCCCGAGGAGTGTGGGTTCCCGTGGTGCTGGGTTTGTATGGTACAGTATAAATGACTGTGTATTACTGGCAAGGTCACAACGGTATAAATTACTGTATACACCTTCGTTAGGCAGGTGCTGGCATTCATGCAGTGGTTTGGCTCGCTGGGACTTGCAGTTCACCACCTCCACATGTATTCCTTTCAGGAAGCTCAGAGTTCAACAGGTGAGGTCCGAGGTAGCTTCCTCTTGGATTGCTTAGCAAAACACCAGAAGGATCACTACTGATTTGAAGCAGGCTGTGTCCTATAGGCTAATCCTCAGTCTCCAGCTGATCAATCTACTACTCTGCTCTGGTAAGCCTGACGTCTGTTACTAACTGCTGTGTTACTTGTCTGGACTGTTTTTATTATCCTTGGAGTTTTGCCTGCCTGCCTAACTGCCTTAGCACTGAAGATTCGGATGGAGAAGTTTATTTTATTTTATTTATTTGGTAGTTAGTTATTTATTTTTATTTAAAAAAAAAGAGAGCACATCCTCTGTTTTACAGAGAGAAGGGCCCAATGCGCGCTTAATGCCCGCAAAGAGGTTCCTAATCAGCACTCCACAAAAGAAGACTGGACATGACAAATCGCAGAGTCGCATGCAGCTGGATAGACGCCTGTTCTCGCTGCATTCCAGATCTCCCTCACCCTTACCTCACTTTAATCGCACTAAATGCCTGCAAAGAGGTTCCTAATCAGCACTCCAGCCTCAAAGGAGTAAAAAGGAGACAGGACATGACAAATCGCAGAGTCGCATGCAGCTGGATAAGACGCCTGTTGTCGCTGCGTTCCAGATCTCCCTCACCCTTACCTCACTTTAGTCGCTCGGACTGGAGCCAAGAGAGGTCAAGACATCAGAAAGCCTCTAGAAAGAGCATATCTAGACAGAAAAGAAGATCCTCTTCTTTGGATAAGTCTTCATCGCCAGCCCAGGTAGAGGAAGGATCCTGTTGGGCCTGCTCAGCTGAGCTCATCTGAGGAAAGTGCGTTTGTGTATCTTGCTTCAAGGAGGCGGCTCAGGACAATGCTGCAAATGCACGCCAGGTTTAATCCTACATTAAGGACACAGTCAAGGAAGGGTTAAACAGCCTTTCAAGGAATCCTGCTGTATCTTTAAGCATCTGCAGATTCTGATCATGTGTTTTCATGGCGTTTTAACTCTGAGGTCGATAGCGATTCGGATCCATCTGAGGCTGTGATGGTCTCAGAATCGCATACGTTTGGAATTTCTGAGTAGTCTCTTAGAATTAGCTTATAATTCCCTGAAGGGTCAAATCCCCGCTTTGTCGGCTATTTTTTGAACACTGGTGTGGGCAGACAGCCGCCCTTTATGGGCTAGAAAAAAGGTGGTCCTGGAGGGGTCAGAGAGGGCGGAGCTGACCCATAGTAGGCTGACATGGGGAGGATCCAGGAAAGGAAAATTACGGTAAGTATGGGCAACAATTTTCCTTAATCTCAAAAGTAAAAAAACTGCTGTAGCTCATTACAAAGTGTGACGTAGAGTTTGGCTTTAATTTTTTAATGTATTTAAACATGCTAGTCTATTTAATGACCCCCCCCCCCCCCCCCCCAAGACTGAAAATGCCAATGTCTGCTGTGCCTCCTCTACTCATTCCTATGGAATTGGGTCTCACTAATGGTCAAGGTGTGTTACCGGACAGTTCACTAGGGGGGAAAAAAGACAAAAAAAAAAAAAAAAGATAACTAATGCAGCCACCACATCTAATAATATAATATATTTTTGGTGATATTTGGTGATGTCACATCTGTAGTGGTGACAATTTTTGGTGCTGGACAGGAAGCTGTGCCCGAGGAGCTAGAGTGGAAGAATCTCCTGCATTTTATATCTCCCCCGGCTTCCTTCATCTTTCCTGTTTTTCCTTGACCATTAGCAGTCATCAGGAAATGAGGTCTGACATGAGGAAGCAAAGCCTCTACCAAAATGGACTTCTCCACCCAGAGACACAGTACAGAGCCAGGCATAGTACCTCAGCTATTCATGGTAAACTGTGTATATTATGAATGAATACATAGGCTTCCTCTGATTGGTTGAGACAAAGAAGCAGGTGGATGTCATCTGCACCTCAACCAGAGGAAGCCTTTTATCATTCATAATATACAAAGCTTACTGTAAATGGTATCCTTCTGCTGGAACACAGCACTGTATACTGTGTGTAACTTTTACCGCATACAGCACTGACAGCTGGGGCACCTGGACCAAATGAAATATAAGGTAACAGGAAGATGGAATTAGGCTTTAACAACTTGCCAACCGCAATACGTATATAACTTGTAACCTGTATTGGTTTTTTTTCTGCCGACGGGTGGCTTTCGCTTGAAAGCATTCCGAGCGCATCATGAGCCACTGGAACGTTTT